>OU452308.1:34779698-35438587 GCA_911728475.2 Pterostichus madidus | reverse complement strand
TAAGAACCACTCAATCATTGATTGTCAAGCATAACTGACAGAAATGCTTTAGTAGAATGTTCGAGTTTCCTTGCAGAATTATGTAATAGATATTTTTAGGCAAAGATTTAAGGATTGTGAAGGATAAATACATGGGCGTTCACAGACATTTTTCCAGGGGGGGCGAGTCGCAAAAAACTCTTAGATATACATAAATTTCTAACATATTTTTTTTTACATAACATAAATACAAATACATATAACAAATGGATACAAAAATATTTAAATTTGTGAAATAAATTACTAGTCTTTGTCGTCTGGGTTTAAATTGAAGAGGTAGGACAATTTTCGAATAACTCTTCCATAAATTGACACAATTTCTTCAATAAATTCCGAGCAGTTTTACAATTTTTATTTTTTAATATTTTTTGTCTGTGTATACTTAAACTTAGATTACTCAATCGTTACGATAGGGAACTTGTCGTTAGCTGGCCATAAGAATACTGCTGGAAATTCAGTTTCAGCTTGAATTTATTATCTTGAAACTTATAATTTAATTTTTATTTAATTTATACATATACATATACAGTGTGGTGGCCACGACTCTCAAACATCGGACTTCAACATGTAAAATCACACTGTTTCAAATTTCCTGCTTCCTAATTATTTAAAAGCAAAAAGCTTCAAATAAAATTTTTAGGGCATAAAATATGAAATTAATTTGTATCGGCACAAATTAGATCTGAAAATGACTAAAATTGTCTCAAAACTATCGATAGCTATGAAATTGACACAAAATTAAACAAATGTTTGTCGTTCAATCTGTCAAAACTGTCAGAATCAATTCCTTATTTATTATTTCATTTATTTTGACAAATAAAACGGCAAACATATGTTTAATTTTGTTTCAATTTCATGCCTATCGATAGTTTTGAGGCAATTTTCGTCATTTTCAAATCTAATTTGTGTCGTTACAAAGTATGCAAAATTAATTTTGTTTATTGGTTCAGATGCAGAATGTTATGCCCTAAAACTTTTATTTCAAGCTTTTTTTGCTTCAAATATTTAAGGAAACAAGAAATTAAAAAATTATAGTTTTACATGTTAAAGTCCTATCTTCGAGAGTCATGGTCACCACCATAGTTAATATTCAAGAGGTGGGGGGAGGGGCGTGCGCTCCCCCTTGTCTCCCCCTGCGGACGCCCATGGATAAATAGTTTCGCTTTTTGTAAATTGTTCAATGTGTTTCCCTCTAGTTTTTACACTAGGAAGTAATTTAGACAAAACCTGGTTGCTTGGTGATTTGTTAGGATTGGTTGAAAAATGGCGGTGTTTATAAGAATTGTGTTTTACCGATGTTGAACAATGCAGCCGAATGGCAGTCTGCCAGTTGCACTGCTGGTAAATTCAAGGAAAATAAATGATTGAATTTTAGATTGAGTTTATATGAATTTGTAAGGAAAGAAATTGCCATATCTCAAAAGAAAGCTAAAGGAAATAATTATAAATCTCTTTTAAAGAAATTTGGTGAAACAACTTTGAAGGAAACCAAGTTTTCTAATTTGAAACGTTAAAACAAAATATATTGCTGCGTTTTTGTACCTTAACTTGTTGGAATATAATTTGAGAAGGTGTGAATATGAATTTTAAACCGTAATATCTTTTTCAACATACAATTTTACCGGAAGCAATTTGTTACAATTTCATTTCAAATGTTACTCATTATGGAGAAACATTTACATATTTTCTTTTGGATGTCCAGTTTGCAGTACTCCAAAATACTCGGAAACTCAAAAGTTTGTTAAATGTTGCTTGACTTTAAATTAGTTTTGAAGGCTCTTTGAAGTATTTGATTGGTAGTACTAGTGTGACGATGGCGCCATCGGATGTCGAGTGGCGAAACTGACGCTCAAAAAAATATAAAAATAAAATAAGTGTTTTATACCTATTATGGTTTGAATATCATGAATTGTTAACAGGTTGTTGGTCTAGTGAATTTTCAAATACCATACCACCGTGTGGTGTGCCATTATAAATTGGGATTCTTAATTTTTCGTTAAAAACAAGGCTTTGCATGGCTATATATCCATTACTAAACGATAAAAAACTTTCTCCTTCTGATACAATATACATGGATAGTTCTAGAACATCATACTAGTTTTTCAAATGAAACTGCAAAATATTAGAAGTACGCAAACCAAATATGTGCGATTCTGAGTGATGATCGCCATAAGCCTCGTGTATAAGAACTCAACTTTACAAGGGAATATATTTCTTCAGAGACGATGAATGTGTTTCATATTTTAACAGGATGCGTATGACTATCTAATGTTTACGTGCGCCAAATTTCATTCGGATTTGCATAATGAGTTGCTGCACCTACAATTTGTAAATGTTAATATGAATTATTCATAAATTAACTGTAATTAAAATTGATTAATTTTTTGTATGGGGTAGGGATTAAGTTATGGGGTAGGTGACCCAGTATTATTGGTCTGTAAATTTGAGAACCGCGTTTCGATTCCCACTGTCGACAAACAATTTTCACCACATTAAAATTACCCCTGTGGCGCCCCTTCCACAAACATCTTTGGGAGCTGTGATTTGCGACTGGTAATACGCGCATAAATACAGGCTGTTAAAAAAGTTCCGGGACGGTGAAATATCTCGAGAAAAACACATCGAATCAAGAAACCAAAAAACACGTGTTTCATATTTTGCAAAAAAAAAGGCTTGTGGCTACTTGTGATTATGTTCATTTTTTTATTTGATTCAATGTTTACTTCTTGTAATATTAGACCGTTTTTTACTTTTCTTCCAGAATCATGTCAAAACTTATTTTTGCGTTTAGAGCGCCATCTATTCCGAATTGGAAAAAAAGTTTCAGATAAAATTAACTTATTTTTTTTCGCAGAATACGAATCTGTAATAAAAAATGGGGGTTCCCATTTAAGGTTTCAACGTTGCCCCCCGCCCCACCCCCTGGGGGTGGGGGTTGGGGTTTGTGTTTGATGTGCTTAGATAGGTTTTTGCAAAATATGAAACACGTGTTTTTTGGTTTCTTGATTCGATGTGTTTTTCTCGAGATATTTCACCGTTCCGGAACTTTTTTAACAGTCTGTATATAATTTACTGAGATCTGCTACAGCAGAGTGCCACACCTTGTAATGGGTAAAAGGCGTGATGATATATTTATTGTTGATATTTTCATTTTTAGCTACATAAATAAATATAAATATATCACCACGCCTTTTACCCATTACTAAATGTGGGACTCTGCCAAAGCAGATCTCGGTAAGTGATATATTTATGCGCGTGAAGTGCGCCTTCAAACTTGCTAATGGTGGGGGAGCTACAGGGGTGATTTAATATGATGAAAATATTTATCGGTTGTGGGAATCAAACCAGGATTCTCAAGATCCGCAGGTTGACTCGATACCACTGAACCACCTACCCCATTTTAACTAAAAATAAATAAATAAATATATCATCACGCCTTCTACCCATTACTGGGAGTGGTACTTAGCCGAAGCAGATCTCAGTAGGTGATATATTTTGCGCGTGTAGTGCGGTTACTAGTCGTCAAATCACGGCCCCTAAAGATGTTAGTAGTGTGGGAGCCACAGGGGTAGTTTTTTTTTAAATGGTGAAAATTGTTTGTTGCCTGTGGGAACCGAACCAGGGTTCTCAATATCCACAGGCCGACTTGATACTACTGAGCTAACTAAAACTATTTAAATACAAAAGATAAAATTCCCATATTTCGCATATTTCAATTCTTTTCATATCTTTAATAAATATTTACAAGGGTCATGCTACCTCATGGGGCGGCTAGCTCAGTGGTATGAAGTCGGCCTGTGGATCCTGAGAACCCTGGTTCTATTCCCACAAGCGACAAACAATTTTCATAATTTCAAAAAGCTACCCCTGTGGCTCCTCCACCACTAACATCTTTGGGGGCCGTGGTTTAACGACTGGCAACTGAACTTCACGCGTAAAATATATCACTTACCGAGATCTGCTTCGGCATAGTGCCACACCCAGGAATAGGTAGAAGGCGTGATGATATATTTATTTTATTTTATGCTACCTCATTTAATGGGACGTAACGTTATGTTATGTACGTATTTTATGAATAATATATTTTAGTGCATCATATCTTTGGTAGTTATAGAAGCATGATCGATTTTCTTGTTTATCGCAATTTTATGTAGCGAAATTCCCGAGGCATATATTTTCTTTAGCGAGTAAATAAATTTCTGAATTCAATTTTTCTTCGCGAAGATAATTCCGTAGTAAATTTAGTATCCTATTATTTTCTTTTGCTTTGCTTCAAAGCGATGGAAAATTTATAAGTTATCAAATCCTCTGAACGACTTTGATTAATTGAAGAAGTATATTTTATGTTTTTTTTTTTTTAATACGAGTAAATTGTTGTCTAGTGTTTAGGATTATTTATGGGTCCGGGTTCAAATGATGATTTAGAGTAATGCTTTTATTTAATTAAATATCACTGTCGCCTTTTCCATTAACTTGTAATTAAACGTATTGTTTTTGTCGGTTTTAATTCGTCGTTCCGAGCGGCCATTTTTCACTTGGCCGAAATCGGAACACGGGCAGAGACACCTTACCGATGAGAAACGAACTAGAAGTCGTGTATCTTCCATGCGAAACGCGTATCTTAATTGAAATTTAAATTTTATTTTCATCGTCTCTTTTGTTCTCGTTCTGGTCTTTTACTTCTTTTAATTTTTTCACTTTCCGGGGTATTTTCGTTAATCAAAATCGATCAAACATCATTTTAATACCTTCATACCATCTTTGCAACAATTGACTAGCAATGGGCCTTTCAAGACTTTTTTTATATATTAATCTACGTAATAAAATTATTATACCCAAAATTTTTATTTTTTTTTAAACTTGTATTAAGCATTATAAAAATATTTAAACTTTCGAAACAAACGAATATGACGTAGTTGCATCTTATCTTAAAGAGAGACAGATAAGACAGAGATAAATAGCATGTAACTTCACGTAACGTGTGTCGTTGTCAGTAGAATCCTCAGACAAAACATAACTAGACGGATAACAACGGCGTTTGTTTTGAAGCAGAAAGGGATCGAATAACTGGTTGGGTGAGGCGGGTGCGCGGCAAGGAGCAACTTGCATAACATCAAAGTGTACTCGCTCCTTGCCGCGCACCCGGCGGACCCAAAAGTTATTCCATCCCTTTCTGCTTCACAACACTGCATTGACTTGAATACGGCATAATTCGTCTAGTATTATACGTCATTTGTAGAATCGTAGAATGCTGAATGCTTATTTCTTCTTCGTCTTCCTCTCAGTAAAATTGAGCACCGACAAACGTTTCAGACAAAGCTCTGTGATTGGCTTAATGCAACTACATAATTGTAATATGGCAGTGCGAAATTTAAAAGAGCGTTTTAAATTATTCAACTTTAACTTTCATATTTCAGCAATAAAGATATCATTTATGGTATGATTTTATATTGTATTAAATATGATGTACGGTCAAGAATTTATTTTAATAAATATATATTAAAAAGCTCTACCACTTGAATCCCCCATTAATCGTGTTAATTACTTGTTATTTATTTATTTATTTTTATATTTTGATCAATTATAAATTCTTTCTTTTTAAAAATATTTAATCAGAATGTTACTACTCAAAATATTCGCTTAAAAGAGATGTCCGTTATGAAAAGTTTTATCATTTTCCTTTTATCCAAAACAAATTTAAATACTGAACAATACATTTCATACCAACTAAATATGTACGTCATATGTTAACTGTATTTTGTGTTAACTTCAAATCTACTGTCACGGAACTCTAACACACTCGTAAATTCAATTGTTATATTTCACAAAATATTAATATTAGTTGTCAGACAAAATTTGTTTAATGCTTTTATTTCAACTTTAAATTAGCATTAAAACCAAATTACAACCAAACATTCCCTCTCATTTATTTACAAGTTAATAAAAAGCAAAAACAATTGTATTATTATATTACAAAATTCTATTTTGCATAATAACAAACATTGTTGAACGCTACAAAATTATCATATTCTGCAGCAGCGTTTTGGACATACAAATTAAACAAAACTTTTTATATAATAAAATTATATCATTCACATAAGTATATTAAAAATAAAAACAGGATGAGTTTTTCCAACTTGTCGGTTTTTTGCCAACACGGAAGATTTCAGTAATACCAACATTCATTTTCAATTTTCAAATGCACCAACAAAACCGCATAGAAAAAGAGTAAAGAAGAAAAGAAGAATCAAGTCGCTGCAGAAATGGGACGCAAAGCATTCTCTTTTTTTTGTTTCATCGCAGGATTCATTTGGATATAGATCCGGCTTGGTGGAGAATATACGAGTAGTCGCTGAGGAGGACTTACTTACTAAAGAACAGTTTAGTGGGAGGTGGATGGAAGGAAATACGATGTAATACATTTTAAAGGATTATTAGAATAATGCGCGTGCTTAATTTTAATGGGTATGTCGTTTCTACTTCGATAATCTCATACAAAACGGATTGAAAGTTCGCGGAGCAAAATACAGAGCAACATTGGACTCACAATTATATTTTTTAGGTTAAGTGGACTGTCATTAGAGTCACTGTAAAGTAATACAAAGACAAATTGTCAATGAATAAATAAAACAAAGACAAATTGTCAATTGCGATGTGGAACTGAGTCTTTAAAATAAGAAAAA
This sequence comes from Pterostichus madidus, assembly GCA_911728475.2. Lineage (NCBI taxonomy): Eukaryota > Metazoa > Arthropoda > Insecta > Coleoptera > Carabidae > Pterostichus > Pterostichus madidus. The sequence continues at coordinate 35,431,865 of OU452308.1, read as the reverse complement.
AAGGAAAAAATTTCCAACACTTGTCAAAGTTTCACAAAATTACAGCACGTTTGAATCAACTTATTAGGTCATCATCAAACGGCTGGTCAGTTTAGCTTTAACCATAGACGCGTTTCGCTCTTTAGGGACTCATCGGTATGGTGCGACCATCTATCCAGCTAGACCAACTAGGGGCTAGTGAACTGTGGTAATAAGTAAGCTGAACTGATAGATGGCACTGCATGCTTCTCCGTAGCTCTCATGTCATGATACCTTCATTAGTATTCTTAACATCTGTCAGTTCAGCTTACTTAGTACCGCAGTTTGCGATTTTTGTCGGTAGATGACACCACGGGTTGCTCCGTAGCTCTCATGTCATGTTACCAGATTACATAATTTAACATCAGTCAGTTCAGCTAAGACAGTATCACACTTCACAAGTTTGTCTAGTTGGATAGTTAATCGCACCATACTGATGAGTCCCTAAAGGACGAAACGCGTCTATGGTTAAAGCTGAACTGACCTGATAAGTTGATTCAAACGTGCTCTAAATTTTTGTGGAATTTGTGACAAGTAATGAAGAATTAGTTTTTTTCCTATTTTTTCTTATTTATAAACGTCGTTATTATTTTGTTTGTATTTAATGGGGAATTACAAAGTTGTCTCATCTGTCTAAAGCTCTGAAGTTTGTTAGTAATGAAACAAAAATCAATAATCGGTAATCTCATATCGCGTCTCATATGATGGGATTTAAAAGTTGCGGAATAACTCGTTGATGGAATTTGTAAACAGATGAAGTACAAAACTTTCATCCAATAAAAGTAGGGGAAAACAAATTAAATTTCTGCGAAATTATCTAATTATCTTTTAACGTAGGTAGGCATAAAATAATATTCTGAATTAAATTCCTTATATAAGATGATCATTCCAAGATGGCGCTTATTTATCTAAATGTATTCTTATCGTGACGTCAAAGTTATTGTGACAGTTAAACGTTGAACATTTGTTTGCATTTGTTCCAGTTCCATGACTATGTAGATAATATAAATTTTTGACAAGTTTTAAATTAAATTTTAGCAGTAATAAAATAAGTACTTTTGGTTCGATCCCCACAGCCGACAAAACATTTTCACCAACTTAAAAAATTACCCCTGTGGCTCCCCCACCACTTACATCTTTGGAGGACGTGATTTGACGGTGGTAATCGCACTTCACGCGCATAAATATATCACTTACCGAGATCTGCTTTGGCAGAGTGCCACACCCAGTAATGGGTAAAGGGCGTGATATATTTGAAACATTTTTGACTAATCAAGATATCCATGGCAAAGGATATTTTATTTCCTATGACAAATCATGAAAAAGTCGTTCATTTGCCCAGTTATAAATGTTTCCATGGGGTGGCTAGCTCAGTGGTATGAAGTCGGCCTGTGGATCCTGAGAACCCTGGTTCGAATCCCACAGACGACAAACAATTTTCATAATTTCAAAAGCTACCTCTGTGGCTCCTCCACCACTAACATCTTTGGAGGCCGTGATTTGACGACTGGTAACCACACTTCACTCGCAAAATATATCACTTACCGAGATCTGCTTCGGCAGAGTGCCACATTCAGTAATGGGTAGAAGGTGTGATGATATATTTATTTTTATTTTATTTTATAAATGTTTCCAGTTGACAGTCAACAAACAAAACACGATCAAATATCAATGTCTGATTGCTTGCTCTGCATATGCATCGTCACATTTCCGTGAAACATTTGCACTTCGCGTGTATCTACTGTTTAACTGACATGCGCTTATTAAATCAGCGGGGAAATTTGCATGCATTAGTTAAACTTGTTCACGTTTACAGCTAGCAACTGTTCCGCTTGGAAATTATAAACATGAATATTATTTTATCGTCGACACTGGCAACTAGCACTATGTGAGAACTGTTGTTAGGTGTTGTAAAACAATACGTTGCGAAAACAAATATAGACAGATGGTGGAGAATTAGTATTTTGGCATTTAAATTAAATTCTAAGTTAACAGGAAGGATTCCAATGGCTGCATCAATTTTGAGATGAACGAGAGAGTATCTGTAATTACGAGGGTTGCCTTTTATATTTCGGGATTAGAGAAAACAAATAAATAATCGAAAATGGCTTTATTTTAGCTCATTTGAAGCGATTCAAGTTTTTCGAAATGTTTAATTATTTTTCTAAGGTATACCTTAGGTTTTTTACGATTTTCAAACAATTTGCTCTAAAACTCTTGCTCGTACGATTATGGTAATAAAAATTTACATACATACGTATTTTGACCTGCTGAATCCAATGGTTGAATCCCCAAGTACGTACGCCTTCAAGTTTTTAAAATATTGTCCAAAAACTGTTTAGGGAAAATAAAATGGCGAAAATTTTTCGACATTTTAAAAATCGCTGAAAATTTGTAAACAGGTTAATTGAAATACGAGAAATGCAATGCCGTTGAGCGCATCTTCATAACTTGTTTGGTTTTTAAGATAAGGTCTCGGGAAAGTAAAAAAACTGAAGTACTGAAATTGTTTGAAAGTTCAACAGTTTCGGAAGCTCTATCTCAAAAACTAAATGTGATACGAAGTTACGCTCAACAGCTTTGAACTCCCCCGTTCCGAATTGACTTATTAGCAAAATTTTAACTCATTTGGAGCGATTTAAGTTTTTTGAAATTTTTAATTATTTGTCCTTTAGGTTTTTTACGTTTTTCAAATAATTTGTTCTAAAACTCTTTCTCGTACGATTATTGTAATGAAAATTAACATACATATGTATTTTGACCCGCTGATCCAATCGTCAAGTACGTACGCCTTCTAGTTTTTAAAATATTGTCCAAAAACTATTTAGGAAAAATGAAATGGCGAAAATTTTTGAAAATTTTAAAAATCGCTGTATATTTGTATACGAGTTAATTGAAACACGAGAAATGCAATGCCGTTGAGCGCATCTTCATATCTCGTTTAGTTTTAAAGATATGGTCTCTGGAAAGTAGAAAAACTAAGGTGTTTAAATTCGTTTTCTGAAATCAAAATCGTTGGAACAGATTCTGATATCATTATCTGTGTAAACAGACAGACACGAATTGCTCATTTTAGAGTACAGGATATATTATAATTTTATCATCATACATTGAACATATGGGGTAGCTAGCTCAGTGGTATGAAGTCGGCCTGTGGATCCTGAGAACCCTGGTTCGATTACCACAGGCGACAAACCGTTTTCATAATTTAAAAAACTACCCCTGTGACTCTTCCACCTCTAACATCTTTGGGGGCCGTGATTTGACGACTGGTAAAAATATATCACTTACCGAGATTTACTTCGGTAGAGTGCCACACCCAGTAATGGGTAGAAGGCGTGATGATATATTTATTTTATTTTTTTTACATTGAACATATTCCGTTGAGAAAACGTAATTTATTTTAAATAAAAATGCTTGAAAATACTGATGGAAAATTTAGTTCATCATAACTTTTATATTAAATGTTCTCTCTAAGATAATTAAGAAATGTTTGGTTGTGGAAATCATGCGATACTAAATGTTGAAGATAATTTGAAAATACTAATCACAAAATGGCCCCATAAGCATTTTTGTTTGTACACAGAAGATTAAAACGCTTAATATTTTGCTGAAAATGTTTTAATAATAACGTTCAGCAAAACGCTGATTAAAATTTTGGGGTGAATAATAAATTTCTCAAATTGTGTAGATACTTACACTCACCTGTGGCACCTTCGCTACTTCTTACTCTATATATTACACTTGATTCGACTGGGAATCACGTTTAGATTATATCTGTTTCCGCAAGGAAACCAATATTAAACTTGCTTCATTTTTCTTTCTTTCTTAAATTGTGTCTTTTCATTGTGTCACGTTTATTCTTATTTAAATTCTATTAAATTTTGAGACGACTTATTTATTATTCAGGTCTATTTTTGTTTTCCTTTATCTTCAGAACATTCTTTTTACAAATTTTATTCGTGTTTCTGTTTGCATCTTATATTACTTTGACGAACACAATTTCGAAAACATGAGAATATTATTATTCTATTTCGCAATAACAATTCTAGGGATATTCCCTCAAGTGACGTATTTTTGTCTTGTGACATTTTATTACCCTTTGCACATCATTTTATGTAAATAAATAGCGAAAAAGATGTATTATTGTTTTATGTTTGGGATATACCGATGTAGTATTTTCAAATTGTCTTGGCCTTATGGCTTTGCAATTTACTGCTGTCAAATATTTCTAAATTATTTTGGAACATTTATTGTTTAAGTTCTGTACTTTTATTTAAATTTTCCGTTTTGGTACATTAAACTCTATCAACGGTAGCCATTTTTTATTCAATTCTCGGCCATCACAAATGTTCCTGTCGTTCTTGTGTTCTTATTCTTATATATTTCGATAACTTTCCTGATCACTCAATCATTCATGTATTTATGCCTGACAATGATTTTTTGATTTTGAAATTTAAATTTATACGAGGGCAGGGTAAAAAGTCCCTGACAAATGAAACAAGGAATGATTTATTTAGTCAAAACATATTTTATTTCTCAACATAATCTCCTTGTAGCTCGATACACTTCGTCCAATGTTTTTCTAATTTTTCGATTCCTTCCAAATAATACGATTTTGGCAATCCTTCAAAATAGGCGTTTGTCTCAGCGATGACCTCTTCGTTGGAGCCAAATCTCTTTCCGCCGAGCCATTTCTTCAAGTTTGGAAATAGATCAAAATCGCAGGGGGGCAAATCTGGAGAATATGGTGGATGACGAACCAATTCGTGGCGCAATTCATGCAATGTTTGCTTCGTTCTATTGAAATTATTCTTCCCGTGTGTCTGATGTTAACTTTAAAGTTTGTGGAAATCTATATATTTCAGAAGATAGAAAAACTATAATATCTTTTGCACTCTTCAATACTTGCAAATATTTCATATGAGGTAAAAATAAATCTTTCTTATGTAACAAGTATTTTAAGAAAATATTTAACGATTGATGAAATCATATGGTAAACGTAGCTTAGTTGGTTTAAAACATTTGACAGGAGTTCATAGGTGACAGGTTCAAATCCTGGCGGTATCCCAATTTTTCTCTTCATAATTCAATTTATTTTCATCTATTGTTAAGTATTTACTTAAAAAACTAATTTAATTTAAATTGGTAAATTATCACTGTTAATAACAGTTTCATTGCAAACGACTCTCGTATCAAGTTTTTCAATATACGAGTTTGATAAAATTGTGGGATCGAGGCTGCCTATGATTCATAACAAAATGGAGAGAAAAATTGGAATAAACTCAGAATTGAATCACATGGCGACCGTAGCTTAGTTGATTTAAAGCATATGACAAGAGTTAATAGGTATCAGGTTTAAAATCTTGGCGGAATCACAATTTTTCTTTTTATTACTTAATTGAAAACTTTGATGTTTTTTCTACAAAAGACAAAGACGCAAAGGTGATGTTCAAATTACGGCATCAGTACCATTTCTTTGTCGTTCGGTTATAATCGTACAATAATTTTCTAATATTAGCTTTTTCGTAAAAATTATGAGTATCTTTTCAAGCCTGCTTTCCATCTTGAAGTTTATCTGCTTTTCCATATGTTAATAATACTTAAAAAAAAATTAAGTAAATAATGAAACATTAGTTGCCCGTAACGTATTTCAAGAATTATTCTCTAAACTAATTTTGGAAGGTTTAACTGATTAAAATCATCTCATTTTTATTTCTTTCAATGTAACCGTTGTATACAACAGAACATAAAATAAAAGTAAATATATTTTTAGAATGTTTTTCACATTCCTGGAGATGGCAGGTCTGCTGTAGGCTGTGGTAGATCTTCGTGCGTGTCATATTTTACGCGTGAAGTGCGTTTATCGCAGACATTAAATTAAGGCAACCACATGCCGCACATATATTACTGAGTGAAATGTGAGCTCCAGGATTAAGTGGTGTTTCGCACATATTTTTAAGGCTTCTCTACACATTTACAACAAGACTGAATAATAAAATTAATTTATTTGCCTCATTATATATATATATATATATATATATATATATATATATATATATATATATATATATATATATATATATATATATATAATATTTCACATCTTATGGTTTCCTCCTCTTCTTCCCTATGTGATGTCCGCGACAGTTCTAAAGTTTTAAATGTGGCACATACATAAAATAATACGTTTTCTATCCTTGGAATATGACATTTTTGGCTCCAAATCTCAGGATTAAACTGTTTGAAGTTTGTTACACTATTCTTGAATCACGTTGTACGTAAATAATATATGAAGTAACCAAATAGGTCAAAATTATCAAATAATGTGAATTAGTCCACTTCTTGCATTCAGGCTTTCAGATGGTCCTTAAACTTAGTTATTTAAAGTAGTATCTGCGTAAATACAAGACGTATCAAAATTAGAGGAAAATAAATTAAAAATTTAAATAAAATGTAAATATCCATATCAATGTTAATATTGTTGATAACAGTTATAATTATTTGGAATTATAAGAACATTTTTAACATAAGCCGTAGATGAGTGTTGAATTACCTCCCGTACTATATACACTAGTGCAAAACAGTTACTTTTATGATAATTTTTGTGAAAAGTAAACAATAAAGAGTATGTAAACTATGTACTGTATGCAAGGTTGTAAAAAAAAATACAATAGACTTTTCAACATTTGTATATCTATGAAATATGAACTTGACAGATAAAGTTGTAGAAATTAATATCTCCTGTACTATACCTAAAAAGAATAACGTTTCCATTATCTACTCTAGCGTAAAATTACAGAATCCAAAGCACAACAGATGATTATTTCCGTAATTTTTCTGCTCAATTGAACACATACCTCGCCGTAACTTATCACAAATGCTCTTGAAATGTTCGCGACACTGGTGTCCACTCGCGTGGAACATTCCATATTCTCGAGGATGCAGAATAAATAATAAATATGTCAGTCGGAAAACTTGCTCCATCCCTTATCTCTTAGAGTCTGCAACAACGGAGTGAAATATGCCTCGTGTCTGGTTTGCGTTGGCGCCGAAGAAACGAACAAACTAATCCATTTGCGTATTGTAATGAGGAAGATGTCTTTTGGAAGGCACGCATAACTTGGAGATTTTGCTGTTATTTACGCGATGATATTGAACAAAGTTTGAGATTGATAATTGTTGTTATGAACAACGAATGTAAAATGCTTTATTTGACATTGTTTGGTATTTTGTATAATGAGTACTTAAATTCACAGTAAAAGTGCCAACAATTTTAAAGCCCATTTACAAATTAAGTTTTGGATGTAACAAACTTGAAGTATTGTGGCTCCTCCTTCACTAACAAACTTGAGGGCCGTGATTTGACTGCTGGTAACTGCACTTCATGCGGAAAATATATCACTTAACGAGATCTGCTACGGCAGAGTGCCACATCCAGGAATGGGTAGAAGACGTCTTTTGCATCCGTTCAAAAATATATACATATTTCGATTTAGTTTTAATAATCTCAATTTCGATTTGTTTTTACGTATGCTTAAGAATCGTACAACAAAAACAGATAAAAACTTTGATCACCCAAGTATTACTAACGTTCTATGGTATATTGAAAAATAAATGTTTGTTTGTTTGTTTGTTTGTTTGTGATACGGCTTCAACTGTTTTGGTTACTAGCCGGTATGATGATGGAAGCGTCTGCGCTGTAGTCAGCTACAGACGCTGATTATGAAGATGGAAGCGTCTGCGCTGTAGTCAACTACAGACGCTGATTATGAACATGGAAGCGTCTGCGCTGTAGTCAGCTACAGACGCTGATTGATGCCAGCCCTGACCAGGAATCGAACCCGGGACTTCTGGGTCAGTAGCCTAGCAGTGTAAACCACTGAGCCACAGAGGTCGGCAAAATAAGTGTTACAATTGGTTTTCAAAATGAGAGGCTCGACCTCTCGAGGGGTCGTCGGATGCTATTTACAAATTTTAAAATACATGTTTTCAAAGATTCGTCCCGTTGTAAGCTTTTATTTAAGTTTTAAGGATTAATTAAATGAAAAATGTAATACATATTATTTATTTAGATGTTTATATTCACGTTTGTTTCTGTTTACAATTAATTTTAAATAATACGATACTAGATATGAAATTTGGGAATTTCACCATTTAATTCCTTTCTACAGAATTATGCAAATTGTGATCCTCAATATGTATATATATATATATATATATATATATATAAATAAATAAATATATCATCACGCGTTTTATATATACAGGGTGTTAAAAAAGTTCCGGGACGGTGAAATATCTCGAGAAAAACAGATCGAATCAAGAAACCAAAAAACACGTGTTTCATATTTTGCAAAAACCTATCTAAGCACACCAAACACAAACCCCAACCCCCACCCCCAGGGGGTGGGGCGGGGGCAACGTTGAAATCTTAAATGGGAACCCCCATTTTTTATTACAGATTCGTATTCTGCGAAAAAAAATAAGTTAATTTTATCTGAAACTTTTTTCCAATTCGGAATAGATGGCGCTCTGCAATAAAAAATGGGGGTTCCCATTTAAGGTTTCAAAGTTGCCCCCCGCCCCACCCCCTGGGGCTGGGAGTTGGGGTTTGTGGTTGGTGTGCTTAGATAGGTTTTTGCAAAATATGAAACACGTGTTTTTTGTTTCTTGATTCGATGTGTATTTCTCGAGATATTTCACCGTCTCGGAACTTTTTTAACACGCTGTATATATATATCTGTTAATGAAAATGCCAATTTTTTGGTTGAACCAGTTTAAAAAAATATGGAAAAAATTAAATTAGAACTGTTGACACTCAATAAAAATGATCTGTCTAAAATAAAAACCTGAATAGTACCTACTATTCGGCCTCGTTCCAGTTTTGCTCTGATTTATTGTGTTTCGCTGTCTACAAATGCCTTCGTATTTACAATTAAATAAAACAAAAAAATAAATCTAATTCGTCAGCCCAAATAAAAAAATCGTTTAATTTAAACCAAAATGAAACAGGCAATTCCCTTTGACAAGACAGACACACCACAGTAGATGTCGAAACTTTTTTTACTGGGGTCGCGAAATTGAATGTTGGTATGTGATGTCGATCGTGATAAATCAGCCTTGCCTGTAGGCTCGACACGTGTGTCACTGCTCCGGACTTGTCCTTCTGGAATCCGGAATCGTCCGATGAGAATTTGTCCAAGATACAAGGACAGCGAAAACTATTTTTTCGCGTCACCGCTAACGTAAATAGGTGTATTCCATTTGCCATTTGAATCAGATCTAACTAGAGGTGTGTAGTTCGTGAACGAACTAGTTCATATGGACTATTCCTTATAGTGAACGACACGAACTAGTTCGTGAGTTTATTAAAGACTAGTTCACTGCGAACTATTCGGATATGATTCACCACCACGGCGGCACGGCCGATGAGGTCGAATCGAAAGCGGAGAACGGAGAACAAGTGAACGAGTGAACGAGACTAATTACTAGAGGAGCTTACTTCATGCATCGTTCGTTCGTGTAACAAATATAATTTTTAAATAGTAATTTTTAATTTCTTTCATTTGCTTTTATTTTAAATATCTTTGTATCTCGTATTTATATTGTCTTCATTGTTGTTTTTTTATTTATTTAAAAACACAACTTTAAAAAACCAAATTTGTCTTTTATTTTTTTCTTCTTTCATACTTGCTGTCAAATTATACTAGAACCAGATCCTAAAAGTTCACTTGTTCTCGCTCGTGAATCACAACACAATACGATTTCCGTTCATTATAGTCTTAAAAATTTCGTGAACGAAAGTGAACTAATGAACCAGTTCAGTGAACTAATCTTTTTGGTGAACGAGAACGAATGAACTAGTTCACTCAAATGAACTAGAATTCCCATCTATAGATCTAACTTACATTTACTGAACCAAGTCACTTAGTTAATTCGCTGGATTACTTCGCTGACCTTATTTTCAATACTAGAATTACTGATTCTAATTTACTTTGAAGTAATTTACCCCAATAAGTGCATCAGTTTGCTTAATTCAGTTAATTTAGTCATGTTGTCTAATTTAACCGAACTAAGTAAACAAAGTGCCAAATGGAACACAGCTAATGTAACTTACTTCCATAGCAACTTACTACCGATAAAATAGAATTACAGTGTGTTCCGAAAATACCAATATTTTGTTATAAACTAAATTCAAATTTCAAATCTTCTTTATACTTTGTACGAATCAGAGTCAAGTCAAGTATTATTACAACTACTGTCGAGTCGGAACGATTACGCACAAAACATAAAACCTTTTCAGTATCCGAACGCACCCGGAGCGCTCCGGGTACAGTGCGGACACGTGATCTCACACGTGTGTCACCGTAGCCGATCGATCGATGATGTGTATCGTGGTGAGGGGTAAAGAGCTTAAAGAGATTGGCTTGAAAATGAAGTGCTGTGCCGCTGAACGAGCGAGTGGTTTATTTTTTATTCTTTAACGTAGTTTATGATGAGTATTGTATCCATTAGCAGGAAGCTGCGCTGGGAATGTGCAGGAAATTAGCTCTGGTTGCCGTTGAGAAATGGATGGTTTCATTTAAAGCGAACATGAATTTATGAGGTCATCAATTTAAATTTTATTGCATAGTTTTGACTTTTACTTTGTTTATGAGCATTTAGTTAGCTAATGTGAAAAATTGCATTTTTATTGAATAAAGCATTAAATTCAAATTAATAACTTTAAAATATAATAGACAAACTTAAAATACGCTATGTCAAATAGTTTGATAATTACCACAATTTTTAAAACATGTAAACAATGTAAAAAGAAATATAACTCATATATGAAATTGTTAGTTCACAGATTACTTGAAGTTTTTTCAATATTAATTTATCGCCTTCTTATAAAAACAAAACAAACAAAAAAAATATCTCTATTATTATAAAACTTGTATGCACAACCGGGCCGAAATTCATGTGTTTTGGCCCAAAAAAGCGGGCTTAAACACTTGTTTTTGACCCTAAGGCCATAAAAAATAATTCCTATGGATAAATAAATAAAATGACATTTTTCGTTTATTGTGAATGTTTGATTTTACAAAATGTCATTTTTACATAAATATAACCTATGTACATATTTTAACCTTTTGAACATATAATTAAATGTTATTTTGTTGTGCATAGAATTTTGTATGTACCACTGGTGAAATTAGCGTTTCTGATTCTACGCATGTTATTGGCTCTCGGCGCTTTGCGCCTCGTGCTAATAATCGTGTCGCGGACCAGAAACGCTTGTTTTCACCCTTGGTACGTAAATAACTGTTTAAGTCAATTGGACACGAATAATTCCATGCCATTTACTTTTAATTTTAGTAAGACTTTCATGAGACTCTCGCACGAAAACAAGGCGAGATAAATACGAGTATTGCTGATTAGCAACTAAGGCGAGATCGATATTTTCAATTTCTCGTCTCGTCTCGCCTATATAATTAAATGTTAGTTTGTTCTGCATAAAATATTGTATGTACTACGGCCTACGGGTGAAATTAGCTTTTCTGACTCTGAGCATTTTGTTAGCCCTCAGCGCTTTGCGCCTCGTGCTAATAATCATGCCACGGGCCAGAATCTCCTGTTTTCACCCTTGGTACATAAATAACTATTATGCACAACCGGGCCAAAATTCTTATGTTTTAGCCCTAAAAGTGGGCTTAAACATTAGATTTTGGCCCTAGGGCCATACAAAGGACATACATAAATAAAACGACAATTTTTGTTTATTGTGAATACTGTCATTTTGACATATAACCTATGTACAAATTTTAATCTTTTAGCCCTAAAAAGCGGGCTTAAACAATTGCTTTTAGCCCTAGGGCCATAAAAAAATGTATTCTTATGGATACATAAATAAAATGAAAATGATTGTTTATTTTACAAAATGTTTACATATAATTAAATGTTATTTTGTTGTGCATAAAATATTGTATGTATCACGGGTGAAATTAGCGTTTCTGATCCTGAGCATGTTATTAACCCTCGGCGCTTTGCGCCTCGTGCTAATAATCGGGTCGCTGGCTAGAAACGCCTGTTTTCACCCTTGGTACATAAATAACTATTACTAAAGTGTTTTTACGTTTTTCACCTTTTTTTAAACTGAGTATCATCCATTAAAAATTAGTAATAAGGCCGTAAACATCCTGTATTAAATTCAGTTTGTCTTTTGTTTTATTGAAAGCTGTCATTTTATTTTAGAAACGCCTTCTACACATTACTGGGTGTGGCACTCTGCTAAAGCAGATCTCGGTAAGTGATATATTTTGCGCGTGAAGTGCGGTTACCAGTCGTCAAATTACGGCCCCCAAACATGTTAGTGGTGGAGGAGCCACAGGGATAGCTTTTTCAAATTATGAAAATTTGTCGCCTGTGGGAATCGAACCAGGGACCTCAGGATCCACATTGTTACTAATGGAGCTATCTATCATGATAAGTTAGTACATGAAATTTTGTACATATAATTATATAAAATGGCTTTAGCATACACTAGTAAGGCACATAAATTGAGAGATTATCAATGTAATACGATGGGGTATAGAAACCCAAGATGATAATGGACGGTGTACCGCAGGTTTAGTTCAATTTGCGTAGATAGAAGCTTATAGTGTGCGTTATGTTGTCGTATATTAATATACCGCATGGACCTACATTGTAAACTACCGCCATGCAAAGGTCATTCGATTTGTGGTGAATATGTGAACTACTTTTGATAATCAGTAGTGAAGTGACTTTAAGGTCAACAAGAAACAACCATCATGGTTGAAATGTTGGTACCCGTGTGTGTAACTAGTAATTTAGTAATTTTAGAACAAATTATGTAGTTATTATATGAAATCTAAAAAGAATGATGTTCATATTTTGATGATTAAATTTTTGTGTTATAGGTTACCAAATTGTAATATCGTTTGAAATTGACATTTTTTTGTGTTTGTTTTTTTCTTTAATATTAATATTATGAAATATTTATTTGACAATGGAAATTCTTTGAAATTATAATAGAAGAATATTGTAAAATATTTGAATATATTTAAACAAGGTGTGTATTATTTAAATCACATGATTCTTTTCATTAAAAATCTTTGATTTAAATCAGAATATGACGAGTATTGAGTTACACATTATTTCATAAAATTTTGTACTTACCGAATTATTAAAATATGAAAATGGTATTATATACTTCAAGTTCAATTTATTTTGTACTGCACTGAATACAATACTTGTACAAGATAATATTTACAAGTGACCACCGCCTTTTGTTCTATAAAGACAGTTAAAATAAAAGAATTAGCTTTAAATTTACTCAAAGATAAATTTGATGAACCTGGTACATATTTCACAATTTTGCTTCGGATAAGGAAAACATTTTACTTTTCCGAAGGCTATATCTTAAAAACTAAACAAAATATGGAGATGCGCTCAACGGCATTAAATTCCTCGTGTCCAAATTGACTTATAAGCAAATTAATAGCGTTTTTCATGTTTTCAAAATTGCTTAAGGGGTACCGCTTGATTTTTTTTTTAGTTTTAGACCAATTTCGGACTGTTTGCTCTAAAATTCTTTCTCGTGCGAATATTGTAACGAAAATTTACATACATATGTATTTTATCCCGCTGAATCCAATGATAAAGTCAGGAAGTGCATACGACTTCTAGTTTTTCAGGTATTATTCAAAAACTTATGGGATGGCTAGCTCAGTGGTATGAAGTCGGCCTGTGGATCCTGAGAACCCTGGTACCCTAGATTCGATTCCCACAGGCGACAAACAATTTTCATAATTTCTAAAGCTACCCCTGTGGCTCCTCCACCACTAACATCTTTGGGGGCTGTGATTTGACGACTGATAACCGCACTTCACGCGCAAAAAAAAATCACTTACCCAGATCTGCTTCGGCAGAGTGCCACACCCAGTAATGGGTAGAAGGCGTGATGACATATTTATTTATTTTTATACAAAAACTGTTTTGGAAGGCAATATTGCGGGAAAATTTTCAAAAATTAAAAATTGCTGAAAATTTTTCTATGAATTAATTGAAATATGCGATATGTAATGCAAAGGAAGCACACTTTAAAATCACTTAGTTTTTGAGATTTTTCCTTCTCAAGGCAGGATTCTCAAATATTAAATTATTTATTATCTAAATAAAATATAAAAAAGTGTGTATCTGGTACAAATTTTGCGTTCTCGCTTTACAATTCTAAAATTTAATCAAATTTAGTTCTCATTTCTGTTATCCTTGACATTTACATTTTCCTAATCTAAATTCCAAAAACTCGATTCAGGATCTTACTAGACTTAATAAGACTGCTTTATTTATTACATTTTGAGTACCACTGACTCAATTCATGTCAAAAAACCTAAACTGTTAACACACATTCACGATAATTCATGCAGAACACGCATAATAAAAACGGAATGATTGAATTATCTGTTTACAATTGAATTGTACCCGTTCATTACGTGACATGTGTTCGACGTAGTTATTAATTCCGCCACCGGAGCGCTGCTGAAGCTTTGTTGCCACGTCGACTGCGATGTTGCCACGGTGCACGTGGTACCAACGCCGAGGCGTCAACTTTGATGTCGGGTGTCGTCGTTTCGTTGAAATTAGAATTTCGTATTGGTAGTACGTGACTTTGTTTCGACGGTTGATAGATTCGATTGAGAAAATGACGATAAAGATACTCGAAGAGAATAGAAAGGGGAGAGGGTTGAATGGTGGTTGGTTTGTCTTTGAATAAGGGTTGTATTGTACTGTTTTTGTGTCGTCTTTATACTTTGCTTTGAGTACTTTGAATATTAGAATAATTTTAATTTGAGCTTTTTCATAGGATGCTGGTACTCACGTGACAAAGTGACGTTTTGTGACATAAAAACAGCTGTTTGGGCTTGCGATCACTGCGCCACCTACAAAATAAACTATTTTTTGGGACGAGATTTGAAAAGAACGGTTCTTTTCAAATCTTGTTGGGCTGCGATCACTGCGCCACCTAAAATTGAACTATTTTTTTGAGACGAGATTTGAAAAGATCGGTTCGTTTCAAATCTCGTCCCAAAAAAATAGTTCATTTTGTAGGTGGCGTAGTGATCGCAAGCCCAAACAGCTGTTTTGTATGTCACAAAACGTCACTTTGTCACGTGAGTGCCCGCATTTTGTTAAGCATTACATTGTCAATAGTAATTCGAACATTACAGACCATAATTGAATTATACAGGATGTTCCACTTTAATTTACTACCATTAGGATATTTAAAACTGTGTACGCAAACTTCGTATAAATATTTAATTGAGTTTTTGAGCACATTTAGCCCACTTATGGGGTAGTTGGCTCAGTGGTATCGAGTCGACCTATGGATTTGAGAACCCGAGTTTAATTCCTAGAGCCGACACACAATTTCCACCCGTGTGGCTCTCCCTGTACTAACAACCTTTAAGGGCCGAGATTTGACTGCTGGTAACCGTACTTCGTGCACATAAATATATCACTTAGCGAGATCTGTTGCGATAGAGTGCCACACTCAGTAATGAGTGAAAGGCACGATGATTTTGTTAGTGTTTTGTTCCATCCTTTCCTATTGAAATTTTTCTCTGATATACAACTATTTAAGATTTTTTTTGTAAAGAAATTTAAAAGAAACTCGAACCAAAATTATATTTTAACTATTTTCAAACAATGTAAATTCTTGGGAAAGCAAGGACTGCGGTCTCTCATTTAATTTATTATCTTAAATTTATCGTAAAGTGTTTATTCTATACCGACCCTCAGGGAGTAAAAAATAATCTTGTTAATCCCTTGCTCAAAATATACGCATATTGTGTGAATTGAGGTCGAAACAGCTTTTTAATTACTCTGGGTATTTTATTTTTATTTGCAAATCCTGAACATTAAACGATATACCCTTTGAATGTTAATATTACGTAAATTTGTTAAACGAGGGGTGACCCGGTGGATGTTCAATCGAAAATGCATACGCTGGACTTTCACTCGCATCTATAAGATTAATTTGTTTATTGGTTTTGATGCAAAATTTTATTCTTTATATAAGTGATTTTATGTACAATCGGGCCGAAATTCATGTGTTTTAGCCCTAAAAAGCGAGCTTAAACAATTATTTTTGGCCCTAGGGCCATAAAAAATAATTCCTATGGATTCATAATTAAAATGGCAATTTTTATTTATTGTGAATACTTGATTTTACAAAATGTCATTTTGACATAAACCTAAGTACATATTTTAATCTTTTGAACATATAATAAAATGTTATTTTGTTGTGCATAAAATATTGTTTGTACCACGGATGAAATTAGCGTGTCTGACCCTGAGCATGTTATTAGCCTCGTATTAATAATCAAGCCACGGGCCAGAAACGCCTGTTTTAACCCTTGACACATAAATAAGTATTATGCACAACCGGGTCAAAATTCCATGACATGCAGGTTTAAATACTTCTTTTTGGCCCTAGTGCCATAATAAAACAATTTCCTTGCGATACATTAACAAAATGACAATTTTTGTTTATTGTGAATGCTTGATTTTTTCAAAATCTTGTTGGGCTGAGATCACTGCGCCACCTACAAAATAAACTATTTTTTTGGGATGAGATTTGAAAAGAACGGTTCTTTTCAAATTTCGTCCCAAAAAAAAATAGTTCATTTTATAGGTGGCGCAGTGATCTTTGTCCGAACAGCCGTTTTTACGTCACAAAACGTCACAGTGTCACGTGAGTGCCCGCATCCTTAGTTTAGTTAGTACAAATTTAAAAAAGAAATAAAAATTAAAATTTGTACACAGTAATGTAATACAAACTACGCGCAAAATATATCACTTACCGAGATCTGCTACGAAGGAGTGCCACATCCAGTAATTGATAGAAGGCGTGATGATATATTCATTTATATTTATTTTTATATTTTGGAACAATCTCCAAGACTTTTAGTAAAAGAAAAACTTGACATGTTGTAAATCTAACCAACAAGAAATATTATTCTAAAACTAAAACTGAAGATGTCTGAAAAACATCCGCGTTTCCGAAAAGGAAATAATTTTACAAAAACTTTTTAACATACTTCCTAAAACTTTGCCCTACTTTATAAACGCATTCCTCAGCCAAAAAAATATCACAAAAATCTACTGATATTTAAAACCAATAAAAAATTTCAATATAACCCCAATGTGCAGTTTCCAAAAAAATCCATAACTTAGTCTCGAAGGTATCCCAGTTCGACGTCCGCATATGCTGCTGACATTAACCGTGAAAAACCGCTTCCGGTAATGGAGAACCACCGGTTATATTAGAGAAATGTAACTGGTATGCTATTGATTTTACGTCAGTGGACGCGTATGGCATGCGTGTGAACGTAGCGGCATGTTAAATTAATAATAAATTTTGTTTTTCAACTTGTAATGCTTTTACATTTGCATACGACATACAACTGAATGTGTTTATTCGACGTAATTAAAAATAAATTTCCTAATTATTGAAATGGGTTGGGATTTGATTGATGACTGAAATGGATGATGTAACTTGATTAGTTTTTAATTTTACATGAGTGTTGAGATGCTTATCGGACAGTGTGTGATTTTGATTATTGCGTTTTTATTACTAGCTCTGACGTTCTGTTTTAATTCGCTGATAAATGTAAAGATAATACTTTCAATTAATTCATTTTGTATGTTTGATATTTTTTTTTAGAATAGTTATTTGTGTACCTTGAGCTTAAAGTAGTGTATTGCCGCTCGCACATAGAGATTGTTGATTGAAACATTGCTAAGAGTAAAAACAATGCAAGACCGGCAAGGGCACTTTCTGCTCGGGATGTGTACAATATTTGTTTCTACGGCTATTTAGAAACTTTTGAAAAAGAGTTTTTTTTTTTTTTTAATTTGATGATACGGCTTCAACTGCTTTGGTTACTAGCCGGAATGGTATGATAATGGAAGTGTCTGCGTTGTAGTCAGTCACAGAAAAAGAGTTTAATAGTTATTTATGTATCAAGGGTGAAAATAGGCGTTTCTGATCCCTGGCTAATAATATAGTTAGGGTCAGAAACGCTAATTTCACCCGTGATTCATATAATATTTTATGCACAACAAAATAACATTTAATTATATGTGAACATTTTGTAAAATAAACAATCATTTTCATTTTATTTATGTATCCATAAGAATAATTTTTTTATGGCCCTAGGGCTAAAAGCAACTGTTTAAGCCCGCTTTTTAGGGCTAAAATACATGAATTTTGGCCCGGTTGTGCATAATAGTTATTTATATACCAAGGGTGAAAACAGGCGTTTCTGGCCCGGGCTAATAACATACTCAGGGCCATAAACGCTAATTTCACCCGTGGTACATACAATATTTTATGCACAACAAAATAACATTTAATTATATGTAAACATTTTGTAAAATAAACAAAAATTTTCATATTATTTATGTATCCATAGGAATAATTTTTTTATGGTCTTAGAGCTAAAAGCAAGTTTTGAAGCTCGCTTTTTAGGGCTAAAATACAAGAATTTTGGCCCGGCTGTGCATAATAGTTATTTATATACCAAGGGTGAAAACAGACGTTTCTGGCCAGCGGCAGGGTCAGAAACGCTAATTTCACCCGTGGTACATACAATATTTTATGCACAACAAAATAACATTTAATTATATCTTCAAAAGATTAAAATATGTAAATAGGTTATATGTCAAAACAACATATTGCAGAATCAAGTATTCACAATAAACAAAAATTGTCATTTTATTTATGTATCTAGGAATAATTTTTTTATCCCTAGGGCCAAAAAGAATTTCGGCTCGATTTTGCATAAAATACTTTGTCGTAGTATGTGAATATCTAATCAATTAGTTGGTTTTTCCATTCTTTTAAAAAAATTTGACTTCATCCAATAATTTTCAACTTAGTAATTTTCATTGTTATTCTACTAAAATAAAATAAAATATATCATCACGCCTTCTACCCATTACTGGGTGTGGCACTCTGTCGAAGCAGATCTCGGTAAGTGATATATTTTGCGCGTGAAGTGCGGTTACCAGTCGTCAAATCACGGCCCCCAAATATGTTAGTGGTGGAGGAGCCACAGGGGCAGCTTTTTTAGAAATTATGAAAATTGTTTGTTGCCTGTGGGAATCGAACCAGGGTTCTCAGGATCCACAGGCCGACTTCATACCACTGAGTTAGCCACTAATTATACAAAAAAAAAAAAACAGCAAATGGTAATTCTCGGAAGGCTGCCAGGATTTACGAAGAATTATTCCCCCAAAGAATATGTCCAAATGTCAACATTTTTACAAACAATGAAAAAATCAAATTTATCTTTAAATTTCTACATACTAACTAGATTTGTTGAGTTTAATAAAAATACCCGAAATAATTGTTATATAATAAAAAGTTTTTATTTTGGTCTATCTACTTGCCCTAAAAATTTGTCAAATGTATTTTTGAAAATTCTGTATTACGTAATGTTATGTATGTATTATATTATTTAGTTTTAATTCATTCTTATTCATACATTTATTTAAATTTGAATTCGTACATCGGTAATCCCCTTTCAACAATTGCCTCCCGCGGCTCCTCTTTTCTCTTCCTCCCTAACTTGCCGGCTTAGTATCCAAGCTGTCATTGAGCCACCGAGTAGCTGATCCGGGGTTGAACTATTTTCCGTCACGATTGGTCCGGATTTGGCGTTACTTCCCTCATTCCGGCGATTCCGGGCTCGGCTTTCACTTTCTCCCGCTTGAAACCGCTGTTGCCGCAGCCGTCCCCGGAGTCGTTTTCCACAGCGGTCGTGGTCATTTGAGGGTGGTAGTGGCGCGGTGGTGCAGTGGTGCAAGGGATGATAATGAAGGTAGTGTTAGGATGATTTGTCTTGATGTCTTCTTACTGAATTGGCTTTCTCTTTCACCATAGGGTGGTTATGGGCAGTGAAATTAAG
This sequence comes from Pterostichus madidus, assembly GCA_911728475.2. NCBI lineage: Eukaryota > Metazoa > Arthropoda > Insecta > Coleoptera > Carabidae > Pterostichus > Pterostichus madidus. Next base: position 35,411,868 of record OU452308.1, on the reverse strand, counting down.
TCATTTTTGTTATATTTGTGACAGTCTTATCCAAATATTATAAGGGTGAAAGTGAAAACGAACCGAGTGTGTTACAGTTTTGAGAAACGTCAAAAAATAATCGCAACAATTTTCAGTAATAATATATCAAGAGGGTGAGAATAAATTGAAAATAATTTGACAGATCTTTGGCAATAGCCACTCAAGCCCTACGGGCTTTCGTGACTATTTCCTGGCAACAAGTTTGAGAAAGATACTGGAGAATTATTTTCTAATTTATCGAACTCTCAAGTTATATTTAATTAGATTATTTTTTGACTTAGCTGTTGAGGTCGATTCATTCAACTTAAAAGATTTTGAACTGGGTCCATATCGATTGATTACTTATTAATGTATTCTTGGAAGTTGTTTCCAAAATTTGTTGGTGTATCTAAAATACAACTAAATCGATTTTTTTCACACATTTTACTTGACGCAATGACAGTTTTAAATAATTATTTGACAACTACCTATCATTTGTCACAAACAAAAAAGCATCTACAGAGATAATTCTCGGGAATAATCACAAGAGCATAATTATCAGTATAATAATGACAGGATTGGTTAAAACGCAGACACGTGACAACAATGAAGCATTTCATTGGTTTTGAGAGACGTCAAAAAGTAATCGTAAAAAAACTGACAATTTTATTCGTTTTTTTTAGTTTTCTAGTATTAGGTTATCTCTAATATAATGAAGAAATAAATATGTTTTATAAGCATGTCAAAATACTAACTTTATAAAATTTTTCATTGTATGAAAATATGACATCTTAATAATAATACTATATCATCACGCCTTTTTACCCGTTACTGGGTGTGACATTCTGCCGTGGAGTGGGAGCCACAGGTGTAATTTTAATGTGGTGAAAATTGTTTGTCGCCAATGGGAATCTAACCGAAGTTCTCAAATCCAGAGACCAACTCGAGACCGTTGTGCCTCCCATCCCATCATAAGACATCTTATTACTTAGTAATATCGAGCGATTGCCCTAATTCCACATAATGGAAGATGAATAGCTACAAAAACTACCCCTGACCCCTTTGGAACTATTCCTGTGACCTAACTCGTTTTTCACCGCCTCTTGCGCACGGAACACGACCTAACGACCCTCCACGAACTTGGGGTCAGCTGCAGAACGTAAACTGACTATCACAAGAAATATTAAGATTGAACCCAAGATGATTTTTTTATTTCAATAACCTAACTAAATATTAAATTGACATTATGGAGATCAGTTCATTTTCAAAGGGATGAATGCTTCAGAGGTTATGAAATGATGTAAAAAAAATCTCGTCGCAGATGTTTGAAGTTTGATGAAAGGATTTTTAAAAGATCTTGACATATATAACATTAACAATACTATCAAGTAATGTTGAAAAACTCCATAGAAAATGGTAAGTTTATCATTGAATCAGTTGATCAGCTGATTAAAATACTCGGCCTGCGGCCTCGTATTTCAAACAACCGCTTCGTCAAGTAAAATATCACTTTCCTGACTTATTATCAGCTGTATCATGTAACATATCTTTAATAATAAGCGACGTCGATAAATTTTACAAGCTTTGGCATCACCGGTTTTATCTTGACGTTTGTCAAATTTGTATTTATATGAATAAAAATTTGACAAATGTCAAAATGAAACCGATGTTGCCAAAGCTAAAAAAAAGTTATCGATGTCGCTTATTATTAACGATGTGTTACATGATACAGCCGTATGTACGCTATTTTTTGTGAAACCGTTTAATTTAATTAATATTTCATCATAAATAATTCAAAATGTTAAATTTTTTGATATAAATTGTACTGACAGCAGACTACGTATCCAAGATTACAACAAAAATAAAAATAAAATAAATATATCATCACGCCTTCTACTCATTACTGGGTGTGGCACTCTGCCGAAACAGATCTCGGTAAGTGATATATTTTGCGCGTGAAGTGCAGTTACCAGTCGTCAAATTGTAAGCCTCCCTTATTTAAAGGAGAATTAACAAATAATTTATATGGGTTCTTGTCCGACCGGAGAAAGGACAAGTACTAGGGTTGTAAATAAGTTTGTACTTACAATTTGGTTTAACAAATAACAAAGATTTATTCACACTTACTACATGGTTGATGTTGTCGAGTTCCTACTGAACTCTAACGACTACTGTACTCTGAATGACTCTTCATCACTCTCTCGTATTGACTATCTGACTCTGTGACTGTTCCTATAACTGACCTAACGCTACTATATATCTAATTACAAAAGTACTAAGTCAGCAAATAGTTAGCTACTTACGTCAAAGAATACTATTTAGAATACTTGACCTCATTACAACATGCTCTACTTTACTTAATTGTATTCACTAAGAATGTGCTGACTTTGACTTGTTACAAAATCACGGCCTCCAAAGATGTTAGTGGTGGAGGAGCCACAGGGGTAGTTTTTGAAATTATGAAAATTGTTTGTCGCATGTGGGAATCGAACCAGGGTTCTCAGGATCCATAGGCCGACTTCATACCACTGAGCTTAGCCACCCCTTAAAAATAAAATAACAGTCAGGTAAAATTTTTATCAGACTGTTTTGTACTTTACCGGACTATTGTTTTTGTTGTAGTGTTGGATATGTACTTTACTTGACTGCTTTTGCAAAAACTTACTTGCTATACCAAAACTGATTAGGAAAGTAGGAACTTTCTTGCCGGTTTCAGAAAAAGTATTTTCACTTGATTGAGACCTCGTATTTCAAACAACTGCTTCGTCAAGTAAAACATCACTTTCCTAACTTATTATGTAATATACTATGACATGCTACTGTCTATGTCAACATTTACATAGGACACACGGAATATTTCGGACTGACCCCCTCTCCCAATAACCTTCACTATTACCCCCACCACTGCCCTAAATCTCTCCCTCCAATTGTCACCGCATTCCTTCGGTAACCTTGCCCCAAAACTAAAATAATTCGTTGTCGCCAACAGACCTATACCCTGTCATGTCCCCAAGCAGCACACGAGCGCTGTGCGGCACAACGAGTCCGGGTCGTATTTATCCGTGGAAATCTATTTAGAGTTTTCCGGTGACCGTGCAGAGACTGGCGACTGGCCTACTGGCCGGCCAAGGTGCCAGATGTCCTATAAATCCCTTGTGGAAGTTCGCTGTTGTCAGCCATTGTGCGCTAGTTGCTGTGGATGCTCCCTGCTGGGTTGATGTCGGTCAGAGGCGTAGAGAGGGAGTTTAGAAAGAGGGGGCAATGTTTGAAGAGTTTGTTTTATGTGAAATCGTAGTTGTAAATATTGCAAAATGGACAAAATGTGATTTGGACAAACTAAAATTGAATAAAATATTAAATATAATTGATGCAGTGTTGATTTGGATAATTGATATTTTTTAACAACCCTGTCAATACAGTTTAAAAAAGAAAATGATAATTTTCATCCCTAGAGACGAAAATAATTTTTTTATTTAGTTGTCTAAATATGACGTATTTTATCTTATATGAAAGGAATTATGAATGTGGATGAAGCTAAAGTGATGTGTCAGGATAGAAACGTTTTGAGAAGATTAATTGCGAAATGAATCTGATGATTTCAGAAAAGCGCTGGATTTTAGATTTTAGTTTTTTCCTTCTGTGTGTGCAGGTATTTTAAAAAATAGCTTAGTAATCTCAAACTATAAGTGATTTCTTGGGTCGAGAATGTTTAGGAAATCTCGACATAAACTGTCACAGTTCTGCAAAAAAAACGTAATTAAATAGTTGCTACGATATAAAATTAATCTAACTTATTTCTAGAAAAATTTTACTTTTTGTTAGGATAGTGAAACAAATTATAAACATATATTTCGTGAATAAAGTGTAATTCTTCCCTTGATATACAAAAAAAACTATTGATATTAAAAATATGATATTAACAATTAACAAACTGTAAAGTGCTACTTTTACGTACATATACAGGGTGGTGAACGCAACTCTCGAACATAGGGATTTAACATGTACATACATACATACATACATATCTTCACGCTATATCCCAACAAATGGGGTAGCACGAACCCTAAAATCACTCATAAAACATTCACTCATCACACCCATCAAACAACCAGCCATCACCAAACATTTTAATCCAAACACACCAGCCTCACTTCAACCACATTTATAGATCACTCCATATAAACTCATTCATTTATTACACTCGAAAACATGATCACACAACAAACCTTCAATCACATCATTCCTATTCACTTACCATTCATTTTCCTTCCTCAACATGTAATATCACAATTGTGTAATTTCCTGCTTCCCTAAATATTTTAAGTAAAAGCACTTGTAATAAAAGTTATAGGGCATAAAATTCTGCATCTAAGCCAATAAACACAATTTTGCATGCTTCGTAACGGCACAAATTAGATCTGAAAATAACGAAAATAGCCTAAAAACTATTGATGGCCATGGAACTAAAACAAAATTAAACAAATGTTCGTCGTTTTATCTGTCAAAATAAAGGACATAATAAATAAAGAAATCCGCGTTGCTGTTGACCATAATACCTAAAACGCAGATCAGGGCGTAATGGCGGCATATGACCTAAGTAGTTGGTCCGCCAAAAAAGCCACAAAAAAAAAATAAATAAATAAATTATTTTGACAGATTATCCGTCAAACATTTGTTTAATTTTGTTTCAATTCCATGGCTATCAATAGTTTTGAGGCTATTTTTGTCCTTTTCAGATCTAATTTGTGCCGTGACGAAGCGTGCAAAGTTAATTTTATTTCTTGGTTTATATGCAGAATTTTATGCCCTATAACTTTTATTCGAAGCTTGTTTGCTTAAAATAATTAGGGAAGCAGGAAATTACAAAATTGTAATTTTACATGTTAAATCCCTATGTTCGAGAGTTGCGTTCACCATCCTGTATATGTAACATCATGCTATATTCCATCAAATGGAGTAGCACAAACTCTTGAAACATTCACAGGACATCCACTCACTAAGTTCATCAAATAATCAATCCTTGTCAAATATTCTCATCCTAACACACCATCCTCGCTTCAACCACACTCATAGTTCCTCCATACAAACTAATTTATTTATCACACTCGGAATCTTTCATCACGCCACAAATCTTCAATCACATCCATCCATTTGCTTCTGTACTGTTTCATTAATCTTTTATTTGACATAAACATACGTTCCACATGCGCAATTCACCTCAACTCACTTACGCTCACTCTTCTAACAACGAATCTGAAAAAAAGAAAGGAAGGGAGCGTCGGTTTACGTTTTCCTTGAAAGTACATTACAGGCAATTGCAGGATAAAAACATCAAATTTCTCATTTATGATTTCTAGTCAGTTACACCGCCAAAAGATAAATTCTAAATTTGGTTTCATTAAATAAATTCAAATGGAATATTCGACAGTAATGATTTGTATTTAATCTTACTGTGATCAATTCTCACTTAATAATTTCACTAGTGGAAAATTATCAAAATAACTTTCATTTCATTAGTTCATTTTCAAACAAATTCGTGATTTTACTGGTTCTCACATATACGTGATAAATTCCCATGATCAATTACTTAAAAAATTAATTAATGTGATTTAATTTATTTAATATTTTCTAAAGGGAATCACTGTTTTAGAATGATTGCTGGATTTTATTGGTTTCTTTAAACAAGTTATTATTTGTTGGGGTGAAATCGGATGCTGTAATTCTTCTCAAGAAATGACGCAACATTTTTGTTTATAATAGATTACTGGTTTTCTAATGACAATCTTATTTACCATTAATGCCTACAGAATAACCAGACAATAATTTTATTTAAATTTACTATATATGGGGTGGCTAGCTCAGTGGTATGAAGTCGGCCTGTGGATCCTGAGAACCCTGGTTCGATTCCCATAAGCGACAAACAATTTTCATAATTTCAAAAAACTACTCCTGTGGTTCCTTCACCACTAACATCTTTGGAGGCCGTGATTTGATGACTGGTAACCGCACTTCACGCGCAAAATATATCAGTTACCGAGATCTGCTTCGGCAGAGTGCCATACCCAGTAATGGGTAGAAGGCGTGATGATATATTTAATTTTTTTTATATATTTGCAAACATTATAATTATTATTATGGGGTAGATGGCTTCGTAGTATTGAGTCAGCCTATGGATTTAAGAACCATGGTTCGATTCCCGCAGTCGACAAACAATTTACACCATTTCGCTAAATATTATTATAAATTTATATCAAAAGAAACTACTTGCAAATGTTCGAGAATTCCTCATTTTTCGTATTCTTTTTGCATCTCGTAGCAACAAATCTAGTCTCGTCTCAAAATTCAGAGGTGCTGCCACCTGCAATATTAGGTTATTATATATTTTACAAACAATAAAAGTTACGACAGCAAATAAACCATCATTGTTTACCTCTCTCATTAAAACACGAAAACGTTTCAACTCTGAAAACACCAGACAAGCACTCAAACACAGAGGGAGACAAGAGCAGAGTAGACCGTGGTTTTAGTTCCACAAGACACTCATAGATGTCTCTCCTCCAAAGCTCGTTTCATCTCAGACGCAAACCACAGTTCGGCAGAACTTCGCAACCGCAGACTCGAACCAGTTATTTTCAGCACGGTATTTAAATCCGCGTTTCGTCGCATAGACGTGCTTCAATAGCTACGGAAATGTTTTTCAGATGGAAGAAATTTATAGAGTTTAGAAGTGGATGGTTTTTGTGAAGTTTATAGATTTACTGAGTTCTTTTGCATACATAAATTGGCTTTCTTATTGCGCATATTATAATAACTTACAGGAAATTTGGATGAAACTTAAATTAGTTTACTTTTTGTTCGTTGTATTGTCAAACTATTTTTATTTGATATAATATTATAATTAATTTGTATAGTTATGTTATACATATTGATCATAAAAAAATTGTGTATAAATGACACATTTTTTAACTTATGTAAAAATCGAGAACAATAAATATGTATATTAATTTTACTTTTATTTTCATTATTTAAATAGATTAATCTCCAAAATTAATAACATACTATTGAAATTTTGGCATCTGTCAAAATTATTTTTAATTTTTATCTTCACAAAATAAATCAAATATCAATATGCAAAAAAATTACGTGTACAACACGTAATGAAAGCATCTTTTTTCACTTTTACATTTGATTGATACTCTCCGACTTTTAAATTCATGATAAAATTATTGCTTCCATTACTACTTGTACAAATAACTATTATCGATGGATATTAAAAGTGTAATCTTATGATTTCATTATTTCACGACCATTTTCATGGAAATCAGTAAATTGACAGTTTTACTCTATTTTTTTTTAGTTACCTAGCAACAAGTTTGTCTGACATATTATGATTAAATAAATATATTATTATAAACATGTCAAAATATTAATTTTATTAAATTTTTGATTTCACGTGTATTGAATATTCCCAAACAAAATTTCTTCTACAGTATAAACGTGAAAATAACAACAAACGTCAAACACACAAACTAACTTATTTATAAATAAATAAATAAAATATATCATCACGCCTTCTGCCCATTACTGGGTGTGGCACTCTGCCGGAGCAGATCTCGGTAAGTGATATATTTTTGCGCGTGAAGTGCGGTTACCAGTCGTTAAATCAGGCCTCCAAAGATGTTAGTGGAGGGGGAGCCACAGGAGTAGTATTAATGTGGTGAAAATGTTTGTCGCCAGTGGGAATCGAACCAGAGTTCTCAGGATCCACAGGCCGACACGATAACCACTGTGCCACCTACTTATTTTAAAATTTAATAAATGAGTGTGTGTGTATACCGTTAAAAAATGGATAGTAATCGTGGTGACATGTTCTTTGTGAGGAATGTAAAGTATATATTTATATACATATATAGACATAATAACTTCACTTTCATAATACATTTAATTTATTAACCCGTTTAATTAATTTATATTTCTCTTTTAATTTAATTTATTATTCCCTTTAATTCCATAAATGGAGCTCTCGTATTTATTTTCAGAAACCATTTTAAAATCATTGATACAAACCAGTCAACATGAATCCTAGAAAAAATATGATTCAGAGGGGTAAGGGGATTGTTGTTTCATGATCACAAAATGAAAGAGTGGGGATAACGAATAACGATCGAGCAAACGTGGTTATTCTTGATCACTTTCATTACGAATCACATTTCAAATAAACACATCTTTTGTCAAGTACAAATTTTTCAACCCTTTTCTTCATCCCTCTTACATCCCTACATTGCGTAATTACCCTGTATCTCTTACCACACCCTACTAGCACTATGCAATAATAATTTCATCAGGCTAATGTGATCCAGGATGTTTTATCATCGCGGCTAATTATGCTTCAACTCACCCGTCAACATGCGAGGTACGAGTCAGACTTGCCCTCATGTCGTCAGTTTTCTGACATTCACGCTGAGTTAGCGCTAACTTCATGTGAAAGATAAACGTTTAGATGACAACGAACGATGTGTCATGTGTGAAAAACTGATACGAGTGGGTGATAACTGAAAGCGAAAGGAAATTATATTTACAGTGTATGACATACATTAGTAAAGAGATAAAATTATGTAGAACTATACACCATGTCAAATAGTTTGGCAATTGCGTCACTGGATTTATTTATGGTAAAAAAAGTATATGGATGGTAAATAAAATAATATATTTAAATTTCATTAAAATCTGTCGTAAATGCTTCCATGATAGTACCACATTAAGTATTAATTTAAAATAATATACACACTATGAGGCAGATTCACAAAACGGATTAGCACTAACACCGTTTTTAATATTATCTATAACTCTGTTTCAAATTAAAACAGATTAAAGAAATCAACTGAATTTGATGCTAATTAACTCTCTTTTCAATTCAAGTTAAAATAAACTTATTTCGTACATTAAAAAGAGAGTTAAAAATGAAATAAAAAATGGTGTTAGCGCTAATCCGCTTTATGAATCTGCCTGTTCATGTATATGAAATTGAGGATTTGATCTTTCAATTCCACATACATTTCTGCATAGATATACATGTTTTGATCCTCAAAATGTATTTTTTTTAATAGCCAGAGTCTTGATCACAAAAAATTCGGTTAATGAAAATGCGAATTTTTCGTTTAAAAATCGAAAAATTTTAAAATATGGTTCTATATAAATCAGACTACGAGAAATTGAATGCCGATGAGCGCATCTTCGTATCTTTTTTAGTTATCGAGTTATGGCGATTTTTGTTTTTTTTTAAATCTCATCTTTGAAGGCCCATATCTCGAAAACTAAAAGAGATATTGAAACGCGGTTTAAACGAGTGTATTTCTCGTGCTCCAAATAACTTATACTAAAATATTGAAAATTTCGAAAATTTTATTATTTTTTCAAAATTTTGTTTTGTCCCTATTTCAAAAAGTAGAAGAGATAATGAAAATCTGTACAAACCAGTGAATTCCTCTCCTGAAAGTACGTATGTATGTAAAATTTCATAATTTTTGCTCCACCGATATAATTGTTAGAGCAAAAAAGCTAAAAATGGCCTAAATTCGTCAAAATCTTAAGGGGTACCCCTTCAAAAATAATTTAAAAATAGTGATTTTTCGTTTTCTTGCAATAAAAACTTGATCTATGAGAATTTTTGCCTGAAATTTTGCATACCTATGTACTTTTACGAGAGGAATTCATTGGTGTTCACAGATTTTCATTTTCTTTTAAATTTTTTGATATATTGAGAAATGAAAATTTTTTAAATAAATTGTAAAATTTTAAAAATTTTCTAAATTTCGGTTTAAATTGAATAGAGCACAAGAAATACACTCGTTCAAACCGGATTTCAATATCTCTTTTACTTTTCGAGATATGGACATTCAAATTTGAGATTAAGATATCTTTTTTAGTTTTAAAGATATATCCTCCGGAAAAGTTAAATTTTAAATTCGAATAATTTTTGAATAACCTGAATAATGAATATGGAAACTAACGAATATCCGAACTATTCGGATACGAATATAGCGTCTATCGAAAGTAGGGAAAATAGGGATGATCATTAACTTATCGATCAGTAATAGACGATTCAGTTACAGAATAGAGGGGAATATAATGCAAAAGTTATCGACTGAAATGTAATAAAATCTATACATTTGTTAGCTGAAAAATCCCAATATATAGTACTGAATTTTACAACCAGATGTCACGTTGTAATGTTTTAAACACGACTAACAATTACTAATAATGGTAGACAATATTTTAGATACCTATACAGTGTATTTCAAGTCGTCAATTTACAATTGACAAGAGAAATAGTTAAAGAAAACAAAACAACTCGATTTAAAGCAAACAAAGAATAACAAATGACGTCCAGTTCCACCAAATCACAAAAATAATTTCGTACAAATGAAGGCAAAAACCAACCTGCGTTCATACGCAATTAATTATTTGCTATCGCGCTAGTGGTCTGTGTACACATACTCGGTTCCGGGTTCCATATTGTGACGTACACGGCTCTATTTCGGTAAGCAGCTATAAATTGCACGCTGCTGACTTCATTTTTTCCCGGGAAACAGGGCCAAGCGAAATGTGACATACAAACACATTACTGCGGAAAAAGTTGGATGAGGTCTGTTATCTGAAAAACTTGCTGAAGTATTATTAATATCAAGCATGCGCTTCTAAAACTTTTTAGTCATGTGGATGGAAAGTTTGAGATCAATACTTCAAGGGCGTATTTTAACGCACGTGTTTATGTTTTGGATTTTCTAACAAATATATATAAATATATAAAATAAAATAAATATATCATCACGCCTTCTATCCATTACTGAGTGTTGTACCCTGCCGAAGCAGATCTCGGTAAATGATATATTTTGTGCGCGAAGTGCGGTTACTAGTCGTCAAATGGTGAAGAAGCCACAGGGGTAGCTTTTGAAATTATGAAAATTGTTTGTCGCCTGTGGGAATCGAACCAGGGTTCTTTGGATCCACAGGCCAACTTCATAACACTGATCTAGCCACCCCATAAAAAAATCAAGTATTCACAATAAACAAAAATTGTCATTTTATTTATGTATCCATAGTAATTATTTTTTTTATGGCCTTAGGGCTTAAAAAGAAGTGTTTAAGCCCACTTTTTAGGGCTAAAACAGATGAATTTCGGCCCAGATGTGTATAAAATAATAAATTGATTATACTCGTTAGTAGGTATAGTACTAAAGGCAATATAAAAGGCGTGAAATTTAAATTTATGTATTAATATAAATATGAACAAGATATTATTTCAACAATACTTCACAGTGGTATGCTCGTTTTTAGTAAAGAAACAAAATTACTCAAGTAAATTTTAATTTACAATTTATATATATTTTTTATCATATGAAATAAAATGGAGTTCGAACTCGATATCTTCTTCTATTCGAATGCCGTAATGCTTACCACAGTACTGGCGGACAATGATGATTGTCAACTAAAAAAAAAATGAATATATTTTATTATAATTTATTAGGTTGTTCGCTTTCTTGTATTTTTTTCGAAGCGTCGCAAGCCGTAAGAAATTGTTTTGAGGGCCGCTTGTTGGACAACCCTGCTACAGACTTTATCAAATGACTTGACTGTTACGTAATTTTTTAAACCATGACAAGTTGATCCAGCGTTCATTTAGACAAATGATTTTAAAATCCTTCTACAAAAACTAGTCGATGCTATTACGAACATTTTTCGTATTTTGTTAATTTCAAGCAAATATATTAGTTAGAGAGCTGGGGTGCAAAATGATGTCTCATTTATTCCAGTGACAGAAATGGCTTTTTCAATAGATTATGTCATGGTAAACATGAAAACAAGAAAATTAGATTTGGGAATGGGTGGCAACAATAAATGGCGCCGATGTGAATGTGCCGATTTTAAGGGTAGTTGGTGACATATTTTTTACAGGCTAATTTTCAGTTTAAATTATAGACTTTGGTATAATTAAGTAATAAAAATGGGAGACAGCAGTTTTGACCGGTGACGCATGTGTAACAGAACCAGTCAAAGTAGCAATTTTTATGGTGTCGTGTTACTTATTTTTGACAGGCTCCCCCAAATTTCAAGCTGTAATAAATAAGTCACGTGACTCCCCTAAATCAGTCCACTTTGAGAGCTTCTGTCACTAACGAGCAACCAGCAATAATTTCTGTCAATCATTTTTCCTTTCTTATACGCAGTATAAGGAAGTATTGGAATCATGAAAAAAATCGTTGATGAGATTTTCGCGGAAATACGTGTTTTGAGGTCCACTGAATCCGTTTTGATCATTTTCTCAATGATGTCTGTGTGTGTGTGTGTGTGTGTGTGTGTGGATGGATGGATGGATGGATGGATGGATGTGTGTCCGAGTGTGCAATATCTCATGAACGAGATAAGATTTGTTAACGAAACTTGGTAATTATAAGTTTCATGAAAATACGAAGAGCTGAGTTGATTTTGAATGAAATTGAAAAACCGGAAGAGGAAGTTTACTGGACACACAAAACAATAAATTCCATTTATTTCAAAAATGTAATCAGTTACGAAAAAAAGTTTCAAACAAAAGATGTTAGCAAAAATATTTGGAACATAAAATGTTATTTGCAATTTTCCTGTATATGCGTCTCATTTTGAGAAAAGTTAATTTTTTGATATTTAATAATATATTCGAATAATCATAGTAGCAATAGAAACAAAAAAACAAAAACATGTTTCACATTTATATGTCAAATAATAATTGTCAAACGCAAGTTATAAGTGTTGAATTCAGCGTTTTTTATATTAAACATGCTGTGTATAAGAAAGTCGTGTGGTGACCACACCAGATTTTTTTGTCATGTATTCATAGTACAGAAGGCAAATTCAATGAAATGAGTGTCAGTCAATTTGGCATAACGTACTCGTATACCTATAAATACTCGTAAAGGAAATATGATTGTATTCATTGCAAAAAAAAGGAATAATAATATTCGAGCAGTCATAATCATTTTTATTGCTTAAATTTATAGTTCAGTGCATTTGAAATATCAAACTTCCTTTTTATAGTTTAATCGTTTTATTTCCACCATAAATAAACCAATAGTTTCCAAATTACGTGCTAGACACCAATATCTAGCCGTAAAATAGCGCAGCACAAGTTACCAACATAAAACAGATAATCACCAACATGTGCTCGGTGCTATAAAACACATTTCCCTAATTAAATTTCAAACAACAAACAACTCAGAAAAAATCCCTAATAAGCAAACTGTTCCATTAAATTAGCTACAGTCGTAAAACCGACGTAAGCTCAATGCCGCAATAATTAAAATAATTTATACGGGACGTTAAGTCTGCTACGGAGCTACGTCTTACGGCGGACGCTTTAGATTATTAATAGTTTTTATATTGCAATTACCGGTGAAAAATACTGTTATTAAATTTCCCGGGATTAGACGTTCAATTTGTTCAGACGCGCCAGACATGAAATTCGTTAAGTCTTTATCGTTTACCAGACTTTATCTTGCGTTGTTTTCCAATATTTTTTGCAAATTTGATCTAATTCAATGTAATTTAATGGGTAAAAGCCGTGATGATATATTTATTTATTTATTTATTTATTTTTATTTGTTGGTAGTTTCGTAATAGCTTTCTTATTGCACGTTGTCGTTAGCGCGTTGAATAATAGTTACTTGTACTTTGTACAACTAATGCCGTAGTGTATCAATCAAATCTTTTTTTGCATATTGATATTATGGTGATAATAAATAAATAAAAATAGTGAAAAAGTCAAATGAAACCAATAAAAATGTAATATTTACTTTTTTTATGTTTTTTTTTTTAATAGATGATAAATATGTCACTTGTTACATGATTTTTTATTTAAAACCGTCTTGTTTCCTGAACAATATTTAAAAAAGATCATAGAAAATTTACAATCCAATTCTCAAAAGAATTTTAACTAGAATCTAACTAAATCTGAATTTTGGATTTGTCAAATTAAGCTAAAACATATTCTCAAAAAAAATTTAAACAAACTGTAATATAATCGGCTTACCATTTATTTTTTAGAAAGTGAATTGAATTAACTTTTTTAAGTCGGACTAGCATACGATTAACTAATCCAAAATTCAGGGTTAGCTAAACCTTTTTTGAGAAATATATATCAGACGCCTTTTTGGGAGTCTGTAGACCCCCATTATTCCTAAGGAGAAATTTGGCGGACCGGGCGCACCGAGCCGCAGATTTTACTCTGCCGTACTGCCGGATTTCGTAGTCAGTTGTTTTTTTTTTGAGAATCCATAATTACATGTGGGCGAGTATTATATTTCTCGAATTTGAATATCAAATTAGAATATGAATCAAATTTCAAGTATTGAAATACTCCGAATAGTTATTCATTTAAAAGTTAAAAAAATATATTTATAAATTTAATTTATAATTCTAAATAATAATAAATTAATATTAATTGAATTATTATTACGATTATGAATAATGAATAATGAAATGATTGAATTGAAGTAAATATGTAAACATGTACCTAAATGAAAGCTCGTGTCCTTTAATCTCGTGTCCTTTAACTTGTCAAATACCAACTGTTCAACTGTTAATTGAGTTCATCAAAGCACCGATGGTAGCACTGTTTCAATTTCAATACGTATCGCGCGATTTTCAATATAACCTCAGAAACCTCCAATAAAAACCTATGTTTGCCTTTGTACAAATCAGTTCTCTTTCCATATTAACCATCAACCCCATCTACATCTGTTCCTCCGTCTCCAAACTTACCAGTTTCATTCCAACGTATTCAGATCTCCCCATGAATTATGAATATCCTAAGCTTTGTAGCAAGGATCCAACTCCAGCAGCCGACTTTCCCGCGCCTTTGAATAATTGAATCTAGTTGTCCGTGGATCACGTGACACCCAGTCACCACCTCACGGAATGGCTAATACGACAGCTGTGCAACACCCGTGGGTGCCACGGCTGGTGCTGGTGCGGCCGTTTGGTGCCAGCGGTGGGATATTAGTTTGTGGTTGTGCAGTGAGGATGCAAGCTGAAATGTATGCAGTTGAAACGTATGCAGTTTCAAGTTGTTTCGATGTCCATATAGATGAGATGTTTGCAGGATGGGATATTGGATTTTTTTGAATGGTGAGGAATTGAGAATGCGTGAGTGGAATTGAAGCGTTGGCAACATTGGATTATGTGTAATATTTAAATTGCAATGTCAGGCTATTAAGGTAGTACTAGTGTGACAGTGGCGCCATCGGTTGTCTAGTGGCGAAATTGACGCTCAAAAAAATAGAAAAATTGAATAAAATAAGTGTTTTATATGATTTGAATATGATGAATTGTTAACAGGCTGTTGGTCTAGTGAATTTTCAAATACCATACCACCGTGTGGTGTTGCCATTATAAATTGGGATTCTTAATTTTACGTTCAAAACAAGGCTTTGCATGGCTATATATCCATTACTAAACGATAAAAAACTTTCTCCTTCTGATACAATATACATGAATAGTTCTAGAACATCATACTAGTTTTTCAAATAAAACTGCAAAATTTTAGAGGTACACAAACCAAATATGTGCGATTCTGAGTGATGATCGCCATAAGCCCCGTGTATAAGAACTCAACTTTACAAGCGAATATATTTGTTCACAGACGATGAATGTGTTTCATATTTTAACAGGATGCGTATGACTATCCAATGTTTACGTGCGCCAAATTTCATTCAGATCTGCAAATTTTTTTTTCACGATAGTACTACCTTAATCCCATTGACAGTACAGGGTTCGAATTCACTGAGCCTTAGTATAGTAGTTATATATTTTTAGTTTAAGTGGGATTCGAACTCGGGATCTTCGATTTTGAATTCCGTAACGCTACTCACGCCACTGTAATTCCGTACGAAAAATAACATGGAAATAAAATTTTCCTACATTGCAAAATTCTAAACGATTCTCTAAAATCGAATTAGTTCTGGCATTTCTGCCAAATCACAATCCAAACTTTTCTGATTGAGCGTAAGGTGTAAAAAATTACCCTTCTCTAAAAATAAAGGTGTAGGGCTGCGTGCTCAAACTACCCTAACTTTTGCATTCGCTTTCTGCGCTTCAAACCTTAAGGGAATACGAAATGAAGACTTAAGTCGATAGATTTAGATTACGCTGTGGTAGACGCTGCGTCGCCAAAGTGCTGCCACGCACGGCAGAATGTCGAATTAGAGCGCTACCAGTCGCTGCTGACATCTATCGGCCGGGCAGTGAAATGCGGAGGGAAACTGAGCGCTGTCAAATTTGTTTGTCTTAAATTGAGATATATGTTTTGGTTTATAACACAGGACTTTTTTGGTTGTAATAAACGGTTATTATTATAAAAGAATATTAATGGCATGTGTGGTATAAGCATAAATGAGTGTACTTAATTTTAGTTTCAGTAATTTTGCTATTTGAAAATGAAAATGCGAATATGAATTTTATTAAATATTGATTTGATTTGAGTGGTAGTACCTACGTGATCTTTTCAAGAATGTAAATAAAATCTGAATTGAAATTGTGCTCAATTTTAAATTACTAAATTTTTAATAAGTTTAGATTCGTAAATTCAGGAAGAAATCCTGGTACTATACAATTTTGAAAATTTATTATTCACCCCACAATTTTAATCAGAATTTTACTAAACATTCATTTGTAATTTTAAATATTAAATGTTTTAACGTATACAGGGTGATTGAAAAATATTGACACCTACCTACCTACATCCTTCATTATTAATTTTAGATCTATAGTATATTGTTAAAATTTTTAAAATTAATAAAATAAAATTAATATACTTTCACACCTTCTACCCTTTACTGAGTATGACCGTAGCAGATCACTGTAAGTGATATATTTGGGTCGTGAAGTACGATTACCAGCGATCAAATCACGGCCCTCAAAGATGTTAGTGGAGGTGGAGCCACAGGGGTAGTTTTTATGTGGTGAAAATTGTTTATCGGTTGTCAAAATCGAACCAGGAAAACGTCAATACATTCAAAGTATCATAATTAAAAATAATAATAACAACTACGTTACAGACAAGTATTGTTAACAGGTTGTTGGTCTAGTGAATTTTCAAATACCATACCACCGTGTGGTATTGCCATTATAAATTGGGATTCTTAATTTTTCGTTGAAAACAAGGCTTTGCATGGCTATATATCCATTACTAAACGATAACAAACTTTCTCCTTCTGATACAATATACATGGATAGTTCTAGAACATCATACTAGTTTTTCAAATGAAACTGCAAAATTTTAGAGGTACACAAACCAAATATGTGCGATTCTGAGTGATGGTCATCATAAGCCCCGTGTATAAGAACTCAACTTTACAAGCGAATATATTTGTTCACAGACGATGAATGTGTTTCATATTTTAACAGGATGCGTATAACTATCCAATGTTTACGTGCGCCAAATTTCACGCTAGTACTACTTTAAGAGTAGTGTCCGAACCAGTAAACATATTTTTATGTAACTTGAAGTAGGCACACAACTACGTCCGTCCGCACATTTAGAAAACTTCTTATAAAGATGTTAAAATCTACCTATAGATTTGGAGGACCACTTTAATAGATATATCCAATAACTTCTTTGGTGAATTTCCCGATAAAGTAGGTCATATATCTGCAGGCGATTGATCTAGTAAACTGCGATTTCAAATCAAACAAAAAACAAGCAAAACAAAAATTCAAAACCACATCACTTATCTGCAGCAGTTCTCATTCTCTTTTCTCGTCTTTGAGGTTTATTCATCGCAGAGGAAATAACTATTGAGAGCTGTATAAAGCATCTGCGATAAAGGTTTGAAGTTTTACAACTGAGTTCTCGTATTCTAAAGTAATTAAACAAAACAAACATATTAAATTTAAATTTAAATATTATTGCTAATAGTTCTCAACGTGCTTTATTTATTTATTTATACTTAGATAAATAACATCGAATGGAATTGTTGACAACCATGATAACTAAGGGTAAAATTCATAGTTGTGACTCACCCTCACCTCATTCTCAGATGTATTCCATTTGCCATTTGGTTCACTTAAATCAGTTCAGATAAATTAGACAACATGACTAAAAGAACTAAGTTAAACAAACTGATGCACTTATTAGGGCGAATTACTTCAAAGTAAATTGGAATCTGTATTATTATTACTGGAAATAAAGTCAACGAAGTAATCCAGCGAAATAAATTAGTGATCTGGTTCAGTAAATGTAAGTTAGATCTGATCCAAATGGCATATGAAATACGCCTAATATCTCACACTTAAAATCGAAGTAACTAAGGCAACTAATTCAAATTGTGCAAATTATTGAGTTAGTTGTCTTAGTTACTTCGACTTTGAGAGTGAGGAGGATGAGATAAGAGTTAGTGACGACTGTGAATTTGGCCCTAATTCTTTTGACATTATTTTTTGACTCAATGTTGTTTCATTTTACTTGCACTTAATATAATATTAGGTGTGTGTCAGTTTAGATGATTTGGTCATATAGAACGTATGTCGAATGAAATAATGGATAAATTGGGGTATTTTAGTGAATTTTAGAGTGAGAGATTGTGTAGACAATCTAGGAATGAATGCATGACATGATTGAAGGTTAGTTGTTTGAACAAAAGTTTCCAAGTAGGAGGAATGAACGAGCTACTATAAAAGGATTTATGAATGTAAATGAAATGAAAGAGATGTACCTTAATATACATATTTAACGGTTCAAGGGTTCCTGCTACCCAGTGGTGAAAGTAGGCCGGTACGGTCCGGTACGCCGTACCGGTAAGAGAAATAGAGCCGGTACGTAGTACCAGTAAGAAAATTTTACAAATACGTGCCATATCATTTTAAGCGCCAATTTGGTCTTCTGTCATCTGTCACTGACAGATAACCTCAAATTTACGTTTTGTTGTGATTGTTTTGCGAAGTGTGAAATTTGTTTTAAAAATGCCTGGTTACAATTGTTGCGTCCCGGATTGTAATTTGAATTTATTAATTAATAAGAGAATATATTTTCGCTTCTTTCTCAAGAATAGTAAATAGACTTACATTTCAAATTAAAGATTTCATGTCAACTTCAAACTGGCGGCAATAAAACCACCACAATTTATGCGCATATGCGTCACCGTTCGAGTCACATGACATCACAAACATTAGTATTGCCAACATAATTCGAAAAATTAGAAAAAAGTTTGTTACCCTGGCACGCTTTTTTCATTTCATAAATTTGCCGGCAGAGGCGTTATAGAAAGTAATATGTTCTATTCTATATATAAAATATAAAACTTTTTTCCTAGCATAACCCCCCTCCCCCTCCCTATATCTTTAAAAGTAGCGTACCGGTAAGAAAATAATTCTACTTTCACCCCTGCTGCTACCTCATTTGATAAGATACAGTGTGATATTATGTATGTATCAAACGATTATAATTTAGGATGGATAACATTATATCGAGCTGTCAATTTAATTTCAAGTTTAATATTAATATGAATGATACGTATTGACATTGATGCGATTCCCCATTAATGAGTGAGCAATCTCGTAACTAGAGTAACCAACGCAATTACATATAAAGTTAGTAATTGACGTGTAAATCTGATGAACATGAGTGATTACTGCAAAACGAATGACAGCAACGATAGAGTATAGATGGTAAACTTTAAATCGATCTTTCAATTTACTTGTACACGTTTAATTTAAAAGTAAACTACTTCTATTTGAAATTAGTGTTTTTCTGGTTTTATAACAATATTAAAATTAATTACTGAAAAAAGTCGAATAGTCGTATATATAAAGTTTTATAGATGTTAAAATCAGAAAACTTCAGAAAGAAAGTATTTTTCATTTTACATAAACAATATAAATCTCACCTTTTACCCATTATGGGGTGTGGTCCTATGCTATAACACCTCTGCTATCGCATCCATTATGTCCCTCTTGATATGTTAGTGAAAAGGGAATCTCAAGGGTCTTTTAACTTGTTCAATATCACATAATTTAATTATTGAGAGTTCCGGATTATTTTATTTAAATATGGAAATTTCTATGTACTGATAGGTTAGAATAGGTAACACAACAACTAATTAAGAAACATATAATTAAAATTTAACATAATATAAGTATCTTATTAAAGAGTGCTATTTAATTCTTGACCTTCACGCTTTTTATTATTAGCATTATTAGGACGATGGCGTAGACGGAGTGCATCAACCAAATAAGTGAAACTGATGGTTCCATTACGTGTTGTCCCTTTTTTACTTTCTTATACGTAGTATAAGGAAGTATTGGAATCGTGAAAAAAATCGTTGACGAGATTTTCGCGGAAATGCATGTTTTGAGGTCCACTGAATCTGTTTTGATCATTTTCTCAATGATGTCTGTGTGTGTGGATGGATGGATGTGTGTCCGGTCGTGCAATATCTCATGAACGAGATAAGATTTGAACGAAACTTGGTAATTATAAGTTTCATGAAAATACGAAGAGCTGAGTTGATTTTGAATGAAATTGAAAAACCGGAAGAGGAAGTTTACTGGACACACAAAACAATAAATTCCATTTATTTCAAAAATGGAATCAGTTACGAAAAAAAGTTTCAAATAAAAGATGTCAGCAAAAATATTTGGAACATAAAATGTTATTTGCAATTATCCTGTATATGCGTCTAATTTTGAGAAAAACTAATTTATATATTTAATAATATATTTCAATAATCATAGTAGCAATAGAAACAAAAAACAAAAACATGTTTGACATTTATATGTCAAATAATAATTGTCAAACGCAAGGAGCAAGTCATAAGTGTTCAATTCAGCGTTTTTAATATGAAATATGCTGTGTATAAGAAAGTCGTGTGGTGACCACACCAGATTTTTTTACATTTTGATTTCAGGGAGATAAAATTTAATATTTATTTTTGCAGATGTAAAAATTTTGGTAGCATGCTATTAAGTTTTAAATGATTGAATGAATGAAAAAACGCCTGTTTTAACCCCTAATACATAAATAACTATTATGAATAATATAATAATGAAATTAAATATTGTAATAAAATTTAATACAATCTCCTATAATTTATAGTCTATCTAAAGCAAACATCTCTTACATCTATTACGCGTTTACGCTATCACTTATCACCCCATACCGGAAACTCAGAAACCACCATACTCAATTTCCTCTACACTACCCAGCATCTCCACATCCGGTATCCGGTCAACATTATCCAGCTTACAGCTTCCGTTCCATCCATAACACCATTACTCCAATCATCAACAAGAAACATCAACGGCTCCAACACCACGAGGCAGTATCACTCCTCCGGTTCGCGCTTCGAATGCACGATAACCGAGCCTTGTTCATCAGGAACTCATTCGCATGCAGGGAGCGTTGCTCATTAGACGAGATCAGAGGCAGAGGCGTCCGTCAGCGAGGGCAAGGGCTCGATTAAGGGGTAACTGCAACGCATACAAAATTGGAGGGAAAATTAATGTTCGGACTAGATTTAATATATATTTTTCTTTGTTTTGGTATTAGAATAACATATTCTCTCACGTATATTATGGGGTGGCTAGCTCAGTGGTATGAAGTCGGCCTGTGGATCCTGAGAACCCTGGTTCGATTTCCACAGGCGACAATCAATTTTCATAATTTCAAAAAGCTACCCCTGTGGCTCCTCCACCACTAACATCTTTGGGGGCCGTGATTTGACGACTGGTAACCGCACTTCACGCGCAAAATATATCACTTACCGAGATCTGCTTCGGCAGAGTGCCACACCCAGTAATGGGTAGAAGGCGTGATGATATAGGTATTCATTTATTTTAGAATGAGCTTCATTTTTAAACGATTTTTGTTATTTTATCATAGATTGGTATAACTGCATTAAATGCATAAAATATCTAAGTAATTTCCTGATCGACAATTTCGACGATTGACAGTTTTAAAGAAAAGCAATTTGCGAAATGACAATTTTACCGAAAGAAAATTTTAAAGGATATCAATTTCTCTGTTTCGGTATTAGAATGACATTCTCGCACGCATATGAATGCTAGAATGAGCTTCTTTCTTTCTTAAACGATATTTGATGACTTATTGTTATCATAGATTGGTATTAAATACACAAAAATCTAGGCAACTGTCAAAATAAAAAACACAGTTTATACAAAATTTAAACACAGTAAGTGGAACTTTTATTATACTATAGTTTCCATGGTTATATCAGTACTTTTATATTTACTTACTGTCCACCGTGAACAGTAAGTAAATATTACATATTAAGGTCCCGTTTATTTTGATAACAATTTGACAGCTGTCAATTTTGAAACCTATTTTTCTTTTCCTTCTATTTGTGCAAGTATTGTCAAAAATAGCTTACTAACCTCGAACTGTAAGTGATTTTTTTAGGTCGCGAATGTTTAGGAAATCTGGATTCATTCTTGAACTAAAAACTGTCACTTACAGTTCATGGTACGTAATATACTATTATTGTTAAGAGCATGAAATTAAATTATAATAATTAATAAATCAACAGTTATCTTTGTTACGTATGTAATTGCATACTTTTTTAATATAGTCTGAATCGTGCAGTTAATTAAATGCTGCCTAAAATTATACGACGCCGTTAAAAAAATGTTTACATCGTAACTCCGCCTCTATAAAAACGACATTCATTTGTAATTTTTGTTACATATTTATGGACAGTTACACCATTGTTATTTACATTTGATGTTTCCCTTAAATGAAAAATAAGACAGAAACATTCATTTTCCCTCTTATTTGACCTGATATATTAAACTCAGTATTATATGGGATGGCTAGCACAGTGGTATGAAGTCGGCCTGTGGATCCTGAGGTCAAATTTTCATAATTTGAAAAAGCTATCCCTGTGGCTCCTCTACCACTAACATGTTTGGGGGCCGTGATTTGACAACTGTTAACCGCACTTCACGCACAAAAATATATCACTTACCGAGATCTGCTTCGGCAGAGTGCCACACCCAGTAATGGGTAGAAGGCGTGATGATATATTTATTTATTTTAGTATTATTTATTTAAGATGTCTGTAATTCTCACGGAATTGAGTCTGTTTGTTGTGCTACAATTTTTGTCTAAAGTATTTTTAAGTAAATTTAAAGTTCAGTATTCGTAAATGACAACTAAAAACAAATGGTAATTTTCAAAGGTGAAGAGTTATAAGTCGAGGATAATTAAGTTATTCGTATTCCGGTAACAATTTACCTAAGGATTGCATCATCCAGGGATTTTAATTATGAAAACGTACTTTGTCGCACCCTCGTCAAGAATACGAACGATTTTTCATCCCGTTTCGGACGCTATATTATTTATATTGAGGAAGTTGTAAATAAATGTGTCAAGGAAGAAGAAATTTAGAGAGTTTTGTAGGACATACTGTTACTAATAAGGTTTTGAACACCTCTGTATTGTCCTGGGATTGTCCTAACTCAAATATCAAATTTAATACTTGGTTCTTGTTTTACAATGCTGTTTTGCTCAAATAATGTCAAAATTGCAGTTGGATTTTATTTGTAGATTTAAATCTAGAAGCTTACGAATCATTTTCAGTTGTTTAAGGTAGTACTAGCGTGAAAAAATTTTCTGCAGATATGAATGAAATTTGGCGCACGTAAACATTGGATAGTCCTGTTAAAATATGAAGCACATTCATCGTCTATGAACAAATATATTCGCTTGTAAAGTTGAGTTCTTATACACGGGGCTTATGGCAATCATCACTCAGAATCGCACATATTTGGTTTGTGTACCTCTAAAATTTTGCAGTTTCATTTGAGAAACTAGTATGATGTTCTAGAACTATCCATGTATATTGTATCAGAAGGAGAAAGCTTTTTATCGTTTAGTAATGGATATATAGCCATGCAAAGCCTTGTTTTTAACGAAAAATTAAGAATCCCAATTTATAATGGCAACACCACACGGTGGTATGGTATTTGAAAATTCACTAGACCAACAACCTGTTAATAATTCACGATGTTCAAATCATAATAGGTATAAAACACTTATTTTATTCAATTTTTATATTTTTTGAGCGTCTGTTTCGACAACCGATGGCGCCACCGTCACACTAGTACTACCTTACTTAATTTTATTTTGATGTAGTATTAATTTTATGCATCCTTGTAATACACCATTTTGGTATTCATGAATCGTGATATTCAGTTTATGGCGCTTTATAGCGATCAAATTGTGAGTCTAATTGCAATTTACAGTACATTTTATGACAATCGTTCAACTATATTGCAGTTAAATTAACAATGTATATCTTGTTCTTTGTAATATTCAATTACTAGAATCTAGAAACTATGTGGAGTCCTAGATAATCATAGAAATAATAAAACACCACTTTGTAGTGGAGTATCTTCAAAAGATCTTGAAATATTCGACATCAAAAATGTTTTTATCATTCTCACTGTTTAACATTTCCAAATTATTTAAAGAGATATTCTTCAAATTAAACATATAGAGATGTAAGTTTTCTACCCTTTTAATTTTAAGATATTTTCTCTCATATTATTTAGAAATATTTGACAACGGAATATATAGGCTGTCTCCTGTATAATGGGTTCTTAACTTAACTTAAAAATATTTCGGGCCCTAGGCAAAATATTTATTTCGGGCCCTTTAAATAAATAAATTAGATCTGAAAATAACGAAATTATCATCGATAGCCATGAAATTGAAACAAAATTAACAAATGTTTGACGTTTTATGTGTCAAAATAAATGACAATAAATAAAGAAATTATTTTGACAGATTAAACGTCACTTACCGAGATCTGCTTTAGCAGAGTGCCACACCCAGCAATGGGTAGAAGGCGTGATGATATATATATATATATATATATATAAACGTCAAACATTTGTTTAATTTTGTTTCAATTCCATAGCTATTGATAGTTTTGAGGCTATTTTCGTTATTTTTAGATCTAATTTGTGCCGTTACGAAGCTTGCAAAATTAATTTTGTTTAATGAATTAGATGCAAAATTTTATGTTCTAAACATTTTTTTTTTGAAGCTGTCTTGCTAAGTGAAGCTGGAAATTATAAAATTATGATTTTACATATCAAATACCCATGTTCGAGAGTATATGTATTGTATATATATATATATATATATATATATATATATATATATATATATATATATATATATATATATATATATACATATACATACATTATTAGGGAATAAAATTATATATTTCTATTATTTACACTAAAAGTTTAAATCCGAGCCCTAACATTTTGAGGCCCTAGGCTATTGCCCCAAAGATGTTTGTGGAGAGGAAGTCCCAGGGATAGTTTTTAATGTGATGAAAATGTTTATCAGCTGTGGGAATCGAACCTGGGTTCTCAAATCCACAGGCCGACTCGATAGCACTGAGCCACCTATCCCATAAGACAATAAATAAGAATATAAGTAATATAAAAGTATAGATACTTTGAATTTTCCATTATTTTGTGTTTTAGTTTAAGAGGAAGCTTATAATCCAGTCTGTTCGTGTATTGATCGCTATCCGCTATCAAAATCTTTCAATAGCTCAAAACAATGGTTTATCGCGCGCATTTGATGCCGTGAACTTGCATAAATACTATGTAATGACGAAACTCCCAAAGTTAACAATAGATCCATACAACTAAGTTGGCTTTGACTGTGATCAGCGCCTGCCTCGATCTGAATATTCATAAATTTGTTCTCGGCAACAAAAGAATGCTAATTTTCTAAATTGCTGTTTGATTTTGCTGTTAACTGTTAGTCGTAAAAGATAAACGAACGTGCGAACACTGTTTCGGAAAATTTGTAATATTTGGAAAGTAACACAGAACAAGTTGATTCAAGAAACTAAATATTTATTTAATATTAATCTTTCAACAGGAAGAGTTAAAATATTCTTTAGAGGAAATTTAACAACAGTAATTTAGTAGTTTAAATAGAAAAATTCGACCGAAACAACTATGCTGGTCTTAGATTTTCATTCCGACTTCATTTGAATTTTACTACTTACGAGTATTATAACATATCAGGGTGGTAAAAATTTGTATTTATCTTGACCACTGATTATCGACATGCTGAAGTTGGATAATAATAATAATAATAATAATGAAAGCTGCAATTGTAAGTACTGTCGTTGCCAAGAAAGAATGCCAAAGGGGT
Source organism: Pterostichus madidus (assembly GCA_911728475.2). Lineage (NCBI taxonomy): Eukaryota > Metazoa > Arthropoda > Insecta > Coleoptera > Carabidae > Pterostichus > Pterostichus madidus. The sequence goes on along the minus strand of OU452308.1, from coordinate 35,385,632 downwards.
AATCACGTCACTGTGAAATTGTATTTATTCCACTGGTCTATTACAGTCAGTATTGGTCGGCAAAGCGGTTCATGTATAACATATAACACTAATAGTAAAATATTTCTAATCGCAGTGCCGTTTTATACAGATCCTGTAATCATTTCATATTTTTGAGCTTGGCATACTCTCATGTCGATAACAGTAATTAATATTTTATTAAAACACCATAATGAAAACTAACATAAAACAAAGATAATGAACTAAATAAATAACAAATTAGTGACATCATATATTATATATATATATTCTTTATTTAAAAACGTATGATCATATTTTTTATAAATTTTAAAAGTATAATAAATAATATTGTACAATGAGATTAAATTTTACTGCAACATGCAATTGTTAGTTCAAACAAATAAAATTCTATTTTATAGAATCGTCCTTTATCTTTTGATGAGGAAGCATAAATCCTTCGTCCGTAATTCTTTTAGGGGCTTTTAAAATAAAAAGCATTAAATGGAATAAACTTGTATTCTAGAGAATATTAGCAGCTGCGAGAAAAAACGAACACGAATCGTTTATAAGTATCAGTGCGTCTCAAACTTTTTTATCTGACAGTTTTTTATAATTTATATTTTTGCAAAGTATTGAGAATAAATTTCCGCTTCGATGATTAGTTGATTATCGTACCGGATATACAATATAATATATAATAATATAACAGTACTGTAATGTAGATAGTGTTACGGCATTCAAATCCGGAGATCCCGAGTTTGAATCCAACTCAAGCTAAAAATATATGAACAACATGCACACTGCACCTCGGTGAATTCGAACCCTGTATCAATCGGGATTAAGTTCTTGTTGTACAAAGTAGTATAAAATAAAAAGTACATCAAGGACTATGATAAGTGACATTCATTTGTTTTTTTTTTCTGTTCATGTCAGTTCACTGTCAATCAATTTATCGTTTTCACCGTTTTACTCAATTTTGTGATTGTAGAGATATTTCGAAGATTTTTATAGGATGGCTAGCTCAGTGGTATGAAGTCGGCCTGTAGATCCTGAGGTCCCTGGTCCGATTCCCACAGGCGACAAATTTTCATAATTTGAAAAAGCTATCCCTGTGGCTCTCTCTCATGTCATGTTACCGTTGTAGATAGGTTAACATCAGTCAGTTCAGCTAAGTCGGTATCACAATCCACTATTTCCTAGTTGATCTAGTTGGATAAATGATCGCACCATACTGATGAGTCCGGAAGGACGAAACGCGTCTATGGTTAAAGCTGAACTGACCAGCCGTTTGTTGATGACCTGAGAAGTTGATGCAAACGTGCTGTAAAACCTATGTGGAATTATGAGAAAAGTGATGGAAATTTTTTTCCTATTTTTTCTTATTTATTAAGACTCAATTCCACATCGCAATAGACATTTTGTCTTTTGTTTTATTTCTATTACTTAAAAAGTCAAAATTCTATTAGCTGCCAGACTTCTGACATAACCTATTTGTATTTATTAGACAAGTTAAATAGCATTTCCGCCTTTATCTGACGTTGTGCCAACTGTGGTATAAAAAGATCTCTGGAATTGTATTGTCAACTATAACAATTCCTTTTGATCACCCTGTAGCTCTATAAATGCACTGTAAACACGTCGTGAAGGAGACCTATAAGCGCACTGTTTTCGGCGCTTTTTATTTTCTAGGCGTGGTATGAATGCTGTTAAAATTGACAGATGAATGACATATAACCTCAAAATTGTAAATTGTCAGTGTCGAAATATTATTAAAAGGATATGTTTTCATACAAAATTCACAACATTCACAATACAGAAAGAAACATTGACTAATTGTCAAAAAATTTGAATTTTGTTATTGTTTTTGTTAAGAGAAGCGCTACCAACACAACTGATAAAATACACCAACTTATATTTTTGACAAGTCGCAGTTTTTTAAATCTAACAGAATTATAAAATTACCTTAATAGAAAAAATAGTATAAAGGACACGTTTCATGCGGCCTGTTATCGCACTCGTCCTTTATAAAACTTGGACTTGTGCGTTGCCTTATAGGGACTAGTTCTTTAATATACTATTATTGAATCTGTCAGTTAAGTTAGCTCAACTGTTTCGAAGATTTGTTGATTTTTTCTGCCTAATGCCAATGGCACACTCGTCGAGGAGCTCATTGATGAAACAACAGAACGCATCCTGACTGATAAAATAAACAAACACGAAAGATTAGCACAAAGCAAAACCAAAATGACAGCCCACGCTAACATGAAATGAGACACAATAATACGTGTGAAATGAGACACAATCGTTTCATCGAGGAACTCCTCGATGGAAATAGAGGAGCCTCTATTTTTCATCGTCGACGCTCATTGATGCTCCTCGACCAGTGTGTCATTGGCATATTAACTATAATTTTTATAATCATATCTAATAATGAGTTAGAATTTACTACCAGAAGTGCTCTGAAGCTGCGAAAAAAGCTACTGAAAGTTTGCTACCAGAGAAAAGTAAACAATAATTATTTCTTGTTTCACTAATTGGAAAGTGACATTAGCCAGCCGGAAAAGTGACATTAGGTAACCGGAAAATTTTTGTTAGCTAGCTGGAAAAGTGAAGAAAACACTGACTCATTTCATCAATGTTTTGTTGGTTGGAAACGTACAGATTACTAACTGATTGTGAATAGAAGTATATGTCAAAAAACTAAAGAGTCGTTTATAAAACTTGTTACATAATATACTATTACGTATAAAATAAACATATATTTTTACTATTACTTTGAAAAACGCATTAATGCATATACTGTTTCAGTCATACCTTAAAAAAACATCATGAAAAACCTAAAAAATAACTAGTTGTTCGTTCATTACCAGAAACAAATAAAGTTCACCATCGAAAAGTATCAATTTCCCATTGAAAACCTATTCTTTTGATGTATTTTATCAGCGTAACATTTCCAATTAAAAGTCATCATTAGCGACTGAACATATATCATTAAATGATAAGGTCCGTATCGTCATTGATTCGTCGCCGAGCAATTGTACCGCTGCGCCCGCGATTCAAATCACAAATCGATGAACTTCGTTCGTTTGTTAGCGGTGGTGCGTTCCATTTACCGCACTGACGACGTTATCAGAGCGCGTGCTGCCATCTATGAACGCCGTGACAGATGTAAGCGGCTGTGACAGGAAATTCACTTCTTGGAACGTAAGATGTAATAATTTTACTTGAATTTCTATGCTTTCGGTTGGGTACTCTGGGAATCTGCTCGGTTATGTTGGTTGATGATAAACAGATATTTTTAGGAAATTTTTAAATTGCATTGCGCTGTTGAAACTAATGTGTGGGTTTGAAGGAAATATGATATACAGGATGATTGAAAAAAGGGACCAATAGCTAATTTCTTTATTTTTAGTTTTAGACCTATAGTTTATGGGGCAATGGCTCAGTGGTATCCGAGTCGGCCTATGGATCCTAAGAATCCTGGTTCGATCCTCATAGCCGACAAAACATTGTCACCAATTTAAAATTACCCTTGTGGCTTCTCCACTACTAACATCTTTGAGGGCCGTGATTTGACGGCTGGTAACCGCACTTCACCTGCATAAATATATCACTTACCGAGAACTGCTTCGGCAGAGTGCCACACCCAGTAATGGGTAATAGGCGTGATGATATATTTTTATTTTAGACCTATAGTTTAAATTATATAGATATAAATGCTACTTTTTGATGTATAAAGTTCCAGAATCTCACTTTCGGTTTCACCGGAAACGATTTCAATAATTTTATTTTAAATAAATAAATATAAATAAGAAATAAATACATAAATATATCATCACGCTTTCTATCCATTACTGGGTGTGACACTCTGCGATCTCGGTAAGTGATATATTTTGCGCGTGAAGTGCGGTTACCAGTCGTCAAATCACAGTCCCCAAAGATGTTAGTGGTGGAGGAGCCACAGGAGTAGTTTTTTTGAAATTATGAAAATTGTCGTCTGTGGGAATCGAACCAGGTTTCTCAGGATTCACAGGCCGACTTTATACCACTGAGCTAGCCATACCATAAATAAATAAATAAATATATATATTTAATTTTTACTAATATCAGTATCACCAGAAAAAAATGTGCAGAATATGTGACTATTCGGCGAACGGTTTTATCATATATTCTGCAGATTTACTATTCCTTGCATCTCTAATAACGATATATTAATTGCAAAGGTATAGGTATAAAACTAATTTATAAATTTACAATTAAATACTAAAGCAAAAAATCTGATTTCCTAAGTACAATCAAACTAAACTCTGCCATTAAACTACCGGAAAACACTTCAAAACAATATACAAAATGCCAGCAACTATTCCCACACCCCCCACCATCACTGCCCTACCACTCTCAGCCCCCACTCCGTGACCTTGAGCTCCAAGGCCAGCCCCCGCCCCCGTCACAATGTGCGCGCGCGTCCTCTCGTGACAGCGGCTGGCGTGGAGTTGCTCGAAGAGAGGAGAGCATGAGCAAGGCGCCTCCCCTCATAACGGACCTCTACCCGCTGAGTCCGGCGGCCAGAGCCACCCGTGACCTCTGGATCGGCGAGGAGACAAGGAGGTCACTGCCGCCCCATGTGTATAAGTATTACCTGGCCCGGACGAGGGACTACCGCAGGCAGAGTTTGAGGGTAAGTTGGGATGAGGGCTGAGGGTGGGAGTAGGGTGCAATTGTTTTTATGGCAGCAGGACACTTAGATAGGCGCTGTGATTCACGGTGAATGTAGTCCAACTAAACAAAGAAGGATTTTTGAATATATTACGAAAAGGTTGTTATTTAAGATAGTTTTTTTTCTCTTTAAATCGTGTTATAAAATGGCATTACTCCTATAATGTAATCGGCTTTGTTTCTCTTACGATTGTGTAATCCCAAAATTAAAAATTCGCTGTTGCCACCACAGTACTTCTCAGACCAATTTGTATAACTTTAAAACAACAACTGGCGGTAGTTTCAATGCCATTTTTATATTCTTACTGAATTCTGTATCCAAGAGATTTAATTAATTAATTTTGGAACTATGTTTTTTGGGTTATGTAGGGTCCGAAATATGGAAAGTCATTAAAATCATGAGATTGAGAAAAATTACAATCAGAATGCTTTCCCTATTATACGAATATACCAGGTGTTTAGAAAATGGATGACCAGCTTCCATCAGAACGACTCTTTGATTAAGGTAGTACTAGTGTGACGGTGGGGCCATCGGTTATCGGGTGGCGCAACTGACGCTCAAAAAAATATAAAAATTGAATAAAATAAGTGTTTTATACCTATTATTATTTGAATACCATGAATTGTTAACAGGTTGTTGGTCTAGTGAATTTTCAAATACCATACCACCGTGTGGTGTTGCATTATAAATTGGGATTCTTAATTTGTCGTTAAAAACAAGGCTTTGCATGGCTATATATCCATTACTAAACGATAAAAAACTTTCTCCTTCTGATACAATATACATGGATAGTTCTAGAACATCATACCAGTTTTTCAAATGAAACTGCTAAATTTTAGAGGTACACAAACCAAATATGTGCGATTCTGAGTGATGATCGCCATAAGCCACGTGTATAAGAACTCAACTTTAAAAGCAAATATATTTGTTCACAGACGATGAATGTGTTTCATATTTTAACAGGATGCGTATGACTATCCAAAGTTTACGTGCGACAAATTTTATTCAGATCTGCAAAAAAAAAATTTCACGCTAGTACTACCTTAATTCAGTTTATTTAGCCATGCTGTCTAATTTATCTGCTATCACGCTAATACTACCTTAATTCTTACTTGATAATTCTAATACAAAATATTGTTCGACCCTTCGTAAAGCCACACGAAGCCATCAAACTTGTATATGTGCGACTAACAGCGATTTTTTTTTAATCTTTTATGAAATATTATACAATAAGAATTGCATAAAATTACACTGATATAACTAACCGTTTGCTAACAATATTTTAAATTTTTATCTCTTCTTCGGCAGTATTTTTCAAATTTAAGTACATAAGGCAACCTTATATAAAAAAGATTTTTGTTCGAAATAAAAATAATTTAAAATTTTGACGTTTATCAAATTGATTTGTAACCCATTTTCTGAACACCCTGTATAAGCCGGGAAAGTATAAGTTGGGGCAGTAAAAACCATATCACGCAATCATACCAAATGAAAATACAACTCGTTCAGTTGTTGAAATGATTATATTATGCATGAAAGTTACTAAAAGAAAATATGTTTCCTGGAATGTCATAAAAAATATAATATATTTTGAAAACTTTCTCAACTTCGAACACAACAAAATCTGTCAAAAAAGTTTTCTTATTTGACTGAAGATGACACTAAATAAAGAAATTAAGAAAGTTTTTATTTTATAATATAAAGTGAATACAAGAGCATACGCCAAATCAAATAGCTTGACAATACGTCACTCAATTTGGTTTTTTCTCTCATATATATTAAAATATATTTCTTAACACCATCACGTACTTCACACGACATATGTATGGTCATGGTCGTACTCATAATTTTGTTACTGTAAATTGGAACAGACGACTTAGGATATAAGAACCAGGGTTCGATTCCCACAGCCGACAAACAATTTTCACCACATTACAATTATCCATCCACTAACTTTTTTGGAGGCCGGGACTTAACGGCTGTAATTGCGCATAAATAAATCACCTACCGAGATCTGCTACGGTAGAGTGCCACACCCAGTAATGGGTAAAAGGCGTGATGATATTATTTTTGAAATAGTAATGCCAATATAAAATTCAAAATTTTTAATAAATAATAAAGAACAGTATAAGTGAAATATATGAATTGAATATTCTTCGATAATCCTTCATCCTAATAGCTTTCGTAATCGTAAAAGAGATGTTACCATCAAATTGAGAAAACGTTCTTTTGTTATATATATATAAAAAATATATCATCACGCCTTCTACCCATTACTGGGTGTGGCATTCTGCCGAAGCAAATCTCGGTAAGTGATATATTTTGCGCGTGATGTGCGGTTACCAGTCGTCAAATCATGGCCCCCAAAGATGTTAGTGGTGGAGGAGCCACAGGGGTAGCTTTTGAAATTATGAAAATTGTTTGTCGCCTGTGGGAATCGAACCAAGGTTCTTAGGATCCACAGGCCGACTTCATACCACTGAGCTAGTCACCCCATTTTGTTCAAATACATAAATTACCAAACAAGTCAGTAATCGTAAATACAGTCATTCAAAGAAACATTAAAACATATCTATCAGAATCAAGACGAACTCGAGCTTCACCCATTGTATTCAGATTAAAACTAGGGATATAACCGCAATATTAATGACGGCACTAAAACTTCTATCAGATCTACGTTCTATAATAAATTGCACTTAGGATTTTATTACGCAGATTTCAAATAATCTTGGTATTGTCGAGTTACGAGATAACAATATATTTAATCCACTTCTTTACTGTAATTTCTTCCCTATTAATTATAGAAAACTAGGCTGACTCGAGTTAATTGGTTTTGATTCAAAATTTGAAGCAACGGTAGTGGAAAAATTATTTCTTTTTCAGACGACCACTTATGAAAGTAACCATAACAACAAAACAAAAGACAAAATGTCTGTTGCGATGTGGAATTGAGTCTTAATAAATAAGAAAAAATAGGAAAAAATTTCCATCATTTGTCTCGTAATTCCACAGAGGTTTTTACAGCACGTTTGCATCAACTTCTCAGGTCATCAACAAACGGTTGGTCAGTTCAGCTTTAACCATAGACGCGTTTCGTCCTTCCGGACTCATCAGTATGGTGCGATCATTTATCCAACTAGGTTAGATAGGTTAACATCAGTCAGTTCAGCTAAGTCGGTATCACAATCCACTATTTCCTAGTTGATCTAGTTGGATAAATGATCGCACCATACTGATGAGTCCAGAAGGACGAAACGCGTCTATGGTTAAAGCTGAACTGACCAGCCGTTTGTTGATGACCTGAGAAGTTGATGCAAACGTGCTGTAAAAACCTCTGTGGAATTACGAGACAAGTGATGGAAATTTTTTTCCTATTTTTTCTTATTTATTATCCATAACAACATCATAAACTACTACGGAAAGTAGAAAATAAATTATACTGGTATATTAGTATAACGCACACTTCTAACATATCAAGTGAAGTTCCACGGATTATCGACAGATGGCGTTACGATGAAAGAAAATAATAAAATGAATGTTAAGAATTTGTATTATTATTTAAATTCAAGTTTTGGCAGATTTTTCAACACATTTGCACAGATAAATCTTAATTTTTAAATTAATAATTACTTATTTACAAATATTTTAGCATTATTTAATATTTTGACATTACGCTTAGTTCAGTTGGTATCACAATACCTAACCTCAAACAACAAACGTCAACGCTTACCTACAAAAACGCATCTGTCAAAGGGTAACAACATTGCTCTTGTAAACTTAAATATATTTTGTGGTCGTCTGAAAAATAGTGTACATAACTCGCTCGAAAGTGTGATAACTGTGCTCGTGTACTTAAATCACTCGGCGCTGCGTGCCTCGTTTGTAATGAAAATTATTTTTTTTATACACTCCAATATGCCTAATAAACTCTAATAGTATTTTCTTACAACCTTTCCTTGTATAAAAAAAAAGTCAAAAAAACGCTTTTTTCCGACTGATACAGTGGTGTAACCCCTTAAGTTATAATACCTCTCCAGAAATAGATAAATCAGGATGTGACCAATTTCTAGTAATCTTCTGGTGATATTGTGTGACGTGGAATCCGCACTATACAATTCCGAAATCGATAACGAATTTTACGTGTTTAAGAGTGCGGCACAATTGGCCATTTGAAATTCATTTCAGTTTTAAACTGACTTTACAACGTAAAGTGTTTTGTGATGACGCCAGCAAGATATTTATGTAATTGTTCAGCCGTGGTTCTCCCAATAATTAAGCGAATATTTCTCAACGTTACGAGAATTGATCGGTTATAAATTAAACGTTAAGTCGAGACTTTATTAATTTATTTACAGTTCTGTGAATATGCATTTTAATTGAAGCTTAAATTATAAATCGAAATTGGAATAATTTGATCATGGGTGGGATTCTGAAACTCATAACAATAATTACAAATAACCTTTGATGTCATAACAAGTTGAATTGCAATCGAAGTTACAGAATTCACCATCTGTTTGCTATTGGTTTGAATTATATATGTGGTAATATTTATAATTTTGGCTGTTATTGTTTAAATTATGTGTTTAATGTCAGTTCATTTATAGTTATTGGTTTAAGAAATATTAAATATTGTGAGAATGATATGTTTGAGGTTATGTTTGTGTTTTTAAACCAATAAATTATGGTCAAGTGAACCTGGGTCCGTCTGAGGGACGCCTGGTGTGAGAACATGTTGGAATAGGTGAGGGATGAAGAGACGTGTGTGAATTTTTAAGGGTGCATGTGACTTTGTAGATGGTTTTTAAGATAGCGTGTGTCCGGCGATAGAGAAGAAAGAATGAAAGTTATTATTTGTAAATGTTTAAATAAAGCTGATGTACATATTCCCTGTACTTCGTCAATTATTATCCTGACAAATACATGAATAGACAAGGGCAGAAAGAGAAGCATTAATCCAGAAAAGTTACATAATTCGAAGTGGGTTATATATTATACCATATGATTGCGACATATGGGGTGGCTAGCTCAGTGGTATGACGTCGGCCTGTGGATCCTGTGAACCCTGGTTCGATTCCCACAGGCGACAAACAATTTTCATAATTTCAAAAGCTACCCCTGTGGCTCCTCCACCACTAACATCTTTGGGGGGGCGTGATTTGACGACTGGTAACCGCACTTCACGCGCAAAAATATATCACTTACCGAGATCTGCTTCGGCAGACTGCCACACCCAGTAATGGGTAGAAGGCGTGATGATATATTTATTTTATTTTATATATACACTTTTGGTTTAAATTGTTTATTATTATTATTATTATTATTATTATTAGAAGTAGAATTAACATTTCGGTGTTTCGAACGTACTACTTTATCAGGATTACAAACATAAATAAACAAGTAACTAAGAAACATGCACAGAACAGGTACCCAAATAACCAAGATATATAATTTACCTATTAGTAGGCGTATTCCATTGAAATCAGATTTAACTTACATTTACTGAACCAGATCACTTATTTATTTCGCTGGATTACTTCGCTGACTTTATTTAAATAAATAAATAGATAATCACGTCTTTTACCCATTACTGTGTTTGGCACTCTGCCGAAACAGATCTCGGTAAGTGATATATTTATGCCCGTGAAGTGCGGTTACCAGTCGTCAAATCACGGCCCCCAAAGATGTTAGTGTAGGGAAAGCCACAGGGGTAATTTTAAATTGCTGAAAATGTTTGTCTACTTTGGGGATCGACAGACAGACTCGATACCACTGAGCCACTACCCCATTTTTTTTATATTACTAAAATTACTTATTTTAATTTACTTTGAAGTAATTCATCCTAATAAGTGCATCAGAATGCTTAATTCAATTCATTTAGTCATGTTGTCTAATTTATTTAAACTTATTTGAATGAACCAGCTGGCAAATGGAATACAGCTTACGAGTATATTATTGGTTTCTTAATTTCGAATCCTTTAGCTTTGTTACTACCTATTTAATATTTTAAAGTATGAATGGAGTTTACTCAAGTAACTTATATGTTTACACTGTCACAAATGTAGATTTTATGGACAAAAGTGCCAAAAGCGGAAAGATATAAAATTTAGACTTGTATAGAAGTTTATAAACTTTATCTACTGCTTCTCTTTGGTAATGTTTATGTAGAATGTAAATATAGAGTAATATATTTCAAATTTTATTAGCTTTATCGTCTGCCATTTAAATATTACAAAATTTTATGTTAATTACATCATTTTAGTAAATTTGCATTATAACCTTCATTCAAAGTAATAAAGACAGCGACCGATAAAATCGTTCTAATGCTTATCTCTAGTAATAACGTAGATAGTTTCTACAAAAAGAAAAACAAATTTAATTCAAATTCATAATTAATCTAGGTTACGTTATAAAATAAAATAGCTTTAATTTTTAATAAAGAAGTGTTTTGCAGTTGAATGTAATTATTTTATTATAAATTATTATGGGGTAATGGCTCAGTGGTTATCTAGTCGGCCTGTGGATCCTGAGAACCCTGGTTCGATCTCCACAGCCGACAAAACATTTACACCAATTTAAAATTACCCCTGTGGCTCCCCCACCACTGACATCTTTGGGGGCTGTGATCTGACGGCTGGTAACCACACATCACAGCCTCCAAACATGTTAGTGCTGGAGGAGCCACAGGGATAGCTTTTTCAAATTATGAAAATTTGTCGCCTGTGGGAATCGAACCAGAGACCTCAGGATCCACAGGCCGACTTCATACCACTGAGCTAGCCATCCCATATTCACTTTGTAAACGCAGTATATGAAAAAATAATTATAATCTTAAAAGATACACGACCGTACTTAGTTTAACCGCTAAGTCACCAAAATTAATCAAGCAGTGGTCGGCTCCTCCACCATTTTTCCTTAACCACTATTCAAAACTGCAATCAATCTCCGGTAAATCCGTCCCTGCTTTCCTTCTCCTTCCACACACGTAGTGCAGTGCTTGACCCTAGCAATGCCTACGGTCCCAACCCCGCTGGTAAAGAACGAAGAACGACGGCGTCGTAGCTAACGTCGCGTCGGCCGCCGGAAACTTAGTTTATAACCACGCGTCCTTTATCATGCGGGATTCCCAGACATTATAAATTGAGGGAAAATTGCTCCGGCCCGGGGTTCAACTGCAACAGATTTTTACGGCCGGAATAGTTGTGAAGATTAATTTAATAGGAGGTAATTTGATGGTCTGAGTGGTTTATGGCAAGGTGGAAAGTTTGTAATGTTGAATCGTATTTAGAAATGTAGGTTTTTATTACGTGTGGTCAATCCGCTAAAAGCTCAAATATGCAACTCGTATTATTATGGGTTCATTTGTTATAAATAGTAACATTTTAATAATTTTGGATATCGTTAAAAATTATGAAAATATTAATATAAAATTAGAGTCCTCTTGACTTATAGTTGAATGTCAAAAATGACATTTAAGCGTTAGTTAATTGCTGTTTTAAAAAGTTTTCTAAATATGTCGAATTTGATATCAACTTTGACAGAAGCTATATTCCATTTACCACTTGGTTCACATAAATCAGTTCAATTAAATTAGACAACATGACTAATGAACTGAACTAAGCAAACTTATGCACTTTTTGAGGTGAATTACTTTAAAGTAAATTAGAACCAGTAATTCTAGTACTGGAAATAATGTCAGCGAAGTAATTCAGCGAAATAAATAAGTGATCTGGTTCAGTATATGTAAGTTTGATCTGATCCAAATGGAAAATGGCATACGCCTGGAGAATTCTAGTAAAATGTAAAAAATAAAATAAATATATCATCACGTCTTTTACATATTACTGGGTGTGGCACTCTGCCGTAGCAGATCTCTGTAAGTGATATATTTATGCGCGTGAAGTACGGTTACCAGCCGTCAAATCACGACCCCCAATGATATTAGTGGTGGGGAAGCCACAGGGGTAATTTTTTAAACCAGGGTTCTTAGGATCCACCACTGAGCCATTACTCCATACTAGTAAAATGTAAAAATTTATTTAAGTGATAGTCAATTTCTTTTTCAAAATTTGTTAAAATTATTTAAATTTATGGTCAGTAAAGTACTATGATAGAAACAGCAGAACTTTGATTAATTTTTAAAATTAAATTGTGAATTTGAATGTGCACGTGTATCTTGGATCAGTATTGGAATCTTGAAAACCATAGAAGACACAATGTCGGTTAAATTACGTTATGCCATTTTGTATTTATTAATTGACTTTATAATAATTAATCCTTTGTTGAAAAATTTTAATACATTGGAAATAAATAATAATATTATAATAAAATAAAATAAATAAATATATCATCACGCCTTCTTCCCATTACTGGGTGTGGCACTCTGCCGAAGCAGATCTCGGTAAGTGATATATTTTACGCGTGAAGTGCGGTTACCAGTCGTCAAATCACGGCCCCCAAAGATGTTAGTGGTGGAGGAGCCACAGGGATAGTTTTTGAAATTATGAAAATTGTTTGTCGTCTGTGGGAATCGAACCAGGGTTCTCAGGATCCACAGGCCGACTTCATACCACTGAGCTAGCTACCCCATAAAATAATATATATATATATATATATATATATTTATAATATCCCAAAAAATTTAATTTCATTAATGTTAATAAATTATTAATTTATTTTAATTGTATTTTGTGTTTAGAAAAATGCATGTTGCCAGACAATTACAAGTAAATAAAATAATAAATACTTTTTTACCGAGACATAAATTCGAAATGTGAATGTATCCAGAGATGCTCGATTGAGTGTGTATAATGGTGTTTTAGTGCCTACATTGATGTATGGTAGTGAATGTTGGGTGTGGATGAAGAAACATGAACGTCGTATAACTGCTGTGGAAATGAGGTATTTGCGGGGTGTGTGTGGTTATACTAGAAGAGATCGTGTCCGGAATACATTGGTGTATGATGAGTGTGAAATTGAGAAGAATGTAGTTAGAAAAGTAGGTATGAGTCAGTTGAGATGGTTTGGGCATGTTGAACGTATGTCGAATGAGAGATTAGTGAAACGGGTATATGTTGGTGAAATTGAGGGTGAAAGATTGCGTGGGCGACCTATGAATAAATGGATGAATATGATAGAAGGATTGTTGCGTGAACGAAAGTTTCCGAGTACGAGGAACAAACGTGCTTGTATGAAAGGAATTATGAATGTGGATGAAGCAAAAGTGGTGTGTCAGGATAGGAACGTTTGGCGAAGATTAATTGCGGAATGAATCTGATGATTTCAGAAAAGCGCAGGGTTTTAGATTTTAGTTTCGTTGTTTAGTAATTTCATTAGAGTGTTTACCTGTAATTGTGTGAAATTCACTTTCAAAAACAAGCGCAGGGACGACACTCCCTTCGTTTCTTATCTTTTTTATTCTTTTCTGATCTTACATTGAGTGTTTAACTGCAATTGTGTGGAATTTACTTCCAAAAACAAGCGTAGAGCGACACTCCCTTCCTTTCTTATCTTTTAATTCGTTTTCAGTTATTACGTAGTGTTTAACTGCAATTGTGTGAAATTCACTTTCAAAAACAAGCGCAGGGCGACGCTCCCTCCCTTTCTTATCTTTTTGTTTCATTTTCAGTTACTGCATTGTGTGGTCTTTTCTTTCATATATAAGTGCAGACTATCGCTTTCATCTTTTCTAATCTTGTAAATTCGTTGTTAGTTTCGTTATTAGATTCGTTGTTAGGAGTAAACGTGAGTAATTTGAGATTTTTTTTTATGCATTCGTTATGTACGTTGAAGAAAGAAAATGAATGGTAAGTGAAAAGGAATGATGTGATTGAAGGTTTGTTGTGTGATAATAATTTCGTGTGTAATAAATGAATGAGTTTATATGGAGTGATCTATGAAAGTGGTTGAAGTGAGGGTGGTGTGTTTGGATGAAAATGTTTGACGATGACTGGTTGTTTGATGAGTGTGATGAGTGAATGTTTTATGAGTGATTTTAGGGTTCGTGCTACCCCATTTGTTGGGATATAGCGTGAAGATATGTATGTATGTATGTATGTATAAATTCGAAATATGACACAAGATTATAATTTTTTAATTATTGTGTAATATTACACGTCCACATGAATACTCGATAAAGCTCCATAATCAAAGAGAAACGTTCGTCGAATTAGAAAATAAGCAGCTGAAACAAAAGTAACAATCATTTATAATTACCATAACAACCCAAAATAACGCTTTAATCCAATCATGTACACAGCATTCCACACACCGATATTTCACCCGAGATAATAAACACAAACAGCTAAAGTGTTAACATATCTCTCTGTAGCCATTCTAAACCGCCCACCCCCCTTTTAGGGGTGGGAGAACCAGTATCTGTTTTCACAATCCCTCTCCGCGTAGCGCTGCAGAAATATGGCGGAGAAATTCCGAAATACATTCAGTTCTGCTGAGTTGTAAATGCGCACTTCTTGTTGTAATTTAACTTGACCACAAGATGGTTGTAGTTGTTGTTTACAAAATGGCGGCGAGAGCTTTTGAGTTAATGAGCGAGCAAGTCATTCGGAATTATGAATATGGATTTTAGTGTGGTTGTAGATATTATATTTTAGGTAGAACTTGAGAGTACATGAATTAAAATATTTGATGATGATATATGTACTAAAGTTAAATAAATATTTTTAATATTTCTTTCTTTATGGGTAATGGCTTAGTGGTATCAAGTCGGCCTGTGGATCCAAAAGATCTCTGGTTCGATCCCCACAGCCGACAAAACATTTTCACCAATTTAAAATTGCCCCTGTGGTTCCTCCACCACTACCATCTTTAGGGGCCATGATTTGACGGCTGGTAACTGCACTTCACGCGCATAAATATATCACTTACTGAGATCTGCTTCGGCAGAGTGCCACACCCAGTAAAGGGTAAAGGGCGTGATTTGTATTTATTTATTTTATTTATTCTTTCTTTAAAGATAAGTACGAATATCGTTAATCTGAACAAGGGCGATTAAGGGTAATTAAAAAGCAGTTGTTTTGTCAAATTATTTGAAAAAAATAAGACACTTCTATACGTAACTAAATATTATGTCACAACAGTTGAAATATTTTCTTCAAAAATAATTTAGGAACTTTTGTCAATTGAAAAATAAAGTTAGTCAAATTCTAGTTAATGTTTCGTAAAAACACCATTTTATCTTCCTTATCTTTATTAATTAATTAATATTAATTCTACATGAATTACTACATAATTATATTAATTAAGTAAAGCTATTATTAATAATTATTGACTATTTTATCAAAGTGGACATGGATCAATTAAATAAATACATATTTATATATAATATGTTTGCTGTTTATATGAGTTATGGAATGGTATTTAAAATTCAGAGTATAAAAACAATCAATCATTAATGAATTCATCGTCAATTTATTTTAAATATAAAGTATTGTAATTTATACTTTATAATATATTTTGTTTTTTAATTGTGCCATAAATCAACTGTCAAAATTAAAACTGTTCCATTCAAATGTTAATGTAATTAATATGAATTACAAATACATTTTTGTAATTAAACATTAATCAAAATCACTTCTATAAAAATAAAATAAATATATTATCACGCCTTCTATCCATTACTGGGTGTAGCACTCTGCCGCAGCAGATCTCAGTAAGTGACATTTTTATGCGCGTGAAGTGTGGTTACCAGCCGTCAAATCACGGCTCCTAAATATGTTAGTGTAGAGAGAGTCACAGGAGTAGTTTTAAAATAAATAAAATAAATAAATATATCATCACGCTTTTACCCATTACTGGGTGTGGCACTCTGCCGAGGCAGATCTCGGTAAGTGATATACTTATGCGCGTGAAGTGCAGTTACCAGCCGTCAAATCACGGCCCCCAAAGATGTTAGTGGTGAGGGAGCCACAGGGGTAATTTGAAATTGGTGAAAATGTTTTGTCGGCTGTGGTGATCGAACTAGGGTTCTTAGGATCCACAGACCGACTTGATACCACTGAGCCATTACCCCATAAGTAAGTAGTTTTAATGTGGTGAAAATTGTTTATCGGTTGTGGGAATCGAACCCGAGTTTTTAAACCCAGAGACTGATTCGGTACTACTAAGCCACCTACCCCATAATTTAATTTTATTTGCTTATGTTTCAAAATAGCGATATTCAAATATTGTTTCTCATATTTCAACTATGATATGGGATGGCTAGCTCAGTGGTATGAAGTCGGCCTGTGGATCCTGAGGTCCCTGGTTCGATTCCCACAGGCGTCAAATTTTCATAATTTGAAAAAAGCTATCCCTGTGGCTCCTCCACCACTAACATGTTTGGGGGCCGTGATTTGACGACTGGTAACCGCACTTCACGCGCAAAATATATCACTTATCGAGATCTGCTTCAGCAGAGTGCCACACCCAGTAATGGGTAGAAGGCGTGATGATATATTTATTTATTTATTTATATTTCAACTATAGATTATAGAGATCTCGACTTCTAGATTGAGATTAACTAAAATCTCGGAAATAAAAATTGTCGTGGTCGAGATTAAACAAATTCTCGACAAATCTCGTCTCGCGGCAACAATAACTAATTCTAATTTCACTATAATCTGTAATTCCTCCGCACTGTAATTAGAATTAATTTGTTGTTGTGTATTGTAAAAACAAATGACAGTAATGCTTGTTAAAACAGCATAATATTTTTTCTCAAAAACGCAAACATAAAGAAGATTGTCTGTAGCCAAACTAATTTATAAAATTTCCTGCGTCATCCTTCTTCTTGATCCAGTAAAAAAAAAACAAATCCAAACATTTTAGATTTAAGGCGATATCCTGCAATCCTCTTCCTTGACTGCAGCCTCGGAATCCTTAGTCATGTCGCAGAAATTGAATGTGCGCTTACGCGTAAAACAAACAAAAAAAACAAACACGAAATCCTCAGTAAATATCGACGCGATTTTGTTTTCTTACCAAACAAATGAAGACGTATCGAGATAATAAATGCCGCCATGCCAGGATTTGAAATTGCCGCCGGTTGCACGGCTGCTCTGTGGCGAGTTTAGCGATAGAGGCGTGACTATCATACTAAGCACGGCTTTAGGCAAATAGCTCGAGCTAGGAAGTTTATAAGGTATACATTTGCCAGCTCCTGTCTTGTGAAAGATTCATATGAAGTGTTAGGAATGTATCTACCTCCAACAGGCCGTTTAAAAATGATAGTGTTTGCTTTTGTTCTTAAAGTTTTATGGGAGACTTTGTCTTGGTGTTTGGGATAAATGGTTGGTTGTTTACCATGAAATAAAAATAAATTGGGAATAATACTTATCGTTGTTGCGCATTTTTGTGCACATTTATTTTTAAGGTTAAGGTACTTTGTTGTCTGAGAAACTTTTTCCAGTTTTATAGATTATTTTTTGACGTTTCTCAAAGCAATGAAATGCTTCATTGTATGTCACGTGCCTGCGTTTCAACCAATCCTGTCATTATTATACTGAGAATAAAGCTCTTGTGATTATTCCCGGGAATTATCTCTGTAGGTGCTTTTTTGTTTGTGACAAATGAGAGGTAGTTGCCAAATAATTATTTAAAACTGTCAAGGCGTCAAGTAAAATGTGTGAAAAAAAATCAATTTAGCTTCATTTTAGATACAGAAATACACCAACAAATTTTGGAAACAACTTCCAAGAATACATTAATAAGTAATTAATCGATATGGACCCAGTTCAAAATCTTTTAAGTTGGATGAATCGACCTCAATAGCTAAGTCAAAAAATAATCTAATTAAATATAACTCGAGAGTTGGATAAATTAGAAAATAATTCTCCAGTATCTTTCTCAAACTTGTTGCCATATGGCAATAGCCACTTAAGCCCTGTGGGCTTTCGTGACTATTGCCTGGCAACAAGTTTTCGAAAGATCTGTCAAATTATTTTCAATTTATTCTCACTCTCTTGTTATATTATTACTGAATATTATTTATAAAAAAATTACGGTAACCGTCTCGAACAAATAAAAGCAATTTGCGGAATGACAATCTCCCGAATAAAAATTTTACCGAAAGAAAATTAACAAAATAACCATTTTCTTGCATGCTAGGACATATGCAATTTTCTCGAATGTAATTTCTTTAATTTTCTAGATTTTATCTGTGTTCTGTCACATTTTTTTTTCATGGTATGTCTTTAGACTTCTTAGTAATAGCTAGATTTATTTCGGACCGTAGCAATTTGTTGATCCTGGTATCACGGAAATCCTTGTCAAGTTTAAGTAAGCATGAGGATTCACGTCTTCTTGTAATTGCTTATCTTCTTGGAAACATCCAACACTTCAAGATTTTTATTTTATTTTGTGTTGCAATCGATCAATACACTAGTAACCTCATGTTACATCATAATGATTTTGCCATGACTCTCAGTTGCACTAAATCCTACTAATTATTTTAGTGAAAGTGCTTTAAAACCTAATTTTATTTCCTCTTAAATGAAAGGTCTTTTGAAGGGTTCACGTGCAAAATTGATTTTTTTTTCAATCGGTAATTGTTTTAGTGAAGGAGTTTGGTATCAATTAAATGTCTTTCGAAGGACAGATGTGTACAATTGAAAAGTTTTAGATGGGCAATAATTAAATTTATATTGTGTCAATTGTCTTACAGAAGTGAATCCTACTTCAGTGTTTGCGTAGCCTAGCAACCGCTAATAAAGATACGATTTAGATGCATATGTTTACGTTCACGTTTGTTTCTATTTACGGTTAATTCAAAATAATATGAAACTAGATATGAAATTGGGGATTTCACGATTTAATTCCTCATATATTTCCCCATAAATATACTTATTTTGATCGTCAATATATATTTCTTTAATCGACGAAATTATGATCCCAAAAATGTCGGTTAATGAAAATACAAATTTTTTTGTTAAACCAGTTAAAAAAGGAAATTTTTAAAAATATAGGTCTATATAACTCTGGCTACGAGAAATTGAATGCAGTTGAGCGCATCTTCATATCTATTTTAGATTCCGAGAAACAGCGAATTTGACTTTTTTAAAATTTCAACTTTGGCTAGCTAAGTGGTATGAAGTCGGCCTGTGGATCCTGAGAACCCTGGTTCGATTCCCACAGACGACAAACAATTTTCATAATTTCAGAGAGCTACCCCTGTGGCTTCTCCACCACTTGACGATTTGACGACTGATAACCGCACTTCACGCGCAAAATATATCACTTACCGAGATCTGCTTCGGCAGAGTGCCACACCCAGGAATGGGTAGAAGGCATGATGATATATTTATTTATTTTTATTTGAAAGCTCATATCTCGAAAAATAAAAGAGATATTGAAATGCAGTTTAAACGCGTATATTTCTCGTGCTCTAATTAACTTATATAGAATTTTGAAAATTTTTAAAAATTTATATTTCCTTCAAAATTTTCATTTCTTAATATTTTCAAAAATTGACAAGATAATCAAAATCTATTAACACCAGTGAATTCCTGCCGTAAAACTATATCGGTGTACAAAATTTGAGGCAAAAATTTGTTTTTCGAAGATTTTTAAAGGGAACCTGAAGATTTTTACAAATTTTTGTCATTTTTAGTATTTTTGCTCTGAAATTTTACATACGTGTGTATTTTTGTGCGAGAAATCCTCTGATGTTTACAGATTTTCATTATCTTTTTAAATTTTTAAAATATGGGCAAACGAAAGTTTAAAAAAAAAAATAGTAAAATTTCTAAAATTTTATAAATTTCAATATAAGTTAACTGGAGCACTCGAAAACTAAAACAGATTTGAAGATGTGCTCAACGGCATTGAATTTCTCATAGTCTGAATTATATAGAACCATATTTTAATGGGGTGGCTAGCTCAGTGGTATGAAGTCGGCCTGTTGATCCTGAGAACCCTGGTTCGATTCCCACAGGCGAAAAACAAGTTTCATAATTTCTTAAAAAAACTACCCCTGTGGCTCCTCCACCACTAACATCTTTGTAGGCCGTGATTTGACGACTGGTAACCGCACTTCACGCGCAAAATATATCACTTACCGAAATCTGCTTCGGCAGAATGCCACACCCAGTAATGGGTAGAAGGCGTGATGATATATTTATTTATTTATTTATTTATTTATATTTTAATTTTTTAAAATTTTTAAATGGTTTAACCAAAAAATTCGCATTTTCATTACCCAAATTTTTTGCCCTCTTACTAAAAGCCGTAGGGGCATATCTTTATATATATTTGTATACAGGGTGTTAAAAAAGTTCCGGGACGGTGAAATATCTCGAGAAAAACACATCGAATCAAGAAACCAAAAAACACGTGTTTCATATTTTGCAAAAACCTATCTAAGCACACCAAACACAAACTCCAACCCCCACCCCCAGGGGGCGGGGCGGGGGGCAACGTTGAAACCTTAAATGGAAACCCCCATTTTTTATTACAGATTCGTATTCTGCGAAAAAAAAATAAGTTAATTTTATCTGAAACTTTTTTTCAAATTCGGAATAGATGGCGCTCTAAACGCAAAAATAAGTTTTGACATGATTCTGAAAGAAAAGTAAAAAACGGTCTAATATCACAAGAAATAAACATTGAATCAAATAAAAAAATCAACATAATCACAAGTAGCCACAAGTCTTTTTTTTGCAAAATATGAAACACGTATTTTTTGGTTTCTTGATTCGATGTGTATTTCTCGAGATATTTCACCGTCCCGGAACTTTTTTAACACCCTGTATATTCATCACGGTCAGTTGCCCACAGACGTGTAGAATTGAAAAGTTGTAGATCGGCAATAATTCAATTGATATTGTGTCAATTTTCTTACAAGTAGCTAACCCTACTGCAGTGTCCGCGGAGCCTAGCGAGTACTTGACTATTTTTGAAATGAATGCGCGTTATAGAACATTTTACGGAACTACCTTCTTCGCGTATTTCCGCTGCTAATGAGAGAACATTACAACAGCTCTATAAAATAATCTCGATTAAAACCACCGAACTATAAACCAAACTATTCTCATCCGCATTATCTACAACTATCCAGGTGTGCAGAACATCCGAACAAATTCCGCAACAGACTCGATCTTCCGATATCGCCATCTTGCGAGTGACGCTTCGCGTAACTCCGTCCTCGCGTTACGAACGAGAGAGCACGGAGTAAGTACTGCAGGTGACTGCCTCTGACAGATCAATTACTTTGGACGTCCCTGGTTCGAGTCAGAACTCACATGCTGCACCTAACCTCAAATCTGTACCGCACTGAACTGTTGAAGTCTTATCTGCGATATGTACGAAGCGACTAAACATCTGAATTATGAATCGAGTTGCGGAGAATTGAAAGACGAATTGGCGTGTCATAGAATGGAAATGGATATGGGGTGCAGTTGGAGGATTGGGTGGAGGGAAATTGATAGTGAAATGTTGAGGTATTAACTGTAACAAATGGGAAAATGTACGGTTTTATTAGTATTTAGATGCAACCTGATTTTTATAGAAAATGTGACTGTATTTCAATAAATTATGTCGTATATTTATTCTTATTTAACCCTTTAAGTTTGGATTAAAAATTGGTTTTAATAGTTATTTTTATAACAAGTGCCGAAAAAGGCTTGTTACGTGCAAGTGCAGAATTTAACGGAAATGTGCACGAGCACTTAACCTTTTTCGGCACGTGTTATAAACAACATTTTTCCTACAACTATGCGATTTAGAAAATCACTAAAATATTATCAAAATTTATAAAATTTTAATGATATTACACGAGAACGATGTTTTTTGGCGTTGCTATGGTTTGTTTGTTGATTGCTTGCACATTGTTCTACGTTATTTAAAAATATTTCGCTAATTTCAAGATAATTCCTTCAAAATCGTCTAAATTGGAATACTACGGTGAGTGATTCTTCTTTATCATATTCACCTGCAAAAATAATTAAAGCCCCAGATCATGCTATGTTGGATCTATTTTCGACAATGACAATCAACCTGCTGCTGGTACTTCTAAAGCCTCCGAAATTGTTGTCAATAATATTACTGTTAATAATTTGAACAGGTACGGAAGAAATCAATGTTTCATTTGACAGTACAAAAGTTTCCACTTCACATTATGTCAATATAAGCAACTGTAACAACTGTGTTAATAATATACACAAAACAATAAATATTATGTATTTCACTTACTCATAAATAAAACCATTTATCGATATATTTTACTTTGTTCGGTTCTTTTTATTAATTGTGTACCGATTAGATATACTGCAATTTAAGGTTATGTTTATAAACGTCAAAATATAGGTACTACTGTATATTTACTAGCGCTGGCTCACTGCATCTTCTTCTTCCATAAATGTCTGTGGCCAAAATATGAATTCCGCGCTCGGCGCGAAATTTAAATCGCTCTCAATACAACTTTTTTTACAGTTGCGTAATGAATTACTTTCCGCACTAGTGTTTCTTTACTTACAGAAACCCACTTGGTCTGCATTTGTCACCTTTCCACCCGTAACCAAGGCAATAATAGTTACGTAATAACAAAGAAATCGCACAGTTGTAGGAAAATGATTATTTTAGACGATAATATCAATATTCTGTATGCTACATTCTGTATAACACATCGTATAACTCGTAGATATTTTATTAAATATCTTGGTATCTAGTATCTTTACTCCTGTTTAAAATCTTAAAATCACTTACAGTTATATAACTAGACAGTCAAGTGTGCAAAATTCAACATAATTGTGTACCCCTCTCTTTTTCATATATGTATTTACAATGTGTACATATTATTAACGAATTTCTGATTATATTTATTAAATATCTGGTTATCTGTCCTTAAAGTCCTGCTTAAAATCTTAAAGATATGTGACTGTACAGATAGATATTCAAAAATAAACATTTTGTTTCCATATTTTTTAAACGTATGTCTATTGTTATCGAATTTCTGACTATGCTAATTTATATTTCTTTTTGTTCTAGGTAAGTGGCCATCCATTTCGTTATTCTCAATTTTACTATGTTCCAAGAAACGTAAGTACTTTATGTTATGTATCACGAATTTTATTAGAAGAATATATTTGAATAACATGTACCCTTTTTATAAATAAGTAGAGAATATTACCATTTTACGAGACATGAAAAGATTTTACTACTGTAGTGCTTCAATTTTACGAGAACATCTTAATATACTCTTATTTGAATTAGTCATATCTTTTGAGCCGAGCAGTGCTTCTAAACTACTTTTAACAAAATAAATAAGTAATTCTTCTTAAAAATTCACACCCGTCGATTTTCGTTTTAAAGAAGTAACTAACTTAGACTAGACGATCCCTTAGTTGGTTAGTAATTTAGTTGGATGGAAGTTAGGCGGATAGTTAGTGTTTTGTTGCTTTTGATCGTGTACCCAGGTGGGCTGAATCTATTCACGTATTAGTCAAAGGTAGAATTATTTAGTTTTAGCGAAAATTTAATTGATTCTATACAAATTATTCTAGAAACTATTCCGAATAGATGCTTTAGTCCTAATTAAGGACGTTGAAAGGAGGGGATACGGCATTAAAGTCAAAACTGTGAGGCTCGACAGATTGACAGAGACAGAAGTATTATTTCCTGTACCGTGCTTAGCCTCTGCTTATGCGCATGTGTCATAAAGAGATTTGAAATTTAAACAGGACAGAACAGAATCATTCTCCCTAAAAGATTATACAGAGTGATCAAAAGGAATTGTTGGCAATACAATTCCAGAGATTTTTTTATTCCACAGTTGGCACAACGTCAAATGAAGGCGGAAATACTATTTGACATTTCTAATAAATATAAATAGGTTATGTCAGGAGTCTGACAGCTAATAGAATTTTGACTTTTTAAGTAATAGAAATACTTTAGAAATAAATGTATTCAAATTTAAATTTTAAATGTCACTGTCAACAACAGAAAATGAACTTATGTATCAGGCTTACCAATTTCAAGTAGTATTTTTTATTGCCAACTGTAACAATTCCTTTTGATCACTCTGTAAATTTTTACAAGGAAACTGAAATTATCAACGTTTATTATTAGTGTGATCTATCGATTAAAATAAATATTTGTAATTCTAATTGTTGAACAATATTTACTATTAATAATAAATATAAAACCCGTTAATATGAAGAGGAAGTTTGAGAATAAATATCAAATTTGTTTTTAAACAAGTCAAAACTACAATTACTTCAATAAACATAAGTGTACAAACTAAACACTTAGTTACCATCCACAAAAAAAAATGTCCAATTCCACACAGCGCAACGATTGAAACACAAATGAACACCTCGTGGTTATATTCACATACAACAACGCCCCCTGACAATGTCTAAACGCCACTTTTCTTACACAAAAATTCAAAATAAGGAATCAAATAAAGGATACAGGAGTATTGGATAAAATGGCTTTATTAATGATGTTAAATTATTAATAAAGCCATTTCATCCAATACTCCTGGATCATTTATTTGATTCCTTATTTTAACAATATTTTCGGCTTAATAACTCAAAATTCAAAAATTCAAAATATTTGGAAGAAGAAAAGATGTGGCTAAGCACGGTGCAGAAAAACTATTGTTGTCTCTTTCACAGGCCCAAGCCTCACTTCAAGCAATGCTACAGTATCGTAATGCCATATCCCCTCCTTTCAACGTCCTTGATCCTAATGAATATTTTGTATTCGTAAACATGTTGGATACTAATGGCAAGTGGAGTAAACCTTTTGTATATATTTTATGAATATTTTACAGATTCTACGGAATAATATCATCAAAAATGACATACAAAATATCCATAAAAGTTTTGACGGCGACATATTCTTCAAGTTATGAAACATGATAAGCAAGTTTATCGTATTATAAAGTTCAAGTATCTTACAGTGTGGGTAAAGTGTCAATTCAGTTCTTAATTTTATAACAAAGAAACCAGAGTATATAATAAAATTATGGTCTGTCTACAATATGTTTGTAAAAGAATAAGTTTTGGTTTTGAAGTTAATTAAGAATCAGATTTGACAGTTTTTCGTATCCTAACTTCTTACGAAAACCTAATTAATTAATATAATTATATTACCAATGCCTGATATATCAATCGATTGTTTCGTAAATGTTAAGTAATAACATTCACTCATCGCACTCATCAAACAATCAGCTCTCGTCAAACATTATCATCCAAACACACCACCCTCAAGTTAACCACATTCATAGATCAATCCATATAAACTCTTTTATGTATTATACTCGAAATCATTTATCACACAACAAACCTTCAATCACATCATTCCTATTCACTTATCATTCATCTTCTTTCTTCAACGTACATAACATATGCATAAAACATCTCAAATTACTCACGCTTACTCCTAACAACGAATCTAATAACGAAACTAACAACGAATCTACAAAGATTAGAAAAGATGAAAGCTATAGCCTGCACTTTTATATGACAGAAAAATTGAAACAAAGATTAAAATTTACCTTTTTTTGGTGGAGCGACTGGTTAAATGGAGGTAGAAAAATATAGTTTATCAAATATAAGGAAGTTATTGAAATAAATAAAGACAAAAAAATCAATTACGATGTGGAACTGAGTCTTAATAAATAAGAAAAATAGGAAAAACCTTTCCATCACTTGTCACAAGTTTCAAAAATTAACAGCACATTTGAATCAACTTATCAGGCCATCATCAAACGTCTGGTCAGTTCAGCTTTAACCATAGACGCGTTTCGTCCTTCCGGACTCATCAGTATGGTGATGGTCTGATCACACCATACTTTTTCCTATTTTTCTTATTTATAAGGAAGTTAATATTGAAATTGAAAATTGGTATTAGCGATTAATACCAGTAGGTCTGGTAATCTATAATACTGTTTTAAAACTACATCACTATAACCTATCAAAATAACAAAGTTTCTAATGCCAACCCATCAAAAACACTTTATCATAACATCGTTCTTCCACCACACCTGTTCATCACACCACCAAAAGCGCCAGAACAAAATCACCACTGCCTACTTGCTATGCATTAACCTCTAGTGTCGCGGCTGTTGGCTCACATGAGATCCGGTGCTCCCCAAGGTCCGTGTCTGAGGCTTGCGTCGCGTCGCTGTCTCGCGAACGAGCTAAACGTCCCGGGAACATTTGTTCCCTGTTTTATTACAGGAAGCAGGCCATGTCTGCCACCGCAAGTGTCCCGTGACTAGACACGGTTGTAAGCGAGTTGGAAACAAGTTAGAGATGGGTTAAGGAAAGGTTAGAGGGGAAATGGCCCGTGGGTGGGGTTGGAAATATTAGGGAGGTATTCTATTGGTGTCTTGAGTATGAAAAGTATGATAGATTATTTATTTATTTCAGTATTTCATTCACCTTAATATAAATATAAAATAAATAAATATATCATCACGTCTTCTACCCATTACTGGGTGTGACACTCTGCCGAAGCAGATCTCGGTAAGTGATATATTTTGCGCGTGAAGTGCGGTTACCAGTTATCAAATCACGGCCCGCAAAGATGTTAGTGGTGGAGGAGCCACAGGGGTAGTTTTTTTTTTAATTATGAAAATTGTTTGTCGCCTGTGGGAATCGAACCAGGGTTCTCAGGATCCACATGCCGACTTCATACATACCTTAATATAGTTTCACTAGATCAGTTGTCTTCAAAGTTTTCGGAGCCGTGACCCCCTTGGAGGTAATAATCACAAATATATTCGTTCGTGACCCGCTTACTTTTTATGTGATTAAAATTGCAGTTTGTAGAGGCTAGTTTAATAATGTACATTACAAACATAGAACAACGATTTCAGAAATTAGTAAAGGAAAATTTTCTCATTAAGGTGGTTCTATCATGACAGTCTCATAAAAGTATAGGTAACCGAAAAAGTTTATAAACACAAGTATTTAATTATATGTATGG
This sequence comes from Pterostichus madidus, assembly GCA_911728475.2. Taxonomy (NCBI): domain Eukaryota; kingdom Metazoa; phylum Arthropoda; class Insecta; order Coleoptera; family Carabidae; genus Pterostichus; species Pterostichus madidus. The sequence continues at coordinate 35,357,986 of OU452308.1, read as the reverse complement.
TAAATAAAACAACAAATTTGCATACTAATGTAGAAACTCATGAAAAATAGCATGTTTATATTTCATTAAAATCTGGCGTAAATGCTTCCATGATAGTACCAACCTAAGGATTCATTTAAAATAATATGACACTAGATATGAAATTGAGGATTTCACCATGTAATTCCACATATATTTCTACATAATTATGCATATTTTGATCCTAAAATATATGTTTTTTAATCGCCGGAGTCGTGATCGCAAAAATTTGTGTTAATGAAAATGAGAATTTTTGGTTGAACCAGTTTAAAAATCGAAAAATTTTAAAATATGGTTCTATATAAATCAGATTACGAGAAATCGAGTGGCGTTGAGCGCATCTTCATATCTTTTTTAGTTTTCGAATTACGGCGATTTTTGTCTTTTTAAAGATCTCAACTTTGAAGGCCCATATCTCGAGAACTAAACGAAATATTGAAGCGCGGTTTGAACGAGTGTATTTCTCGTGCTCCAATTAACTTATATTAAAATTTTGAAAATTTTAAAAATTTTCCTTTTTTTTCAAAATTTTCTTTTGCCCATATTTAAAAAACGTGAAGAGATAATGAAAATCTGTAAAAACCAGTGAATTTCTCTTGTGAAAGTACATACGTATGTAAAATTTCAGAATTTTTGCAGCATGGATAAAATTTTTAGAGCAAAAAAACTAAAAATGGCCTATATTCGTAAAATTCTTAAGGGGTACCCCTTCAAAAATAATTAAAAAACAGTGATTTTTCGATTTTTTGTAATAAAAACTTTACCTCTCCGAATTTTTGTATGAAATTTTACATATCTATGTACTTTTACGAGAGGAATTCACTGGTTTTTACATATTTTCATTATCTCTTCAAGTTTTTGAAATATAGGTAAAAGAAAATTTTGAAAAAATAGTAAAATTTTCAAAATTTTTAAAATATTAGTACAAGTTAATTGGAGCACGAGAAATACAGTCGTTCAAACCGCGTTTCAATATCTCTTTTAGTTTTCGAGATATGGGCCTTCAAAGTTGAAATTTTTAAAATGTCAAAAACCGCCGTATCTCACATACTAAAAAAGATATGGAGATGCGCTCAACGGCATTAGATTTCTCATAATCTGGTTTATATAGAAATAGAACCATATTTTAAAATTTTTCGGTTTTTAAACTGGTTCAACCAAAAAATTTGCATTTTCATTAACAGACATTTTTGCGATCAGGACTCCGGCGATTAAAAATACATATTTTGATCCTCAAAATATGCATAATTATGTAGAAATATATGAGGAAATAAATGGTGAAATCCCCAATTTCATATCTAGTATCATATTATTTAAAATTAATTGTAAACAGAAACAAACATGAATATAAAAATAAGTTAAAGTTAAAGTTTAAATTAATTTTTACAACTGGACGAATCTTTGGAAACATTTATTTTAAATTTCAAGAGTTTTATGTTGGGTTGCAAGAAAAAAATAAAGAGCTCTTTAGTTAAAGAATTGTTAGCAACAGTATCAATAGGGATTTTTTGAAATTTATTGAACCGTTAGTTGCTAATGAACCGATAAAAGTTTCATGCAACCCAGCATCAGTCATATGAATAACTTTGCAGTTTGATAAATTTGAAGTTTATGACAGAAAAATTCGGGAGGTCCTCGGTTCGAGTCCGGGCGTCTCCCGAAGTTTTCTGTCATAAACTTCAAATTTATTTATTTTAAAATTTGTAAATACGATTGTTTCTGTGATTCGTATTCCACTTTAAGTTGTTGGCTCTCTATACAGTAATTAAAATTAAGTTTCTGTTGTTCAGAGAACAAAATAAATAAATATGTAAACATCTAATGAAATATTCGATTCAAAATATACGTTAATATAATATAAGTTCAGTTACACCTCTCCTAAATAGATACAAGTACGAGTACATCTCTAACGTTTCTTCCATTACCTACTTTAACCGCACCATGTAAGACACCCCACAAACACAAGAACATGATGGTACCAGGATCAGAACGTGAACTAACAATCGGGTGATGTTCATCAGCACCCTCGGATCTTAGGGTCGGTTCTATCTGTCTAAAATTACCTTAACCGAATCCAAATCAACATTAACACCTACTGCCGAGATCTGTGTTAATTGAATGAGCACTTGTTACTGTATCCACCCGGAAGATTAATTAAGCTAAGTAAATATAAATCATCAGGGAATGAAACAATGAGTACGTATATATATATATATATATATATATATATATATATATATATATATATATATATATATATATATATATATATATATATATATATATATATATATATATATATATGTTCTCGTATCCTCGAAACTGCCCTAGAAAATGTATCATTAAAATTTGTCTACTTCGTTTTTGTTCATATAATGATGATTTGCTCCAATAAACCGTATTAATGTTAATATGATTAGCTAACAGCATGTTAAAAGTTAATAATGGCCAACATGGCGGATACAATATTTTACATATTTTCTTATTTTTTAATTATAATTATTATTATCTGCATTATAATATTTATTGTTAGTTAAATGACAATGGTAAAACAATATTTGTAATAAATGATTATTAGTTTAATGCATACGATAGAGTTTATAACGTTTTAAAATAATGAACTGTCAAAAATTTTGACATTTCTAATGGAAATCATAGTTTCCATTACTATTTAATCATGATTAACATTAATCGGTGATTGAAAAACTGGCCCTTAGATGCGTTTTTTTATTCTAATTCAAATTTTTCGCGTATTTAACAACGCGATTAGCTGAAAACGTTTTATGCAATCGGGCAAATTAATTACAAGCAATGAACCTAACCGGTAAATGTAAGTAATAACTATAGAAGTTACTCAACCTATGGGGATTGGTGGTAGTGATATAGTGAAATACTGGCGCCACATACCTAATATTTTTTCTGGAAGTATGTAACAAAATACGTGCACTTCTAATATAGTACGCTAGAGCGAAGTACGCACAATTTAAAAAATCTGTCATTAAATGTGGCTAGTGTCGTTGATTTCCACCGAAGTTCGAATTTCTGAACGTTCGAACATTCGAATGTTTTGAACTTCGTCAGAAAAACTTCGAAGCTTCGAATTTTCGAATTTTTTGAAGCTTCGAATTTACGAATTTTCGAATTTTTCGAAGCTTCGAATTCTCGAATTTTTTGCCATTGAATTAACGCCATCTGTCATCTCCAAACCCGCTCACGCATAATTCGCGAAAAGTCGACCACAAATTAAATAATACACTCAGCGAAGTATCCTGCAAAAACTGTGCAAGTTTAGGCGTCTTAATTAAAACATCTATTCTCTTACCGCCCATCTAAATGCTATGGACTTTTAGTAAAACGTTATAAAAAACAATAAAAATGATACAAGAACGTCTTCATTAAAACGTCTTTTACAGTGTAACAGCCAAAACTTCAATCTAAATAATAATACAAATTCTTTTCATTTATTTTATTATTTTCTTTCATCGTAACGTCATCTGTTGTCAATCAGTGGAACTTCAACTGAAGTATACGTTATGCTAACATATCAGTGTATGCTATGTTCAACTTTCCGAAGTAGTTTATAAGTGGTCGTCTGAAAAAATTATTTCGCCATTATACTATTAACTGTCTGTGGATATCCGTACGTAAACCAATGACACTTGATTTCAAGTCTTCATTTTAGGACGAAATATAACAATTTAGCGAGTGTAACAATTCCGCACGAGACGAAACAGTACTATCCTTACCCGCAGAAACATTCACTTGAATTCTCAGAACATAGTAGGAATGGTGTCCTTGTGCTACGGGCTGTAAAATAAACAATGAGTTGGTCTGACGGAAGAGTTATTGCGCTTGAAGAAAACTTTCAGATGATATTGTGCGCCGTGAATTATTGTTGCTATTTTTGAATTTTGTGAAATATAAACATCATGAATGAGGAATTTTGTAGGTCACAATTTAGACTAGAAATTAATCTTCCTCCGTAATATACCTACCTACTTCATATGCATTGAGAAGTCAACATTTTTGAAAAATTGTAGGTCGTTTTCATATACTGAATGTTAGTCTCTTAAGCTCGTCGACTCTTTGTAATAAATATCATTTAAAATAAATGTTTGTACTTTATTTATGTCCAGTAATTTTGTTGAAATGTTTTTTATAGGAAAAACAAACATTCGGAATTAACTCATTTTTTTGTTTGTTATTCTGTAATTAATTAAATAATTATATCATAACAAGCTTAGTTGATAAAAAATAAAAACAGAAAAACATAAGCTTGTGATATATATCTCGCAAAAAATATATTTATCTAAACGGACGAAAAATAATAACTTTGTAAATTTATATTTATTATTCCAGTACATTACAATCGTTGCCGTACAACAGGAGATATAGTAAGCAAATCACTATTTCTGTCTAGTCGTTGCTTGGACGAAAAAGTAGGACGGAAAAGTGACGTTTATAAATGAAAATAATGTAACCATGTAGGAAAAGGGAACTTTTCGGATTTCTGTGATTACAGGACTCCTCCCACAATTACAGTACAGAGGACCTACAGCTTATAGTGGAATCAGAACCACTCAGACGCAATCGTATTTTTTTTTATATAAATAGAAGTCAGTCAGATTTGAACGCTTATTATTAAGAAACCTCGCTTTTATCCACGATTGTTTGTAAAATTGCCATCATCGTCGGGGATACTAACTTTTCCTACTAGTTTTGTAATATACTATTGCCTATACCACTGACTACAAATTATAAAGTAAGAAGGTATCGTTTTTATTTCAAACTTTTTTCTTTATCTCTCCCTTTTTTGAAATTATAATTATATATAGAAAGTAATTGATATACACTTTTATTTTTATCTAGTCATCAATGCATTTTTACTTTCTAATACACAGTATAAGGAAGTATTGGAATACGTGTTTTGAGGTCCACTGAATTTGATCATTTCCTCAATGATGTCTATGTGTGTGTGTGTGTGGATGGATGTGTCCGAGTGTGCAATATCTCATGAACGAGATAAGATTTGTTGACGAAACTTGGTAATTTTAAGTTTTATGAAAATACGAAGAGGTGAGTTTATTTTGAATGAAATTGAAACACCGGGAGACTAAGTTTATTGGACACACAAAACAATAAATTCCATTTATTTCAAAAATGGAATCAGTTATGAAAAATAGTTTTAAATAAAAGATGTTAGCAAAAATATTTGGAACATAAAATGTTATTTGCAATTTTCCTATATATGCGTCTAATTTTGAGAAAAACTAATATATATATTTAATAATATATTCCAATAATCATAGTAGCAATAGAAACAAAAAACATAAACATGTTTAACATTTATATGTCAAATAATAATTGACAAACGCAAGGAACAAGTCATAAGTATTCAATTCAGCGTTTTTGATGCTATATCAATTTCAGTGATCCATATTCTAAATATAAAATGTGCTGTGTATAAGAAAGTCGTGTGGTGCCACACCAGATTTTTTAAATTAAAATTATATAAAGAAAGTAGTTGATTACAAACTTTTATTTTTATCTAGTCATCAGTGCATTTTTTCGAAAAGTAAACACATCAATAAAATTGTTTTTTTAAATAGCATTACACTAGTTTATAAATTTTGTAATTCAAGGTGTAAATTTCTAAACGATTACTCACGTTGATTGGTGACAAAATTATCGTTGAGTTAAATGAAGCTCACACTAAAAGGTCATGTACATGATGCTCTTTGTTTCCTGCTCATTGTAAAGGTCAATGAATATGAGCAACTATAGTCATTTTATTTATAGGTCCCAATTACTACATGTTCATAGTTCAGCACAATGTAGAGTACGTATAAACACCCATAGAAAACAAAATTATAGGTACCCTGTATCCATAGGCATCTTTGACTTTACCAATTATTTGTTTAAAAAAATAAACAAACAATCCCCTCAATTCTATTCTATTTTGCATTTAATTATATTCCTATATTCCAAAAAAATAAAATTGTGGGCTGCAAACGTTTATAATTATTACACTCAACATTATTTTTAAATTAAATTTTAGAAAAAAATCTAATAAAAATGCTACAATCCAAAATTTTTAATGTGGAATTTTTGAGCTTTCATTGTAGAACTTTTTGCTATTCAAACTATTCCTACATAATGGATTGTAGTGTTGCTCAATTCAGTGCACAAAATAATGAAAATTGGAGAATTTACATGTAAAAATTTATTATTATTTGATTGTTGAAATCACTATATTTGTTTGGTATGATTTTTCTTGAAATCTTTCATTGTTGTAATCTTTGATTGTTGAAATCGTTATTTGTTGCACTCTTTCATTGTTGTAACCGTTCATTGTTGTGATATTTCATTGTTGTAATCGTTTATTGTTGTAAATATTAATTGTTGTTGTCGGTCATTGTTTCAATCGTTCATTGTTTTAATCGTTTGTTGTAATCAAATAGTACTATTGGCGCATTATCTTACGGTGTCTAGACATGCTTTAACTATTACTACATTTTAGTGATTAACATTTTTTGTTGGCAAAATTTCGATATATTATCTTTTTATGTTGTTACTCTGTAGCAGTTTTGTCTTCTTATGGCCGGTTTCACCAACAAAAATTAAATCTTAAACATGGATTAAATAAATAAAAGCAAATCAAAATTTCATGTCAAATGAAATAATTTTCATTGCTGTCATACATTCGATTTGCTTTTATTTCTTTAAACCATGTTTAAAATTTAATTTTTGTTGATGAAACCGGGCATTAGATTAATAAAATATAAGAATGAAAGTGCATCTCATAAAATTTTAAAAAGTCCTTGCTTTAAGATGTACCGTAAGCAAAGTTTAATCTACAGTATATAAAATATAATTTAATATCAATTAAACTATCCAGAAATGTGTCATAAAGAAGCTAACAAGGCTGTATAATAATTCACAAGACAAGAAAAATCTCCATCCCACGTCACAAAAAACAAAACATCCCACAAAAAATCAATTGAAACTAGCATTATCATTCTTCTTGTTGCTTCTACTTCCCGTAGCGATACCTCACTCCCTTGTCCTCTTAACCCCGAGGCTCCAAGTGAAAAATAACAGCAGGGCGGTGTCTTCATTTGTCTTCCCGCAGCGTTGACGTCCGCGGTACCGAGCGCTTTTAGTTCACCGCAAAGAGTCGGCTTCGTTCCGTTGCGCTCTTTAGCTAGAAGAGAGTTGTAACTCTGTGAGGAGAGGGAAAAGAGAGGAGAGGATACAGGAGTATGACATGTGGACATGACACGTGCGGTGAGACTGAAAATGTTCATGAGGGAACTCGTGTAGTGGTGCAGGAAGATTTTGGGGGTTTGGTGATGTTGGAAGCAAATTAGGGTGAGTGGGGTGGGGGGCGGTTGGGGGTAGTGGTTGTTCATTACTTGATGGGAAGTCTGAGATGAACTTCAGTTAGTTATTCTGTGTGTCTGAAGCACGGATACTAGACAGATATATACAGAAGAAGGATATATTAATATTATCTCCTAAAATATGGGGTAATGGCACAGTGGTTATCCTGTCGGCCTGTGGTTCCAAAGAACCCTGGTTCGATCCCCACAGCCGACAAAACATTTTCACCAATTTAAAATTACCCCTGTAGCTCCGCCACCAATAACATCTTCGGAGGCCGTGATTTGACGGCTGTTAACCGCACTTCACGCGCATAAATATATCACTTACCGAGATCTGCTTTGGCAGAGTGCCACACCCAGTATTGGGTGCAAGGCGTGATGATATATTTATTATTTTATTTTATTTTTATCTCCTAAAATAATTAATTAATTTAAATAATTTAAAAAAATGTTTCGAGGGTTTATGATTATGCATACTTTGGCAAGATCATATATTTTTTATCTATAGTCATTTTTTTTCACAGTGAAGAAAATGTAATTTTTTTAAATGCATGCGCTAATTTTTTTGTTCCCATTCGAAATAGTAATTTTTTCTCAGTAATAATATAACAAGAGAGTGAGAATAAATTGAAAATAATTTGACAGATCCTTCGAAAACTTGTTGCCAGTCAATAGTCACGAAAGCCCGTAGGGCTTGAGTGGCTATTGCCAAATGGCAACAAATTTGAGAAAGATACTGGAGAATTATTTTCTAATTTCTCCAACTCTCGAGTTATATTTAATTACCATAGATTATTTTTTGACTTAGCTGTTGATGTCGATTGATCCAACTTAAAAGATAGCATGCCATGTAGAAAAAAAATACCGTCTCCTTAACTGTAAAATATAACTATCGATAAAAAATATCTGATCTTGCCAAAATATCCGCAATCATAAACAAGGACGTTGAAAGGAGGGGATATGGCATTCAAGTTAAGACTGTGAGGCTCGGCGGATTGACAGAGACAGAAGTATTATTTTCTGTACCGTGCTTAGCCTGCTATTGCGCATGTGTCATAAAGAGATTTTAAATTTATATTTTATAGCCAGTATTCGTCTGACTAATATACAACTCATGCAAACAACACGCTTCTACCCATGCTTTTCGAAACTCTTTATCTTTAGGTAATCTGTAAAACAAACAAAAAAATATTTTCCTTTTCTTTTACAACATGACCTGCATTTACTTACTGGTGAAAACTGATTCCACTGCCCGTAATTGCACGTCTTTTACAAACTAAACACTTTTTTACCATCTTATCCACAAAAAAATATGTCCAATTCCATACAACACAAAAATTGAAACACAAATGACACTTCGTGGTTATGTTTACATAAAACAACGCTCCCTGACAACGTCTAAACACCACTTTTCTTACACAAAAATTTAAAATATTTGGAAGAAGAAGAGATTTGGATAAGCACGGTGCAGAAAAACTATTGTTGTCTCTTTCCCTTACCCAAGCCTCACTTCAAACAATGCTACAGTATCGTAATGCCATATCCTCTCCTTTCAACGTCCTTGATCATAAACCCTCGAAACGTTTTTTTAAAATTATTTAGATTAAATTATTATTTCAGGAAATAATATCAATATTCCTTACTTATTTCACACCCTGTATGTTTTTCTTTATTTTTATAGAAGCTACTTTAGTTAGACAAGAATGCCAAATTCGACCCCATGTCTCTATTTATAAATTATTTTAAATAAGCCGAAAAGATATAATTTTAAAAATAGATTAAAAGGATTACAGGCTTAATTTGTTGAAAAGATGTACAAAAAATTGAAACACAATTTTTAAAACATTCTTTTATTCATAAGCGACGTTTCGGCCAAAATTCTGGCCATTATCAAGCAAAACAAGAGTATAAAACTGAAGTTACATTGTACAATTATTAAATTTCAAGAACCACTTAGTAAAGCAAAATTCATTGATATGAACATCTCAATAGTCAACAGTGTACAGTCTGTACACACAACTTCAGTTTTATACTCTTGTTTTGCTTGATAATGGCCAGAATTTTGGCCGAAACGTCGCTTATGAATAAAAGAATGTTTTAAAAATTGTGTTTCAATTTTTTGTACATCTTTTCAACAAATTAAGCCTGTACCTAATCCTTTTAATCTATTTTAAAAATGTCTCTATTTAGTTGAAACATAGATACAATATAATAAAATAACAGATTTTTTATATCTTATTCATAGATTTTTAGTAACAAAAACAGTAATCATACCATACTACATATTTTTCAAAAGAAACTTTCAGTGCCACCTTTCAACAAAACATCCAATTAGAACTACATAACTCGGAAAGAAACCATTAAACTTCACTGTAACCAAACTCAGCCACGAAAAAGTCCATTTGCCTCTAACACGACCACTGCTGCCACCAGTTTCCACCGGCCACTTCAGTTACTAACCAATATCATTTATCGCGACCAGCCATGTTTTTGATACAACAAAATGGCGTCGCATGCCAAGTGCTTGACATAATTATTTTGATGTTCCACAATCGTCCAATTAAATAATGCGGATAATCATTGCTGTAATAAAATTTATATCCCATAAAGCTGATGGAGAATGTTATGGAAAGTTATATTTATTGCCTGTTCATGATTGAATATATGAGACGTATTAAATTTATTGAGTTATAAATTGTTTAATGTACTAACCAATAAATTATATTAATTATTAATGTGTATAAAAATGTTAATCGATAAATGTGAAAATTGTGAAATTTAATTTTTATAATAACTTTCCGCGTGTGTTGGTTTTATGCTTTGTGTGGGAATATTGCATTTTATTTGTGTCAACATGAAGGGTGGAAGTGTGAAATAGAGGCAGAAATAATATAGTTAAAGTTATTGTATAACCCAGTATTGTTTTCAGGAATTTCAGGAATAGAAAATTTAATTTTTCCATGTTTCACATTGCAATAAAAAAAAATATCTCAATAAAAATATGTATATTTATGCAGAAAATTATGAGGAATATAATGGTGCATTTTCCAGTTCCGTATCTAGGCTAATTTTTGACATAAAGGTCAATTAGCGGAAAATGGTCATAATGAGATAAAATTTTACTTTATCGAAGGTTATATCTCAAAAACTAAACACGATATAAAAAGGCGCTCAACGGCATTGAATTTCTCGTGTTTGAATTGACTTATAAACGTATTTTCAGCAATTTTGATTTTTTGAAAATATCTGAAGGGGTACCCCTTAAGAATTTTTCGATTTTAAGCCATTTTCAGACTTATTGCTCTAAAAATCTTCCTCGTCGAAATATTTTACTAAAAATTTATATACATACATATTTTGACGCGCAGAATCCATTGGTGAAATCCCTGAGTTCGTATTTCTTTTAGTTTTGAAGATATTGGCCTTAGAAATTTGTGTATATCGAAAATTTTGGTCAAAATATCAAAAATTTAAAAAATGCTGTAAATATGTGTACAAGTCAATTCGGACACGAGGAATCCAATGCCGTTGAGCGCATCTTCATATCTTGCTTAGTTTTTGAGATTTAACCTCTGGAAGAGTAGTTTTTTCCATATTTTACGCCATTACACATTTTACACAATATTAGTATATTACATAATCAGTCAGGAGAGTAAAACACTTTCCTGACGTATTATGTATACAATTTTTTCTGAAATCGTTGAATTTATTCAATAATTTATCATAAATAACTCAAAATATTCAATTTTCTTATATGAATTGTATTGACAGTAGACTACGTATTCAAGGTTACAATAACAACAAAAAATAGTCAGGTAAGTCACAAAACAGTCTGGTAAAGTTTTTAACAGAATGTGGTTTTGTCATTTTACTTGACTGTTTTGGTAAAAATCTACTTTTCATATTAAAATTGGTCAGAAAAATAGGCACTTTTTTGCTTTTTACGAATATGTATCTGGTTATAATATTTATATTTTCTGGATAAATATGTTGTAAACCAATAACTTGGCTTTTAATTTAATGCTAATAGAAATAGAAAATTCAATCTAGACAAAATGTTACTTTTTATTTTTTCCAAACTCAAGAATTGCAACTAACAACAAAATTTTATTTTTTATCAAAGCCTACTTTTTCTTTTGTTTTCCTCATTTAAAATAAATTAATAATAATAAATAAGCACTACAAATATTAATCCTAATATAATTCCATATTTCATTTAATAAATTGATGGGATATTAAATTATATTAAGAGCCAGTTTTTGAATCACCGGTTTACTCTCGATTAGCGTTAATCATGGAAACTATAGTTTCTATTATTATTTAATCATGATTAACATTAATCAGTAATTGAAAAACTGGCCGTAAATATGAAACTTTTTGTCAAAAAATTATGTTGTGTTCTTTATATTCCGAGACTGCTTTATAATAAAGTTCCGAATCTAGTGGAAACACAAATAATAATAATAGTGAAAACAATAGTCTCCTCAACCCAAAAACCAACCACCCCTCTTCCTAAATCCTCCCTAATCCGCGCTAACAGCACCACCACCTAGTGCTACTACCATCATGTCCTACTCGTGCACTAGGTCAGTAGAAATGAGAATCAAGGTCGGCGCTGACTGGGCTCGTCCTCCAATCACCTCCGCGCTCGCTACCCCCACCACGACGTTACCACGGCGCAACCAATCAATAATAAAAGCCTGGCGCTAGTGTCGCAGTCTGCCCATCGACATCGTAAACATTGGCGAGAGGAGAGATCGTAGCGAGCGCTGCCCGCAAATGAACTGAATCGTGACGGTAATGGCGAGTAGCAAACACGTGGAAAGTAGAATAGGTGATTGGGAATTTTGTAATTGGGTTGTTGAGTTGAGGATGCAACACGTATCTAGGAGGGTGAGGAGATGATGATGTATTGTTATTTCTGTCTTATGAGGGGATTGTTAGTTTTGCTTACTGGGATGGGAGACTGAAATATTTAATTGGAAGATGCAACACGTGCAATCGTTTTCTTTTAGTTACATTTTGTGGGATGGCTAGCTCAGTGGTTTGAAGTCGGCCTGTGGATCCTGAGGTCCCTGGTTCGATTCCCACAGGCGACAAATTTTCATAATTTGAAAAAGCTATCCCTGTGGCTCCTCCACCACTAACATGTTTGGGGGCCGTGATTTGACGACTGGTAACCGCACTTCACGAGCAAAATATATCACTTACCGAGATCTGCTTTAGCAGAGTGCCACACCCAGTAATGGGTAGAAGGCGTGATGATATATTTATTTATTTTACATTTTTCCTTATTTTGTAACCAACCATTGCCTTTTTCTTTATTAATGAAACTTTTATTTTTAATGATTACTGTATTAGAACCAGGGTGGATAAAAATCATGATTTTTAAAAAAAAATCAAAAAAATCGATTTTTTTGATTTAAATCAGATTTTTTTTATTTAAATTATATTTTCTAAATTATTTTTAAAATACCCGTTTTTACGGGTATTTTGAATAACATTTTTAAATATTATGTATTGTGTAATGTGTTGGATGTCCCAAAAAGATGAATTAGGACCAAATAAAGATATAATATTGAAAGTTATAAAATCACTTTTATCCGTCAATTCGTCTTCAGCTTGTGTTGAGCGAGTTTTTTCATCATTTGGACTTGTGCATTCAAAATTGAGAAACCGATTAGGAACTGAAAAGGCTGGAAAACTGGTCTTTTTATTTAAACATTTTAATAATAATGTACCACTAAATGAATAAACGTTTCTACTTTTTTTTTTGTTATTTAAATTGTTATATTTTCATATTCTAATATTTATAATTTATTAAAACATGTTTTTATTTTTTTACTGTGATTTTTTTGTATTTTTAATTTAATAAATACATATACAATAATAATAATTATTCATTTATATTTAAATTATTAAATTTAATTTATCTTGATTTAAATCAATTTGATTTAAATCTCTCAACCCTGATTAGCACCGATTCGGCATGATGTGAACAAGATCATATATTCCAGTGGATTACCGACCGTTTCCCGAATACAATTTTCGGAATGACAATTTTAAAGGAATATTGCCCATGGGCCAAAAAGAGATCATTCCTATGGATACATAAATAAAAAGACAATTTTTGTTTATTGTGAATACTTGAATCTGCAAAATGCTTTTCTGACATATAACCTATTAACATATTTTAATCTTTTGAACATATAATTAAATATTTTTTTCTTGTGCATAAAATATTGTATGTACCATGGGTGAAATTAGCGTTTCTGGCCCTGAGCATGTTATTAGCCCCCGGCATTTTGCTTCTCGTGCTAATAATCTTATCACGGGCCAGAAACGTCTGTTTTCGCCTTTGGTACATAAATAACTATTACGCACAACCGAGCCGAAATTCATGTGTTTTAGCCCTAGAAAACGGGCTTAAATACTTATTTTTGGCCGTAGGGCCTTAAAAAATCATTCCTATGGATACATAAATAAAATGACAATTTTTGTTTATTGTGAATACTTGATTTTACAAATTTTCATTTTGACATATAACCTATTTACATATTTTAATCTTTTAAATAAAATATAAATATACCATCACGCTTTCTACCCATTACTGGGTGTGGCATTCTGGCGATGCAGATCTCGGTAAGTGATATATTTTGCGCGTGAAGTGCAGTTACCAGTCGTCAAATCACGGCCTCCATAGATGTTAGTGGTGGAGGAGCCACAGGGGTAGCTTTTCAAATTATGAAAATTGTTTGTCGCCTGTGGTAATCGAACCAGGGTTCTCAGGATCCGCAGGCCGACTTCATACCACTGAGCTAGCCACTCCATAATCTTTTGAACATATAATTAAATGTTTTTTTTTTGTTGTGCATAAAATATTGTATGCACCATGGATGAAATTAGCGTTTCTAACATTGAGCATGTTATTAGCCCTCGGCGCTTTGCGTCTCGTGCTAATAATCATGCCACGGGTTAGAAATTCCTGTTTTCACCCTTGATACATAAATAACTATTTAAGAATGAACGAAAACATATTTTTTTCCAAATAAATAACGAATTAGCATGATTCTTAAGTGAATGTCTCTTTTTATGTATGCATACCATACTTCAATAGCTGATGGAAACTAGTGGTATGATATATTGTGATCCATACATCATGTGGAAAGATACGTATATCACTTGGTGAGATTTGAATCAGGATAGACCTGTCACTTCTAAATTGAGGAAGTTCCATGATGATGCAATGATTTATCTTATGATTGATAATATTCCCTGACATTTTTATGAGGTATCCTCCAATATAGGTTCCAAAGAGGGATTATTAACGTTCTATCAGGAACAGGGATGAATCTATTTGAATAATTTTACCTGCTGTTTTACTAATTCAATTTAAGGCCGCTAAAAATTAGTTTACTAATCAACTATTGATCATGAATATGAATCACATAATATAGTCTTATTAGATTTCTTTTGTTAATTAAAAAATGAAATAAAACTGTGTAGCCATGTATGACGTTGAAAGTAAGTATTTTTCTACTCTTTGATTAATCTGATAAGTAAATGTTTTATGAATGATTTTAGGTCTCGTGCTACTCCATTTTATGGAATATAGCGTAATGTAATGTATGTATGAATCGATATTATTCACAATTCTTATATACGATTTGTGTCTATTTCACTGTTTTAAGGTAGTACTAGTGTGACGGTGGCGCCATCGGTTATCGAGTGGTGAAACTGACGCTCCAAAATATATAAAAATTGAATAAAATAAGTGTTTTATACCTATTATAATATGAATATCATGAATTGTTAACAGGTTGTTGGTCTAGTGAATTTTCAAATACCATACTACCGTGTGGTGTTGCCATTATAAATTGGGATTCTTAATTTTTCGTTAAAAACAAGGCTTTGCATGGCTATATATATATTACTAAACGATAAAAAACTTTCTCCTTCTGATACAATATACATGGATAATTCTAGAACATCTTACTAGTTTTTCAAATGAAACTGCAAAATTTTAGAGGTACACAAACCAAATATGTGCGATTCTGAGTGACGATCGCCATAAGCCCCGTGTATAAGAACTCAACTTTACAAGCGAATATATTTGTTCCCAGACGATGAATGTGTTTCATATTTTAACAGGATGCATATGACTATCCAATGTTTACGTGCGCCAAATTTCATTCAGCTCCGCAAAATTTTTGTTCACGCTAGTACTACCTTAAATTGTCATTTATATATTGCATCAGTTTTTTAAAGAATTTTATTTAGTTTTATCACAATGGATGAGTCAGTCCGTCCTTAGAACGTTTTCAGTATACGCGTATTCAATAATATTCAAATTATTGTATCCTTATGTAAAATGAAATATAATTGAATAAGATACAAACAGATATCATCTTGTCTTGCTTTAAAAAGCGAAATTGAGAAAGATGTTACGATTTTGCCTCGAAGCCATTCAACAATTTTACTTTCAAAAGCAGAAATCAATAAACCAGACAACCAAAGAAACCATAACTTGTCGTGCAAATATAGGTCAGTACTGGAAGCATATGTAGCACCCCGCTTTCAAAACCAGCTCACTATATTTTAAACCCTCCACAATTTTATTTCACTCTAAAACAGAACTTGTTTTCTAGTTTTTCACAAACATTAGCCCACTAGAGCAATTTCACATGTCATTGTCCAATTCTCTATAATAGACCTACTCTTAATCCTCTTGAGGTAGATCGTATAACTTTCAGAATAAAAAAAAGAAAAAAAAATGTGGTCTCCCGCCTCGACCATTCCCATTTAGGACGTTAATCAAATTTGTTTCAGTTTCAAACAGTGAAATTATGAAACGAGGAAATGGGATATTTAATAAGAATTAAATATAAATATATTATAACGTCTTCTTCTTTATGGGGTGGCTAGCTCAGTGGTATGAAGTCGGCCTGTGGATCCTGAGAACCCTGGTACCCTAGATTCGATTCCCACAGGCGACAAACAATTTTCATAATTTCAAAAACTACCCCTGTGGCTCCTCCACCACTAACATCTTTGGAGGCCGTGATTTGACGACTGGTAACCGCACTTCACGCGCAAAATATATCACTTACCGAGACCTGCTTCGGCAGAGTGCCACGCCCAGTAATGGGTAGAAGGCGTGATGATATATTTATTTATTTATAACGTTTTCTACAGAAAGTGGCACTCTGTCGTAGTAGATCTCAGTAAGTGATATATTTATGCGGTTACCAGCAATCAAATCCCGGCCCTCAAAGATGTTAGGGGTGGGAGAGTCTACAGGGATAATTTAAATGTGGTGAAAATTGTTTGTTGGCTATGAGAATCGAACCTGGGTTCTCAAATTTACAGGCTCGTCAAAATGATACATAAATTTATTTCCTGTTGTTGACATTGACATTTGAAAATTTAAATGAATAAAAATTATTGTTTATCTTATTCATATCTTTTATTTCTTAACATTAACAGAGCAATAATCTAAAGTATTTCTATCACTCAACCTATTTGTATTTATTATAAAAACAACATGTCAAATAGTATTTCCACCTTTACCTTGTCGTTGTGCCAACTGTGGAATAAAAAGACCTCCAGAATTGTATTGCCAACTGAAACACTTAATTTGGATCACTCTGTATTTTTAAACTTAGTAAAAAATCTGACAGCCAGTGATGCCAATACTAACATTACAAAAGTTCCTAGTTTTAAGAAATGTAATATTAATATCGAACGAAGACTTGAAATAATATATTACTTCGGGTCTCGATTTCTTAAACTGCATTCTTGACTTAAAAGCCCGAAGGGTCAAGATATCCTAAACATTCGCGACCTAAAAAAATCACTTACAGTTTGAGGTTAGTAAGCTATTTTTTACAATACTTGCACAAATAGAAGGAAAAGAAAAATAGGTTTCAAAATTGACAGCTGTCAAAATAAACGAGACCTTGATATGTAATATTTACTTTCTGTTCACGGTGGATAGTAAGTAAATATTAAAGTCCTGATGTAACCATGGAAACCACTGTACAATGAAAGTTACATTTACTATAGCTGTATTCCATTTGCCACTTGGTTCACATAAATCAGTTCAGATTAGACAAGATAACTAAATGAACTGAATTAAACAAACTGATGCACTTATTAAGGTCTATTACTTCAAGGTAAATTAAAATCAGTAAGTCTAGTACGGGAAATAATGTCAACGAAGTAATCCAGCATAATAAATAAGTGAACTGGCTCAGTAAATGTAAGTTAGATCTGATCCAAATGGCAAATGGAATACGCCTTATCTTTACGTGTTCTCATTAATAGGTAACTTACAGTATTATTGTAAATAATTATTTTAACGACCGATACGGGTCCGTCCGAAATAACAACCTCCAGAAAATCCCTCCCGAAATTAAAAAAGGTCGTTTCATATTTACTAGCAAAAACCATCCTCGTGCATTTGTCATTTCGGCGTGTTGGTGATACCCTTGGGGTATGGATGATGCAGGACATTGTTCCAACAGTTGTAACTAGCTAATTAGATTCGTGTTAAATAATTCAGTATCCCGGCATACGTGCCACTGTTTTAACTACATGAGTGAGGCAGCTGTGTTGTTATGCTGTTCCTGCTAGCGCCCCGATATGCAGGATATGTCTGCTGTTCCTGCTGCGGATAGTTTTGTTGCTGAATGTCATTTGTTTTGGGTTGTCGGATGAGATGCTGGTATTGGATAGATTAGAATTTCATTCAGGGTTGCGGGATAGTTGAGGAAATGTGGGATGAAGTTTTGTTGGATAAATGGGTTGTATATTTAGTTAATTTTGAACAACATTCGGAAATACAATCAGTCGTTGTCCACTGGATACAGCTTACATCTACCGAATAGGTTCTTCAACTTACCAGGCAGTACAGTGGTGAGGTTAGCGTTACGGCATTCGAATTTGAAGATCTCGAGTTCGAATTCTACTCAAGTTAAAAATGTATGAAGTGCCACACTACGGCTCGATGAGTCCGGACCCTGTACTGTAATTGAGATTAAGTTTCTGTTGTACAGAGTAGCATATATACGAGGGCAGGGTGAAAAGTCCCTGACAAATGAAACAAGAAATGATTTATTTGGTCAAAACATATTTTATTTCTCAACATAATCTCCTTGTAGCTCGATACACTTCGTCCAACGTTTTTCTAATTTTTCGATCCCTTCCAAATAATACGATTTTGGCAATCCTTCCAAATAGACGTTTGTCTCTGCGATGACCTCATCGTTAGAGCCAAATCTCTTTCAGCCGAGCCATTTCTTCAAGTTTGGAAATAGATAAAAATCGCAGGGGGCTAAATCTGGAGAGAAAAAAAGTGCTTGAACATCGCCAAACACTCCTTTGAACTTGTCACACGGTCGCGCTTGTTGTCAACAGAGAGCAAATGCGGCACTCATCTGGCAGATAGCTTTCTCATATCCAAAAATTGATGCAAAATGTTCCGTACCCGTTCGGTTGAGATGCTCATAGCCTCAGCCAGCTCGTGCACTATAACTCGTCGATCGTCCAATATCATACCATGGATTTTATCGACGATTTCTGGCGTTGTAACCTCAATTGGACGACCAGAACGTTCGGCGTCCTTTGTGGTCATACTACCACAACGAAAATCAGTAAACCACTTGTGAATCGTTCCAATCGATGGTGGGGAGTCTCCATAATGTTTAACAAGCGATGCTTTGGTTTGCGTAATGTTTTTTCCACGCAAGAAATAATGTTTAATCAAGACGCGAAATTCACTTTTTTCCATATTTTCAAAAATCTTCAAGATTGCTTGCTTTCGATGGGTGTCAAAACAGAACTGAATGATATATCAGTCTGAAAATTTTAATGCGTTCTAGTTAAAGATGGTACACAAATGTCACATGAGATTTGCGATTGTGGCGCCATCTGTTTTATTTTTCAGGGACATTTCATCCTGCCCTCGTAAATAAATAAATATAAAAATACGATAGTATCTATTCGAATTTCACTATAATCTGAAGGACTCTTGTACTATTAGAGGAATTAAGTTCCTGTTGTGCAAAGTAAAAAGAAAATAAATTAAATTGATTCTTAAGGTGTGTACTTTACAACTTTTTGTAAATAGAGTGACTTTAATTAAAAATGTAATTAATAAATCAATTTCGCATTACTGGGTGTAATGCAGTAGATCTCGGTAAATGACATATTTTGCGCGTGAAGTTCGGTTACTAGCCGTCAAACCACGGCTCCCAAAGATGTTAGTGGAGGGGAGCCACAGGGATAATTTTAATGTGGAAAAAATTGTTTGTTTGCTGTGGTAATCGAACCTGAGTTCTCAAATCCACAGGCTAACTCGATACCACTGAACCATCTACCTCACACGAAAGAGTAATTAACTAATTATATGTCTAACTAACTTTATTTTCACTGTCAAATATTTCAAAATATTTTTAGAGAAAATATTTTAAATCAATGATGTTGAGAATTAAATTTTCTTGCGTTACATTGAATTTCACGTACCTATCTTCCGTGTTCATTAAAATCTGTGTTTCTTGGTTAACAATAGGGTGGATTATTTTGCACCCTCTTGGTATCTTCTTACATCTCGCAACTATATACCTTCCTAAGGGCTGACAGCTGAGTGACTTTTAGAAATTAAGGTGAAACATGCGTCTAATTGGATCTGAAATAATGGACAAAATTATTTCAATATTTTGATTAAAATTCTAAAAAAATATTAGGAGAAAAAAACTTACAATATAAAGATGTATACCTTTATGTAAATTTTATTCTATGTGAACCCGACAATTTTTAGTATAATAATAAAATACTTACCGAGTAGTAATTTGACATAATTACTCGATTAAAAAATAAAGTATGGGGTAGGTGGCTCAGTGGAATCGAGTCGGCCTGTGTATCCTGAGAACCCTGGTTCGATTCCCACAGCCGACAAACATTTTCACTACATTCAAATTACCCCTGTGGCTCCCCACCACTAACATCTTTGGAGGCCGTAATTTGACGGCTGGTAACCGCACTTCACATAAATATATCACTTGACGAGATCTGCTTCGACAGAGTGCCACATTCAGTAATGGGTAAAAGGCGTGATGATATATTTATATTTATTTATATTTTCCTTTCCTTCTATTTTTTCAAGTATTGTAAATAATTGTTTACTAACCTAGAACTGTAACTGATATTTTTAGATCGCAAATGTTTTGGATAAACTACATCCTTGACCTAAAAACTGTCACTTACAGTTCATGGTACGTAATATATCATTGAAGTTAGTTGAGTACCGTGATTTGACAGCTGGTAACCGCACTTCACGCGTATAAATATACCACTTACCGCGATCTGCTTCGGTAGAGTGCCACATCAAGTAATGGGTAACAAGCGTGATGATATATTTATATTTATTTATATTTTCCTTCCCTTCTATTTTTTCAAGTATTGTAAGTAATTGTTTACTAACCTAGAACTGTAAGTGATATTTTTAGGTCGCAAATGTTTTGGATAAACAATATCCTTGACCTAAAAACTGTCACTTACAGTTCATGGTACGTAATATACCATTGAAGTTGGTTGAGTACAGTCATTTGACGGCTGGTAACCACACTTCACGCGTATAAATATATCACTTACCGCGATATGCTTCGCTAGAGTGCCACATCCAGTAACGGGTAAAAGGCGTGATGATATATTTATTTATTCATTATTTAAAATTAAAGTCAACGTTTTCTGTTCATCATTGTAAATGAGTCTTTAATATTTATGAAATACTAGCTACTTATTTTAATGACACAACAATGTATTTTTAATAATCGTACGATTACAAAACAAATGATGAAAGCAATCCCCATTTTACATTACCTCCAAATGAGGTCAGAATCCACCACTCATTACCCTTATCCTCAACACATGTAGTTATTAATACTCCCCTAAATCCCCGCGTTGAGCTCAAAAACACGTTGAAAACAATCCACCCTAACTCCGTATTTGTTTTGAATGTCTGCCGTTACCTCATCCTGCGACACACGCCACTCCAAGAGGATCCAGTTATCCTTGAACACAGCGCGTTGCCTGGCGTCGTCTCCAAGCAACGCCGCCGCGGGCTGTGATTGGTGCACGGTGCGCAAGCGTAACCCCCCACCACGCGCAGCATCCCAGCGTGAGGGTTAGTGTTACGTGGACCGTTGCTAGTGACACTGGACTGAGCGGGAGGAAAAGAAAGTGTTATCGCGAGGTGAAAGTCGTCATTTGCTGATTATAAGTGGTTGAGGTGCTTTTTGAAAGGTTCTAACGTGGAATAAGTGTGCTCAGTACGTTTTGGTTTTTAATCTGTTGTTTTAACCTCCTTCTTTTGTTACATACTAACGGCAACTGTTTCCCTCCATAATTTTTTTGCTAACTTAAAGGCATTCAAGATTATTTTCAATACAAACTGTACCTATTTATCAAATTTGAAATAAAATCATATTTTATTCACCTCTCAGATAAATTTAAAATGACAGTAATTTCGAAAGAATATTTTATTCAAACTTTAAAAAAGGCCATTGTTTATTAATAATAATCATTTTTAAAACATAACTAGTCTTCTATTCAATAATTAATTTGTAGTAATTGTGCAACTTTTGTAGTTGAACCTTTTAACTTTAATTTAAAATTATTATTTATCTATTTTTGATCCTATTGACTGTTATTAAGACAATTCATTAACAGGCAGATTCACAAAACGAATTAGCACTAACACCGTTTTTAATATTATCTATAACTCTGTTTCAAATTAAAACAGATTAAAGAACTAAACTACATTTGATGCTAATTAACTCTCTTTTTAACTCAAGTTAAAATAAACTTGTTTCATACATTGAAAAGAGAGTTAAAAACGAAATAAAAAATGGTGTTAGCGCTAATCCGCTTTGTGAATCTGCCTGTAAAAGTATAAGTTAAAACGAGTAATTATTTGTCGAACCATTAACCTTATTGTTTTTACATTTATCGCAAATAATAAGATCTGCTAATATTATCAATAAATTTTTATTTTGCACAATTTTTGTTTTGCTTAGCAACAAGCATGAGAGCAAACAGTATGTTAAATAGGATCCATAGGTCCATAGGATGAAGAATTTTATCTAATGTCATTTTGCTCAAGTGATTTTGCTCCTAACAAAAATTTAAAATGTATCTAGAGAAAGTCTGCGAGTTCGCGTATTATTCAGTCAGATAATACCCGCCAAAATAAAGTAAAATTGTTTTGTATCAAACTGACTACATAAAGTAAATAAAATACTTTAATTTTGTCTAAAAATTATCTAAATAAAATCTGAGACGTCGCTTATTATTCGATAAGATAATTATTTACGACAAATAAAATAAAATAGTTTTTTATCAAACTGATAAACAAATAGAATAAAATAATTTTGTTTAAAATTGACAGCAAGTAACCACGTTTACTTGATAACGGGATTTTACCCTAGTAACGATATCTTTTGACAACCTTCCTAGCAACCATTGTTATTTGGGGTTTTAGCAATTGGTATATTTAGCAATTTTTGTTGCAGAATAGGTCCATAAATCAGTATAAAACTGTGCTTATTAGTTGAATTTTCAAATTTGTTGCATTATGATTGGTTGAAAAGGATGTCTATTGGAAATTGTCATTTCCAAAGGATCGTAAATTATTTTAGTAATATTAGTCTACTAGTAAATGGTTGTTTCGTGGTCTGTGCAATTACCTGTTAATTCTTTTTAAAGAGAACTGTCGTGTATATTTGCAGATAATTTCATTTAATTGCTAACGTGACTTTTACGAGAATGTTACGTTTGAAATTTAAATAACACATCTTTCTGTGGTTTTAATTAAAGCTATCTAGGATAGGTTAGGTTGAGATAGATTTTTATTACTTAACTAGTTTATTTTGACGTCACTTTAAGTCACGACTGCTTTAAAACATTTGTCATATTATTAACTTTAATCTAATATTGTTTGTAAAATTATTCTATTAACCTCAAAATAATAATATATTCTTTTCACGTCAACTCAAACTCAATTAGTTTTCCCTTTCTATAGAGGAAAAAAATATTTTACATAAAGAAAATTCTTATAAGAAATATAAATAAATTCATCATTTTATGTTCTTTCTTATATAATATTAAACAATTGCACTAATTACAATATCAATTATGTTGATTCAAATAAATAAAATATTGTAAAGGATATGCCTGTTTTACACTGAGCAATATTGCAAGTGCATCTGCAACTTTCAACAAGTTGAAGCAATATTGAACGAGTGTAATACAGAAATTGCAAGTGCAAGGGACAGAAGCAATCTTGCATCAACCTCTTGCACGAATTAGAACATGTACTAATTTTTGCAAGACTTGCAAGGCCACTGTTAGTTATTTCTAGTAAATTTAAGTTTGTTAGAATGCTACCAACTTATTATAAATGTCAAAAACGATCAAATTGGGTTAAGGATATTAAAATGATTTACTGCATTGCAAATAATTGTGCAAATACTTATAAGAATAAATTTTTATATCAATGCAAAATAACATATGAAACGAATGTCAATAATACAAGTGATATAAGAGGTTAAGTTGATATAATATGAAGTTAGTAACGACAAAAATTTGTAAACAAATTAATATTACATTGCAGTTGCAAGTTGCTGAATGTAAAGTGAAAAAAATATCTCTGCAACATTTTGGTGCAACTAGTTGAACGTAAAACTTGCAAGTTGCAATTACAGGTTGCGCTTGCTCAGTGTAAAACAGACATTATAAAAATAAATATTGTTCCTGTTAACATTTTCCTGAATGTATTTAAAGTTCGAATTAGTTTCTTTTTAAGTATTGTGAAAAAAAATGGTGTGTACCACCAAAGGAAAACGGTTTTTCCACTTCGAAGTCGACTGGGAAAAAATATTGCTTTCCTCTGTAGATTGCCAAAAAACTAAATTTGTGGAAAGTTGAATTGAAGCTGAAATTTCATAATTGGAATAAGTACAGGGTGTGGCATATTGAAAATAAGCAATAACAAATGAAATGGTGATGTTTCAGAATTGCAGCGTGGAGTGTTGACAGTTGTTTGTTTGTGTTGAAGGAGGTTGGAAGGACAGAGTGTAGGGTCTCGTGTGTGGATAGTGTACAACAGTGTTTGTGTGCAACAATGTGTGGTGCGACGGGGAGGCGACGGAGGTGGGCCTAGCAGCGGGGCCGGGGGGTGTGGGGGCGGGTGCTAGTGGGGGTGGTGGCGCGCCGCGCGCCTCCTGCTTCACGCTGGATCCGTACGGCTCGGGTTCGTGGGTGCCGGCGCCGCACCACGCGCACCACGTGTCGGTGTCGCCCGGCTGGTGCGAGCGGGAGCACCCCGTGCCCAGGCCATGTCTGCAGGCCTCGTCTTCCTCGCTGGGGCCCTCGTTCGGCGGCAGTGTGCCCCGCGACCTGGCCGCCGCCGCACCCGCCCCCATTACCGGCTGCCACACTGGCTCGCTGCGACAACTCGACTCCCCCTACCATGTCACCTGCCCCGTGCACTCCCCCTACCGATATCGCTTCGCCAACGGTGGACCTGACTACTATCCACAATCACACCATCACCAGGTGCGAACAACACTATATCAATAGACATACAATCTCATCAATTTTATACTGACGACACAGATATATAGTTTCTTCCCTCAATAGGGAATTTTTCGGTTGCCATCTAGTGAGTAAAACAGAATTTAATAATTTGTTATTTAGCGAACATGGTATAGCTTTACAGTTTGACGTTTATCACGTGATCCAAACGTTCAACGTCAAACAAATGTGGGGATCTACGGGGAGAAGTGCTGAAAGGAGAAAGCAGTTTGTCGACACGGCATGGTGTCACCTCGTTCTTTTATAAATTTGTTGTTTCATACAAAAATGTGTGAGGGGGGGTCTGCTTCGGGTGTGCTGCATGTGACGTCAAAATTGTAAGTCCCTATTGAGAGAAGAAAAAAAACTGATACTTATCATCCCTAGGAAAGAAAGCAATTTTTATCTTTCCTAGGAAAGGAAATGTCAACTGGAAAATAGCGGTATTATTTGACATTGACATTACTGACTTCCAGGTGACATCTGTCAAAAGAATAATAAAACTTTCTAAAAAAACTTACTTTTTAAGAAACTAGTAAAAAATTGTATACCTCGTGAAGAAAGGATCATTCTTTCCTCACTCTAAGGCTCTAAATTCCGAGTCCGTAAGATGAAGAGTTTTATCTATAAAACCTCTGCTTATTGGTAGAATTTTCAAATATTTTGCATTATGTTTGGTTGAAATTATCGTTTCTAAAGGATCTGAAATTATTTTAATAATTAATGCTTTAATAAATAAAATTAGAGTTAGTCTTTGCAGTTATTAACTGTCAAGTTAGAACAGATAGTAGATTTGTATTCGCAACTCCACCGTCAGTAAGAAGGATTCGTTCTTGGTCTGCCCGAGTCGACGGGTTTATCCTTCCGTTACAATTTTGAGCTATGCTACTATGCTTGACTTGGTGTTGTGCTACGCTAGAATAAATACCATTGCGATATTGACATTACCTTTACCTAAAGAAAAATATTTTGTTAGTCTCCCAGGCGAAAGGTACTGCGTTCTATATGTTTGTACAACTTTATATTTTTATGATATAAAAAATTATTATCGGTTGACTGAATGAACAAGGAACATAATTTACAGGAAATCATAGCGAAATAAAACTTGGGATTATTTATTAACAAGTACGAGAACGTGCGTTCAATCTCGCTGAGTTTAACTTTAAATATACGATTGGTTCTAACTGTTTTGGATTTTATTTTAAGCTGTAGGCCTCCTGTGCTGTAATTAGGATTAACTTCCTGTTGTGCAGAATAACATAACTATTAAGTTAGAGATATTATTAATTAAAAATCAAAAATGCACTAAAGTTTCAGGTCGGTCTTTATCAGTAAGTAACAAAAACAAAAAGAAAAGTAAACGTTAAAATTTATATGAATAAATAAATATATCATCACGCCTTCTACCCTTTACTGGATGTGGCACTTTGCCTCAGATCTCGGTAAGTGATATATTTATGCGCGTGAAGTGCAGTTACCAGCCCTTAAATGACGGCTCCCAAATATGGTAGTGGAACCACAGGGGTAATTTTATGTGTTGAAAATGTTTGTTATCTGTGGGTATTGAACCAGGGGTCTCATGATCTGCAAGCTGACTTAATACTACTGAGCCTCCTGCCCCATAATAAAAAATAATAAAGTGATAAATAAAATTAATTAATTTAATTTTCTTCATGATTCATGGCACATTGTAAATTCAAGTGTAGATAAAATGTTTTTTTCTTATTTTATCAAATAACTAACTTGCAGTTTTGCTTCAGACATATTAAGT
Source organism: Pterostichus madidus (assembly GCA_911728475.2). Taxonomy (NCBI): domain Eukaryota; kingdom Metazoa; phylum Arthropoda; class Insecta; order Coleoptera; family Carabidae; genus Pterostichus; species Pterostichus madidus. The sequence goes on along the minus strand of OU452308.1, from coordinate 35,331,178 downwards.
TTGATTGTTTTACAAATTGGCGTTCTATGGTTTACAGCCGTAGTAAATTTTTTCCCTATTTTTTTAGTTGAAATTTTAAATTTATTATTTATTTATTTATTGATGCCCAGTTCGACTTACTGTTGGAATCCATAAATTTTGCAGATTTATAAATCTATAAATGATGAATAAAATCGCAACGAAACTTATGACTAATAGGATTACTAGCATAGGCGGACTTTGGCCTAGGCTAAAAAGGCAATAGCCTAGGGCCCAAAAATTTTAGGGCCCGGATTCAAACTTAGTTTAAATAATAGAAATATATACACAGTATGGTAACCGCGACTCTCGAACATGAGTATTTAACATGTAAAATCATAATTTTATAATTTCCTGCTTCCCTAATTATTTTAAGCAAGACAGCTTCAAATAAAAGTTTTAGGACATAAAATTCTGCATCTAATCCAATAAACAAAATTAATTTTGCTTGCTTCGTAACGGCACAAATTAGATCTGAAAATAATGAAAATAGTCTCAAAACTATCGATAGCCATGGAATTGAAACAAAATTATTAAAATTAAACAAATATTTGCCGTTTAATCTGTCAAAATATTTTTTTTATTTATTATGTCATTTATTTTGACACATAAAACGTCAAACATTTGTTAATTTTGTTTCAATTTCATGGCTATTGATAATTTAGTTATTTTCAGTCCTAATTTGTGCTGTTACGAAGCATGCAAAATTAATTTTGTTTATTGAATTAGGTGCAGAATTGTATGTCCTAAAACTTTTATTTGAAGCTTTCTTGCTTAAAATAATTAGGGAAGCAGGAAATTACAAAATTATTATTTTACTTGTTAAATCCCTATGTTTAAGAGTCGCGGTCATTTAAGGGCCCGAAATAAATATTTTGCCTAGGGCCCGAAATATTCTAAATCCGTTTCTGATTACTAGGCCTTATTTTCAAAACTTATTAAATTTGTCTACGTTTTAGATTTAGATTTAGTCCATTACCAAGTCCAAAACGTCGTTAAATTTAACAAGTTTTGATAATAAAACCTAGTAATCCAATATCCAGGGAAAAATAATTTTTTTTTTCCTAATACAACAAATTAAATTACAATAATAGACAGTACCAACAAACTGAAATGAAAACAACTAAAAATATGTTTCCAACGATTGCCAACCTATCAAGATGGCGGTCTCCATGCAAAGCACTCAGGTTATAATTTACAGTCACTCCTGTATTGTAACTGAGGTTAAGGTTATGTTACAGAGTAAAAAATTACTGTCAGATGCCGTACAATTTTTATAAGGAGAGAACAAAGGTAAATTAGATAACCTACTATTTTCAAAATAGACAAACTGCACACTAGATACACAAATAGCTATTGTTTGAAAATAATCATTTTATATTGAAAAGTAAATAAAGTAATATTCATTACGTATTCTCCTATCCACTTATTTTTTGTTTGTTTGCAAACAGCCACTTAATCATTCTAAAACGTCCTGCATATAAGCACAACCTGCAATAAATATCCCTAAGTGTCAATACCAACCCTATAAAATCTCACATTCGTGAATAAATTTCCCTAGAAGCATTATTTTAAAACTATGTCAGCGCGCACATTAAGCTGCCTCCAGACGATAAGTGTATATAAATGTATTTACTCTTAGAGTGATCTATCATCCTATCGCTTGAGTGAATACTCCTAAGAGAGCATTCCAGAGTCCTAACACATATCCTGCTGCAGCCTTGCCGGAATATGGGTCACGTGATACGCTCCAACTCCGGTGATCGATAGCCGAATTCCGGTATTAATTTTATTCAATTAGGCTTAGTATAGAGCCCGTGTTATACAGGAATTAAATCATGTTTTTTATTTCGATATGATGGAATTTATTACGGCTGGTAATGTATTCGAAAACAATGTTTAGTTACATTCATATATATATATAAAATTTTGTACTCTCGAATGGATAATTAAATATTGATAATTATTCTTGAATGTATGTATGTAAAACTCATAATTTTATTAATTTTATTATAATCATAAATTAATATTGTATTTCTATTCAAAATAATTAAATTTATTACATTTTATTGATAAATATACAAACAATTTTCACCATTTTAAAAAACTACCACTGTGGCTCCCCCACCACTGAGATCTGCTACGGCAGAGTGCCACATCCAGTAATGGGTAGAAGGTGTGATGATATATTTATTTTATTTTTATAAATATACTCGAAATGCGATCACGGACATTTTGATCCAATGGATAGATTAATATGAGGATACATTTGACGTGGCTCAGTGGTATCCAGTTGACTTATGGATCTTGACAACCCTGGTTCGATTCCTACAATCAACAAACATTTTCTCCACATTAAAATTATCTCTGACATCTATGGGAGTCGTAACCTCATTTCACGCGCATAAATATTTCACTTACCGAGATTTGCTAGACAGAGTGCCACACCCAGTAATGGATAAAAGGCGTGATGATATAATTATAATTATTTTTATTTATGAATATAGATATGGGGTGGCTAGCTCAGTGGTATGAAGTCGGCCTATGGATCCTGAGAACCCTGGTTCGATTCCCACAGGCGACAAACAATTTTCATAATTTCAAAAACTTCCTCTGTAGCTCCTCCACTACTAACATCTTTCGGGGCCGTGATTTGACGACTGGTAACCACACTTCACGCGCAAAATATATCACTTACCGAGATCTACTGCGGCAGAGTGCCACACCCAGTAATGGGTAGAAGGCGTGATGATATATTTTATTTTTTTCATATATTTTTATTTATGAATTTAGATACGAGAAGATAGAAGATTGTTTAGAGATCTGGACCTCAGCTATAAAATTGTGGTAATAAATACGAAAGCAACGAAAGCATGAACACAAAATAAATGAATTTGGAAAATAGTTCACTTGCTGCACTTTATCAAAGTTCTGGTAACTTAATACAACTTTAAACTAAGTTAACTTCATCGTCCTCTTGAGCTTATTACTAATTTTCGCAATGATTTTAATTATACAATAATTCCATTCTGAATTAGGTAATTATTTCAGCAATCTTGCGTTATTTTTCTAGAAGTATAATTCAGAACTAATTTTTAATTTGTCATAAATATCATTATAAAATATAAAATATAAATCTACATTTGGATATTTCTGTTAACTATAAAACTGATGCCTATAATAATTTAAAATATGCTCAAAATTTTTTAGGGAATTTAGAAATTTAATTTTATTTATTTTTTATTTTCAAGTTATCATTTTTTTCTATTTTTGTTATTCATATGCATCTATTTTGTTGTTTTGACATATATTTGAATTTATTTTATATTTTATTTATGTTATATTTTACGTTTTATTGAGGTTTGTTTGACATTTTGTATTATTTATTAGTTTTACTTTATTATTGTATTGTATTTTAGATTTTTCTGATGATGAACTAGTTCTTTTAGTTCGAAACGTCAAATATTTTAAAATAAAAATATATTGGATTCCTTAAGCCTTGATTTTATTTTATTTGAATAATTTTTGGATCCACCTTAAATATTTATAAACATCTTTTATATTAGAATTTAAGAATCCTTCTGTAAAAGGGTGCTGACTATACTCGTATATAGGGTTTATTTTTAAACTATGGTTTTAAGAAAAAATATATTTGGAAGTTCAGTACAATCTTTGAATTAGGTAGTTTGCAATCGCTGAAACATATTTCGCATGTAAATTTCAAGTACTATTAGGAGTCCAGAACTGCTGAAGTACTATTAACATAATAAGTGGCGTGGTAATAATTCGATTTGGTATCAGATCGATATAGTCTCGTATCAATTTATGCAGTGGCTTCAGCACTAATTTGCAACCTATTGTTTCGACTATAAACTTCTGTAAGATAGCAAAACTAGAGCGCCGTGCACACCAAAACTATGCTGATTTCATTTTGTAATCGCGGCTTTAATAATTGCTTAATCAAGCGGAATGTTATGTTAAATCGGCGTGAATTAATTTAGATATTACTCATAATTTAAATATTTTAGTAACACAAAATTATGTTCTTGAATACTGCAATCAAATATACGTTAGGATAGGTTAGATTAGTGTTTTGTATATTGCTATCAATTTTCGACAGAAAAGTGAACTGATTTCACCACTTAAATATTGCTGAAGTTCTATAGTATATTACGTACCATGAACTGTAAGTGACAGTTTTTAGGTAGGTCAAGAATGTAGTTTGGAAAATCGAGGCCCGAAGGGTCGAGGTTTCCTAAACATTCGCTACCTAAAAGAAGCACTTACAGGTCGAAGTTAGTAAGCTATTTTTTACAATACTTGCACAAAAGGAAGGAAAAGATAAATAGGTTTCAAAATTGACAGTTGTCTTACTGGTGTCGTCACCACCTACATTTTTAATATGTTGTTTGTGTTAAAACTAATTGTTTTATATTTTGACCGTATTTTCTTTTTGAAAAGTTTTGCTACTTAATTGGTTATAAACTGGTTTATTTAAAATTAAAATATTTGTTTTTCTTTGACTTGATAATGAGACAAAACCAAAGTCTCGAAACGTCTTCAATCATCGTACGTTTGTAAACTTTTCATTATACAAAGCCAAGTTATCCAATCGGCAATCAATTGAGCAGTATATTTATTGTTTATCTATTACTACTGCTAATTTTATCATAAAAATTAATGGGGTGGCTAGCTCAGTGGTATGAAGTCGGCCTGTAGATCCTGAGAACCCTGGTTCGATTCCCACAGGCGACAAACAATTTTCATAATTTCAAAAACTACCTCTGTGGCTCCTCCACCACTAACATCTTTGGGAGGCGTGATTTGACGACTGGTAACTGCACTTCACGCGCATAATATATCACTTACCGAGATCTGCTTCGGCAGAGTGCCACACCTAGTTATGGGTAGAAGGCGTGATGATATATTTATTTATTTTATACTCATATCAAAAGAATCATTCTACCTGAAGCTTGTCACCTATTTTCTGAACATCCCGTATTAAATAGTTAAGTGAAAATTCATCACGAAAAATACTGAAAATACAGATATTTCAACAGTTAATGAATCATGAAATTTTTTATTTCAATGAAATTTGTTTTTGTTGTCCATTGTATTCTTTATACGAGTATATTAGATATTTTAAAACAAATATTACATGTTTTACTTTGTTTTATACGGCAAAGGTTAAAGTTTAAAACAATACGAAATTGAGGAATATTTTTTTTACATCATTCAGTTTTTCGGCATGAGTTACTTTCATTTACGGTAATTCAATAATGGTACATTAAATTAACTGTCTAAAATAAGAGTAAAACTAGATTTTCATATTTCAAATATATCTGATTAATATACTCTTGTAATTGGAAAATTTAACATTGTTCAATCTACGAAAAAAGTACATTGCAAAAAATTTCATTTCATCTTTCAAGTGACGAGTACTCAAGCTCGCTTCACACTGGATAACTTTTCACGAGCATTCAAAGAAACGACAGGAAACACTAAGAAGAATAATTCAAATGATTAAAATTAATCACGAATGAAAAACATTTTATACTTTAGTTTCAAAAGAACTATCATCTTATCTGCTGGCAAGTAATTGAAAAAGATATAAAGGGCCGTTTAAACTTCACAGTCGCATTCGTAAGGCTCATATTAAAAGTCCGATTCACAAGATAATAAATTAGAGCGCATTTCAAGCGTGCAAAGGATGTCTGATAAAGTAAAGTTTGTTCCTTATACAATGAAATCTGCAGCGTCGATATCCTATATCGAAAAGTTATTGATCTCTCAAGTTTCAAACTTTCCTATTAATATACACAATGCTAAGACCTAACTCCTTGTAGAGTTGAAACGGTATTTTAAGACTTAATACTGATATATGAACTTCCTCTGTGCTCAGAATAAATATTTAGATTATTATTAAATTGTAGAATTATGGTGTACCTAAGCTAACTTCAATCTTGCAATATATGCGAGTAAAAAGAACTTTTCCTATATCGTGTTTATAAAGTGAATTTTGTACAACTGTTTTTGGTGATATTTTTTTGTGAAGATGATGAGTTGTCTGGTGGTAAAAATGTCAAATATAAATCTGTCACTTTAGCTGTCATTGCTCAGCTCATATAAAATTATTGCATTTATTATTATATCTTTATAATAAAATAATTACATTAAACTGCAGAACACTTCTACAATAATCTCTATTTAATACATATTTCCATGGGCGTACGCAGGGGGGAAGGCAAGAAAGGGCGCTGCCCCCTCCCCTATGTTTTAACTAGGGCGGTGACCACGACGAAATTATAATTTTGTAATTTTCTGCTTCCCTAAATATTTTAAGCAAAAAAACTTGTAATACAAGTTTTAGGGCATAAAATTCTGCATCTGAATCAATAAACAAAACTTATTTTACATACTTTGTAACGACACAAATGAGCTTTGAAAATGACAAAAATTACCTCAAAACTATCGATAGGCAATTCAAACAAAATTAAACAAATGTTTGACATTTTATTTGTCAAACTAATGCTGAGTTGCATGAAAGTTTTATCGGTTCATTAGCAACTAACGGTTCAATAAATTTCAGAAAATCGCTATTGATACTGTTGCTAGATAAACAATTCTTTAACTAAAGAGCTCTTTATTTTTTTCTTGCAACCCAGTATAAATGTAATAATAAATAAAGAATTTATATTGACAGTTTTGACAGATTTAATGTCATACATTTGTTTAATTTTGTTTCAATTTCATAGCTATCGATAGATTTGAGACAATTTTAAGTAAACTTAGTAAGCTCCTCTAGTAATTAGTCTCATTCACTCGTTCACTTGTTGTCCGTTCTCCGCTTTCGATTGGACCTCATCGGCCGTGCCGCCGTGGTGGTGAATCATTTCCAAATAGTTCGCTTTGAACTAGTCTTTAATAAAGTCACGAACTAGTTCGTGTCGTTAACTATAAGGAATAATTCATATGAACTAGTTCGTTCACGAACTACATACCTCTATTGCAGAGTAGCATAAATTAATAAATTCACAATTCCTTTCATACTATTAATCTTGTAAAACGCAAATTTAAAAATAAGTTAAAAATTAACTCCATTTTGCTATAAGCATAGCTCATCTTTAAACCCATTTGAAAAAGAGCTCCATATAAAAAAGAGTCTCAAAGTTAATACTGATTGAAAGTATAGCAGCAAACATCACTCTTCTGAATAGGCTAAGCCAGCCCGCAAAATAACATCATTTATCTACACGCCTTAGAAAAATTCCAACCTGTCCGATAAAAAATTGTATAAAGCAGACAGATCTATCACCAGAGCTTACGCGAGCGACAAGATGGTTGTGTTTAACACTGGGAATACTTTCTTGCTGTGTTTGTGCGCATAATTCTCAAGAACGGAGGGTTGTTTCACTTCTTCCTTGGTTCGTTGTTCTGCGGGGTTGTTTTTGATATCGAACTGTTTATTTCTTGTAGAAACTATACAATATATTAATCCTCCAATCAGAAATGTTTGTGCGTACTTGTGTTGGAGAATGATAGATTGTGGTTTGACAGTTAATTTTGAGGTTATGTATTGCTTTTCTATGATAGTTGCCCGTTAGTCAAAACTATCAAAACTTCAAAACAGTTGCAATGTAGACCAAATAAGCGATTTCAAATTTTGTAAGTTGAAATAAGTCTGTTTTTAAAGTGCGGGTTTGTCAACGGCCATGGCTGCACTCGTTGGAACTGATCTAAGCGATAACGCGAGGTAAGTAACGTTCGCGCGGATAGTACTTGGATGGGTGACCGTCCACAGAAAACCCGCGTTGCTGTTGACCATAATACCTAAAACGCAGATCAGGGCATAATGGCGGCATATGACCTTAGTAGTTGGTCCGCCAAAGAAACCACAAAAAAATGCGGGTACCATAGGCGTCCGCGGGGGGAGGGGACAATCAGGAGCACATGACCCCCTCCCTCCTTGTTATTAACTAGGGTAGTGACCACGACTCTCGAACATAGGACTTTGATATGTAAAATTATAATTTTGTAATTTCCTGATTCCCTAAATATTTTAAGCAAAAAAGCTTGAAATAAAAGTTTTAGGGCATAAAATTCTGCATCTGAACCAATACACAAAATTAATTTTGCTTATTTTGTAACGACACAAATTAGATTTGAAAATGAAGAAAATTGCCTCAAAACTATAGATAGACATGAAATTGAAACAAAATTAAAAAAATGTTTGACGTTTTATCTGTCAAAATAAATGAAATAATAAATAAAGAACTTATTTTTGATAGTTTTGACAGATTGAACGTCAAACATTTGTTTAATTTTGTTTCAATTTCATAGCTATCGATAGTTTTGAGACAATTTTAGTTGTTTTCAGATCTAATTTGTGCTGATACAAAGCATGCAAAATTAATTTCGTATTTTATGCCCTAAAACTTTTATTTAAAGCTTTTTTCTTTTAAATCATTAGGAAGTTGGAAATTAAAACAATGTGATTTTACATGTTAAAGTCCTATGTTCGAGAGTCGCGGCCACCACCCTGTATATGTATAATATATATATATATATATATATATAAATTAAATAAAAATTAAATTATAAGTTAAAAGATAATAAATTCAAGCTGAAACTGAATTTCCAGCAGTATTGTTATGGCCAGCTAGCGACATGTTTCCTATCGTAACGATTGAGTAATCTAAGTTTATTAAGTATACACAGACACAAAATATTAGAAACTAAAAACTGTAAAACTGCTAAATCGTAATTTATTAAAGAAATGGTGTCAATTTATGGAAGAGTTATTAGAAAATTATCCTTCCTCTTCAATTCAAACCCAGACGACAAAGACTAGTAATTTATTTCACAAATTTAAATATTTTTTGTAAAAGAAATATTTTAGAAATTCATGTATATCTGACAGTTACTTTACCTATTTAATCGTCTCTATTTCTTTTCAACTAAAAAAATTTGAAATTCTTATGGTAGATATGCATAAAAGCAAGTATTGCAACCTCTAAAAAAATTGAGAAATAATTAATCCACCCTATTAGAAATTTCTACGATTAAATTAGAAATATTCCTATTCGATTTTAGGAAATGAAACTGGCAAAAGTAGCTGCTCCAGAATAAAAATCGTTTTACCAACTGCAGCATAACAATATCTCCGTTCTATTTTTAATCATTCACTTCTTTCAAATATGTTCATAGCTGCATACAGCATGCTGCATATTCCCAATATTTAATATCCCTGCAGCCTAAACGTACAAATCAATCCTAGACCCATTTCCCGCAACGGGAGCCGAAGAAAAACTTGCTCAATTTCCCTTAGAACCTCAAGTACCCATCACAATATTTTCCCGAGTAAAAAGACACCGTCTTCCAACGTATCTGCTTTTCATTACTGCTCTTTCTCATGTCTTTCTCTGAATTCCAAATGGTAGAAAGAGAGATAAAACAATACGAGGATGGCGCTTCCAGTGCTACCAAAACTGTGATGAATGTTTGCCACAGAAACTTGATGGTGATTTTTTTTTTAAATATATATATATATTTAATGGAGTGGCTAGCTCAGTGGTATGAAGTCGGCCTGTGGATCCTGAGAACCCTGGTTCGATTCCCACAGGCGACAAACAATTTTCATAATTTCAAAAACTACCCCTGTGGCTCCTTCACCACTAACATCTTTGGAGGCCGTGATTTGACGACTGGTAACCGCACTTCACGCGCGAAATATATAACTTTCCGAGATCTGCTTCGGCAGAGTGCCACACCCAGTAATGGGTAGAAGGTGTGATGATTGTCCGGCAGTACGGTGGGGTGGGTAGCGTCACGGAATTCGAATCCGGAGATCCCGAGTTCGATTCCCACTCAAGCTAGAAATTATAATTACAACCACTCTGCGGCTCGGTGAGTCCGGACCCTGTACTGTAATTGGGATTCAATTCCTGTTGTACAGAGTAATATAAATAAATAAATAAATTATATATATTTTTTTTGTAAAAAAAATTTCGTCACATTAAAACTACCCCTGTGGCTCCTCCACCACCAACATCTTTGAGGGCCATAATTTGACGGCTGGTAGCCGAACTTTACGTGCATAAATCTGCTTCGGCAGAGGGCCACATCCAGTAAAAGGAGTAAAATGGCTAATGATATATTTATTTTATTTTATTTAGTTGTGATAGTAACTTTACAGGCAATCGTAGCTCAGTGGATAAAAGCGAGGTAAAACTTGCGTTTCTTAATTAGCAAGCAAGAGGTCGTACGTTCAAATTTCACTGAGTTCTACTTATATTAAAAAAAATACGATTGTGTCTGAGTGGTTTGGATTCCACTATAAGCTGTAGGTACCCTGTACTGCAATTGGGAATTACTTCCTGTTGTGCAGAGTAACAAATAAATAAAAAATATATTTATCTTACTAGTGCTGAAAGTGAGTGTTACAAAAATGCACTTTTCAAACTCATTTTTAATGTTAATACAGTGATTTTCCAACCCGACCGTAGAAAAATCTGTTGAGCAACCCTGTATCGCATCAAGTCGGCACTGAACGCTTTATATCGTAAAGAGAACTCAATATAGCAGCGAAGATGTCATGACGTATGTGGATATACGTATAGAGGGACGCGAATAATGTGCTGTACGTCAGTTGGAGTGTATAGGTTATGTGCGCGCTGTTCGGTGTTTCACACATAAAACTTTATGTCGGGCCTTGAAGTTATGTGATTTCAATGTGCGGAATGCGAACGAATAGCATTTTTTGGTGGAGGAGACATAATATACGAGTACGATATATGAACAAACATTACGGAGTTTTTATTAAGGTTTGTTATTAAAATTGTATGTAGCACCTGAAGGTGCGGTTATATTAGAGTTTTTGGCCAAAACAAGTTTTATAACTTTGACAAAAATCCATATGGGGTAGGTGGCTCAGTGGTAAAGAGCCGGTCTGTGGAGTTTGAGAACAAGGGTTTGGTTCCCACAGCTGACAAATAATTTCACATTAGAACTATCCCTGTGGTTTCCCCTTCACTAATAGTTAGTAACCGCATTTCACGCGCAAAATATACTACTTACCATGATCTGCTACGGAGAGTGCCAGACCCAGTAATGGGAAGAAGGCATGAATATATATATATATATATATATATATATATATATATATAAATAAATATATTATCACGCCTTTTACCCATTGCTGAGTGTGGTACTCTGCCGAAGCAGATCTCGGTAAGTAATATATTTTGCGTGTGAAGTGCGGTTACCAGCCGTCAAATCACGGTCCCCAAAGATGTTAATGGTGGAGAAGCCACAGGGGTAGCTTTTGAAATTATGAAAATTGTTTATCGCCTGTGGGAATCGAACCAGGGTTCTCAGGATCCACAGGCCGACTTCATACCACTGCCATCCCATTTCAGCTGAAAATTTTTTTAAGCTGTGGAAATCGAACATGGGTTCTTAGGATCTACAGATGTGGCACTCTGCCGAAGCACACCTCGGTAAGTGATATATTTTGTGCGTGAAGTGCGGTTACCAGTCGTAAAATCACGGCACCCATAGATATTAGTGGTAGGGGAGCCACAGGGGTAGTTTTAAAATTGTGAAAATTGGTTGTCGTCTTTGGGAATCGAACCAGGGTTCTCAGGATCCACTGACCGACTTGATATATAAATACACAATTCTTCTACAGCATTAGTAATGGCTACAATTTTATATGTACCTATAACTACGTAATATATTTGCCTACTTTGGTTCATTTATTAATTAAATTAATCTGCAAATTAAATTATATGGTTTTATATATAAAATATTTTAATTATATTAATTTAAGGTACATATGTAATTTCACATTGTTTTTTTCAAATATTGTTTTTGTATGAATAGTTTTATAACTTTTTAATTAAAATACTTTTCAATATTGAAAGGTTTAAAATTTTAGTCCGCATTGAATTTCTAGTTGTTCAATAATAAAAGTATTAAAGCGTATTTCAAAACAACGGTAAAACTGTAATTGGATAAACATTATTTAATTATTTATATTTCGTTCTCATTTGTAGAAATTTAAAACTTGAAAAATCAGTTATGTATTTATAATTTATATACATTCTGACTAAAACGAACTCAAGATCAAACAAAATATAATTTACTTTCAATGTGATGATGTTCACGGGTACGTGCAATGTTCTAACCAGCTGTCAAATCACGCTCCCTACGATGTTATTGATAGATGGTTAATTTTAATGTGGTCAAAATCATTTTAATTGTTATAAACATTAGTAAAACAAAGCACTGACTTGCACTGCTGTGCCGGCACTGACATATGACGTAAAACAAAAAGTTGAGCTTCAATCAACTATTATGTTGTGTCAAAATAAATAACGTACGCGACATTAGCTATATGAATCATTTCATAAGTTTTCCATGTATTCAACATATTGACATAACATAACACAAACTATGTGTCCGTACCTCAAATCCGGGATCACATTATTTGTGTCATTGTTATGTCAATAATTCAAAATTACAAAAACATTCTAATTTAACCAAAATCATAGCTCTAAAGCCCGTTTGACACGATCAAATTTTATGTACATTTTCAATATAAATTTTTTACATTGTAAAAAAATGAACGTACGTTTCATATATGCTCGACACTTCAACGTTTCCTTCAATTTTAATGTCAATAAAAAAATAGAACCGGTCCTATCTTCTTCAATATGTTGCCTTCAATTAAATGCGCAAATAAGTGTATTGTTAAAACGTCAAACTGTGTTGAATCTGTTGAAACCATGAACCTCATTTTTTATATTTGTATTATTATTTAATCAAAATGTCGTAGTCTCGGAAACGGGTGTCCGTTTTAATTAGAGAAGTACAAAAATAAACCTTGTTTGTATGCGACTATAACTGCCATATATAAATTATAATTTTGATTCTGACACAAAAACCCAAATTTAGTACCAACATATTTTCAAAACGGATCGAAATGCCCATGCGCATCTAGCAGAAAATTGACGTCGTTGCAAACAGGAATTTTTGTCTTCAATAAAAATGATTGAACACAAAAAATTGATATTAAAATGTACATAAAAATTGATCGTGTCAGACGGGCTTTATAGTTAGATACCAGTGGTGCCCTTCTTACTAGGATCACTCATATATTCCAATTCTAATTTGTCTACAAAAATCTATGTTGACGTTTCTGTGAATGTAATATAACAATTTATTTATAAGATACAAATTCGTATTCACCAAGATAATTTCAGGCTTAATACAATGCTACAAGTACAATAAGAAAGTGTTTTAGAGCAACAATTCAAAGACAGTGGCAGAAGCTTTTTGCAGTTTTTCCTGCACTGTGCATTAGTGCATCAACTTTGCTCTTTACTTACTTCCGCATGTAAAAACGATAATTTACCGCTTAAACTACCCACACTGATTCTGGGACCGCATAATAGATGGCGCTAAACATTCGTGGGGAACTTATAACAATATAAGGGTTTATCGTGCATTTAACAGCCAGATTCTCTAAAAAGTTTTAGCTTATCCTGAATTTTGGATTAGCTAATTTTATACTAGTCTGACTTAAGAAAGTTAATTCAATTCAATGTTATAAATTCTGTTCTTTCTAATTAATACCTGAAAAATCTAAACGGAATAGTTATTTTTATAACAAGTGCGGAAAAAGGCTTGTTACGTGCAAGTGCAGAATTTAACGCACGATGCTTGCCGAGTGCAGACATCTGCACGAGCACGTAACCTTTTCGGCACGTGTTATAAGCAACATTTTTCCTACAACTGTGCGATTTAGAAAATCACTAAAATATTGTCAATATTTATGTTATTTAAAAATATTTCACTAATTTCAAGATAATATCTTGGAATTGGAATACTACACATTTTTCCTACAATTGTGCGATTTAGAAAATCACTAAAATATTGTCAATATTTATAAAATCTTAATGATATTCACGAGAACGATGTTTTACGGCGTTGCTTTGGTTTGTTTGTTGATTGCTTGTACATTGTTCTACTTTATTTAACAATATTTCACTAATTTCAAGATAAATTCTTCAAAATCGTCTAGATTGGAATACTACACTGAATGATTCTTCTTTATCATAAACACCTCCAAAGATAATTGAAACCCCAGATCATGCTATGTTGAATCTATTTTCGACAATGACAATCAACCTGCTGCTGGTACTTCTAAAGCCTCCGAAATTGTTGTCAATAATATTACTGTTAATAATATGAGCAGGTACGGAAGAAATCAATGTTTCTTTAGACAGTTACCACTTCACATTATGTCAATATAAGCAACTGTAATAACTGTATTAATAATATACACAAACAATAAATATTATATATTTCACTTACTCTTAAAATAAAACCATTTATCGATATATATTACTTTGTTCGCTTCTTTTTATTAATTGTGTATAGATACTGCAATTTAAGGTTATGTTTATAAACCTCAAAATATACTACCGCATATTTACTGGCGCTGCTTCACCGCATCTTCTTCTTCCATAAGTGCCTGTGGCCAAAATATGAATCCGCGCTCGGCGCGAAATTTAAATCGCTCTCAATAAAACTTTCTTTTGACAGTTGCGTAAAACACAAATTACTTTCGGTACTAGTGTTTCTTCGCTTACAGAAACGCACTTGGTCTGTATTTATCTCCTTTCCACCCGTAACTAAGGCAATAATAGTTACGTAATAACAAAGAAATCGCACAATTATAAGAAAAAATAATTTTTAATCAATGACACAGCTTAAAATTAAATGAAATACATGTGTGATAGTTCACAGTTCATCTCAGGACGAAGTCAGTAAATCGAGTCCTAATAAAAATAAAGTCCCTGCTTCGTTCCATCTTCATTAGGCTTTCGTCAGCCTTGACATGAGAGATATAAATGACAAGCGAAGATCTATTTTCGCAGACTGGAAAACATCTAAACATCCGGAGACCTAAAGAACATTTAATTCCTTTGTATTTTTACATAGTTGCCGATATCTACGCCATGTAGGAATTCAGGACGGCTCGGCTTTTTATTGAGCTTTTGAGTGAGTAGGGTTATTTGAATACAGCAAATGACGAATCCGAGTAAATATTGGGCGTGGTCCTTTCAGCCTGTGTTTGTATGTCACTTGTTTCTATAGCGCTTGTTTTCAACAACTTTGTTGATATGGGTTACCGCAAATATCAAAATGTGCGGTTGAGTTTCTATTTCATATCGCTTTTATTATTTAGCTTTATTTTGTTCGTTTTTTACTTTGGTAGTCTACAAAATGTATTCTAAATAATGTTTTTCTACGACTGCTATGAACAGTTGATATTTATGCTTTCAGTTGTCATCGTAAAGTTGATGATTACTGAGTAACGTATAATAAAATACTTTACCGCGCGTCTCCTATAGCAACAAGCGGTGAAATACTTTACCGCTCGCTTAGAAAAATATAAATTGTTGCTGATATCTTAATTTATTGAAACAATACTTACAAAATCTAAAATATAGATTAGATTCATTTTTACACTTTTAAACATATTAGACATGAAGTTTGCTGCGCTATGATTTGAAGTTGACCCTGAACGTAGCTGGGCAGCAGTGCCAACTTAATGAGGATGAGGGATGTTAAAATTGAAAGTGCAGTTTTGACAGTTTTGTATATTTATTCCGGAACTTGGAATGGTGTTTGATAAATTAGATTCTATTATATTCTCATTAGAATTTTCAGTTAGAACGCCAATCACTATTTTCTGAGATTTTTGAGCACATTTTTTATTTATGTGTGATAATTTATCACAAACAATGATTGTTGATAACATAATTTTTTAATTATTTACTTGGATACTGGTATCGTTATGGTTACATAAAAAACAGAAATTGTGGATCCTGAGAACCCTGGTTCGATTCCCACAGGCGACAAACAATTTTTATAATTTCAAAAACTACCCCTGTGGCTCCTCCACCACTAACATCTGTGGGGGGCGTGATTTGACGACTGGTAACCGCACTTCACGCGCAAAATGTATCACTTACCGAGATCTGCTTCAGCAGAGTGCCACGCCCAGTAATGGGTAGAAGGCGTGATGATATATTTATTTATTTATATAGCTTTTCTGAATTGTCTCGTCTGGTTATACGGGATCTGATGACATATCTGGGTAAGTAATAGCTAAGCATCTGGTTGGATAGAGTTAACCATTGTAACTCACCTCGGCTAGATTTTTTATGTAAACACATATGTGGGAACCGCTATCTCGGCCAATGCGGCGATACCGCCCTCTTACCCTTTGTCAAAACATCCCATGGAATACAACAACAATTAGTTAGTGGTAGATTGGCTTCCGTCGAGACAAGTTTGACTCTCGTCGTCTGTGCAAGATGTTGGTCTTGCAATGTAACTTAGTAACATTAATAATAGTTTTACAAATCTATGCAGTGGATCGTGTTCGTAGGCGATTTTTCCAAATTCCGGTATTAAGAATATTATAATAACTGAGTAAATATTTGAAAGTTCTGTATTATTTTGTTAGTCCCAATAGATTATTCGTGACAACATACATATAGTTTTGTCTTCCAATAGTAAAATTTCGTTATCGACCAATAACCAATTTTAATTCAAATTCTTCATAATTATTTCGACTGTAATCTCTCTCACATACAACAATGACGTCAACTACCGATAGTGCATTGAAACCATCTGCAACTGCATTCACAAAACACAAAACTGGATCGGTATTCATCGGAAATAGATTGCACGATTCGAATGAAATTCATGTCGAACCAACAGCCACACGAATCTACGCACATTCACATTTACAACGTTGCAATCATGTACAACGTAGATTAATTGAAATACGCAGAATCTGATTATTACGACGAATAAAATGAAAAGCGTTCATGGAAACTGGAAAACGGAGAAATTTTTGTTTGTACAGCGAGAGCTGTCATTGTTGAATCGCTTGTTTGAAGTCTTCATTTTCTTTCGCGAATAACTTTTATTAAGTTTTTGTTTGATTTTGTTTTTATTTGTTTCGAAGAACGGGAAATTTTATTCGAAGTTTTTTATATCAATCTTGTTTGATTTATTGCTTCTTTGTTTTGTCACAATACAGTTTTTGTTTCGAGGAATTTTAGATCTTTTAAACTTCGATCACTAAAGCGTATTTTGATTAATGTGGATAAAAGATTATGCGATTATTTATGTATTTTTCAATTTCAAAGTAACATCCGTGTCTATTAAGGTTTTATACATTAATAATGAAGGAAGAAGGAGAAAAACATATATCTTCTATCCTCTACGGATAAATAGGAAGCTGTATATTTCTAGTTATCTTTATTATCTCGACACTATTAATTTGACATTAGCATTAAGGCATTCTAATCCGAAAATCCCGAGTACGAATTTCGTTCTAATTAGAAATAAATGAACTATACTAAAAACGTTATAAAGAGCGACTGACGTCATAAAAAAATATAACTAGATGAATACATGGGGTGTTGCTACGTTTACATGTAACCAATTTAAAATTGTATTGCGCGTTGCTTCTTTGGAGATGACAAGATTTCATGTTTCTTTGACTTCGCAGATATTTTAGAGACTTTTAGTGCGACCAGTATTTTCTAATAAATTGTAAATTAGTAATAAAAATTAATGACATATATACTAATTTACCTCTCGTACAGCACTTAGGGGTAAAAGGGGTCCATTATTTGTATATTCTTATTAAAAATAAATTATTAAATGAAGAATCAGCAATTGATATTTCTTTGACAAATTTCTTCACTTCGGCATTAAATAGATTTTTTTATGTTTGAAACAATTATTCATGAATCTGACAGATCAATGAAAACTCGATAAATAAATAAATAAATATATCATCACGCCTTCTACCCATTACTGGGTGTGGCACTCTGCCGAAGCAGATCTTGGTAAGTGATATATTTTGCGCGTGAAGTGCGGTTACCAGTCGTCAAATCTCGGCCCTCAAAGATATTAGTGGAGGAGCCACAGGGGTAGTTTTTGAAATTATGAAAATAGTTTGTCGCCTGTGGGACTCAAACCTGGGTTCTCAGGATCCACAGGCCGACTTCATACCACTGAGCTAGCCACTCCATAATAACTCGAAATAGATAGAAATTATGTGTCATGTTAACGTGTAAAATATAATATAATTATTAAAAATGAAAAATGGGGTGGCTAGCTCAGTGGTATGAAGTCGGCCTGTGGATCTTGAGAACCCTGATTCGATTCCCACAGACGACAAACAATTTTCATAATTTCAAAAGCTACCCCTGTGGCTCCTCCAACACTAACATCTTTGGGGGCCGTGATTTGACGGCTAGTAATCGCACTTAACGCGCGAAATATATCATTTACCGAGATCTGCTTCGGCAGAGTGCCACACCCAGTAATGGGTAGAAGGCGTAATGATATATTTATTTGTTTTATTTAAAAATGAAAAATAATTATTTTCAATACATGAATCGAGAGTAAATATAGCTATTATTCAATATTCTTATATAAGATTTGTGTTTCAATGCCTTATTTTTTCTTTTAATTGTCATTTAAACATTGCACCCATTTCTTATGATTTTATTAAAATTTATCTGGATTGATGACGTCAGTCGATGTTTATAACGTTTTCAGTGTACCATACTACGGCTTGGTTAGTCGGAATCTTGTACTATAATTTGGATTAAGTTCCTGTTGTACAGAGTAGCATAATAACGTTTGGCATCGGAAAAAATGGGGTGCTAAATGTGTCAAAACCTTCAAAAATTTATCAAATGAAATATGTTTACTCAATGATTTATAGAGGATGAAGCACTGTCAAATATATAAAAAATATATATTAATGATTACAATTTATCTTTCGAATTTCACAAATCACCGTTCTCTAGCATCCTGATAAATTTGACGTAATTTTTCTTCAGTAAAGCTCAAATAATGCCTTTCGTACAAGCAACGTATTTGTTTAATTAAAACGTCTCAATGAATTCTCTTAACGGCTCGAGTTATAATTGCGTGGCACCTGGCACCTGGCGGCCGTACCTGCTACTAGCAGTGAACACTGCAAACGAACGCAGGCCATGAACAAAATAACGCAGCTGTCGTACGCATCTGGGACTTCGTATCTGCTGCTGTCAGCTCAGGTCTGAAGTTCTGATCATCGCAAAACGGAAAATAATGCGATATTGTGATACCTGGGTGGAAATGGAGGATGGACGGGAATTGAGGAATTAATTATTTGCCTGGAAGGATTGGGAAAGTACTCATAAGTCCTGATTGTGGAAGAGTTTGGCGTAAAATAACAACGAGTATATGTGTCGGTAGGAGAAATGGATTGTACAAAATTAATTATATCTTATTTCTCAAGTAAAATGCTAATTAGAGAAATGTCAGATTCTAAAAACAAGGTGACATTAGTGCGATTCCAAAATATTTTACCGCTTGTATACTCAGTGGCGTACATGGAACTTATGCCGCTCAGGGCGGTCTCCAATTTGCCGCCCTTTCTAAGTCAATCAAATGGTACTTTTTATAAATTAAAAACATTAATATAAAATAAATATATCATCACGACTTTTACCCATTACTGGGTGTGGCACTCTGCCAAAGCAGATCTCGGTAAGTGATATATTTATGTACGTCAAGTGCGGTTATGGGGTGGCTAGCCCTGTGGATCCTGAGAACCCTGGTTTGATTTCCACAGGCGACAAACAATTTTCATAATTTCAAAAGCTACCCCTGTGGTTCCTCCACCACTAACATCTTTGGGGGCCGTGATTTGACGGCTGGTACCCGCACTTCACGCGCAAAATATATCACTTACCGAGATCTGCTTCGGCAATGTGCCACACCTAGTAATGGGTAGAAGGCGTGATGATATATTTATTTTATTTTTGTGAAGTGCGGTTACCAGCCGTAAAATCACGGCCCCCACAGATGTTAGTGGAAGGAGAATCACAGGGGTAGTTTTTAAAATGGTGAAAATTGTTTGCCGCCTATGGGAATCGAATCAGGGTTCTCAGGATCTACATGCCGACTTAATACCACTGAGCTAGCTCCCCCATAATATATTATTTATTATTAATATTATTTTGACTTAAATATATAAATTTATAGGGGTACAGGATATAAATCTAACTCAATGAACCTCGCTCATGCCCGTTTGCACTAACGAAACTTAAACTATGACATAAATTGACAGTATTACATCAAATGTTTTAGAGCAATGTTAATGTCATCATATGCCATTTTACTTCGATTTGCTTTTATTTGCCCTAACGAAACTTCAACTTTGACATAAACTGACAATATCACATCAAATGTTTTAGAGCAATGTGAATGTTATCATATGCCATTTTACTTCGATTTGCATTTATTAATTTAAGTCAGACATAAAATTTGAGTTTTGTTGATTCAAACGAGCATAAATGAACTTGGCACTACAAATTTCATGTAATAAATATCTAAAAACAATCAAAACTGAATTAAAGTCAAATAGATATTAATAAAGTGATCTGCATGTCGGTCCGGTGGCCTAGCTATATCTCTTCCTCCTAGATTTACGCGACCTGCAGCCATCTCTTGTAATATTTATCGATTCGTATGCACCTGGATTAAACACCCGGAGCTTTATTACGTAGCCACGGTCACTCAGATGAGATCCAAATAATTAAACGATTCATCTGCCAGTCTTTGTTAAATTGCAATATTTTTGTCTACATTGGGCAATAGCCATAACTTTTCTTTTGACTGATGAAATATAAATAGTTTAATTGGACCTATCCGAAAACTTTATAAAATAAAAATAAATATATCATCACACCTTTTACCCATTGCTAATCTCGGTAAGTGATATATTTACATAAGTAAATGAAATGCAGTTACCAGCCCTCAAATCACAGCCCCCAAAGATGTTAGTAGAGGGGAAACCATACGGGTAATTTTAATTTACAGGTAAAGTCTTTACCAGACTGTTTTGTACTTTACCTGACAGTCTTTTTTTATGGATACGTACTTTACCTGACTGTTTTGAAAAAATCTACTTTCTATACTAAAATTGGTCAGGAAAGTATGCAATTTCTTGCCGGTTGCAGGACAAAGACTTACCTAACTATTTTGTACTTTACCTGTCAGTTTTTTTTTTGTTGTAACCTTGGATGTCTGCTGTCAATATGATTCTTATCAAGAAAATTATAAATTTTTAATTAATTATGATTAATTATAGGCTAAATTAAATGGTTTCAGAAAAAATAGTATACATAATACGTCCGGAAAGTGTTTTCACTTTCCTAACTTATTATGTAACATATTATTTGTCTAAATATATATGCCGCATCAGTTCAGTACTTTTTAGATTTGGTATAACTACCTACTGCAAAATTAAAACAGCTTGCCTATAAATCCTACTTAAAAATCTCTTCTTCAAGTAAACATTTTATATTATACGTACCACGATTTTCATTTGGGATTAGTCAGACGAACTTTCATCTAAAATTCCTCTTCATACAATATGTATTTCATCTTCCCTTACACTGTAGTTACCATCTCTTCTCCCCACTCTCATACCTTCTCTCCACATTCTTTAAAAGAAGATTAAAGTTTTTAACATGAAGTTGTCTCAACAATTTTATATAAACGATATTTGCCTTCGGGGTATATTTCCGTCTGAGATATTTTTTGCCGGGATTTGTTTGATATTTGGATGCGCGTTCGACCGGGAATAATCCGCAATAAAACGAAAGATCACTCAGACAGGACGTGTTTCGTGCGAGCACAGTTCCCGTGGGATAGAAGGGAAGCAATGGCGATGACGGCTGTCGCTGCAGGCGCCAGATCGGCGTTAGGATTGACAAGAAAGGGGAAGAAGTATATTTAATATTTTGGTTTTAAGGATTTTGAGGACTTGTCATGGATGAAATTTTGTATATATTTTAAGTTTCCAAGGTACCTAATAAAGAGGAATGAATAGAATTAAATAGTTTCTTGACATACATTCATTTGTCATTTGGATCATATATAACTTACACTTAATGAACCAGATCAGTTATTTGTTTTTCTAGTTTACTTCATTACTTAATGGGGTAGGTGGCTTAGTGGTATCGAGTCGACCTGTGGATCCTGAGATCCCTGATTCGATTCCCACAGCTGACAAACATTTTCACTACATTAAAGTTACCCCTGTGGCTCCCCCACCACTACCATCTTTGGGGGCAGTGACATGACAGCTGGTAACCGCACTTCACGCGCATAAATATATCATTTATCGAGATCTGCTTCAGCAGAGTGTTATACCCAGTAATAGGTAAAAGGTGTGATGATTATGACTATTTATTTTTATTTTACTTTGCTTACTTTCTTTTTAGTACTACAGGATGATAAGAAGAAACTGTTTCAGTAGAAATACAATAGATTATTCCAATAGTAAGGCGTTTCGATAAATATTTAACGCATATCAATTTTAGTTGTAATTGTGTTCCAATTATACTAAAGAGAATGATCAAAAGTAACATATTAATATCTAAAATATTTAATTAAAAAATGAATTATTCATAACGATCGCCATTGATGTTCTTGTGACGTAGGTAGTGCGATTAAACTGCAACTACACATTGTGAGGTAATGCGCATGTGCACCGAGATGGCAATTTGGGAGAAAACAATATTGAATTACGACAATAATTAAAACAATAAATTTGAAAACAGCATAGTAACCCAGTGAATAAAATTTTTCCATTGTACATACATACATATCTTCACGCTATATCCCATCAAATGGGGTAGCGCGGACCCTAAAATCACTCATAAAATATTCACTCATTACATTCATCATATAATCAGCCCTTGTCAGACATCCTCATTCAAACATACATCTTTGATTTAGTTGGATAAATGATCGCACCATACTGATGAGTCCGGAAGGACGAAACGCGTCTATGGTTAAAGCTGAACCGACCAGCCGTTTGTTGATGACCTGGGAAGTTGATGCAAACGTGCTGTAAAACCTCTGTGGAATTATGAGACAAGTGATGGAAATTTTTTTCCTATTTATCTTATTTATTAAGACTCAATTCCACTTCACAATAGACATTTTGTCTTTTGTTTTAATACATTTTTCCATTTTAGTTGAACCTAAATATGTATATAATTCTTCAATTTGTAAAATAATAATTATTTTTATTACTACCTGAATATTAACAGTTGGAACGTGATTAATATAACACAGTTCTTCACAAATTTCGTATAATAAAAAGAAAAACAAGTGTTGACTGAAATGTAAACAAGTGTGAACTTAGTTCCGTGAGATGTTTCGCGCTCTTGTCAAAGTATACTCATCTTTCTTTAAAAGAAAACCTTCTTTCTCATTATAATGCTTCCTCTCTTAATATTAATGCTATCTATGTCACGATTAAAGTGATAAATCCTTATAAGTTTACAACAAAATAAAAGAATCAGGAAAAAATTATTTTTTACTTAGATTAATATATAAGATAATAACATTTTTGTGGTATAGCCTATTCTGTAAATAATTTTTTTCATTGTTCAGTAAAGCCATGTCATTTTTAGAATAAATACAAAGAGAGTCTGTCAGGGGTCTGACAGCTAATTGGATTTTGAGTGTAAATACTCATTTAATAAAAGAATTGGGAAAGTACTCAAATTTAAATTTTCAAATGTCACAGTCAACAAGAAATAAATTACCAATTTCAGGTAAATCAGCCTGTAGAATATTAAACAAAAAATAAACTCTTGAAACAATTTCATATAAACATCACTAAAAAACTCGACTCTAAACTTTGAAAATTACCCACTTTCCCCAAATATTAATATTCATAAAGCGTATACCATTCAGCAAAGATTAAGAAACGCTTAATTAAAATCATATTACGCAGAAAGGACGTATCTTAGTGCTCAAATAAAACAGAACATGAAGGACGAGCTCATGAGCAAAGTTCCCAAGACATCAGAGTGCACGAGGCGCGTAGCTCAACCCCTCGACCCATCGCAGGGCCGCGAAATTAAATCAGTGCCGAGTACAAAGGATGTCGCGTCATGAAAAACAAGCAAATTAAATGAAAGAACATAATACGTTTACGTTCGCACATAAAACTCGTGGCTGCGCGGTTATAGTGAGGCGTAGCGGCTAATGTGGAGCTCTCGGTGCTTTGGGGAGGTTTCTGCATCCCTGGTACTTGTAGCCATTGTTCTTTTTTGGTGTAATAACTGTGTGGTTTACTGGAAGCAAAGTGGAGACTGTGCAGTTAGAACTAATTTTGTGAGTTGGTTAGTTTTGAATTGTAAACTAATTATTGTAATATTTTCCTAGGGTTTGACCATTTTGTATGTGGTTTGAGCTAGAGCAGTGTTTCCCAAAGTGTGGTACGCGTACCCCCTGGGGTACGCGAAGAGTTTGTAGGGGTACATGTGGTTCCGGGCTTTTGCTGCGCCTGGTGCAACAAGCAACTTATTATTATTGTTATTTTTTCGATTACAAACAAAAAAAAATAATAAAACTTCGATAATTGTTAGTATTGTGTATGTGTGGTTTTGTAAGCATGCGTAGTCAAGGCGTCGCCTCCCGTTTCTGGCGCCATTGATAATAAGAAATGTTTTTTATAATATATATTTTATTTATATTCTATTATGAATTAATTTTATTTTTTGTTTATTATTATTTTGTTTATGTACTAAAATATGAGAAAAATAAATATATTTTGATTGTTATTAAAGTATATGCATTTTTTTTGACGAGGGGTACTCAGTGTTACGAAAATTATAGAAGGGGTACACATATGTCGAAGGTTTGGGAAACACTGAGCTAGAGGACAATAACGTTCTAAATTGTATATAAATGATGTTGTAGTTTTGTGTATTATTCCCAAGGGAGCTAGTTATTTTGACTTATTTTTAATTGTGTAATTCATTTCTTTATTTATTTGTTACTCTGCACAACAGGAAGTAAATCCCAATTACAGTACAGGGGGCCTACAGCTTATAGTGGAATCCGAACCACTCAGACACGATCGTAATTTTTGGATATAAGTAGAAGTCAGTGAGATTTGAACGCACGACCTCTTGCTTGCTAATTAAGAAACGCAAGTTTTACCTCGCTTTTATCCACTGAGCTACGAAAAATGTTTCTATTAGTCGTAGGAAAGTAACTTATCGAAAATTTCAATTGGAACGGTTATTGTGTTTACTATGTTTCGATATAGCTTAATCGAATGCCGTTGAGCACATCTTCATATCTTTTTAGTTTTCGAGCGATTTTTAATGTTTTCCAAATTGCAACTTTGAGACTCTATATATATATATATATATATATATATATATATATATATATACAGGGTGGTCCATTTAAAGTGTTATCAGGAAATATCTCGGAAACTATAAATTTTACGCAAAAATGACCTAGACGAAAAGCAATCGTACAAAAGGGGGCCATAATAACGAAATATTAGTTTTGTCCTACTCAAATTTTTTAAATGAAAACCTCTATTTTTTATTAAAGAATCAGATTCCTTGTTAAAAAAAAGAAGAATTTATTGAAGTTCACTTTTTCGTTAGCATGATAGATGACGCTGTAATCGCGAAAAATGATGTTGCTTTCGGACGTTCCTGTATTAGAGCTTATGCGCGCGGCTGTGTGTGTGTGTATTATTTGAGTTTTGTGCGTGTGAGTTTGTTTGTGAGTTTGTTAGTTTTTGTTTGTGTGCGTGCAAGCGCATCCACTAACACGCACATCTAAAATCACAAATAGTCTCATTACATTCAATTGCCATTTTTATAAAATATGGTTCATCTGATTGTTTACATTCTGTCTAAAATCATATAGTGTAAATTTAAATTGCATTTTATTTTAGATTTTAATTAAATTAAGCATAAGCTCTAATACAGGAACGTCCGTCTGTTTATCTGTTTTCTTGTTGGTTTTTTGCATTTCTGTGACATTAAAATAAATCAGTTCTTTTAAGAACTAATAATATACGGAGTGACAAATTAGAGTTTATAATGTCATTTGTATTTTAAAATAAATTCCATGAGACTTAATCAGTGCAGATGTGTAAGAAATTTTTGTATTTCGCGCCAACAAAAATCTAGTAACTTTCTTTGGTAACTTTCTATAGTGTAAATCTGACTTATGCATTTACTCCTCCTGGTTAAAAAACAGACTATAGTACACTACTACAATCTTACAAACCAGTAGACCAATACACCTTTCAAATTCAAATCAAGTACCAAGTTGAACATAACCTATACAAAATACCTCCTTCTTGTACCACTCACAATCTACTTTGCACTTTCAAAATTCCAGTGCCACATCAAATCACTTTAACATTTCACACCTTATCAACCTCCCATCTCCGCATCGGCAATGCAGTGCAGTTCCTGCATTTCATGTAACTTTAAAACGAAGAAATCTCAGTCGAGGCTCGGCGTTACGTGCAGGGACTGCCGAGCGTGGTGGTAACGCTCTCCACCCGGCTTGTAGTGTTTACGATACCGTCGGGACGTTGTTTATTCCATCTGATAATTCGCTGCTGGTTGGGCCAGTGCGGCACTGCAGTACTGTGATGCTATCGCGAGTTTAATTCTCCATCACGTGGATTGCTGGATTTCCTTGGTGGTGATTTTGTGGATTGGGAGATTTTGGGATGGGATTGGCAGCTTTTGGATGAAATAAAGGTTTCAATCTCTTTTGTTTTTGTTTGTACGGAGGTAGTCAATAAAACTGGCTCATTACCTAATTGTACTGTGAATTTTTTAGTTTTTGTATGCCATAGTCTAAGAAAGAATTTTATCTATTAAACTCCATTCCCTGTATGAAAACGTTACGTCACATTCGGTATCCATGTGATTCAAGATTTTGTACATAAAACGTTTACATTGGTATTGGATTGACATTTTTAAAACATAACCTAAAATTTAAATGTCAGATAAAAGAGTGTCAAGTAATGGTTGTAAAAATTAAAAAGTGCAGGGCGACACTCCCTCCCTTTCTTATCTTTTTGTTTCATTTTCAGTTACTGCATTGTCTGGATTTTTCTTTCATGTACAAGTGCAGGCTATCGCTTTCATCTTTTCTAATCTTTGTAGATTCGTTGTTAGTTTCGTTATTAGATTCGTTGTTAGGAGTAAGTGTGAGTAATTTGAGATGTTTTATGCATATGTTATGTACGTTGAAGAAAGAAGATGAATGGTAAGTGAATAGGAATGATGTGATTGAAGGTTTGTTGTGTGATAAATGATTTAGAGTGTAATAAATGAATGAGTTTATATGGAGTGATCTATGAATGTGGTTGAAGTGAGGGTGGTGTGTTTGGATGATAATGTTTGACGAGAGCTGATTGTTTGATGAGTGTGATGAGTTAATTTTTTATAAGTGATTTTAGGGTTCGTGTTACCCCATTTGTTGGGATATAGCGTGGAGGTATGTATGTGTATGTAATTTTTGGAACTGATAAGAGAATGTAATTAATTGCTATAGGTGCTCTGAATATCATGCAAATATGTGTAAAATTAGAATATGTTAGAAGATTAAACAGGTGAAAATATCGTTATATAATTCATAAACAGATCAAATACATTCCTCACTTTCTCAAACGAAAAGCAAATATTTAATACGGCATCAACTCCGTAAGAATCTCCTATTTATTTTATCCACCCTTAGGGAAATTCCTAGCATTGAATGGGCCATTGTGCCAGTCCGGCCCTAACATCCCTTGTCATATTTTGATGCACCGCAGCGCTGTCATCGTGTACTCCACGTTACCTTGTGCAAGTAATCCGTTAGCGAACCACTCCTCAGGGAAATGATGTCGTTAGTGTAATACGTGCTTGCCAATATGGTGGATGACGGTGACCTATCATGACTTGTAAATCACACACATCTAAATCATTTTTGGGATTCCGCTAACATGCATCAAGTATAGAATCACGAAATTAAAATAAATATATCATAAATGAATAAATAAAATATATCATCACGTCTTTTACCCATTATTGGGTCTCTAATTTGCCGCCCTTTCTAAGTTAATCAAATTGTAGTTTTTATGAAATAAAAAAATAAATATAAAATAACTATACCATCACGACTTTTACCCATTACTGGGTGTGGCACTTTGCCGAAGCAGATCTCAGTAAGTGATATATTTATGTACGTCATATCACGGCCCCCAAAGATGTTAGTGGTGTTGCAGCCACAGCGGTAATTTTAATTTGGTGAAAATTGTTTGTCGGCTTTGGGAATCGAACCGGGGTCCTCAGGATCCACAGGCCAACTCGAAACCACTGAGCTATTACCCCATTAAATTAGTAAATATAAGTAAATAATTGTAATTAAGACAAACTATAGGTGGGGAATTTTTTACCATTGGATGGCATATTTAAATTAGGCAGTAATAAAGGAATTTTTCGAGATTATATTTTCAACCCTACATTGACTTGACGATGAAGAAAAATATTCGAAATCATATTGTAATTCTTAATTCGTAGAAATCGAATAGTAAACTTATGAAGTGAACAAGTTGTTTTTTTGCAACTAAAACTAAATATAAAAAATGCAGCCCCAAAATATGTGCCGCCCGGTGCGGAGCCCCCACCACCCCCTTTCCCAAGGTACGCCACTGGCTCAAACCGCTGACTTCAATTTCAACCTAAAGTAGAACAGTATCCGAATGTTTCGGATTCTATTATAAGCTCAACTTAAGATTAATTTCTAGTGATACATAAGTAAATAAAAAAAAAAACATATCTCAGACAATATCACAACGTTGCTTTGTTTTGTAATTTCATGATTATATTTTATCAAATATTCAGCATAGTTTATCCCCGATATGAGAAGCATATTTCCTATATAAAATATCAATTTATCGTTTAAAATTTGAAGCTATCAAATTTTAGGGCTCATATATTTTAGAACAATAGTTCAGAGTCCTGCGTTGTTGAAATAATTGCACATCAAGCATGTACATACCTCTGACATGTCACATGCACCCGCATACAATATTGACTCGAAATTAATTGAAGCGTTTGAATTAGCTTCATGTCCAGTAATGTAGAGTTTGGAGTTTACTCATCGCATCTCAGTTGTTTTTGTCTTTTTGCTGATAGGACACAGCCAACTAAAACGTTTTGATGTTCAACTTTTTATAGGTAGTTTGTGACAAATGCTGATTGCTATTTGGTTTGGGAAAATTTGTTTTTATTTACTGCATTTACTGTAATATTTTTTAACACTGTTTGATAAAGTTCTGTTTGATATTTGTTTTCTGTGACATTTTCTTTGAGTATTAATGAGGCAATATTTATTTTGTATTATTTTCACGTAAATTAATTTCATTTATTATTTATGTTTTCCGCTACTGTTGCTGCCTTATTATATTACAGGAAAAGTTTTGAAATGAGTTGTAGATAATTAAATACTGCATTTCTATTAAAAGTTTCACAGTAGTAAATTGTGTAACTAGTTGGAAAAGCGATATTTTAAATTAATTATTTTATTTTACATTTATAAACGTCAGAAATAATCCTTTATTTCTGTAGGTTGTAGTCGTTGCTAGATAAGAAGAAATAAGAGTACGGGAAAGTAATCTCGACCTAGACCGGAATATTTGTTTTTATAACAAACGTCGAAAAAGGCTTGTTACGTGCAAGTGCAGAATTTATACGTTATTAAAAAATATTTCACTAATTTCAAGATAATTTCTTCAAAATGGTCTAGATTGGAATACTACACATTTTTCCTACAACTGTGCGATTTAGAAAATCACTAAAATATTGTCAAAATTTATAAAATCTTAAAGATATTCACGAGAACGATGTTTTACGGCGTTGCTATGGTTTGTTTGTTGATTGCTTGCATATTGTTCTACGTTATTTAAAAATATTTCACTAATTTCAAGACAATTTCTTCAAAATCGTCTAGATTGGAATACTACAGTGAGTGATTCTTCTTTATCATAAACACCTCCAAAGATAATTGAAGCCCCATATCATGCTATGTTGAATCTATTTTCGACAATGACAATCAACCTGCTGCTGGTACTTCTAAATCCTCCGAAATTGTTGTCAATAATATTATTGTTAATAATATGAACAGGTACGGAAGAAATCAATGTTTCTTTAGACAGTACAAAAGTTTCCACTTTACATTATGTCAATATAAGCAACTGTAGCAACTGTGTTAATAATATACACAAACAATAAATATTATGTATTTCACTTACTCTTTAAATAAAACCATTTAGCGATATATTTTACTTTGTTCGGTTCTTTTTATTAATTATCATATTTAATAATGATATACTTGAGTTCCTGTCTGCTCAATGTGATATGTACAGATTAGATATACTGCAATTTAAGGTTATGTTTATAAACGTCAAAATATGTCACTGCATATTTCTTCCATAAGTATATGTGCTTAAAATATGAAATTCCGTGCTTGGCATGAAATTTAAATCGCTCTCACTTAAATTTTCTTATGACAATTGCGTAATGTACAAATTACTTTCGATACTAGTGTTTCTTCGTTTACAGAAACGCACTTGGTCTGCATTTGTCTCCTTTCCACCCGTAACCAAGGCAATAATAGTTACGTAATAACAAAGAACTGGCACAGTTGTAGGAAAAAGTTATATCTGTTCTGATAATTCTTGTTGTCTAGCAACGACTATTACTTACAGGAATAATTAATTTTGGGGATCGAAAATACCTTGTAAATAGTTATTTGTCGAAGAGTTTAAGCCTACTTTTTAGGGCTAAAACACATGAATTTCGACCCAGTTATGCGTAAAGAATATTTTTCACTTTTTGGAAGATTGGTAATGTATCGCTTTAACTATTCATTTACATTATTCGTTCAAAAGAAACATGAAAACGAATAAATAACATGGTCTGGGAATGTAGTAAATCGCGTATTAGTACACTTCTAAAGCAATCAATCAATGGTTAAACACCCTAAATCCCCCTTTTTGTTCCATTCCCTCAATTTCCTAAACCCTTTAAACACTTCCGAAATAAAATTCTCCATGAAAACCACGTTTATTCACCATCCACCAACCAAAACCTCAAATCTCCGCAAGTGTCGCTAGTGTCGCTAGTATCGCTACACTGCGACAAAGCCCAATTCTACCAACCTGAAATATTTAATTGCATCTCTAACGGCTCGGAGTTTTACTGTTAATAAAAGACGGCTTTGGAACTTTACTACTTTTTTCTTCTTTTTGACTCTATCCGAAAGAAAAATGAATGCAGATGTTTAGTGTCAGACGTAAACGCTACGAGAAGAATAAAAGATATTGGCCTACTAAGTTTTTATTGATACTTCGATGAGGTTTGGCTGTGAGGCGAATTGGTTGATGGGTCATTTGAGATGAACTGGTGGACAGTTTTGGATTAATAATATAATGGTCGTTAAGATTAAAATGGAGTCTTGAAAATCGTTTTATGGGAATTGTGTTTCAAAGGCAATGAAAAAGGTAGAATCTAGAATAAAATTCAGGTTTGCAATTTTAATTCGGTTCAATCGCTAAACAACATATAGTCACCTTATTAATTAGTATATTATATAACAAGCATCGAAAGTGTAAGATAACGTACGAGTGTAGAAATTGAATTGAGTGATTTAAGTACACGAGCACAGTTATCATTCTTTCGAGCGAGTTATGTACACTATTTTTCAGACGACCACAAAATATTTCTAAAAAAAGTTTACAAGAGCAATGTTTTTACACTTTGACAGCTGATGCGTTTTTGAAGATAAGCGTTGACATTTGACGTTTGAGGTTAGGTGTGGTGATACCAACTATACTAACCGTAATGTAAAAATATAATATGTAAGAATGCTAAAATATTAGTAAATAAGTAATTATTAATTTTTAAAAATAAGATTTATTTGTGCAAATGTGTCGAAAAATCTGCCAAAACTTCGATTTAGATATAAAATATATCATTACGCCTTCTACCCATTACTGGGTTTGGCACTCTGCCGTAGAAGATCTCGGTATGTGATATATTTTGCGCGTGAAGTGCGGTTACCAGTCGTAGTGGTGGAGGAGCCACAGGGGTAGCTTTTGAAATTATGAAAATTGTTTGTCACCTCTGGGAATCGAACCAGGGTTCTCAGAATCTACAGGCCGACTTCATACCACTGAGCTAGCCACCCCATATTCGATTTAAATAATAATACAAATTCTTTTTATTTCTTTTATTATTTTCTTTCGTCGTAACGCCATCTCTTGTCAATCAGTGGAACTTCACCTGATATGTTAGTAGTGTGCGTTATGCTAACTTATCAGTCTATATTATTTTCAACTTTCCGTAGTAGTTTATGATGTTGTTATGGTTACTTTCATAAGTGGTTATCTGAAAAAGATATTTTTGGATTGCTCCACAGAAAACGTCATCTTTATGTTGACAAATGAAAGCGTAATTGTCAACTTTTCATAGCAACCGTAGGAAAAGTGCCTTTATTGCACTTTGTAATACTCGCCAGCGGCTTGTGCTACAAGATTCTTACTTGTGCAATAAAGTGATCCTTTCAACACAGTTACGTAAATAACTACTTTGTTTTTGTAAATCATCCAAAAATGTATACTTTTTTGTCAGATGTTGGAAAAAATATAGTAGAATTTTAATAATTAATTTATGTATGCCGTGAGAGAAAAAAGTTGAAAAACTCTGTGTTTGATAAATGATAATTATCACACAAAGTACCATAGTTTTTCGAGCATTTTATCCGGAAGTGGAAGGATATATATATATATATATATATATATATATATATATCATCACGCATTCTACCCATTACTGGGTGTGGCACTCTGCCGAAGCAGATCTCGGTAAGTGATATATTTTGCGCGTGAAGTGCAGTTACCAGTCGTCAAATCACGGCCCCCAAAGATGTTCATGGTAGAGGAGCCACAGGGGTAGCTTTTGAAATTATGAAAATTGTTTGTCGCCCGTGGGAATCGAACCAGGGTTCTCAGAATCCACAGGCCGACTTCATACCACTGAGCTAGCCATCCCATCAGGAATGATGGAAGGATCTGATCCACATATATCAATTAATATTATAATTAAACAAAGTATTTCCTTGTATAATTGCATGGCCACATCGTCATGGGTATTTAGCACATTCCTATCTTGAAATGTGAGTTGAAACAGGGTTGACTTCCACTAACCGAGTGATAAATTCCCGTCACGAAATATTGCAGCAGAAAATTAATGTGTGCCACTTTAAATTCAAATAAATCATTCCTCTAATGCAATATGCATTCGTATAAACAATGACATGCTCTACTCTAGTATATGCTGACAGACTAATGATATGTGTTAGTGGAAATCTGGATATTATATAATATATGATATATGCCTTGAAAATGTGTAATATTTGGTAGGTAGTAACATTGGCTTTTGAAGATAAAAAGATATTAAGAGAAAATGTTCTGATATTAATTTTATACTGATCGCAGATCAAAAGGAATTTGAAAAAATATATATACATTTGTGAAGTACAAGTATGTAATAGAGGTGAGTGAGCGTGAGTCATTTTTTAAATGTCGTAAGTGATAAATATCCTTAATTTTATGCTTCAGAATATTATTTCAATCATATATTTTCTAAAATAATTAACTTTTGCGCGTGCCTTTTTTATAACAAAAATTAATTAAAATTTAAAAAAGAACGTAAAAATATAAAACCTGATTATATTTTTATTTCAATAATTTAATTAATTAAAATACGTATTTTAATATTTTTTGCGAATAGAATTTTTATTTTTTGTTTCGAAATAAAATAATAAATTTAATCCAATAATAGCTTCTCAAAATATTGTAATTTTACCCGAGTTTTGAACATGTGTAAACAACGTCGAAAACCTAACAAAATTAAATTAATAAGTTTTGTATTAAAATGAATAATATTGTCTGTTTGATCAATACAGTTTCAATTAATAAATGATATAGTAAAGTTTGATTAATAATTAAAATAACAACATGTTCGTGTAAATTGTATGATTATCATCATTTCAAGTAAATAATTGTTTAATTATTTTCACTATTAATTTATTGCATTTTCTATTTGTAATTTAGATGGATGCATAGTAATTAATCATTTTGAACAGGAATAATTAAAATTTTTCAATTGTCAGTATTTATTTTTGTTTTCCACATTTTCAATTACTAGAATTTAAATTTCCCTGTGGCTCTCCCCCACTAACATCTTTAGCGGCCGTGATTGGACGGCCGTTAACCGCACTTCCCGCGAATAAATGTATCACCCACCAAGAATCAGTATTTATTTTTGTTTCCACGTTTCAATTAATAGAATACAAATTCCCCTGTGGTTCTCCCCCCACTAACATCTTTGAGGACCGTGATTTGACAACTGGTAACCGCACTTCACGCGAATAAATATATCACTTACCGAGATTCAGTATTTATTTTTGTTTTCCACATTTTCAATTACTAGAATTCAAATTCCCCTGTGGCTCCTCACACTAACATCTTTGGGGGCCATGATTTGACGGCTGGTAACCGCACTTCACGCGAATAAATATATCACTTACCGAGATTCAGTATTTATTTTTGTTTTGCACATTTTCAATTACTAGAATTCAAATTCCCTGTGGCTCTTCCCCCATTAACATCTTTGGGGGCCGTGATTTGACGGCTGTTAACCGCACTTCACGCGAATAAATATATCACTTACCGAGACTCAGAATTTATTTTTGTTTCCACATTTTAAATTACTAGAATTTAAATTTCCCTGTGGCTTCCCCCACTAACATTTTGGGGGGCATGATTTGACGGCTGGTAACCGCACTTCACGCGAATAAATATATCACTTACCGAGATTCAGTATTTATTTTTGTTTCCACATTTTAAATTACTAGAATTTAAATTTCCCTATGGCTTCCCCCACTAACATTTTGGGGGGCATGATTTGACGGCTGGTAACCGCACTTCACGCGAATAAATATATCACTTACCGAAATTCAGTATTTATTTTTGTTTTCAACATTTTCAATTACTAGAATTCAAATTCTCCTGTGGCTCTCCTCCCACTTACATCTTTGGGGAGCGTGATTTGACGGCTGGTAACCGCACTTCACGCGCGTAAATATATCACTTACCGAAATCTGCTTCGGCAGAGTGCCACACCCAGTAATGAGTAAAAGGCGTGATCATATATTTATGTATTTATTTATTGTAGAATCTACTGATGGTGATAAAAATAGACATTTTAAAAATTAAATTTTCTTTTTTAGACACAGATTTCATAGTACACATTGATTTTGTTTTGCTTAAAAATAAAATGTTGAAGGAGGACTTAATTTCTCGGCCGGTAATCCGATAAGCTTTAAAATTACAAAGTTAAATTTAAATTATGAAACCATGAGTCGTATTAACCAATATTCTTCTATCCGCTTTTTTTTATAAAGAAGTCTTTTGTCGAAGCCTCTCAATGCATCCAAGCGTGTATTTTTGTCTCTTTGTACTAAAATATTCGTTTTTGATGGTTATTTATTACTGAAATTGGGTATTTGTTAGACGAGGTTGACATTTCAATTCCTTTTATTATCTTTCAAATTTGTGTATTTCAAATTTACGTGGGAGCCATTGGCATTATACTTACTTTCCATTTAACTAGTTTTTCCAAGATAATGTGCAAAATTATGTTAGTATGTAGACTACTACTTGTTGGGATATAAGACACCCTTATTGTTCCGGGTTCGATTCGACCTGCCGGCAAGTGTGAATGTCATAAAAATGCTGCAATATCTGTCATTAAATAAAGCACTCTGTACTGTCGTTACCAAAAAAGAATGCCAAAAGGATAAGAGAGAGTTATTCAAGTAATCACATCACTGTGAAATTGTATTTATTCCACTGGTCAATTGCAGTTAGTATTGGTCGGCAGAGTGGTTCATATATTACGAATAACACTAATAGTAAAATATTTCTTGCTTGTTAATTAATAAACCTAAATTTTATCTCGGTTTTTTTTTTCTTTGGCTTCTTTGGCGGGCCAATTACTTAGGTCATATGTCGCCATTCCGCCCTGATTTGCGTTTTAGGTATTATGGTCAACAGCAATGCGGGTGTCTCTGGACGGTCACCCATCCAAGTACTACCCGCGCGCAACGTTACTTAACTCGTGTTATCGCTTAGATCAGTTCCAACGAGTTCAACCATGGCCGTTGACATATCTCGGTTTTATCTTTTTATAGCACACCTTGATCAGTTTTATGTGGGACATATTTTGTCGCCTCGTATTTTTACCAGCATATTTTCACCTGTGGCTTACCGTCCACTTTCATCCTTAAATTGTCAGAATATATTTAGTTGACAGCAACCTGAAATCATAAATTCACAGCCACTCAAAAATTCATAAAAGCTGCATCGTAAAAGCTCGCGCAAAAGATGCCAGGATATTTTGACAAACTTCTGCAAAAAAATATAATTTTCATAATGGAAGAAGATTAATTTCTTATTAAGCAGTTCGTTTCTGTCAGATTCTTGTTAAGTACCTATTTTTAGAATATGGATTTAATTTATAAATACCAATAGTTATATAAATAAATAAATAAATAAATATATCATCACGTCTTCTACCCATTACTGGATGTGGCACTCTGCTGAAGCAGATCTCGGTAAGTGATATATTGTTGCGCGTGAAGTGCGGTTACCAGCCGTAAAATCACGGCCCCCAAAGATGTTAGTGGAGGGGCAGCCACAGGAGTAGTATTAATGTAGTAAAAATGTTTGTCGCCAGTGGGAATCGAACCAAGGTTCTCAGGATCCACAGGCCGACACGATAACCACTGTGCCACCTACTGAATATGAAGTACATAATTTAGCGACAACGTATCGGACTGTGGATTTTAGAAATAAAAGCCGGCAAACTGATTTTACCTCATTAAAATTACATCTCTCGCCACTAATATCTTTAGGGTTCATAACCGATCTTCACGCGCATAAATACTATCACTTAACGAGATCTGCTACGGCAGAGTGCCACACTTAGTAAATAGTAAAAGGCGTAGTGACATTTTATTATTTAAAAAAAATAGTATTCTATTAAATTTAAATTCAAACTTACGATATTAGAAACAAACAAAATATCGTGCGGTAGCTTAAGCTTACTTATTTTTTCGTCCTGTGCCACTTTTGTTTTTATTTGTATCTAATTTTTACTTTCTTATATGCAGTATAAGGAAGTATTGGAATCGTGAAAAAAATCGTTGACGAGATTTCCGCGGAAATACGTGTTTTGAGGTCCACTGAATCCGTTTTGATCATTTTCTCAATGATGTCTGTGTGTGGATGGATGGTTGGATGGATGGATGGATGGATGTGTGTCCATATGTGCAATATCTCATGAACGAGATAAGATTTGTTAACGAAACTTGGTAATTATAAGTTTAATGAAAATACGCTGAGTTGATTTTGAATAAAATTGAATAGCCGGAAGCGGAAGTTTACCGGACACACAAAACAATAAATTCCATTTATTTCAAAAATGGAATCAGTGAGGTTAAATTGGATCCAAAAATTCTTGTGAAATTTGACAATTGGCCTTGGGGATCCTCAAAATTGGAAAGGAAATAAATAACGTATTTATTTCATAACAATTATAATTTGAACGTTTCGGATCGATACTCGATCCATCATCAGCACCACATGGAGGTTGGAACAGTTCTGTTCCAACCTCCATGTGGAGATGTTGTTATTTTTATGTCTTTGACATGATTTTGTTGGCATATATAATTGTGAGTTTTTTACTCTTATTATATGATTTTATACGTATAACATCTGCAAGTTTTGTTTGTTTTTTGCTGATGATGGATCGAGTATCGATCCGAAACGTTCAAATTATAATTGTTATGAAATAAATACGTTATTTATTTCCTTTCCAATTTTGAGGATCCCCAAGGCCAATTGTCAAATTTCACAAAAATGGAATCAGTTACGAAAAAATATTTCAAATAAAAGATGTTAGCAAAAATATTTGGAACATAAAATGTTATTTGCAATTTTTCTGTATATGCGTCTAATTTTGAAAAACTAATTTTTATATTTAATAATATATTTCAATAATCATAGTAGCATTAGAAACAAAAAACATAAATTTTAATTTTTGCTTTATCTAGTTATTTATGTCTTCTTACGGAAAGAAACTAAATTACATGTTTAGTAACATATATTCTAAATATTATATATGCTGTGTATAAGAAAGTCGTGTCGTGCCCACACCAGGAGACCTATTCTAATTCTTGGCGACTGCTTGGCGACTAGTTTCTGTCGCTAAGTCAATGACGTCACGGTGCAGTTAATATCATAGGGATTTTTATTTCTTACGTTGGTATTAATCGGAACCACGTAGTATTTTGTGTTGGTACTTATAATTTCTGACAACCACCAGATATTTGTTTTTCTTTGTTAAACTCAAATATTTGTATGTTATTGCTTAAACTTGACATATCATAAATTGTCGGAATTTTTAGTAATTTTCAAGCAACTAATCAACCGAAAAATGCTAAGCGAGTAACGCCATGACACTTCGTAAGCGACCAGTCGCGAATAATGACGTCAGGACTGTACTTTTTAACTATCCCAACAGATGGCGCCAGTATCAAAGTCGCCAAATATGACGTCAAACAGTCGCTAAATCCAGTCGCCAACGAATTAGAATAGGTCTCCAGATCTTTTTCTATTCCTCGTTTAAAATTTATCAACATTATATGTGTTATACGCTACACGTAACATAAAATTAAAAAACAAAACTGTAACTCAAAATTACAGTTTCCGGCCTAGTGATACAAATAACTATTAATAGGGGTACAGTTTTGGTCGGTCTTCTCGCTACCTCGCACTTTTAATTTGCAAAATCTTAGATGTTTTGAGATGACTATCCCCCACCTAAGTAAGAGTAGGAATACCTACACTTGACGAGAGATTAAATGTCATGGTTTAGCTATGGGGGTAGGGGTAAGAAATTGTATCTATGATTAAGCGTAATGTTTATCATTTTGACGTGATCTCTGATTGCTTGGGTGGCACCAATCTGTCATTCCAGAGAGTAGTGGGCTTATCCATTTTGCTTTATAATTAAGGGTTGCTTGCGGGTGAACAGGTAGACGGGATATTAATAATATTAGAATTATATTCTCAGAATTATTCCCTATAATTAAATTTATAAGAATGAATAGCCGAGCATGTTAAAGCGTATTTAACTACACCCAAGTATGAATATCAACCTAATTATTGCACCCCCAAATCTTAACTATTTACTTATCATGTTATAGTTCCACTAGAGTATGAAGGTTGATGTTTTAATTATTTTATGGTTGTGGTTACTTTTCATAGGTTTGCGCTATGAAAAAAAGTTTTAAAGAAATATGGCCTTTATTTATTTTGCTATGAAGAACTAGAATTGTTAAAATCCCAAAGATTGGTCCTTGTAATACTTGCAAAATACCCAAATAACACAGGAGAGTATTAAAAATTTAAATTTTTTTGGTTTATCTTGGGTTAGCTCAGTGGTATGAAGTCGGCCTGTGGAACCCTAGTTCGATTCCCACAGGCGACAAACAATTTTCATAATTTCAAAAACTACTACCCCTGTGGCTCCTCCACCACTAACATCTTTGGGGGCCGTGATTTGACGATTGGTAACCGTACTTCACGCGCAAAATATATAACTTACCGAGATCTGCTTCGGCAGAGTGCCACATTCAGTAATGGGTAGAAGGCGTGATGATATATTTTATTTATCTTGATAATAGTTGTGATACAATATTTTACATATTTAAAGCGTATTTAGGACCGTCATGTGCTTCTTCTTCACAACAACTTGGCCCCCACGGTCACCACATTCTGATATTAATAATATGTTACGAAAAATACTCATATATTTGTCACAACTTATCATTTTAACGAAAACTTAGGATATGATAATTATATTTCAGTAGTTTAGCTTTTATACTATATTTCATAGCAGTGCCAAGAAATTATTGATTGATTATTACTAACTACTATATGAAAATTTTAAGTACATCCCTGTGTTGTTATTTGGGGATTATAACTGTACTGCAGTGGCCCATCTATTTTAAGCCAGACATGCTAATGTTTTCCAGCAATTTTCAAATGCAACATTTGACTGGCTACTTGAAAACAGACCTTTGATTTCTAGTGATACTATAACAGTAGTATCTCCTCCTTCCGGCGACTCTGTTCGATGTTCACCTCATCAGTAGGTGGCTGGGTGATACAAGGCAGGGCCGGATTGGCCTATTAGTTGCTACAGTTAATTAAGACTGCGGACAGAAACAGGGCAGGTTAATTGCATGCATTCATGCAACAGATGCGCTGACACTGAGTGTACCGTATGCTGTATGCCTTGAGAAGTGGGAGGTGATGAAGGAGTGACGTCACATAATTGTGCGTTATTGCTGTACTAATGAATATGGAGCATTTATAGTTCCGGAACTGGATGCTGCAGTGGGGTAGTGTTAACATCTGTTAGATAGTTGAACTGAGGTAAAAAGAAAATATAGAGCTACAATTTCTGTTTAAAAAAAATACAACTGTCAGAGGGACGCAGTTGTAATTATAAGATCTAGCCTCAGTCGAGTATTTAAAATTAACCAGACAGAGTAAATTACCTAAAAAAGTAACGGAACTACAGTTATTGCTACCTTTTAAATATGTAGCGAAATAACAGGTACTAGCTATATTTTGTAAAAAAAAAAAAAAATGGCGAGGTCACAATTAAAAGGTAAATTAGCTATTAAATTTTGAAGTTATTTTTTCAAAACTGTCAAAATAAATGAAGATAATAAAAATAAATAAATAACTATATCATCACGCCTTCTACCCATTACTGGGTGTGGCACTCTGCCGAAGCAGATCAACCAGTCATCAAATCACGGCCCCCAAAGATGTTAGTGGTGGAGAAGCCACAGGGGTAGCTTTTGAAATTATGAAAATTGTTTGTCGCCTGTGGGAATCGAACCAGGGTTCTCAGGATCCACAGGCCGACTTCACGACTGGTAACCGCACTTCACGCGTAAAATATATCACTTACCGAGATCTGCCTCGGCAGAGTGCCACATCCAGTAATGGGTAGAAGGCATGGTGATATATTTATTTATTTTATTATAAAAAAAATTATTGCAATAATTTTACATGAGATGAGTAGTGACAGCTAAAGTGATAGATTTATGTTTGACTTTTTTACAACTAGACAACTCAACAACTTTACAAAAAATAACCCCAAAAACAGTTGTACAAAATAGAATTTTGTAGCACTGTTTCTGACAAAAACAGATGTACAAAATTCACCATGGAAACAGAGTTTGTTCTTTTATTTATTTATTTACGAGGCGCTGTGTAGTAGTTGATCTATTTTTTTAGTTTGAGTAGGATTCCAACACGAGATCTTCGGATTCAAATGCCATAACGCTAAATTGATGTCAGAGAAATTCATTAACGAATTTTGGGTCAAGTGATTATCTATTCATATTATGCTATTAGATTTTGTAACACAATATAACTTTGTAATATCATTTACATTTTATAGCATAATCTATCTCAATTGATTAGTGGTCGGTGCTTTATAATTAATTTCGTGCAATTAAGTTTCCAATCAATATTGGTCCAGGCTGTTTATGAACGTGCTTACACATAAATTATTTTCTAGATAACTTTGACTATTTATTCTGGAAATTTATGAAATTTTCTCTGCTCTAACATACACTTTAATATTTTAAAGCAAATATTAAAGAAACAAACAAGAAATGATTTATTTGGTCAAAACATATTTTATATCTCAACATAGTCTCCTTGTAGCTCGATACACTTCGTCCAACGTTTTTCAAATTTTTCGATCCCTTCCAAATAGTACGATTTTGGCAATCCTTCAAAATAGGCGTTTGTCTCAGCGATGACCTCATCGTTGGAGTCAAATCGCTTTCCGCCGAGCCATTTCTTCAAGTTTGGAAATAGATAAAAATCGCAGGGGGCCAAATCAGGAGAATATGGTGGATGACGAACTAATTCATAGTGCAATTCATGCAATTTTGCCATTGCGACACGGTCGCGCTTTTTGTCAACAGAGAGCAAATGCGGCACCCATCTGGCAGATAGCTTTCTCATATCCAAAAATTTATGCAAAATGTTCCGTACCCGTTCGGTTGAGATGCTCATAGCCTCAGCAAGCTCGTGCACTTTAACTCGCCGATCGTCCAATATCATACCATGGATTTTATCGACGATTTCTGGCGTTGTAACCTCAATTGGACGACCAGAACGTTCGACGTCCTTTGTGGTCACCACAACGAAAATCAGTAAACCACTTGTGAATCGTTCCAATCGATGGTGAGGAGTCCCCATAATGTTTAACAAACGAGGCTTTGGTTTGCGTAATGTTTTTTCCACGCAAGAAATAATGTTTAATCAAGACGCGAAATTCAATTTTTTCCATGTTTTCAATAATCTTCAAGGTTGCTTGCTTTCGATGGGTGTCAAAACAGAACTGAATGACATATCAGTCTGAAAATTTTAATGCGTTCTAGTTAAAGATAGTACATCACAAATGTCACATGAGATTTGCGGCGCCATCTGTTTTATTTTTCAGAGACTTTTCACCTTGTCCTCGTATATAATATTCTCGCTATCTACATTTTAAAAATAAACAATGTGATGTAGAAACACCGTAAAACTACGAAACAAACAATAAAAATCAGGTATTCAGATGAAAATCGTTGATTTTCACAGTAAACATCCACTTCTCGAATCATATTCGCTACGAGATAAAATCGCAATTGGATATAAAAATGGAATCGCTACTTTATCTGCATCCAATTCAAAAATGTAAAAATCCCATTCTGAATTCCATGGAGCGCAGCAACTTCTATTTCTCTGAGTGCATGCACCAGTAGTGCCACCATCTCAGAAAGAAAAAAACTTAGTTTTCAATCTGCCGTAAAACAAAGCAATCTAGCAAAAGCAAGATTGTTAAGAAAACAAATGAAAAGTAGTAAAAATAGATCTGTAATGTTAGAGAGTTGTCTGATGGTATGAAAATCTTGGGAGTGATTGATGAACATGGAATTTCTCAGATCTTATAGATTGTAACAAAACAGCTATTCTCGCTTTTATTATTTAGTGTAATAAGTTTTCAAAATAGCTTTTTCTTTAATATGCAAATAAACTGACAAACTTTTATAGACTTCTTAAAGTATTAAGGTGAAACATAGGCCTAATTGGATCTGAAGCTATCAGCTGAACACTGATCTTTTTGAAACAAAATATTGTTATTATTATAAAGGTAATACATACATATGAATTTAGTGTTGTACGTACATACTTTTGAAGTGAAGGTAGTACTAGCGTGAAATTTTTTTTTGCAGATCTGAATGAAATTTGGCGCACGTGAACATTGGATAGTCATACGCATCCTGTTAAAATATGAAACACATTCATCGTCTGTGAACAAATATATTCGCTTGTAAAGTTGAGTTCTTATACACGGGGCTTATGGCGATCATCACTCAGAATCGCACATATTTGGTTTGTGTACCTCTAACATTTTGCAGTTTCATTTGAAAAACTAGTATGATGTTCTAGAACTATCCATGTATATTGTATCAGAAGGAGAAAGTTTTGTATCGTTTAGTAATGGATATATAGCCATGCAAAGCCTTGTTTTTAACGAAAAATTAAGAATCCCAATTTATAATGGCAACACCACACGGTGGTACGGTATTTGAAAATTGCCTAGACCAACAACCTATTAACAATTCATGATATTCAAATCATAATAGGTATAAAACACTTATTTTATTCAATGTTTATATTTTTTTGAGCGTCAGTTTTGCCACTCGACAACCGATGGCGCTACCGTCACACTAGTACTATCTTAAATGTTAAAAGCATTGTATTGCAATAAATTTATGTTCAAATAACAATAGAAAATTATTTAAAGATTTTTATGTAATTTAAAAAAAACTTTTTTCGCCTATGTTATTCTTTCCTTATGATTGTAGAGTTAATAATGTGCACCCACCTATTTTGTCACACTCAGAATAATTCATCACACAACAAATCTTCAATCACATCCATTCAATCACTCCTATACACTTTTCATTAATTTTTCTACGATGTACGTTTCATATGCTCAAAACCTCTTAAGGTAGTACTAGTGTAACGGTGGCGCCATCGGTTGTCGAGTGGCGAAACTGACGCTCAAAAAAATATAAAAATTGAATAAAATAAGTGTTTTATACCTATTATGATTTGAATATCAAGAATTGTTAACAGGTTGTTGGTCTAGTGAATTTTCAAATACCATACCACCGTGTGGTGTTGGCATTATAAATTGGGATTCTTAATTTTTCGTTAAAAACAAGGCTTTGCATAGCTATATATCCATTACTAAACCATAAAAAACTTTCTCCTTCTGATACAATATACATGGATAGTTCTAGAACATCATACTAGTTTTTCAAATGAAACTGCAAAATTTTAGAGGTACACAAACCAAATATGTGCGATTCTGAGTGATGATCGCCATAAGCCCCGTGTATAAGAACTCAACTTTACAAGCGAATATATTTGTTCACAGACGATGAATGTGTTTCATATTTTAACAGGATGCGTATGACTATCCAATGTTTACGTTCCCCAAATTTCATTCTGATCTGCAATTTTTCACGATAGTACTACCTTAAATTATTCACGAAAACTCTGTGTCATCAGAATTCCGAATAATATAGAAATATACTGTTGAGCAAGAGATGGATAGTCACTAAAATTAACGACCATTTCCAAGAATGATATACCTAGATTTATGTACAACTTAACGTCAAAATAAATTGTA
Organism: Pterostichus madidus; assembly: GCA_911728475.2. Classification (NCBI taxonomy): domain Eukaryota; kingdom Metazoa; phylum Arthropoda; class Insecta; order Coleoptera; family Carabidae; genus Pterostichus; species Pterostichus madidus. The sequence goes on along the minus strand of OU452308.1, from coordinate 35,286,254 downwards.
ATCCAGAATGACTTCAACAAAAAAATGTATTTCCATCCACGGCTTCCAAGAATCGACAATATTTTCACGAATATCATTTCTCCCCTGAGTTTTTTCTACTGACAGTAATTCCCTTAATCTTTACCCCAATTCTTTTTCGTTTTATCAGACACTTTTAAAATTTATCATTTACTTCCTCCAAGAATATTCATCCAGTCTGATTTATGATTTCCCGGATTCCTACAATATTTTTTCTCCGAACTACGACTCTCAAATTGAGAATTTTTTTAGAAAGTTTTGGTTTAGAAAAAAATATACAGGGCGCTATGTATCATTGATCACGGGCGACTAGGATCTGTATTTGAGTGCGACGGCTCGTTAATCACGATGGTAGTGCCGCCGTTGACGGAGCGGACGAATTTGGAAATATGAAATATGCCGGTTGGATTCGCACTCGTTGCTCTGCTGTTGCTAGGTTTTGTTTTGTTTGGGTAATGTTTTGACGGTGTTCTACATGACTGAATTTGAAGGCGTAAATCATCATCTGAGTTTCTAATGGTCATTTTGCCGTGATGCATATGCGGAGATTTGTGGAATGAACTTATAAATTAAATTGAGTTATTCAATGTCTGGAATCATTTTAACATGAACTATAAATTGCAAACTTTCATATTGTTTCAAATATTGATTTAATGTTTCTATGGTTACTATTTTCTAGTTCCCGGAGGTACTTTCCAAAGATCCGCTGTTTATATTAATATTATTTATAGTTATAAACAACATTTTTCCTACAATTGTGCGATTTAGTAAATCACTAAAATATTATTAAAATTTATAAAATTTATAAAATTTTAATGATATTACATGACAACGATGTTTTACGGCGTTTCTATGGTTTGTTTGTTGATTGCTTGTACATTGTTCTACGTTATTTAAAAATATTTCACTAACGTCAAAATAATTTCTTCAAAATCATCTTGATTGGAATAGTACAGTGAGTGATTCTTCTTTATCATTAACACCTCCAAAGATAATTGAAGCTCCGGATCATACTATGTTGGATCTATTTTCGACAATGACAATCAACCTGCTGCTGGTACTTCTGAAGCTTCCGAAATTGTTACCAATAATATAATAATATGAACAGGTACGGAAGAAATCAATGTTTCTTTAGACACAAAAGTTTCCACTTTACATTATGTCAATATAAGCAACTGTAACAACTGTATTAATAATATACACAAACAATAAATATGAAGTATTTCACTTACCCTTAAAATAAAACCATTTATCGATATATTTTACTTTGTTCGGTTCTTTTTATTAATTGTCTACAGATTAGATATACTGCAAATTAAGGTTACGTTTATAAACGTCAAAATATACTACTGCATATTTACTAGCGCTGGTTCACCGTATCTTCTTCTTTCATAAGCGTCTGTGGTCAAAATATGAATTCCGCGCTCGGCGCGAAATTTAAATCGCTGTCAAAACCATATTCTTTTGACAGTTACGTAATGAAGCACTTTCCGCACTAGTGTTTCTTTGCTTTCGGAAACGCACTTGGTCTGCATTCATCTACTTTCCATACGTAACCAAGGCAATTATAGTTACGTAATAACAAAGAAATCGCACAGTTGTAGGAAAAACAATTTTACGTATTAAATTCGAGGCAACAACAACTTTCAAATATGTTATATATACATTTTTAAAAATACAGGTAGTTGCGAAATATGTATATCTCTATGGATATCACAAATAAGTTTGAATGTATGTAATAAACAATACAAATTGTCTATATAAAAGTGTTGAATATTATATTTTACCTTCGTGTATTAAATTTAATATCATTAATTCTAAAACTTTGTACATTAAAGGATTAAATTATTTTAATTGCTTATATTTTCTGGTGTTAGTCATAACTTTAATTGTATTATATTTGATAAATGGTATTCTTATTTCAAATATAATTAAATATTACATATTACATACATGATTAACTAGGATTTTAAATATCGTTATATTTAATGAAAATTAAAAAAAAATATTATCTCCAGTACCCAATTCGCTACGGAAAATATAAAACAACTTGATATATGGCGACGAACATTGCTTAAACTATAATTATATTTATTGCAGAACCATATAATTCAACAAGAAATTATAATAATTAAATTTGAAAAAATCAACTTGCCTCCGCCAGGATTTAAATCCGGACCTTCCACTTGGGTCGCGAACGTCCTACCACTTAGACCACAGAGGTGTGTCTAAATGCTGGCACTGACAAGCGATTTTTTCCATGTGTCGATTGTTTGTAAATATCATATGCGCGAAATGGGTTGCTTCGACAGTACACATGATATACGAAACGGATTGACACAATTGAAGAAACTTCGAATGTTAATTAGTTAATTAAAAGAAATTATAATGTTGAATTGATATATTTTAAAAAATCTAAAAAATTTTAATATAAAATCCAAACAAAAAATCTATTTGATTTAATTACTTAAATTATATTATTATTATTTAAAACATATAATAAGTGTAATAGAAAATTGTAGACCACATTTATAACACATCAATCAGGTTCAGGTTATTAATAGAGATTTAGACATGATGCAGTTTACTTTTAGACCATAATCACACACACACAACGCGAATCATGTCGCAATTTCATTAGTTGCTCTTTAAAATCAATAACAATAACATTTTAAATATTGTAACCGAAAATGAAAAATCTACATATTTATGATCAAAAGAATGTTTAAAAAATCTGTAACTTTGATCAATCGATTTTTTTCATTTTTTTTTAATCGATAATCTCAATTTTTTATCATTTGATGGTTTCAATGACATCGATTTTATCCAGCAATCAATCTTTTAGAAATTTAAGATCAACGCGAAATTTTTTCACTTAAATCGATAAAACTATTCTTTGCCCAGCGCTACTCGCGACCATGAACTGCTTCGCGACCCGCCGGAGGGTTTGAAAAACACTGGTCTAGACTAACTGAACAAACCAAAAATTAAATATAAATAAAATAAATATATCATCATGCCTTCTATCCATTACTGGGTGTGGCACTCTGCCGGAGCAGATCTCGGTAAGTGATATATTTTGCGCGTGAAGTGCGGTTACCAGTCGTCAAATCACGGCCTCCAAAGATGTTAGTGGTGGAGGAGCCACAGGGGTAGCTTTTAAAATTAGGAAAATTGTTTGTCGCCTATGGGAATCGAATCTAGGGTACCAGGGTTCTCAGGATCCACAGGCCGACTTCATACCACTGAGCTAGCTACCCCATAAAATGATGTAGAGTTATCTTATTATTTAGAATTCTCTTCCCTTCACTTTCAATTCCAACATTCCTTGAATTCTCTAATCCCCTTTTTACAGAAATCACTACCCTTCTAACTCACCCTTCTCGCCACATGTTACCACCCACGCTCACATGCCGTAGCTATTGCTGTTGCCGTTCATAAATATGCAATATTGAATCGCATTTAGCCCGCGTGTCTCTCGTGTCCCCATTCCGTTCGTATCGGCATCGGGCATTGGACATTACCACGCCGCGTTCCATTGTCATTGTATGGTGTATCGGACTACGCGTAAATCATTTATTCAATCGTTGATTTATGAAAGCTGGTGACGTCACGAAGCGAGAACTACTTTATTAGCTCATTGTCGACGGTATGAACGCGGAGATTGGATAAGTCATTCATGGAATTGTTAGTGTCAGTGTTATTGTGGATTTGGATTATTAATGGCAGATTGTGTTATAGTATTGTATAAGAAAGATATTTCTGACAGAAGTATTGAAATTAATAGCTAATAGAAAGTGAATATCAAATGTCCTTTTTAATATTACTTCAAAGTTATATGATAAAATAGTTATTTATGTATCAAGGGTGAAAACAGGCGGTTATGGGCCGTTGCTTTGCGCCTTGTACTAATAATATTCTCAGCATCAGAAACGCTAATTTCACCCGTGGTACATGCAATATTTTATGCACAACAAAATAACATTTAATTTTATATTCAAAAGATTATAATTGGTACATTTATATGTCAATATGACATTTTGCAAAATCAAATATTCTCAATAAACAAAAATTGTCATTTTGTTTATGTAACTATAGGAAATTATTTTATTATGGCCCTAGGGACAAAAATAAGTATTTAAACTCGCTTTTTAGGGCTATAACACATTAATTTCGGCCCGGTTGTGCATAATAGTTATTTATGTATCAAGGATGAAAACAGGTGTTTCTGGTTCGCGACATGATTATTAGCACGAGGCGCAAAGCGCCGAGGGCTAATAACATGCTCAGGGTCAGAAACACTAATTTCACCCGTGATGTAAACAATATTTTATGCACAACAAAATAACATTTAATTGTATGTTCAAAAGATTAAAATATGTACATAGGTTATATGTCAAAATGATATTTTGTAAAATCAAGTATTCACAATAAACTAAAATTTTCATTTTATTTATGTATCCATAGGAATTATTTTTTTATGGCCCTGGGGCCAAAAACAAGTGTTTCAGCCCGCCTTTTAGGGCTGAAACACATTAATTTCGGCCCGGTTGTGCATAAATTCTTTTATTTTCTAATAATTTACTTTCAACTCAAATAACAGTATAGTATTTCAAATTTTGTTTCGAAAACTGCAAAATAGAAATATTCACCGAACAATTGATTAAGAGTGATTAACTAATAGTTAATTTACTGTCCAACGTCAAATTATTTTTTACCGTGTGTAAAGTAGTGGCTCAGTGGTATCTAGTCGGTCTGCGGATCCTAAGAACCCTGGTTCGATCCCCACAGCCAATAAACATTCTCACAATTTCAGCGCCGTGAAACGTGGAATATTTCAGTTTCAGGCGAGCTTGAGCTTTCAGCGATGAAAGCGACGTTGGAAACTGAATATTAAAGAGCGTGAATCAATGTAATGATCTAATGATGTACGTAGCGGGTTTGATATTGGATAGTGCTATTTAAACATTCAGTTGTAGTACAATGGTTGCGCCGACATTTTATTAACAAGAGTTTTTGAGATTACAACCAACTAAATTAATTATGGGGTACATGACTCAGTGGTATCGAGTCGGCCTGTGGATTCTAAGAATCCTGGTTTGATTCCCACAGCCGATAAACATTTATACCACATTAAAATTACTCCTGTGACTCCCTCTGTACTAACATCTTTGGGGGCCATGATTTGACGGCTGGTAACCGCACTTCATGCGCATAAATATATCACTTACCGATATCTGCTTCGGTAGAGTGCCACACCCAGTAATGGGTAAAAGCCTGGATGATATATTTATTTAAAGTATAATTTTACGCATGCAATGGTCTTTTATACCAACATGGTCGCTTTTCTATATTTACACATTTGGCTTTTGTTCTCCGTAAAAATAACATTTCAATTCTGACATTTCACGTTTTAGCCACATAATCAAATTTTCGCTTCACATCCCCAATTAAATTATTTTTCAACTTCATTTCGTATTCTTAACACAATATTTATATAATAATTATTAAAAAATAAAATTACCCTAATGTACACAAAATTGTATTTTTTATAAATTTTTACCATAATTTTATTCTCCAAATTTCCATACTTAAATAATAAAGGTGTTGTTTGCCGTGGCGGTAGAATGAAAATAATTTTGCCGTATATTAAATTCGCCAGCCGTTGCGTTGACCACGGTCTGAATGTTTTAAGGGAGGTATTGATCGACGTGCATTTTTTTTGCGTTGAATACTTGTAATTAAGTTATCCTCCTCACAATTTTTATCTTGATGTGCACCATTTTTGTGAAACATTTCTAGAACATGTTTTGAATAGTGCACTGTAAAATATAATTACAAATTTTTTAGCTTTGCTGGATATGCACAATTGGCTTTGTTATGAGTTTATTTATTCCCTTTTTGTTATTTTATTTGTTTCTAAATTAAAAATATAGGTTATGTTACAATAGGTATTTTATTTTTCATTGTTAATTGAAATGTATACAGTTGGAGCACAATTATTTTTATATTAGTTTAATTAGTCGATCTGCAATTTTATTCTTTATTCTTCATTTTACCCTGTTTTGTAACTGGGTTTTTATCTGTTACCGATCAATAAATTAATGAATATCCTTACTTTTCTAGATTACACTATAGATTACCTCTATTGCGGCACTGTTAACAAAATCATTTATTTTGTTATTATAACTGTTTTAATTTTATGTATTTTATTCCAGTACTAAGCTGCCTGTATAAAAAATATTACTTTTTAACCAAACTTTTTATGAAGCTGTCAGTGAGCTGTCATATTCTTTTTCATATATCGCGTTTACAAAGTTTAACTTTGTACAACTGTTTTTGGGAATGTTTGAAGTTGTCAAGTTCTGTAAATTTAAACATGTCGAACATAATTCTTTCAATTTAGCTGTCATTGCTCAGCTATTATACTACTAATATATTAAAACAAAAGATAAAATGTCTATTGGGATGTGGAATTGAGTCTTAATAAATAAGAAAAAATAGGAAAAAAATTTCCATCACTTGTCTCGTAATACCACAGAGGTTTTACAGCACTCAATTCCACATCGCAATAGACATTTTGTCTTTTGTTTTATTTCAATAGCTGTCAAGCAGTTTGCGATTTTGTCGGTAGATGGCACCACGAGTGGCTCCATAGCTCTCATGTCATGTTACCGTTGTAGATAGGTTAACATCAGTCAGTTCAGCTAAGTCGGTATCACAATCCACTATTTCCTAGTTAATCTAGTTGGGTAAATGATCGCATCATACTGATGAGTCTGGAAGGACGAAACGCGTCTATGGTTAAAGCTGAACTGACCAGCCGTTTGTTGATGACCTGAGAAGTTGATGCAAACGTGCTGTAAAACCTCTGTGGAATTACGAGACAAGTGATGGAAAATTTTTTCCTATTTTTTCTTATTTATTAAGACTCAATTCCACATCGCAATAGACATTTTGTCTTTTGTTTGATAGTAATACTTATATTATACAGTAGTTTCCATGGTTATATCAGGACTTTAATATTTACTTACTGTCTACCGTGAGCAGTAAGTAAATATTACATATCAAGGTCCTGTTTATTTTGACAACAATTTGACAGCTGTCAATTTTGAAACCTATTTTTTTCCTTCTATTTGTGCAAGTATTGTAAAAGATAGCTTACTAACCTCGAACTGTAAGTGATTTTTTTAGATCGCGAATGTTTAGAAAATCTCGATCCTACGGGCCTCGATTTCCCAAACTACATTTTTGACCTAAAACAGTCCCTTACAGTTCATGGTACGTATTATACTATTTTTACTTTGCGGTCTCGTATTTCAAACAACCGCTACGTCAAGTAAAACATCACTTTTCTGATTTATTATGTCATATATTATGTATTTATTCTACTCTGCACATAGTTTTAGTTTTTCGACATAACCTTGAGAGTTTGTCATATGTGAATACAGCTGAGCGTTTCCAGCTACTGTTTTAATCTTAGTCGTTGTCTTTGTCACTACACATAAACACAAAGTTTGCAGACTTCATACTTTCGACATAGTCTTTCGTCGCTGTTCTGTAAGAGAGAGGTAGCTGTGGTAATGCTATCTCTTGTTATGCTGTCAATTCTATGCCGTATTTATCAAATGTCATTAGGTTTGTGTAGAAAATACAATAAATATAGACAATAGAATAAAAATAGTAACAATTTCAACTGTGAAAAAAATAAAAATTACTAGATCAATAGCAACAACATAACTAACATGTTAAAAAGAAATTATTTCGACGCTGTCATTTTAAAATTTATTTCTTTTCTTTGATTTTATAAGTATAATTGCAATTTAATCAAATTTTAATAATATGAAAATCAATTTTGTAATTTAAATTACTATATTTGAAATATTCTGGTTTGTTCACTACAAAAATATCACAATTTTTTAAAATTCCTTTCCTTCATTTTAATATTAATTACTATTCCTTATTAATAATTTATATAATTTTTAAAGTATTTCAAATAGTTTTATACAATTATTTTCTCATTTAAGTGAACAAACCTTTACTAGAATAATGAATTAAGGTTATGTTTATGTTAAGAGCTGGAAATGGCTGGAAATTTTCATACATAAACAGAAACAAAAAACCAAAAACAAAGACTAAAACAGAGACTACGTTTCGACAAACGTAGCTTTAGTCTTGAAACAAATGACCTTCACTACTTAATAGGCTGATTTTTAAATGGTAAAAAGTTTTGATTCAAACTCGAATCTTATAAATTAAAACCTGCTAAACTACTTGTCCAGTAAGTATAAAGCCAATTTAAATGTATTATGAAATATAAAACACCTTTTAAATACCGATAATGAAAATTTCACTGCTTTTAACGGTACACAACCAACAAATATTTTCCCATTTGCCTAATAGAGAGAAAACAGAAAAAAAGCTTTTTCATTATATGAAAAACTGCAAAAGCTCCAAACCTCCCGAGATATAAAATAACAGTGAATGCGGTAAAACACGAATATGAATAATAGAAAACAACTCTACTCTTGTGTATAAAACAAGTTTTTACTGGTGTTTTCCTGTGACCAGCATTGTGGCGCTGCATTGCGTGTTACCGCCTGGCAGCAGATCAGGCGCACGATAATGCTCAATGAATCTTCAGGAACGGAGAGCAAAGCGTGGCAACAAATACAAAATAAAACATTTGATTTATGTGCCGTTGAGATTACACGCTAAATTATGGATTCCGGAGTTTTTAAACATAATAGCGAAAGGAATTGGTGACTACCAGTTTGATACCAAGTCGAAATGGAATGTTGAAGTTGTGAATGAAATATGAGGTTGTTCACTCCAATATTAGTTTCACAAAAAATTTATATTATTCATTGGTGGTATTGGTCGCGTTCTGATGTTTTCAAGAGGCTACTGTTATCGCTGTGAACTGCGGTTTTTTGTATTTTGTTTGGAGTGTATTATGTAGATGCGATTTGATAAGATCTCGGTTGTACTATAAACATTTTAGTTAGTAACTGTAAAATTGTAACGCCGCCATTTTGTTGAAGCGATGTCTTAAGCACAGATCATAATATACTACTATAGATAAGAAACTGCCATGTTACGCACTGGGATTGTATTTTGCGCCATCTGAGTAGTGGAAGTCTAACTAAAGTCGTGTATATAGGCAACCGGGTATGCGTATTTAGGCAGCTTGTAATTTTTTGTATTATTTTATATTTATTTAAACTACATAAAATAAAAATTCATAAATACAATATAAACATTTACTAAAATATCTTCGTGTATACAATTTATTTATAATTTGAACTGTTTCAATCGCAGTTTTATCCAATCCTTGTGAACTTGGAAATATATTATGTATATACATATATTAAACACCAGCGACCGTCAGCTTTTTAGCGTGAAGCTTTCTCTTTCGAATGCAGTACCTCTCGCTTCTGTAAACAAATCCGTATAGCCGTAGCATTCGTTCTAATTAGAGTTGTTTTTTTGTTTCGCCGAAAAAATGTTAAATGCAACATTAGAGCAACGAATTATTGTGAAATTTCACATGAAACTTGGCAAAACTGCTACTGAATTTATTGAAAAAAGTACCCGAATTGTGGAAGGACAAATCATGATTTCTCCATCAAAACAATGCCCTGGCTCATTCCGCAATGTCTGTTAAGAGATTTCTAGCCAAGTACAGCATCCCAGTGTTGGACCATCCGCCTTATTCGCCAGATCTTGCGCCGTGCGACTTCTATCTGTTTCCTAAAGTGAAATTTGCCTTAATAGTAACAAGATTTGAACTTTGTAAGAGAAATCGGCACGCGTTCTGAAGGAGCTGAAAGAAGAAGACTTCCAACACTGTTTCGAACAATGGAAGATTCGCATGGAGCATAGTAGGGATAGAGGAAGGGTGTATTTTGAAAGTGATAATAAGTTAATAGGTATGGAATAAAAATAAAATATTAAAACAGCATCAGTCTCGTTACTTAATAACCTCAGCTCGTATTATTTCACTCAGCAGAATATTTCTTATCCTCTCAACCTCATCACTGAGAAACCATCCTTTAATCCTTAACCACCAATCATCCTCTGCATCTGCACTTCCAAGTGACAGCCATTTCCAGCCGGCGCCGCTATTGACATAACAATCCAACACGGGTCTAATTAGCGCCGGCTATCAAGCAATCGAACCATCGACAATAAACGACGCCTGTCGCGTCGGCCGTCGTCTCACGTTTAGTGCCACCGCAGACCTATTGATAAGCAAACACGACATTGCGCTAATGTCCCTCTCGACGTGTCCGACATGGTGGAGGCGAAACTGGACCTGGGGGATGATGCGATAATGCATATATGAAGGTAGAATAGAAGTTCTCTACCTAATTGATGTCGTGGGCGTATTCGAAACTGGGAAAATATTAGCGGGCCATGTTGTAAAAGAAAGCGTGAAGTGTTGTTACCAGTCTTTACATTACAGTCCCCAAAGATGTTAGTGCAGGGGAAGCCAGAGGGGTAATTTTAATGTAGTAAAAATGTTTGTCGGCTGTGGGAATCGAACCAGGGTTCTCAGGATCCGCAGGCCGACTCGAAACTGAGAAAATATTAGCGAGCCATGTTGTAAAAGAGAGCAATAATATATTATTTTTTCTTCCGAGTGCTTTTATGTACACGAAAAACGCGTTTCGTTTACTCAACTGTTAAAGTCTAATTTAACTGACAGCGTATTAAATTTCGCGGCTTCGCGCGGAAGACAGAAGTTCATATTTTAGCTACTAACCAACTAACCTCTATTTCTGTTTTAACTCACGAAAGGATTGCAGATAATATACCACATCGATAAATGGTTTTATTTAAATAGTAAGTGAAATATATCATATTTATTGTTTACAGTTATTGCAATTGCTTATATGAAAATATGAAGTGGAAACTTTTATAGTGTATAAAGAAACATTGATTTCTTCCGTACCTATTCATATTTTTAAGAGTACAGGATAGTCATACGCACTGTTAAAATATAGAACACATTCACCGTCTGTGAACAAATATATTCGCTTGAAAAGTTGAGTTCTTATACACGGGGCTTATGGCGATCATCACTCAGAATCGCACATTTTTAGTTTGAGTACCTCTAAAACTTTGCAGTTTCATTTTAAAAACTAATATGATGTTCTAGAACTATCCACGTACATTGTATCAAAAGGAGAAAGTTTTTTACCGTTGAGTAGTGGATATATAGCCATGCAAAGGCTCGTTTTTAACGAAAAATTAGGAATTCCAATTTATAATGGCAACACCACACGGTAGTACGGTATTTAAAAATTCACTAGACCAACAACCTGTTAACAATTTGTTATATTCAATTCATAATAGGTACAAAACACTTATTTTATTATATCTTCTTCTTTCCCCGAGCGTCAGTTTCGCCATTCGACGACTGATGTCGCCAACCGTCACACTAGAACTACCTTAATTTATTTATTTATTTATTTATTTGTTACTCTGCACAACAGGAAGTAAATCCCAATTACAGTACAGGGGGCCTACAGCTTATAGTGGAATCCGAACCACTCAGACACAATCGTATTTTTTTGGAAATAAGTAGAAGTCAGTGGGATTTGAACGCACGACCTCTTGCTTGGTAATTAAGAAATGCAAGTTTTACCTCGCTTTTATCCATTGAGCTACGATTGCCTGTTGCCTAAGGTAGTACTAGTGTGACTGTGGCGCCATCGGTTGTCGAGTGGCGAAACTGACGCTTAAAAAATATAAAAATTTAGTAAAATAAGTGTTTCATACCTATTATGATTTGAATATCATGAATTGTTAATAGGTTTGTTGGTCTAGTGAATTTTCCAATACCATACCACCATGTGGTGTTGCCATTATAAGTTGGGATTCTTAATTTTTCGTTAAAAACAAGGCTTTGCATGGTTATATATCCATTACTAAACGATAAAAAACTTTCTCCTTCTCATACAAAATACATGGATAGTTCTAGAACATCATACTAGTTTTTCAAATGAAACTGCAAATTTTTAGAGGTACACCAACCAAATATGTGCGATTCTGAGTGATGATCGCCATAAGCCCCGTGTATAAGAACTCAACTTTACAAGCGAATATATTTGTTCACAGACGATGAATGTGTTTCATATTTTAACAGCATGCGTATGACTATCCAATGTGTACGTGCGCCAAATTTCATTCAAATCTGCAAAAATTTTGTTCACGCTAGTACTACCTTAAGCAGATGTCATTTAGAATGTGTATTCAGATTTTAAATTTGTCGTTAATTTTTACAATTGATACTAGATGCATGATTTATTTGGAAGTAACACGAGTTAGTTCTAGATCAATTTACGGTTGAACCCAAGTATAGTGAAGTAATCCATTGTTCATGAAAGATTGCAAAGTAAACATTGTATAAATTTATCTTAGACTGTGAAATGATTTGTAGAAAACAATGTTACTCTTTCTAGTGAATTTCTTCTGCGATACTAGCGCTAACTAATGTCTAAATAAAACTTTTGCACTCAAATGCAGACAGTTACATTTTTCAGAAGCAATTTTCCTTCATATCTCTGCATCGTTCTACAAAAACGTGTTACCAACAAAAAGATAACCACGAAGTAAATGCATTACATTCCTGTTACACTAGCAAGAATGCACTCATTGCACTTGTATAACGAATAAATTCTCTGCAGTCTCGTGAGTATTCGGAAGTGTTCGAGTGTTGTCGGTGTAGTAAGCGATGTTGCCGCACAAAGCGCTGCGATAGCGCAATGATGCATGTTGTCTGAAGGCGCTCCAGACTACCAATTTGCTCTGATGTGCTTTATGAACGAACTCTAATGATTTTGAAATTTGATATATAACTCAGAACAAGTATCTTTGGAGAGCTATATATAGACGCTGTAGTTATTTGTCATTTGTTTTTGGATGGATAGTCTTGCATGGCTGCATGAAATAGTATTTGGGTCATTTGTTGTATAATTTATTTATTTTTATATTTTGTACACTTACTCGGAATTGTTTTATTTTCATACTGGAGCTTTATTGTACATTCCCAACAAAATTAACTGTCACAATGTTTAAAATGGAGTACGTGGAAAATGTTGCACCTGCTACAAAATGAAAAAAAAAACAGTAATTATATTTAATGTAGAAATGTAACAAAACTTTTGTAATTATTGTTTATTAAAGTGAAGAGAAGAAAATTTTCACGCTAGTACTACCTTAAATAGCACTATCCAATATCAAACCCACTAACAGATTCTATAGAATAGCATAGAATTAAATTTTAAAATATTTACCACTGTACGTATATCTCTTATATCAGATTTTAACACTACGGCAACTAGATATAACTATAATAATAACATTAGATCATTACATTGAATCACGCTCTTTAATATTCAGTTTCCAACATCGCTTTCATCGCTGAAAGCTCAAGCTCGCCTGAAACTGAAATATTCCACGTTTCACGCCGCTGAAATTCTTATCGGTGTCGCATCTAACCCGTGGTACGACGCTCGACACGGCGCGGCGTCACGACGACCACCGTTCGAACGAACAGTGGTGTGAGTGAGAACATTAAATACTTTGCTTCTTTTTTACGTTTTTTATGCGGGATTCAACGTTGCAATGTGGAGGAATTACAGCCGCGATGTTGCCAGATGTACGCCTGGGTAAATTAGGTAGATTTGCCCGGGGAAGATTTTAGTGGCTTTGAAATATGACGAATTATTTATCTCTTAATCTGGATGAGTTTTTAATCTTTTGTTTTATGAGTGATTTCTCTTTTTATATTTTACTTTGAAATGTATTAAACTGTGCATTGAATGCGTTTAATTTCATTTGTTTATTTATCTATCTGGTATTGATTATCAGGTTTAAATGGAATGTCTGTGCGCAATATAAAACGATACTTTTGAAATAACACCGTTAACAATTAATTAATGAAATGATAATATTTTATGTTAACAATGATTTTATGTTTTACTTTTGTTTGTATTGGAATTAATCGGATAATTTTACATTGTACTAATAAATTAATATGTTTTTATCTTTTACGGCTTATTGTAAAATTTATTAATTTTGAAATGTTCATTGATTTTTAGAAAGGTTAGATATTAAAAAAAAATTAAATATATCATCACCCCTTTTCCCCATTGCTAGGTGTGGCACTTTACCTTAGCATATCTCGTTAAGTGATGTATTTTTGGGCGTTAACTGCGGTGACCAACCGTCATATCACAGCCTCCAAGGATGTTAGTTGAGGGGGAGCCACAGGAATGTGGTAAAAATAGTTTGTCGGCTGTGCGAATCGACATGCCAACTACCACTGAGTCGCTAACCCCATCAAAAATTATAGTCTTAAATGGTCAAAATCAAATCAAATAACTATATCAATTACTCTATTTGACATGTAACTTGGACTTAAAATTTGTTTATTTAACTTGTCGTTAATTGTTATAATTAATTTAAAATTCCAATACTATAATATTATTCTGTTTTTGTTGCAGGTAAGGACAACAGTTTTACCTATAAATTCTAATCTGCATACATTGTTTCGTTCTTCTATATGTAAGTGAACATTATTAAATCTAGTAAATTTAAAGCATCATAATTATCATTGCTGTATTTGTTCCATAATAGCTATTTATGTAACAGGTACTTATTGAAAATTTTTATTGGACGAACCATAGTTTATGGCCGAGCGAACGAGGATGATAAATAATGCAAGTCCAATAAAATTATATCATGTACGAGTTGAGTACAAAGCTTTATGTTCGATTGCCTAAAAAGGAAATGCATCCAATTTATTAGGACCGAAATTTCCATCTCCGGATAAAGTTTCCGAGAACTATCGGAAGGATAATTGAAAAAAGATTGCATCTGAAAATGGCGTTCAGTATAATTGTTACTATTTACACGATAAAAGATTAATGAAAGGTGTATACGAGCCCGGTCCCACTTCAGTTGGCCCGAATTTAATTTTTTCGTTAAAATTTTAAATAACACTAAAAATCCAAGTATCTTATATTTACTAAATTCTACAATTAATTTTCAACATTTTTATCTAAATTTAACATTAAATATATTGTAACGAATTTAAAGCCAGACAGTCGAGAACATTCCAGAAACCTTCTCGAGAAACAAGTGCGTAGCAGCGTGACCTCACTTGAGTTCGCTCGCATGTCTGAGCGTGTGGTTTGACGGAATATTCTGGGACATTCTGGAATATTCAAGAACTGTTCTACGCACGGGAGTATATAAGCCGAGGTCGAGTGGCTGAGTGGACAGTTGATAGTTGACAGTAGACTTCGAACGCGTAATATAAATGTGGTGAAATAAATAACAGCTCAAGTGTACGTAATATAAATAGTAGTGTTAGTGACCGTTATATAAATAATATTAGTGTTTAAATATTTATTAGTAGTGTTTAAGATTTATTGTAGTGTTAATTAATTCTAAATAAGTTTCTGTTATTTTTATATTCATTTATTAAATAGTTTTATTTTCGTTTAACATAAATAGTTGTGAGTCATTTCTGTGCCTTAAACATTCTACACACTTCCAGAAAGACGAAAAACGTTACAATATGTTAAACATAAAATGTGTAGCTGTATAACTCTCATTTTTTTTTCTTCACATAAACTAAATCAACACACAAATGAACTATCATGATTATTATCTTGTGGGCAGTTTGGCGGATGAAATTGAAGTTAATTGTTATATAAAACAAACTTTATTATTATACAGTTTTTTAATAAAACAGTTTTTTTTTAGTTAAAACTTAAATGTTTATTTCCTCTTTCAATGGCTGTCATTTCTAGATGTATGTATGCATCCTACACGAGAAATAAAACTATAAAATATAACTTCAAACGAAAAAATAAAATTGAGCCAACTGGGCTCGTATAAGTGATTGAATGGATATGATTGAAGGTTTGTTGTGTAATGAATGATTCCGAGTGTGATGAGTAAATGAGCGTGTATGAAAGGACATATTAATGATTCCAGCGTGATGTTACATGTACTTTGATTTTGATGCAATATTGTTTTATTTATCCTGCTGATACTCATTGGGAACTTTATCCGGAGATGGAAAAACCCGTCATTAATGTATTACTTTGATGTTATTTCACACTCAAATATGGTTGCCAATTTAGTAATTTAAACTGGAACTACCTGCAACAAATGTAATAATACGATACTCATTTTCATATTTTAATTGGTTTTTTGCTTCCAACCACAGAAGTACTTTTTCTAGTTGTGTTTATTTCCTTTGATAATAACAAATTCAACATACATAGACAGCGAAAGAGTGGCGGAGATCTCATTTTAGCATTTTGATTAACTTTAGACAAATGATTGTCATTATTAAACGCTATTCATTGTCCACGTATGGAATTTCCGGCGTTGCCAGTTGATGTCAAACAAATTTGCATGTCCTTTAAATGCAAACGAAATTACTTTTTTCTGTCCCTGATAATAACGGATGCGCTTCGGGCCGGTTTGGAAAATAAAAGCATGAAGTTTGCATACAAATAAGTTTATTTACCACTCTGAAATTAATTATTTTCTTGAAAAACCAAGTTTGAAAAATGTCCCACGTAACCGCGGATTTTTTTTGTCGCTTTCAATTTCTAGAGTAATTAATTATTTTTTTCTTGAGCTCGAGATTTTTTAATTTCTTTTGTACACTATTCTTTTCTTTTACGGCAGAAAATAATTGTATTCTTAAGCCATACTTTATTATATATTCTCTTTCGTGTAACTTATGGTACAATTCTTTGTGAAGAATAAATTACCTACGATATTAAAGTTTTTGAAAAGATTTATTTTTTATATTTCCTGTTGTCAAATATACTTAAATATAGTTAAATAATTTTAAAGATAAATACAAGGGATACAGAGAACTAGAAGCATATTTATTTTAAATATTTTTCTTTCAAATCATTCTTGATAACAGAAAATATAGTAAATTTTGCCGAATAAGTTCTCGTATATGTCAAGATATTTTGATAATACACTAATATGAGTGCATGTATTTTATTATTTTTATTCCTAATTTAATTCCTATGATTACCATTTATTTATTTTCCACAAATAGACGGGATTTTATCAACTGCATAAGCCTCGTGCACATGAGGAAAGTTTTCTGTGAAAATTTTTAGAAAGACGAAGTCAAAAAAGTTTTTTGAAAATCTGTCAATTACTCTGTGATATAAAATGAATAAACTCTGTGACATAAACATGAAGTTAGTTACTTTCCACAAAATCTGTCCCGCAATAGAAGAGCCGCTATAATTTCCAAGAAATTTTCTTGACTTCTTCTTCTTAAAAAGTTAGATTTTAGGTTTAGAAAGAAAATATAAATTTCTGATTTGATTTAAATTGGAAAGTTCAATTCAACTGACGTTTAAAACTGATTTATTTTATTAAACAGAATTCTTGAAATCAGAGTAGATTAAAAGTTTTGATGAAAATAGTTTTTAACGAAATAAAGGAAAAGAAAGGAAGCATGATTTATTAAATAGTTTCTACAGGAAATGTTCCTATATAATAAAATCTTTACGGTTCTTTGGGTTCAGTTCTATAAGTTAAATTAAGCTAAAATAAATTCAAGTCAAAGTTGTAAAGAGTTAAATTTTACATCTAAATCAGTCTAGATATTTCATTTTACTTTTTTACTTATTACTAAATTAAGATTAAATTATGTACTTTTGCTGGATTGCAAGAAAAAAATAAAGAGCTCTTTAGTTAAAGAATTGTTTATTTAGCAACAGTATCAATAGCGATTTTTTATAAACTTATTGAACCGTTAGTTGCTAATGAACTGATAAAACTTTCATTAATTAAGGCTATAGGTATGTTTGTTCACATTTGTTCTATTTTCATGTCTATGTAAATAATGCGATGACAATTATATTAAAAGATTATTTTGGTCCTAACACTAAAAAAGATGACGTATCCATGATAACGTAAACATTCCTAAAATAGCCTTCTTGTACTATTGAAAAAGTTGAAATAATAGTGTCGTATTCAAGTATGTGAAAAACAATAAAAAAACAAACTTATTTATTATTCGTCAGTACACTCCAATAATGAAAAACAATATATTTTATTTATTATTTCGTTGTAATAAAAATGAAATTATCTTCTCACTTGACATGAGATTTATGATCTTTTCCTTTCATGTTTTATTAACATATTTAAACAAAGTTTTTACAATACCCGTACTGAAAGTTTTCCATTAATGACGAAATTTAAACACAGTAAGTGGAACTTTTATAGCACAGTTGGTTTCCATGGTTACATCAAGACTATAATATTTACTTTCCATCCACTGTGGACAGTAAGTAAATATTATAGATCAAGTTTATGGAGTGGCTAGCTCAGTGGTATGAAGTCGGCCTTTGGATCCTGTGAACTCTGCTTCGATTCCCACAGGCGACAAACAATTTTCATAATTTCAAAAGCTACCCCTGTGGCTAATCCACCACTAACTTCTTTGGAAGCCGTGATTTGACGACTGGTAACCACACTTCATGCGCAAAATATATCACTTACCGAGATCTGCTTCGGCAGAGTGCCACACCCAGTAATGGGTAGAAGGCGTGATGATATATTTATTTATTTAGTGTTTCTTCCAGTGATCGTTAACTTTGCTTTTTTTATTATATTAGATAAAATAGATTTAAATAAAACTTGTAGAGAATTGAATGAGTTAACTCATCCAATATCTGTTAAAATTAGGGTCAATTATAATACGCCCACAATTTGGGGAAATAGAAAAGTTTGTTTGAGAAAAATCATAAATTAGAAAGAGCGAAATGGTGCACAAGAATAAGAATATGTAAGACAGCTTAATCTTACCACTTCGTTTTGAATTTATAGACAAATATATTTTGTCTTATATCTGCAAATATTAATATATTAAATAGAAAAAAAACCTCCTTGCCTTCAGCACATCCTGTTATGAATGGTTCGCATTCCGTACATTGTTGCATGATATATTTACGAAACACGCTGACCGAACAAGCACAAATGAAGCCTTTGAAATATAACGGAAACAAAATAGCTTTGAAACAGATACCATTTTGTGTTAGACTGAACGTAATGTGCTTTTAGACAAACAAAAGCCCAATTTGGCAACGTCGGTGCTACCCTAAGCAAGGGTGGGAGCAGTAGGCCACGCCTACTGCCCTGCTCCTGTCTGACATGAAAGGATAATCCAGAAAACAAAAAACGAACGTCTACTTAGCGGCAACTGATGTGCGATTAGCGCAAACTATAGTGAAACTGCTTAATTATTTAACTTTAGGAGCCTTGTTGCCGAAGCATCACGTATGTGGTAATGAAAAAGTTTACCGAGTATTGTTCTTGTAAGAGAATTTTTTTGTTACATGGAAAATCTCAAAGATTTTTTTATTGGCGTTTCTCAAAACTAATGAAATGCTTCATTGTATGTCTCGTGTCTGCGTTTTAACCAATCCTGTCATTATTATACTGAGAATAAAGCTCTTGTGATTATTCCCGGTAATTATCTCTGTAGACGCTTTTTTGTTTGTGACAAATGATAGGTAGTTGTCAAATAATTATTTAAAACTGTCAACGCGTCAAGTACAATGTGTGGAAAAAATCCATTTAGTTGTATTTCAGACACAGAAATACACCAACAAATTTTGGAAACAACTTCCAAGAATACGTTAATAAGTAATCAATCGATATGGACCCAGTTAAAAATCTTTTAAGTTGGATGAATCGACCTCAACAGCTAAGTCAAAATATAATCTAATTAAATATAACTCGAGAGTTCGATAAATTAGAAAATAATTCTCCAGTATCTTTCTCAAACTTGTTGTCAGGCAATAGTCACGAAAGCCCGTAGGGCTTGAGTGGTTATTGCTAAATGGTTTTTTTGGGATATGGTTTAGCTTAATTTGATAAATTCAAAATTCAGGATTAGCCAGATGCTAGCTAAAAACTCTTTTGAGAATTGGGCTAGTTAAGTTTTCATAAGAATTTTACAATAACGTCATTAAAAATGTGCACATCTATTTCGCTGCCAAATGATATTAAAGTATTTTAGAAAACGTGACGCTCAAAAAAATTTAAGAATTGAATAAAATAAGTGTTTTATACCTATTATGATTTGAATATCATGAACAGGTTGTTGGTCTAGTGAATTTTCCAATACCATACCACCGTGTGGTGTTGCCATTATAAATTGGGATTCTTAATTTTTCGTTAAAAACAAGGCTTTGCATGGCTATATATCCATTACGAAACTATAAAAAACTTTCTCCTTCTGATACAATATACATGGATAGTTCTAGAACATCATACTAGTTTTTCAAATGAAACTGCAAATTTTTAGAGATGCACAAACCAAATATATGCGATTCTGAATGATGATCGCCATAAGCCCCGTGTATAAGAACTCAACTTTACAAGCGAATATATTTGTTCACAGACGATGAATGTGATTCATATTTTAACAGGATGCGTATGACTATCCAATGTTTACGTGCGCCAAAAAAATGTGTCAAAAGAACTCATTTCTTTAATACAACATTACGCATATTTTTATGATACTATTTTGATATCGTTTTCCGGATTCGAAATACAGTTCTCACTGCATTACCACGGAGATATTTACTCCAAAGTTCTTCCTCATACATTCTTATTTCAAGGGATGCCCTCAAGTGTAACATATGAAAAAGAACTTAATTAATAAAAGTCCCCAGAACTTTTGTTTCCATAAAATTATGATCCTGCGCATAGCCACGCTCACGCTCACGCTCGTGCGTATTTCTACGTGAGTGACATCACTCATTAACGCGAGTTTATGTTACCACGCAGCGGAGCGTGAGGGAGCGACACCAGCGCCAGGGCGCGTCGGTGACAGCGTGAACTACAGATCTGTCTGTTGCTCGTTCTGGGGCAGTAGGCTGTGCTCTGACTCTGGGTTTTGGGTTTGTAGGTCATGCTGAGCGGAACGGGAACGGGAATTATTTTGTCTGGGTTTAGATTGTTTTGTGGTCGATATTTTTACAGAGTCACGAATCTGGAAGATGAGTGGAATGACAGATGTCGATGGTGGTAATTGGGGTAGTTCTTGATGATAAAAAAAACTATCTGGAAAGAATTGTCTTTTAGTTTGTTATTAATGTTGCATCTTTAAAATTCTTTCAATGCTTCGGATAAAATAAATAATTGCGAAAATAGCTTTTAGTGCCTACTATCCTGACAAATTTTAGTATAGAAAGTCGATTTTTACCAAAACAGTCAAGTAAAGTACTTATCCAAAGTTACAACAATAGGCGTATTCCATTTGCCACTTGCATCTACTGATCTAGATCACTTATTTATTTCGCTGGATTACTTCGCTGACTTTATTTTCAGTACTAGAATTACAGATTCTAATTTACTTTGAAGTAATTCACCCAAATAAGAGCATCAGAATGCTTAATTCAGTTCATTTAGTCATGTTGTCTAATTTATCTGAACTGATTTAAGTGAACCAATTGGCAAATGGAATACAGCTACTATTAACAATTTGGTAAAGATTTTACCTGGCTGTTTTTTTTTTTTGTAACTGGATACGTTAACTGCTGTCAATACAATTCATATAAAAAATGTATACATTTTGAATTATTTATGACTAATTATTAAAAAAATAAATATAAAATAAATATATCATCACGCTTCCTACCCATTACTGGGTGTGGCACTCTTCCGAAGCAGATCTCGGTAAGTGATATATTTTGCGCGTGAAGTGCGGTTACCAGTCGTCAAATCACGGCCTCCAAAGATGTTAGTGGTGGAGGAGCCACAGGGGTAGTTTTTGAAAGTATGAAAATTGTTTGTCGCCTGTGGGAATCGAACCAGGGTTCTCAGGATCCACAATCTAGGGATTTTTCAACTATAAATGTTCATTTACTACACAATACTCGTATTATATTCTTAAAACGTTTCTACATCCTTCTCTTTTATTTTTTTAAATTAAAATTACTTCTGTAGCTTCTCCTGTGGGATCGTTATTAAAAACAAATACTTTACCTTATTCATAAGAATATGTCAGTCAAGAAAAAGATAAAAAATTAGTTTAAAAATTCATGAAATATATTAAATTGTGAATATTTAATAATATACCAGTCAAGAATAACTTACCAAAATCTATTGTGGCAGAGTGCCACATCCAATCATAGGTAAAAAGCGTGATGATATAGTTATATTTATATAACTCCTTTGACTACCGATTGTTTATATTAGTAAGAGATAAAAACTAACAAAAACATTAATTACAAATTGATTATACTTTGTTTAAAACAAATACTTCCGATATAAACAAGCTCACAGTTGCTTATTTTACAAACACCGAATTCTGAATACACTAAACAGAAAAACTACCCAAACAGATCACGTAGCAGGCTAGGATAAAATTAAAAATAGATGAAAAAACAAACGAGCTCATTGAATGGTAGCCTGAAGAGTCTGCGCCGACGAGAACTGACAATTCCCCGAATCATACCAACGTGTCTATTAGCTCCGGATGCCCGATCACTGGGGTTTGAACTTCCCTTCATATGCCTCCCTGGGTCCCTGACTTGAGTACCCTCAACCTGGGGCAGCGGTGCGTTTGAACGCGCTATGGCAGAGCTTCCAAAACTTGATGTTTGATTGTATAGAAACTAGAGTTTTGTTTGGTTAATGACCAGTTTTAAATTTGGTTTAAATGAATAAAAGTAATGCGAAATGATATACAATATGGAGTAATAAACGTTGTTGCTTTTATTTCAAATTGAATTATATACCGCCAGGATTGCAGATTAATTTTTCTACGATGTAATTTTAACTAATTATATTAATTTAAGTTATTACATTTCAACATGAAAATTTTTTTTGTAGGTTACTTATTTCACTTTGTTTCATATCAAATATTTTATTACGTTTACACGGATATTACAAAAATATTTATCACCAAGAGAATTAAAATTTCATACAAAAGAAACACCATTTAGAACATGTCAGCATGTATTAGTTTCTATGGAGGCATACGAACTGAATAATATTAATTAATTTCAACACATTAAATACTATTCCTGTGTCTCCCCCTCCACAAACTTCTTTGGGAGTCGTGATTTGACGGCTGGTAATCGCACTTTACCCGCATAAGTATTTCACTTACCGAGATCTGTTTCGGCAGTAATGGGTAGAAGACGTGATGATATATTTTATTTTATAAATATAGAAATTTATTTTTTGCTTGGTAGTAAACATTTCTATGTATCACCAGCGTTAAGTGAATATAAACTACTCAAAAAAAAAAACCGGTCACCCAAAAAATCCCAAAAAAACGTCACTTTTCAAACCTCTGTCAGTTTATCAGTTTTGAAACAAATTGGATGCAATTTTTTGTCCGGAGTCGCCCAAAGTCTAGTCTTTGAAAAGCTGTGAATTGATTTTGACTAACCTCCCTTTCCCTTCCCCCAGCCACCCCCAAACGAGAACCACTTTTTTCCTGAAAAAAGGTGATTTTCCAAGCTTTCTATGGGAATCATCAGCCGTCAATTGACAAATCTGTTTACAGACAATGAAAATATGGACATTTTTGTTACTCGAACGCAAAACTGCATCAAAATCGGATGATTTTTTGAAGAAAAAGAGACATTTGCAGAGGTTGGCATTCAATTGTCCGTAGTACGTAGACACTCGAACACATACGGACACTCAAACGCACACGCGCACACATACACACACATACACACCCCGACGACGAAATGTAAAATAATTATGAAATAGAAAAAGTTGTCATTAGCATATCAAACGATTACAAATAAATAATCCAGTTATAGAACAAGCGGGGTAATTTCAGTCTAGAATAGAAATAGAGTTAGTTAATTGGCGACAAACATTTTCACCACATTAATACTACTCCTGTGTCTCCCCCTCTACAAACATCTTTGGGGCCGTGATTTTACAGCTAATAACCGCACTTCACGCGCAAAAATATATCACTTACCGAGATCTGCTTCGGCAGAGTGAAACAGCCAGTAATGAGTAGAAGGCGTGATGATATATTTATTATTTATTTTATTTAAATGTCGCAAGTATCAAAGAGATATTAAAACTATCACTCCCAAAAATTCCTTAGATTCCTTTTATTTGCAGTTACCAAATTGGATGAAAAAAGTGTTAGACCTGACTGCATAAACCATAAAGGGATATTCTCCCGGATCGAAGATACTTTCTGATTGAAAAGTTTGGCATCCCCTGATTTGACTCTTCCCTGTGGGAGAGTCGGCCGTGGCGTATGTCTGCGCACGTGAACGTGTTGATCACGCGTGCGTAAAGGTCGTTCAATTCCCGCCGCGTAGATGGCAGCACTGCGGTTTTGTTTCGGTGAAAATGTCTCGGTTTGTTGGCTAAATTTATTGCGTTGTGTTTTGTTCTCGTGTTTTATCAGCGCTGTTCTCATTCACTCTTGAATTAGATAGATTTTTTCCATCAGGACATTAATTGATTTGTTTGAATTGTTCTTCGGGATGGTTTATTCATTTTGTGGACCTAATTGATAAGGGATGATGCTTGTTTTGCTTGCTGTCACGTGAAGTAGCCCAGGATAAATATTTAATTTTCGAACGGGCGAAATTACAGTCATTTATAAATTTGTTTGACGTGTTTCATTTTTTATTTGCTTTATTTTGTCTTCCGAGTACACTTTCAATTATTTCGTCCAATTTGTTTCCAGCACATTTAATTGCACGGGACAAATAAATCAATTTATTTCTCGTAAAACCAATCATTTGAGATAACACATTTCGTTATACACATTATTTATATTTCAAAGGTAAAAATTAATTTTTTATTTGGTTCAAAGCGAAGTCATTCAAACAGAACATAATATAAATTGCATTCGCTTTGTAACTAAACCATTCAAGGATATATTCCCGTTAATTAATATGTACCCCATGTACTACAGTATTAGGATTTATATCATTTGGAATCGTATATAGGTTGGTCCATCAGGAAACGCACCATAAGTATTTTATTGTTAATTTTGAAATATTCAATTATTGACTGCCCCAATTGTTTCTCAGTAAAATAGTTTTTTTGTAAACAACAACATTCTGCATGTAATTATATCCTAATACATAAGTTTTCCTTATCCAGAACAGGAAAAACTAATGATTTAAATGTTAATTTTAATCAATTTACTAATGCCATGGAATTAATTTTCACTGTTCTTTGTGTTACATTTTAATAAAATATGTATTCTTTTGAGCTTTACTACGAGTGTTGTTTGTTATGAAATATCAAATATATTTGTTTTATTATATGGGGTAATGGCTTAGTGGTATGAAGTCGGCCTGTGGATCCTGAAAACTCTGGTTTGATCCCCACAGTCGACAAACATTTTCACCAATTTAAAATTACCCCTGTGGCTCCTCCACCACTAACATCTTTGAAGGCCGCGATTTGATGGCTGGAACCTCACTTCACGCGCAATCATATATCACTTACCGAGATCTGCTTCGGCAGATTGCCAATAATAGGTAGAAGGCGTGATGATATATTTATTTATTTATAATAAATCAATGGGGTAGGTGGCTCAGGGGTATCGACTCGGCCTGTGGATCGTGAGAACCCTGGTTCAATTCTCACTGCCGACAAACATTTTCACCACATTAATACTATTATTATGGCTCCTCCTCCACTAACATTTTTGAGGACCGTGATTTGACGGCTGGTAACCGCACTTCACGCGCAATCATATATCACTTACCGAGATCTGCTTCGGCAGATTGCCACATCCAGTAATAGGTAGAAGGCGTGATGATATATTTATTTATTTATAATGAATCAATGGGGTACGTGGCTCAGTTGTATCGACTCGTCCTGTGGATCTTGAGAACCCTGGTTCAATTCCCAGTGCCGACAAACATTTTCACCACATTAATACTACTCCTGTGGATCCACCTTCATTAACATTTTTGGAGACCATGATTTGACGGCTAGTAAGCGCACTTCACGCGCAAAAATATATCACTTACTGAGATCTGCTTCGGCAGATTGCCACATCCAATAATGGGTAGAAGGCGTGATGATATATTTATTTATTTATTTATAATAAATCAATGGGATAGGTGGCTCAGTAGTATCGAGTCGGCCTGTGGATCCTGAAAACCCTGGTTAGATTCCCACAGCCGATAAACATTTTCACCACATTAATGCTACTCGTGTGGCTCTCCTCCACTAACATCTTTGGGGACCGCATTTGATGGTTGATAACCACACTTCACTCCCAAAAACATATCACCGATATCTGCTTCGGCAGAGTGCCACACCCAGTAATGGGTAGAAGGAGTTATGATATATTTATTTATTTATTTATAACAAATAAAATATTCATTTATATTCTGTTGTGATTCTTTCGTCATATTACTTATCAGAACGTGCGAGAACTAAAAACACCCTGGTGCTGCGGGGGTGCTCTGGAGCCACTCCAGAATCAAGTGGGACCTGTGACGTCACGGGATGTCTATAAATTCTTACCAGATGCCCGTTTTTTCCACTGAACATACATAATTTACTGAGAAGATATGCCGCAATACATAAGGAATATGTATTCGCGGAAGATAGCTCGTTCAAACGATCATATTTCTTCGACAAAAAGACAGAATATCCTATTTCGAAACAAACTCGAGGGGAAAATTGTTTTCTCCAGTTTGAGGAATGTATAATTTATGAAAGACTTGCTCTTGTAGACGACATTTTATTATTCGTTTCGTTCTTTTGTCTCTCAGCAGATGATTTTAATTTAAAATGTTTAATAAATGTACTTGGCTGCGTCTTGACATGCGATGGAAACCGGGCATTAATAATGTAATTTTAATTCGTAGCAGTGATTTATATGACTAGGGTTTTTGCCGCGGTTGTATGAATAGTTCACGCGTATTTACTAATCAGATCTGTTCAATATTTTATTTCATTTACGAATTTTATTATACTGAAAATGTTATAAAGATCTACTGACGTCATCCATCCTGATACAACTTAATAAAATCATAAAAAACTGGTGTAATATTTAAATGACAATTTAAAAAAATCTGCTGTGGGCACCACACGACTTTCTTATACACAGCATATTTAATATTTAGAAATATGAATGTTATATATTATTATTAATCATGTAATTTAGTTTTTCAGTAATTCAGCATTTATCTTTTTGAAACACATAAAATATCAAATTTGTTTACGTATAATTTTTTAGTAATGTTGACTACTCTATGTCTAACTTTACTGATGAGGCATATACAGAATGTCCGTTTTTCGAGCCTAACCCTTGGCATCTCAAGAACCGTGAGATACGAAGTCGATTAAATTGAGGCAAAGTTGCCAAATTAGTTGATCATTTTAATAATATATTTGTTTTTTCAGAAAAAGACATAGATAACTAGATCAAGCGAAAATTTAAATGAATGTTTTTTGTTTCTATTGCTACTATGACTATTGAAATATATTATTAAATATAAAAATTAGTTTTTCTCAAAATTAGACGCATATACAGGAAAATTGCAAATAACATTTTATGTTTAACAGATACAAAAATAATATAATTTACGTATAACAGATACAACGTCTTAAGATTATTTAAGTCTTTATGGGATGGCTAGCACAGTGGTATGAAGTCGGCCTGTGGATCCTGAGGTCCCTGGTTCGATTCCCACAGGCGACAAATTTTCATAATTTGATAAAGCTATCCCTGTGGCTCCTCCACCACTAACATGTTTGGGGGCCGTGATTTGACGACTAGTAACCGCACTTCACGCGCAAAATATATCACTTACCGAGATCTGCTTTAGCAGAGTGCCACACCCAGTAATGGGTAGAAGGCGTGATGATATATTTATTTATTTATTTAAGTCTTTATTAATTTTTGACTTTCTTTTCTTTGTTTTAAATTGTTGTAAACTATTTATAATAATTCCAATTATTATTGGTAAGTTATTTAATCTAATTTGTTATGTTGTAACTTAGTTTAATTTGTAAAAACATTATTTTAGACTTGAAAATGGGACCAACCCTTAGTCCAGAAACGTCGTCTGTTTTCACAATTTTGTAAATTTGGAAATCGCAAAAAGCCAAGTAATCCAACCACAGAGGAGTAATTCTTTATATCCTTCCTACTCCTATTTGTTCACTTAAAAATTGGTCAGGACAATAGGCACTTTCTTGCCTGTTATCAACATATTACTTACCAATATCTCAAACCTAAAACTGGATAAAAAGATATGATGAAGTGTTGTTACATTTATGAATTTTGTTTTGAAAACAACACAAAACATTAAATTCTAGTACAAACCAAACATCGAACTAAAATGTTATCACCAAAAACAACATTTTCCCTCTCAACTTCTATATAAGAAATATTCATCCCTCCACGACATTTCGGAAACCGCTAAAAGCTTTCAAGGAAAACATATCTTTCGCTTGCTGCTGCGGTTTTGCTAAAACTCGTGTCGTCATTGGCAGAGAAAGTTTTCTACGTCTCCGTGGTTCACTTGGGGGTTAAGTGTCAAGGTAATGAAGAGAAAATTATTCGGTTGTGAGTTTTTCCACGATTCTCTCTTGTTTCGTTTTTGTTCTGTGTTGTTTCCTTTTGTTTTTCCTCCGAAAAGTTTCATATTGATTCTTTCAGAAGTTTTTCTGGTGGATTAATTATATTTTAAGTTATTACTTTTTCTTGTACATATTTCTTTTTGGAGGTTATCTTTTAAAATATTAATATTCTGGGTTATTAAATTTTTATATTATTTTGTTTTTATGAAATGAAGGACGTATTTCAATTTTAATTTGAAATGTTTGATGTAGTCTTCTTGAAACTTTCATATTTCATTTTCCGTATTGTATTCATATATTTACAATCTTATTGTTATATTATTTATTCATTATTATGGCGTAATGGCCAGAGCTGGGCAGTAGCTAGCTACTTTTGTAGCTTAGCTACTAGCTTAACTACATTTACGTTAGCTGTAGCTGTAGCTTAGCTAACTGTGAAAAAATATAGCTGTAGCTTGTAGCTAGCTATTTTTTTTTCTATTAGCTTAAAAATAACAACTGAAGCTACTTTGAAAGCTAGTTTCTGTAGCTTCAAGCTACTTTTTTTAGCTTCAAGCTACTTTTTGTAGCTTCAAGCTACTTTTTGTAGCTTCAAGCTACTTTTTGTAGCTTCAAGCTAAAAAATATTTTATTCTATTACCAATGTCAAAAACATGTCATTTTAAAATTCTTTCTAGTGACAAAAGGACGTTATTTTTGCACACCGCTATCATTTTTAGTGCGATAATTACGTTATTAAAGCACTAGTGCGGTAATATTTCCAAAAACGCACGAGTGCAATAATAAAATACTACTTCACTCAAAATGAATGCGATAAGTTTGATCGCACGATCGTAAATAAAGTAGTTTTTTGAGTTAAAAGTGTCATTTACTTATATTGCAGATTTTTCAAGTTTGTAGACACCATATACCTCTGATGAAAGTCAGTATTGTGCACTGGTTTTTAACATCATTCGTAATTAAACATGTTTAATTAATATTATCGGTTTTTACACGTCAGCGACTTCTAGATCTGAACATTGTGTTTGGTTAGCGTTTAGTTGAATTTGTGCAGTGAATGCTTTGCAATGAGATGGTGTTATTGTTTTGTGTATTTAAGTAAATATATTTAGTGTTTGTTTTTAGTGTTGTGCTGTGTTTTAAACTGAACAATGCTTCTGATAGTGATAGTCAGCAGAAAATATATTTGCACAATTAAAAAAGGTACCTGTTTTATGCTTATGCATACTATTATATTGATATTGTTAATTGAACCCTCTCATATTGATTAAATCCTAGAGGTATA
Source organism: Pterostichus madidus (assembly GCA_911728475.2). Classification (NCBI taxonomy): domain Eukaryota; kingdom Metazoa; phylum Arthropoda; class Insecta; order Coleoptera; family Carabidae; genus Pterostichus; species Pterostichus madidus. The sequence goes on along the minus strand of OU452308.1, from coordinate 35,256,322 downwards.
AATAGAAATGGACTTGTAAGATTATAATGTAATAAATGCTACATTTAAACTTTTCATAGATGTGTACATAATTGTTATTGGTTGGTTAAATATGAAGTTAGTAATATTAAAGGTTAAGTGGCAAGTTAATTTATTTAGGGCCAGTTTTTCAGTCACCGATTAATGTTAATTATGATTAAATCAAAACGGAAATCATAGTTGCCATTATTATTTAACCATGATTAACATTAATCTTATTATCTTTTAATTCGTTTTCAGTTCTTACGTATGTCGCAATCTCGAATAAATAAAACAATATAACAATCTATCCACTTCTGATAATTGTCGCCTAAATACGATGTAACTTTTTCTGGATTGATACTGCTCCTTCTGCAGTTCTCTATTCATGTATTTGTCAGGATAAATAATAGACGAAGTACAGGCAATATGTACATCAGTTTTATTAAAATATATAATTACAAATGATTAACTTTTCTCGTCTCTCGCCGGATACACACTATCTTAAAACTATCTACAAAGTCAACATGCACCCTTAACCATTTACACACGTCCCTTCATCCCTCACCTATTCCAACATATTTCCACATTCGGCGTCACTTAGACAGACCCAGACACACTTGACCATAATTTATTAGTTTAGAAACACAAATACAACCTCAAACATATCATTCTCATGATACTTAATATTTTCTAAAACCAATAACCATAAATTAACTAAAACGAGTAAAACTAAAAACCCATAATTTAACAATAACTAACTAAATTATAAATATTGCCAACTGCAATTGTGTGAAATTCACTTTCAAGAACAAGCCCAGGGCGACACTTTCTCCCTTTCTTATCTTTTTGTTTCATTTTCAGTTACTGCATTGTGTGGATTTTTCTTTCATATACAAGTCTCTTTCATCTTTTCTAATCTTTGTAGATTCGTTGTTAGTTTCGTTATTAGATTCGTTGTTAGGAGTAAGCGTGAGTAATTTGAGATGTTTTATGCATATGTTGTGTACGTTGAAGAAAGAAGATGAATGATAAGTGAAGAGGAATGATCTGATTGAAGGTTTGTTGTGTGATAAATGATTTCGAGTGTAATAAACGAATGAGTTTATATGGAGTGATCTATGAATGTGGTTGAAGTGTGTTTGGATGATAATGTTTGACGAGAGCTGATTGATGAGTGTGATGAGTGATTTTAGGATTCGTGCTACCCCTTTTTTTGGGATATAGCGTGAAGATATGCATGATTAACATTAATCGAGAGTAAACCGGTGATTGAAAAACTGCTCCTTAATAATGTTTAACAGTTATTTAGGTAAAACTTCAGTATACACTCTTGCCTTATTTTGACATTGAAGAAGTTCATTTTTCCAGTGACTCTAAAACAGTTTTTAGGTTAGTTCGCTTCGCTCGCATTTTAAATATACAATCTCCGTTTTCCACCGCTCCTGCCGCCGTTGCCTTCACATGGTCTAATTATCCGATTTTACATTCTCCATCGCAATAATAACAATCTACCTGTCAACTGTCTCAATAGGACTACCCTCTGTTTTAGAACCACTGAATTTCTAATCTACTGCATCGCGTCGTGCTCTTAAACTCAACGAATGTGCTTTAAAGATATTGTACGCTGTCAAAAGTGTTTAAATTATTGTAGAGAAAAATTATTTAAATGAAAAATACGGTGAACTGAACTTTCTTCGAATTATATTTGAAATATTTTTGTAAAATAATGTAGAAATATTTGACAACGAAAAATATATGGTGCCAAACCTGTCAATAATTCTTGAAAAGAAACTATAGTGTTCAATAAACATAAAATTTCAATTCTAACATTACTTTCTTTTTGTTCCAGGTAAGAACTACATTTTTACAAATTCCAATCTTCTAAAAATGTTTCCGTCTTCGATGTGTAAGTAAATCTTGTAAACTAATAATATCCCTTCGTGAAATGTTATACTTCATATTTAAAATGTAATGAATCATCGCTACGAAATAATTAATTAATGACAGAATAATTAAATTGTATAGAAATTATTGCATACAATATTAATTGCAGTCATATATTGAATTTTCATCATAACGAAACTTATTACAATCATTAATAACAGACTGTAATGACGATCACTCAAACCGCCATCAAATGAATTAAATTGAAAACTGCTGAATTGAAAATGACGTCATCACAGTAATGGTTTTGGTTAGTTTCCTTTATTTCGAGATTAATTCCTAGGTTTTGTAGTAATAATTATTTAGGGTTACTTACGATGTTACAGAATCAAATTGTTATCGGTGGAGCATGCACGGTATTTTATTGTTATGTTTGAAAATAACAAAAGAAACACATAAAAATGCTAGAATTTTAGGGGAAAGTATCATAGTATACGCATCTGCATTTATTCTAATGGTGCACTAAAGTTAAACAGCTTCCTTTAATTATTTAATTTAGCTAAAGTACAAACGAAGATATCCTTTTGAAACATTTCATTTGTTTGATTAAATAAAAGAGAGTAGCTGCAATTTGCTCCAAATATTTGGAAGCTCCGTCTATCGTTTTGTTTAATTTGGTTCATCAACCATTTTTAAAAGTTGTAACAAAATATATTGATCAGTGAAAAAGCAGTTTCATAATTTTCGATATTAATGGCGATATGATTTTTTCAAGTTCAAAATGGATTTGTGGCGCCATCTGTATTAGTCAAATAGTTGATTAAAAACGCCTTTTGCCTATTATTAGATGTGGTATCTCGATAGGTGATATATTTTTCGCGTGAAGTGCGGTTACTAGCGTTAAAATCATGGCTACCAAAGCGGTAGAGGAGCCACAGGGGTAATAAACACAAAATCAACACAATTAAACAGAATATTAACGTATGAATTAATCAGAAATGGAATTACCAAGAAAAACAAGTGAATTGTTTATTAATCCATGAATTTGAAATTCAAATAATGTGATGTTATCAAAATAAAATAAAAATTCCCTAACATTTAGAATGCGAATAATAAATTAAACTTCTTCATTAATTTTACAAAAAGTCTGCGCGAAAAATTGTGTTTATTACACGTCCAGAAACCATTTTGCAAATGCTTGTATTTCAAAGCATCGCCTTTAACTCGTCCTATCAAAATATACTCGCGTAGCAGTTTCTGAACTAATAATACAAATAACTATTTTCTATGACCGCGCAGAAAATAGACATTTTAAATTGTGAGTTGAAATCAAAAAAAGACATTTGCCGCTTGCCGAGCGACAATGTAAGAGTGGCCGTATTTATTTGGGATTTTTAAAGTAACCTGCAGGTTACTTGGCACACTTTATGTAACCTGGAACTAACCTTAAACTGACCCTACTGCCCCAGCTATTTTAGGGGGTTGGTAGATTCAACCCGTTTACTATCTCTATCTAATCAACTTGTGTTCCTTGTTATTCGTAGCGGCATCGCGATTTGTAATAGTATAGAGAGGTTAGGAGTTATTTTTATGAAAAACGTAAGTCATTTTATAATAATATTTTGAAAAAATATACTAAACTATTATTTATGCAGATGATGGAAGAGCAATATGCATTATGTGCTTCTTGCAATATAAGTCACAGAGGATAATATTACGACACATTATTACGACTCCGAAATTCATTATTTTGATAGTTCTGATGACAAAATTGTAAAAAAAAACAGACCCTGACGTTATTTGCTTTTTGAATATATAAAGATGACTCAAAACATCCAATTAAAAGCGCAATTTAACACACAAACAAAACTAAGCAGATGTCGCTTCGAACATGCATTCAGATTTTAAATTTACCGCTAATATTTACAACTGACACTTGAGATGCATCATTTATTTGGAAGTAACACGAGTTAGTTCTAGGTCAGTTCAGGGTTGGATCAAAATTTCCCAAACAAATACGGCCAATGTATCATTGTATCTATAGATACATGAAAACTGTCGCCTGAATTTCCAAACAGAATAACTGTCAAACATGATTTTAAATTCTTTTTCAAACGTTTCTAAATGGCGTAGAAAAAATACTGTATGCACATCGAGCAGAAAGTGATCTTGCCCGTCGCGCATACAGATTGTTGATAGATAACTTTCTGTTCCATGTATACAAATAACTATTACTGCAGTAAGCAGCATTATTTATGCTATATTATTTCAAAAGTAACTATGAAAGAAAGTAACACGATACCAGCTATTACATTTAACAAGGGTAATATCGTATACATCTGACCAAATGCTCATTCATGTGAATTTATAATTTTCGAGTATTTCAAGCGGAACTTGATACAAAACCAGTCATATAACGCAAACTCGCAGCAATGCATTTTTAGATGCAGTTCTCTTTCGCTTTTGATGTTCGTTCTTGTACTCGTATATGTTTGCAATGCAATTACTGTCTAAATTCTAAAGTGTCTTGTGCAATTCTCTGCAACTTGTGTTTGAGCGGATTCTTGAAGCTCTTGTGCTGCTTCTTGTGACTTCTACTTTTTGATGTTTACTTATTTTAAGTTTGTGTCGTGCGTTTGAGTTTTTTTAGCGAATTATATTTTAATTTGTTGTCAAGGCATTTTAGTTACTCAAATAATCTAACATTTCAAAAGTCCCTAGTTTTTACAGAACAGCGTTCGGTAAACAAATTTCCGAACGATTTTGAGATATGTTATATTGTTAATGTCCAGAGCTGGGCAGTAGCTACCTTCTTTTGTAGCTTAGCTACTAGCTTAGCTACATTTACCTTAGCTGTAGCTGTAGCTTAGCTAACTGTGAAAAAATATAGCTGTAGCTTGTAGCTAGCTACTTTTTTTTCTATTAGCTCTAAAATAACAACTGAAGCTACTTTTAAAGCTACTTTTTGTAGCTTAAAGCTACTTTTTAAGCAGAAGGTCAACAAAGTACGCATGCATACAAGCTAAACCCACACAAAATAATTATTTGTTGCCGGTTCTAACTGGCTCTAATACGCAAAAATACACAGTAGGTGCTAGATGGTATTTGCTATTTTTGATATTTATGTACATAATAGTAAATTAACAGTCATTATAACAAAAGACTGATCATATGACAATGGCAAATTTAATCAATTCACAATAATTTAAAAAAGTAGCTTTAAAATTTAACAGCTACTTCAACGAAAGCTTTTAGCTGTAGCTTAGCTATATTTTACAAAATATAGCTTATAGCTGTAGCTTAGCTACTTTTTTTAAGTAGCTTGCCCAGCTCTGTTAATTTCGGACGGAGGAGAGAAAGAAAACAAAGTGAATTATGTACAACTGTTTTTTTTCAAAAACAATAGGCGTATTCCATTTGCCATTTGGATCAGTTCTAACTTGCATGTACTGAACCAGATCACTACTTTATTTCGCTGAATTACTTCGCTGACTTTATTTCCAGTACTAGAATTACTGAGTCTAATTTACTTTCAAGTAATTCATCCCAATAAGTACAACAATTTGTTTAATTCAGTTCATTTAGTCATATTGTCTAATTTATCTGAACTGATTTGAGTGAACCTAGTGGCAAATGGAATACAACTAATATTACAAAATTCAGTTTTGTGCAAACCAAGTTTAAACTTTAAGTTTTGTTGGTGCAACTGGCCATATTAATCTCATGGTCACATTTTAAACAAGTTGAAAAATGGTGTTGCCTGTATATAAAGAATTTATTAATTTTGAACGTGCCACATGCTAGCTGTTCTTTTATAACCATTTTTTTTAATTTTCAATTTCATTTCTGGCGTATTCATATTGTTTTAATTATAAATATGTAAATAAAATGAAACGTGGCAAAATATGAAAATTTATTTTATATAGAAAATTAATAAAATAATTTTATTTCGCAACACGGGTTTCCTGTGCCATGAATTGGTTATCAAATATGTTTTTTTTTTTAATTTGTTTAAAAGTATATTATCTGCCAAACATTGTTTGAATTTAATTTTTATAAAATCATATAAATTTATATACTCAGTTCTAATTTTACTGTATCAATTTATTTATTTGTTTAAAAACTAAATATATCACGTTCAATGTAAGCAATGAGAAAGCAGAATTACATATAAATGTCAAATCTCGAAATAGTCACCATTTTCTGCCTGAAATAATTTGAAGAAATTGTTCGTTAGTATAAATAGTAATTAAGGAAATAATGCATGAATCCTAGCTGCATTCAATGAACATTTATTCATCAGACTCATCCTGCAATTAATCCTTTGCCAAATATTCCTATCCTGACAAATTTATTTATTTTTTCTATTTTACTTTCATAAAAAGATTTCATTTAATTTTTGATGTTTACTTTCGCTAAATGATTATTTTATGTTTTATAATAAATAATTGTCCTGTACATGCACATGCACCCGTCAAAACTTCTGTCTACCATTTTTATTACTTAATTTTACCAAAGTCTATAATTTAAACTGAAAATTAGCCTGTAAATAATATGTCAATAACCACCTTTAAAATTGGAACATTCGCATCGGCGCCATCTATAGTTGCCACCCGTTCCCAAATCTAATTTTCTTTTTTCATCTTTTTCATGACTAATGCTGGGTTGCTTAAAAGTTTTATCGGTTCATTAGCAACTAACGGTTCAATAAATTTTAGAAAATTCTTATTGACTCTGTTGCTAGATAAACAATTCTTTAACTAAAGAGCTCTTTATTTTTTTCTTGCAACCCAGTATTAATCTATTAAAAAAAACCATTTCTGTCACTGGAAACAATGAGACATCATTGTGCACCCCAGCGCTCTAACTATTTGTATAAATATTTAAAACAAAAGTAAGGATCAATTACTGAACGGATATACTGACATTTTCTTAGACATACCGTTGCAAATACCGCAGGAAAGGGTTTTATTAAACAATTCAGTTTTCATTTACAAATAAACCAACTGTCAAAAGACACTAATCAGTTTGAACAAAACCCAATTATCTCGAGAATTCAAGCTACAGGTGTAAGACATAATTTAATATCCCGAAAATAAAACCCAAAGGATAAATCTCAATTTAAGCGGCAGGAGACCCGACAGATAGTAACCCACGCCGAGGGGTGGTGGGGGGGGGGGGGTGGCAGGCGGTAAAGGTGCGTGATGCGGAGAAGAAGAACATAAATTCAGAGCTCCAAGAGATTCATATTTTTTCGGACCTGGAGATGTGCGTTTATATTTTCAATCTGTTTCAATTTGGCGTGTCCGAAGGCGGTAATGTAGAACTTGACACCCTTGATGGTTTAATTTCGAAGTAAGATTTAGAAGGTTAGATAACGATATTTATTAGGAATGCGAGCAGGAATGGTTTTACGAACAGTACAATTAACATTACTATCATACTATATATTTATTATAAATAATAACACGTCAAATTTAAAACATGGTTAAGTAATAGCAAATACTAAATAGTTATTTACATAACAAGCATCGAAAGTGTAAGGTAACGTGCGAGTGTAAAATTGAAAAACGAGGCGCGCAGCGCCGATTGATTTAATTACACGAGCACAGTTATCACACTTTCGAGCGAGTTATATACACTATTTTTCAGACGACCACAAAGTATTTCTAAAACAGTTTACAAGAGCAATGTAGTTACACTTTGACAGCTGATGCGTTTTTGTAGGTAAGCGTTGACGTTTGACGTTTGAGGTTATGTATTGTAATACCAACTGTACTAACCGTAATGTCAAAATATTAAATAATGCTAGAATATTAGTAAATAAGTAAATTAATTTAATAAAATAAGATTTATCTGTGCAAATGTGTTGAAAAATCTGCCAAAACTTCGATTTAAATAATAATACAAATACTTTTCATTTATTTTACTATTTTCTTTCATCGTAACGCCATCTGTTGTCAATCAGTGGAACTTCACCTCATATGTTAGAAGTGTACGTTGTACATCCTAACATATCAGTATGTTATGTTCAACTTTCCGTAGTTTATGATGTTGTTATGGTTACTTTCATACGTGGTCGTCTGAAAAAGAATTTTTACAATACCTGTATTGTAAGTTACCCATTAATGACAAAATTTAAACACAGTATGGGCCAGTTTCATAATTGCCGGTTTACTCTTGATTAACTATAATCATGATTAAATAATAATGGTAACCATAGTTTCTATTATAATTTAATCATGATTAACATTATTCAGTGAATGAAAAACTGGTTCTAAGTGGAATTTTTGTTGCACAGTTGATTTCCATCAGGACAATGATATTTACTCCATCCATCGTGGACAGGAAGTAAATATTTTATTTTCACAACAATTTGGCAACTGTTAATTTTGAAACCTATTGTTCTTTTCTTTATATTTGTACAAGTATTGTGAAAAAATTGCTTATTAACCTCGAACTGTCAGTGATTATTCTTGGTTAATTTTTATTCAAAAATAAAATATTATTTCTATTGCTTTTATGCCTTCCACTACCAACATACTCAGTCGAACGGTATTTTTTAACATTAAGATGGAAACATATTTACGTTTTACAGAAAAATACGATTGAGTAGTTTGGATCTCATCATAAGCTGCAGTTCCCCTATAACTGCAATTAGGATTAGATTTATGTTGTTCAGAGAAACAAATAAAATAAAAATACTGTTATATATTTTTAAATCAATTTCATTCGTAGTCTGAAAACTTTCAACAGACATGTAACAAGATTGTTCAGTACATAAGCTTGTCTCCATACTCGTAGAATTTCATATTAAACTTTGTCGAAACACGTCGAATGTATTCAGGGGTTTGCGGAATAAAATTGCCAGATTATCATCAACTCTCACCGGTGCTAAACGAAATTTAAGGCCCACCGACGCGTATTTCTGTAATTATATTAAAATGTTGACAAGACGAATTCATTCCGGAATATCTCCGCTTGAATATTCACCTGCAAGTTGGACGTATTTCTTAGGGGAGGTTTTCGAATTTCTTGTCTTGCACTCTCTTATCTTCTTACATTATCATTATCTTTAAAGATTATATCTTTCGTCGCAGAAAACGATAATGAAATCAGAAGTAAAACAAAATTTCGAGAACATCTCTCTTTGTCTCTTAAAGGCATTAATTTTTGTTTGTTATTGTGTTCCTTAAAGAACATAAAGGCTGATTTATGTTTGGTAAGTGGTTCACAAAAACAGAGGTAAGTAGGAGTATTATTTATTTCTACTGCGAGTTGCAATACTGAAGGCCTTTCGTTTATAATTATTATGGAATTAAGGAAGCTGTTTTCTTCCGAATAAGTTTTTATGTCAAGTTCTTTGTAAAGAAACTTAGGAATATCATTTCGCCTTACTATTACGTTGGACGAGTTAAGTAATTGAATTTTATTTTAAATAATTATTTCTTGTTCTTACTGTTATACAAACGTTAAATGTGTGTTCTAATTAAGGATGATGAGCATCATTTTATGACATAAATATTCTTCATCTTCTATCCATTACCGGGGTTAGCACTCTGCCGTAGCAGATGTCGGTAAGTTATATATGGATGCGCGTGAAATGCGATTACCAGTCGTCAAATCACGCTCCCCAAGTATGTTAGTTGTGAGGGAGCCACAGAGGTAGTTTTTAATCGGCTGTTTGAATCAAACCTGGGTTGGCCAATCCACAGGCCGACTCGTTACCACTGAATTATAAGGAGAGAAATTGTAATACCGCCATGATTTGCACCTATATGCTTTAACCAACTAAGCTACGATCACCATGTAAATTAGATCTGATTTTGTTCCAGTTTTCCTCTCTATTTTGTTATGTATTATAGATTACATGTTCAAATCAGGCAGTATACTAATTTTTCTCAGTAATAATATAACAAGAGAGTGAGAATAAATTGAAAATAATTTGACAGATCTTTCCAAAATTGGTTGCCAGGCAATAGTCACGAAAGCCCGTAGGGCTTGAGTGACTATTGCCAAATGACAACAAGTTTGAGAAAGATACTAGAGAATTATTTTCTAATTTATCTAACTCTCGACTTATATTTCATTAGATTATTTTTTGACTTAGCTGTTGAGGTCGATTCATCCAATTTAAAAGATTTTTAACTGGGTCCATATCGATTGATTACTTATTAATGTATTCTTGGAAGTTGTTTCCAAAATTTGTTGGTGTATTTCTGTATCTGAAATGGAACAAAATCGATTTTTCACTCATTTTACTTGACGCGTTGACAGTTTTAAATAATTATTTGACAACTACCTATCATTTGTCACAAACAAAAAAGCACCTACAGAGATTACTCCCGGAAATAATCACAAGAGTTTTATTTTCAGTATAATAATGACAGGATTGGTTAAAACGCAGATACGTGACATACAATGAAGCATTTCATTGGTTCTGAGAAACGTCAAAAAATAATCTTTAGAATTCAATTTGATTACATTTATTTGATTTTTGTATGTAAGAAATTATAGGAAAATTTCAACTTTAAATAGTTCGATTTCCACTATAATCTGTAGACTCTAATGGAGATTGTTTCTGTTGTGCAGAGTAGTTAATAAATAAATAATTATCGCTATATTAATTCCCATCTCGTTAATATATGAGTTGGGTGATAATTAGGAAGATACAACTTTTAATCAAGTTTTCTTTTCCATCTGAAAACTTCGCGTATAGTTTGTAATTACTTGTGACGAAAATGTCAGGAGAAATTAGAAACACATTCATTACGACGTGTGAATTTTAATGTTTGTACTAATGGGTAAGAAAGTTTCGCCTTATTACAAATTCGGAGATTGTTTTCAAGAAAAATGTTTTCAAGACCCGAAACACACCCAACAAATACCTTCGAAATCTTCACAGTAATTATACGCTGTTCATGCTTCTTCATCCACTCCGAATATTCACTACTTTACATCAAAGCAGGCTCTAAATATTTTATATTAAAAATTTGTTTATTATTGTTCGGATAAAGGAGAAAATAATAACTGATATTCAAAGATAATTCATCTGTTAGACAAGTGAAAAACTATTAGTGCAATTGCAACTGATAGCAGCAATAAATTGTATGCAGTTTTTTATATTTTATATTGAGCAACTAGCAAGATACATAAATTTTCCTATATTACGTTTAGAAAGTGTGCAACTGTTTTTGGGGATATTTTTTGTGACGTTGTTGAGTTGTCTAGTTGTAAAAATGTCGAACATAAATCTGTTAATTTAGCTGTCATTGCTCAGATCATCTAAAATTGCTGCAATTATTACTTTATGCACAACCGGGCCGAAATTAATGTATTTTAGCCAAGCGGGCTTAAAAACTTATTTTTGGCCCTAGAACCATAAAAAATCATTCCTATGGATACATAAATAAATTGACAATTTTTGTTTATTGTGAATACTCATTTTGACAAATAACCTATTTACATATTTTAATATTTTAAACATATAATTAAATGTTATTATTAAATGTCGATATTGGGTAATGGCTCAGTGGTATCGAGTCGGTCTGTGGATCCTAAGACCCCTGGTTTGATTCCCAAAGCCGACAAACATTTTCACCAATTTAAAATTACCCCTGTAGCTCCCCCACCTTTAACACCGTGATTTGACGGCTGGTAACCACAATTCACGCGCATAAATATATCACTTACCGAGATCTGCTTCGGCAGAATGTCACATCGAGTAATGGGTAAAAGGCGCCCAAAGATATTAGTGGTGGGGGAGCCACAGAGGTAATTTTAAATTGGTATATATGTTTTGTCGGCTGTGGGGATCGAACCAGGGTTCTTAGGATCCATAGGCCGACTTGATACCTCTGAGCCATTACCCCATTTTATAACATAACCTAGATAATTATGAATTTGAACTCTAACATAACTAACAGATGTTAAAATAAATTAAATTGCAAATATATAAAATATGGCATAAAAAATCTCTGAAGTAAAATATGATGTATCCTTTGAGTAGTTCGGATACTTTTATAAGGTGTTGATTCATTGTACTGTAATTTGGATTAAGTTCCTGTTGTACAGAGTTGGAAATAAATATTTTCATCATGTTGATTGATAGTTCTCGTATCTCCTGACTCTACTAAACATACAATGTTTTCTTTATTCAGAGACATAAACTTGTTGCACATACATAACTTTATCAAAATTACGAGTTTCGTCTTCACCAGTAAAATAAAATAACAAACGACGTGCATGAGATGAGTAAACAGTCTTTATTAACAATTAACCAATCTACATTTATTTGTACACACTTTTATGGCGCTCCACTTGCCAGAGTTTATATTCCTTTCGTTAGAGTAGCACACCGTGCTCACTGCTGCCAGCTCTCGGCATTATACTGAACTTTTAGCTTAGTGTAATTGCGCATAACTCCTTTCCAGCTCAGTAATGTAAAGTTATGCAGATATTAAATTTTACAGACGGTCCGTATTAGCAGCGAAAACTTTTGTTTGCAAAACATCTGAAATATTTGTGAAAGGAAATGGAAAATACTCGTCGCGAAATCTTCGAGTTTCGAAGTTTGTCTCGGGAAACGTCTTGTTAATTATTAATTAAAAGGTGGTTAACCAAGTTCGTTAATAATGTAGTCATTTGTCCAAGAACAGTTTATAATATCTAAGTAGACTATGGGATCTAGTTTGCAAGTTACGCTGGAGAAAAGTCTAAACTTAAATATAATGAATGTACGCGAATTACCAGCTGTAAGTTTTAAAGTTGCATTTTATATCTGCGTTTTAATTGCCTGTCTTGTGTAGGTTTGAAGTTCCAGCAAGATTCATTGAATTTGCTTTAAAAGTTTGGAAGTAATAAGAAATGTAATAAATTAAATGTTATTGCTGGAGCTGTCAAATGAAAATGTTAAATGAAATACGCTTTTAGAACTGTGCCAATTGAAAACGAATATTTAGTAACTTATTGCAAATATATTTCTGTACTGGCTCAATGTTTTTCCTATTCTGCTTCTCAAAAGGAGAAACTAAACTTTTTAGAACGAAGAAGTCAATAAAGTTTCTTGAAAATTATAATGGCGCGTTATTTTTATAACAAGTGCCGAAAAAGGCTTGTTATGTGCAAGTGCAGAATTTAAATCTGCTTGGGCACGTAACCTTTTTCGGCACGTGTTATAAACAACATTTTTCCTACAACTGTGCGATTTAGTAAATTACTAAAATATTATCCAAATTTATAAAATTTTAATGATATTACGATGTTTTACGGCGTTGCACATTGTTCTACGTTATTTAAAAATATTTCACTAATTTCAAGACAATTTCTTCAAAATCGTCTAGATTGGTATACTACAGTGAGTGATTCTTCTTTATCATAAATACCTCCAAAGATAATTAAAGCTCCGGATCATGCTATGTTGCATCTATTTTCGACAATGACAATCAACCTGCTGCTGGTACTTCTAAAGTCTCCGAAATTGTTGTCAATAATATTGCTGTTAATAATTTGAACAGGTACGGAAGAAATCAATGTTTCTTTAGACAATACAAAAGTTTCCACTTTGCATTATGTCAATATAAGCAACTGTAACAACTATGTTAATAACATATACACACAATAAATATTATGTATTTCACTTACTTAAAACCATTTATCGATATATCTTACTTTGTTCGGTTCTTTTTATTAGTTGTATACAGATTAGATATACTGCAATTTAAGGGTATGTCTATAAACGTCAAAATATACTACTGCATATTTACTAGCGCTGGCTCACTGCATCTTCTTCTTCCATAAGCGTCTGTGGCCAAAATATGAATTACGCGCTTGGCGCGAAATTTAAATCGCTCTCAAAAAAACTTTTTTTACAGTTGCGTAATGAAGCACTTTGCTTTCAGAAACGCACTTGGTCTGCATTCATCTACTTTCCATACGTAACCAAGGCAATTATAGTTACGTAATAACAAAGATATCGCACAGTTGTAGGAAAAAATATTAACCTGCGAACTAATAAATTTCATTTGTTTTGTTTTCAATTTGTTTATCTGTCAGTTGTAGTTATCACTTAATTATGCTGTATCATTTCTTAATTTATTATTCTTCTTTTTAAATTTTAAGCGGTTTGCACAGTTACTAAAGTTAGATTTAAAATTTTTTCCGCCATTTACAAAAAATATTTTATTTTAATATTAATAGTGTGTTTTATAATGTAATATTTATTATGTACACCAAAATACAACCAAAACATCAATAATTAATTTGATAATACGACTGCTCACTGGTCGTGCTTGAAATGTCAAAACGAATTGTAAACAAAAATGTGTAACTTTAAAGTACCAAAAGTTAGTACTAGAATGTTAAGGGAAAATACAAAAATTCCTAAATTCGTACAAGGTATAATATTCCTAAAACATATTGTCATAAAATCTAAGGCTTATTACCACTAAAAATTTAAACCATGGCTTAGCTTAAACTCAGCTTAGTTAAACCGAGAAATTAAACGGTAGTGGTGCAAACGGCCATTAATTGTCATTGGGTTGATGTTCTTGTATTTAATAACGAAATAGAAAAGCATCGTCATATGTGGATGAAAACATTTGTATCATCCTTATAATTCTGAATAATATTTATGTCATTGAAAGTATTACTTTTTTCGACTAAAATCACTAGTGACATATCTCTACTAAACTGACAAACAATTTCCTCGTTCTCTTCATCCGTCGTCATATTATCCAAGCCTGGAAATTTCACACAGCATTTGCACATTCTGCGAAATAATCGCACCATCATGTTGCAAGTATAAACAGTCGACAGTGTAGTTGACTACACATCCCTCCCTACCAACGTTGCCATTTTCCCTTAATGCCTTTATGTGCCACGAGAGCTTAATCTACCTTTCAGCAGGAACTGGCAACATGGCAGCTGTCAGTACAGAACTGGCGACTGTATAACGGGAGCTTGTATTATACCAGTAGGCCATGGATGGGGACTTTTGTAATCAACTTAGCTGTGCGTGTAATTTTCAAAAGATGTTTAAAAGCGATGGAGTAATGAAGTGTGACGAAACGTCAAACTGAAACTATGAAAGGTGTTGTAGGATTATAAACAAGATAAATTTTTAGTTTTATTTAAAAGTTTAAGTTTCTATCTGGATTTTGTATAAAGTTTTATTTTGTTATTTTGTCTGGAACTATATCGACAGGTTTTTATTAATTGATGAAGTTTACTTGGATTTTTTCTCATGTTGCACATGTTTCATAAAAAGTAATTAATTATACTGAAGTAATTAATTGTTTTTACTGTAAACATTTTTCATATACCTGTAACACTATTTACTTTAATATTGAACCAGATACATGAGGTGACCAAGACCAGAACACGGCGAGCTAGTAAATTGGGTGTTCCATTTAGGTATATTAATTTTCCATTTGAATCAGGTCCAGAGCTGGAGAAGCTACTTAAAAAAAGTAGCTAAGCTACAGCTATTCTTTAAAAAAGTAGCTGAGCTACAGCTATAAGCTACATTTTGTAAAATATAGCTAAGCTACAGGAGAAAGCTTTCGTTAAAGTAGCTGTTAAATTTTAAAGCTATTTTTTTCAATTATTGTAAATTATGAAATTTGCCATTGTCATATGATCAGTTGATCAGTCTTTTGTTATAATGACTGTTAATAAATATAAAAAATTGCAAGTGGACAAATGTACTGTTAATTTGTTTAGCTATAATTTTTATTTATATCGGAATAAATTAACAGTCACCTTAACAGAAGACTCCTAAACAGTCAATGTTTAGTTCATCTAATATTTAATACAAAAGTAGGATAGGTTAACAACAAGTGAAAAATAAAATATGTTAATAGATTTTACACTATATAATAACTTGTTATCCTACAGTTATAGAAAACAATAAAGAAGGTACAATTCAAATACAAAACAAAAATGAATAGGTATTTCTTAATGAACAGTGGTAGCTTTAAGCTACAAAAAGTAGTTTTAAAAGTAGCTTCAGTTGTTATAACAATATTTTTAAGCTAATAGAAAAAACATAGTTCGCTACAAGCTACAGCTATATTTTTTCACATTTACCTAAGCTACAGCTACAGCTAAGGTAAACGTAGCTAAGCTATAAAAGTAGCTAGCTACTGCCCAGCTCTGGTTACTAGACAATCATGTTAGTTCTAGTTCTAGTTAATGAACAGTGGTAGCTTTAAGCTACAAAAAGTAGCTTTTGGCTACAAAAAATAGCTTTAAGCTACAAAAAGTAGCTTTAAAACTAGCTTCAGTTGTTATAACAATATTTTTAAGCTAATAGAAAAAAAATAGCTCGCTACAAGCTACAGCTATATTTTTTCACATTTAGCTAAGCTACAGCTACAGCTAAGGTAAACGTAGCTAAGCTACAAAAGTAGCTAGCTACTGCCCAGCTCTGATCAGGTCTAACACTTATACTGTGTTTTGTTATTAAAAATGAAACGAGCCATGGGCGAGTGTCGTAATTCGTACAAGTGTATTAATAGCCATTATATACAAAATCCAATATCCAATTTTTTAAAATACATGTGGGGTGGCTCAGTGGTATCGAGTCGGACTGTGTAATAATTTTCACCACGTTAAAATTACTCCTGTGGCTCTCCCTCCATTAACATCTTTGAGTATTGTGATTTGACGACTGGTAACCGCACTTCACGCGCATAAATATTATACCGCGATCTACTACGCCAGAGTACCACTTCCACTAAAGGGTAAAAGACATGATATTTTTATTTATTTATGTCACTCGCAAATGTCAAAATGTTTGGAATAAAAGGTATACAATTATTAGTTGTTTGTATAGTTTATTTGCAACATGTTTAATTAAAATAAATTAGAAAACCGGGAAAAATATACACATTAATTTAATGAGGTTATTGCTAAGTTCTTTAGAAAATAGTATACAGTACTATACATAACTATAAAACTATGTTGATCGATTCTCCATTTGATCAGACGCGTGTATCGCCATTTTGCTTCCGTCATTTTCCAGTACATTGTTCCTGATGCGTCAGCCGCTACGAAACTGTCGCATCGGCCGTGGCCCGGTTTTCTATATCCTTTCTTACTTCCTTCTTTCAACTACAGCTTCAGCTTCAGCCGCTGTAGCCGTTCATGGCATTCGGGAGCTGTGCAAATACGTTAAGACTCGCGCAATTCAGCTGCCTTCCGGCTGTCACAATCCGTGGAACAGGAATTGTGTCGCGGAGTAGAGACACGTGTTTGTTGAATGGTTTTTATATCAGCTTTGCACTATCAGGAGAATGCGATTTAAGTGAAGTCATCTTGGGGCTTAAATAAATAAAAACGGAGAAATCGCACGAGTATTGTCATCTGACAAGTTCTCCAGGAATGAAGGTTGAGTTATCGATCACAGTGAATCACAAATCGACTTATTTACTTGCACTAAACATGTTAGGAATATGACATTTTGATATACACAGTATGTCCCAAAAATAACGAAACGATATAGAATAAAACATGCATTGTATTATGTTTGAAATTTCATATTTATTCAAAATAGGTACCATTTGAATCAATACACTTTTTAGAACGATCAACTAGAGCATGCATAGATGCCATCTAAAGCAACGTTCTTTAACACCTGTGTCACTGCTGCTTGAATGGCTGGAATATCATCATAAAACGCTCCTTTCATGGCAATTTTCAGTTTTGGGAAAAGATAATAGTCACATGGTGATAGATCAGGTGAATGTGGAGGGTGGTCGATGACACAAATATGTTTTTTCATCAAAAATTCGTTGACTTTTTTAACGACTTTTTGGTCTTCATTTAATTCATGTGGAACAAAACGTGAACAAACCTTTCTTTTACCCAAGTCTTCAGTTAGAATACTCCAAATAGTATTTAATTCTTCACCCAACATTCTAACAGTAAAATTTGCATCGACAACAATGATTTCGCGCACTTTTTCAACTAATTCAGCACAATTTCCGGCTTTTGGACGTCCAGATCTTTCATCATCATTTAAATCTTCACGACCATTTTTAAATTTTGCAAACCATTTATAAACTTGTGAACGAAAAAACAATCATCACCATAAACTTTTTTCATCAATTCGTATGTCTCAGCAAATTGTTTTCCAAGTTTAACACAAAATTTAATATTTGCTCGTTGTTCCACTGTATTTTTACAACATAAACTACAGTCATTAAAATGCGCGTAAATTTTTAAACTGTCACCTGATTGCAGGAAGTTGTGTGCGTTCGAAAGAGGAAAGATGTATCTTTCTAACAATGTGTATGTTCAATAGATTGCGCCACGTGTTCTATGATTTAAATTAAAAGTTTCGTTATTTTTGGGACATACTGTGTATTCAGCTGCCAGATTTAAAAGTATTCATATCACTACTAGAAAATGATTGCCTGATTACACTGCTCAAAAAAAAACGGTCACCCAAAAAATCCTAAAAAAACGTCACTTTTCAAACCCCTGTTAGTTTGTCAGTTCTGAACCAAATTGGATGAAATTTGTTGTCCGAAGTCGCCCAAAGTCTGATCTTTGAAAAGCTGTGAATTGATTTTGACAAACCTCCCTTTCCTTTCCCCCCGCCAACCCCAAACGAGAACCACTTTTTTTCTAAAAAAAAACAGTACTTGGTGTTTGTTGTTGACAGAGAAAAACACGTGACCATTTCAGGATGTTAGTTGGGGTTGCACCGCAGAAATAAATTAGTGTGCAAGTTCAGTCAAAGTTTATGACCCCTGAAATCGAACCCTCTATTCTACTCTCCGGTATTTGTGATTGCTTTACTTTTAAAATAATAGTTTATTTTTGCACCAATTGCACCCTCATTCCATTACAAAAACCTATGGACTTCAGAGCTGAGCAAGCTACTTTAAAAAAGTAGCTAAGCTACAGCTACAGCTATTCTTTAAAAATATAGCTGAGCTACAGCTATAAGCTACATTTTGTAAAATATAGCTAAGCTACAGCTTAAAGCTGTCTAAAGTAGCTGTTAAATTTTAAAGCTACTTTTTTCAATTATTGTGAATTATTATATTTGCCATTGTCATATGATCAGTTGATCAGTCTTTTGTTATAATGACTGTTAATAAATATAAACAATCGCAAATGGACAAATATACTGTTAATTTGTTATGCTATAATTCTTATTTATATCGGAATAAATTAACAGTCACATTAACAGAAGACTCCTAAACAGTCAATGTTTAGTTCATCTAATATTTAATACAAAAGTAGGATAGGTTAAGAACAAGTGAAAAATAAAATATGTTAATAGATTTTAAACTATATAATAACTTGTTATCCTACAGTTATAGAAAACAATAAAGAAGGTACAATTCAGATAAAAAACTAAAATTAATAGATATTTCTTAATAACCAGTGGTAGCCTTAAGCTACAAAAAGTAGCTTTAAAAGTAGCTTTAGTTGTTATAACAATATTTTTAAGCTAATTGAAAAAAACATAGCTCGATACAAGCTACTGCTATATTTTTTCACATTTAGCTAAACTACAGTAGCTAAGCTACAAAAGTAGCTAGCTACTGCCCAGCTCTGGTGGATCAAAATGGCTGAAATTTGAAAGCATTTGTCCTCATTTCAGTGTGACAAATGCAGACTGTTTTACTGTAGTTTAGTAGGGATGATTTTATTCAGACACAAATAGAGAATTCTGAATAAGAACTAAGAGATTTGCATCTGAATAAGTAATTATAAAACACCTACGCATTTAGATTACACTGACAAAACGACACAGACATAGTTTTTGTTCTAGTTGAGAAATAGTAGGTATTTAATTTAGTTTTGTAAAGGAATTGTATTTGCCAGAATTCCCAGGATACTATTTAATTTGAATTGTAGGGTTCTTAATTTATTTTATTTTTAATTGCATTTCAATTAAAAGGAATTAATTGTGTTTAACTCTCTTTCTTTTTGCTGTAATTACTATTAATTCTTACATAATTTATTCATTTGTTTATTTACTTTGCTATGCAACAAAACTTTTATATCTTTTAACATAACGTGGAATTAAGGTGTAGATCCTAAGAACCCTGGTTCGATTCCCATAGCCGACAAACATTTGCACCAATTTAAAAAAAATTACCTCTGTGGCTTCCCCACCACTAACATATTTGGGGGCCGTGATTTGACATCTGGTCTTCACGCGCATAAATATATCACTTACCGAGATCTGCTTCGGCAGAGTGCCACATCCAGTAGTGGGTAAAAGGCGTGATGATATATTTATTTATTTTATTTATGTAAAATAAAATGACAGTTATGAAACTCGCTCTTTAATATACAATTATGCACTGAAAAACTGTATTCTTCTTCTTCAATGGCGCTACAGCCCGATTCACGAAATATACATATAATTTTTTCGCTATCCTACCAGAAAGTAGATGTCATTAATGTTAAATCATACTGTTGTTTTCCAGATGTCATGGCTACATATTTCTCTTCCTTCTCTAGGGATGAAAAGTATAAATTTCTTCTCTCAATTGAAGGAAAAAAAAAATTTCGGTGAGGGATGCGAGCAAAAAATCGTTATATATATAAATAAATATATCATCACGCCTTCTACCCATTACTGGGTGTAGCACTCTGCTACAGCAGATCTCGGTAAGTGATATATTTTGCGCGTGAAGTGCGGTTACCAGTCGTCAAATCACGGCCCCCAAACATGTTAGTGGTGGAGGAGCCACAGGGATAGCTTTTTTCAAATTATGAAAATTTGTCGCCTGTGGGAATCGAACCAGGGACCTCAGGATCCACAGGCCGACTTCATACCACTGTGCTAGCCATCCCATATATATATATATATATATATATATATATATATATATATATATATATATATATATATATATATATATATATGACAATGTAACTAAAGAAACAGTAACATTACTTAATAGTAATACTGACAGATTCAGTAAATATTTTAAATTTAATTTATTTTGACGTTTATTATTTAGGCTAGCATTCAAATAGGTTATGTTATAAAACAAAATACCTTTAATTTTGAATAAAGAATTGTTTTACAGTTTCATGTAAACTATTATAAAAAAAAGAATAATTGCAATTAATTTACATGAGCTGAGTAATGACAGCTAAAGTGATAGATTAATGTTTGACATTTTTACAACTAGACAACTCAACAACTTCACACAATAATATCCCTAAACACAGTTGTATAAAATTGAATTTTGTATCACTGTCTTTGACAAAAACAGTTGTACAAATTTCACTTTGTAAACGCGATATCGGAAAAAACAAATATTTGGTATTTTAGCAGTTCTAGCGTACATTACAATAGCAACGGTCAATGAAACCGATTTAACGGCCGTGGTCAATAGCAACGCAAAATAAAATAGTATTGTACAAAATAGTATCGCATAGGTACATAAAAGATTTTTTTTTTGACAGTTGTTCAACGACAAGATATTAACTTGTGTGATACGGAATAAATCCAGATCTTTTGAAAATACGTTAGATATAATTTATTTCCTAAAATGAACTCAGATGTACCAACCAATTTATTTTATAAAACCGTCACAATTTCTCATAAATATTCAACCATTTTACAAAAAAAAATTCTCTTCAAATAGAACCAATTTTCCCGGCACAGTAATCAGTTTTGATTCGACGATTACCATAAAATCAGTCTTGTGCAGGGCCGACTCGATTTCATTCTCCCCGACGTTCATTTACGAAATTGGGCCGTTTCCTTCTGCCATTTGCGCCAGGAAACGAGTCCTCTACTGCCCGGGCCGCTCCGACGCCACTGGTTAATGCCAGGGTCAGAGAGTGGAACATTTTAAGAAGGGACACTTAAATTTTAAGACGAGGGATATGGCCTAAATTCGTTTTGCGTTTTATGATATAGATGGGAAAGGTTCGTGTTTTATTTCAAATAAAGTTTTTTTATATATTTTTATGGTTTTTGGGAAATGTTTATGTTTATACACATGGTTTTGTATTTTAAAACGTAAGTTTATGAATCATACTGTAAGTGAAAGACACATTTTAAATGTATGGAACAGTTTAACTGTTTGAAAAATCAATAAAATGGTAATATATGACATAGGGTACAAATGATATTCTGATGCATACAGTTTATTTGATTGAAAGGAATTGGTGAATTCGAATTTACTACTTGTGCATATGCGTTTCTCAAAATGAAATATAAATATATCACCACGCCTTCTACCCATTACTGGGTGTGGCACTCTGCCGAAACAGATCTCGGTAAGTGATATATTTCGCGCGTGAAGTGCGGTTACCAGTCGTCAAATCACGGCCCCTAAAGATGTTAGTGGTGGAGGAGCCACAGGGGTAGCTTTTGAAATTATGAAAATTGTTTGTCGCCTGTGGGAATCGAATCTAGGGTACCAGGGTTCTCAGGATCCACAGGCCGACTTCATACCACTGAGCTAGCCAACCCATTGAAGATTGAAAATAAATATATTTGAAAAGTTATTTAAAGAAAACTAGTAGTGAAAAACGAGGAATCTTCTTTTCTTTGAAATACAGGAAAATGGAGAAAGTAAGAATGTATCTTTCATAATATATTTTATGCAAAACCGGGCCGAAAAGCATGTGTTTTAGCCCTGAAAAGCGGGATTAAACACTACTTTTTGGTCCAAGGGTCAAAAAGATATAATTCCTATGGATACATAAATAAAATGACAATTTTTGTTTATTGTGAATACTTGTTTCTGCAAAATACCATTTTGACAAATACCCTATTTACATATTTTAATCTTTTAAACATAAATATAAATAAATGTTATTTTGTTGTGCATAAAATATTGTATGTACCATGGGTGAAATTAGTGTTTCTGCTAATAATTATGCCACGGGCCAGAAATACCTGTTATCATCCTTGGTACATATATAATTATTATGCACAACTGGGCCAAAATTCATGTGGTTTAGCCATGAAAAGTGGGCTTAAACACTTCTTTTTGGTCTTAGGGCCATAATAAAATAAGATGCGGTTTCCGACACACGATTCTACACAGATTTTACTATTAGTATAAAATTTTTTATTGACTTATTTTGTGGAGTAAATGTTTTAGAACAAAATATTTGAATATGTGCAAACAGTTAAAAATCACAATTTTAAGTAGCCATATCTCAAAAACTAAACAAGATATGAAGATGCGCTCAACGGCATTGAATTCCTCGTGTTCGAATTGACCTATAACCAAATTTTCAGCGATTTATATTATTTTCAAAAAAAATAGGTAAGGTTTTTGGCCTTTGTTTTTTTAGCATTTTAGACGATTTTTGTATATGTGCTCTAAAAACTGTCTCCATTAGAATTTTTCAACAAAAATTTGTATACTTATGTATTTTTACCCGCTGAATCCAATGGTAAAATGTTCAAGTCCATATCTCTTTCAGTTTTTAAGTTATTGTTAAAAAATAGTTTTTGAAGTCGGAAATAATTTTGAAACTGAAAAAAATGTAATTCGCTGAAAATTTGGTTATAAGTCAATTAAAGTATGGGGAATCCAATGCCATTAAGCGTGTTTTGATAACTCTTCTAATTTTTGTGATATAACAATTTAAATGTTGTCATTTTGGACAGTTTTGAGATAATCTTGCATCTATTCATATTCATTACTGTCAAAAAGTTGTCTCCCAATATAAATCAATAAAATTATGTACACTTGTACAAAAAACTGTGTAGAATTCAATGCCGAAGACCGCATCTTTCTATCTATTTTTGTTTTGAAGTTACATCTTCTCAAATTTCTACTTTATCCTTGAAAATATTTTTTGTGCATATTTTTCTTTCATGAAATTTTATACAACATCAACCAATCATTACACCTCAAACAATATTTCAAAACTCTTCTATCTCTTACTGTTTATCTTCCAAAAACATAAAATTTCAATAGGCTCTTATATCTATTTTTTTTATGACACTACATGATCTGTCAGTGAAAACGCGAGTTGACAATTCTTTATATTACAAGAGCTATGATTTTTTCAAGTTTTTTTGGAGTTGTGACGTCTTAAGTTTGATTCAGTGGTACTTAACTTGTTTCCTTCAAAGAGTACAAATAATATACGATTTAATTCTTGAAAAATAATCTGAATATGTTGAAAATTATATTTTATAGAAGTTGCAAGCTCAAGAACATGAAATTAAATTTTAGTAATAAATATATATACATGTTGAACACCTACATACCAGCAAACGGCGAACAGTTTGAAAACCAGTGCTGAGATGTCATATTTAGTTACGTTCTATTCCGCATATGTCTCTTATTTACCGCGGGCAAATAATTGTGGCCAATGAGCGCTTCCGAACATTGAGACGTCACTATATTTTTAATCGCTTATATCTCTGATGTTAATCATTATTTTAACTAATTTTTTCACTAATATCCATTATTCAATATATATTTTATGTTTTTATCCTTCATCGTTGTTATTTTCATTATGGTATAAGAGCCCATAATTGTAGGTTAAGACCAAGAAGCCAGAAAAATCCGAATATTTATTTTAAAAATGAATTCTGAAAGTTGTCACCAATCTACATCTTTATGGAGTTTAAAATATACAACCGTCAAGAAAGAAAGAAATGAAGTATAACAGACAGCAAAAGTTTGCCAGGAGTGATGGCCACATATAGCCTACTTGATTTTCTAAATGAATAATGGATGAAACCGGAACTTTGTTCGAACGAGCGTTTTCCGGGGTCCGTCTTACCGGATCTCGTCCATTTTTCGCGCCTCTTTCATCCATTGTCTGTCAGAGCGCTTGGGCGTGAGTAATCCGCGAGACATCAAGTCGCCTATGCGCCATTCGCGAATGTCGACTTGAAAAAATTGGTAAATTGTTCCTTCCACGATCCTGTGCGCGCTGGATTCTTCTGATACAATTGATTTTTTCATCCACCTAGCTTTTGTTTTATCGAGTGAAGATGATTAAATCAGTTGATTGTGCTTTTACAGCGAATTTTAATCAGTTTTAGTAGAGGACTTTATGTAAAAAAAGGTGGCAGCAGTACCTTCTTTTATAATGGACGAGTGATGATACTTATTACTTTTCAAACGCTTTTTATACATAACTAGCATTTATATAACGAATTCTAAAAGCGAATACCTTCTGAATAAATAATTTAATTTCGAGGACCAAACTAAAATTATACATTGTATGTAACTATATTCTTTTGATTATGCCCTTAATAGATTAAATCAGTAGGTTTCACACTTTTCGGAGTCGTGACCCCCTTGGAAACAAAAACCACAAATATATTCTTTCGGGATCTCCTTACTTTTTTTTTTATGATACGGCTCAACTGCTTTGGTTTCTAGCCGGTATGATGATGGAAGCGTCTGCGCTGTAGTCAGCTACAGACGCTGATTGATGCCATCCCTGACCGGGAATCGAACCCGCGACCTCTGGGTCAGTAGCCTAGTAGTCTAAACCACTGAGCCACAGAGGTCGGCTCCTTACTTTTTATGTGATCAAAATTGCTGTTTGGAAAAGGCTGATTTAATAATGTACATTATAAACATAGAACCACGATTTTAGAAATTAGTAAAGGAAAAATATCTCATTAAGATGGTTCTATCATGACTGTCTCATAAAATTATAGGTAACCGAAAAAGTTTATAAAAACAAGTATTTAATTATATGTATGGTATAGGTTGTAAACAAAACAACAAATTTTCTTGTTAATGTAGAAACTTATGAAAAATAACTTATTCAAATTTAATTAAAATCTGTCGTAAATGATAGTACCACCTTAAGAATTAATTTAAAATAATTTAACACTAGTTATGAAATTGAGGATTTCACCATTCGATTCCACATATATTTCTGCGTAGATATACATATTTTGCCCCCCAAATTTTTTTTGTAATCCCCGGTGTCAGGATCGCAAAAAAATTCTTTAATGATAATGCAAATTTTTTTTGTTGAACCAGTTGAAAATCGAAAAAAATTAAAATATGGTTCTATATTACTTAGACTATGAGAAATCGAATGCCGTTGAGCGCATCTTCATATCTTTTTTAGTTATCGAGTTACAGCGATTTTTGACTTTTTTAAAATCTTATCTTTGAAGGCCCATATCTCCAAAACTAAAAGAGATATTAAAATGCGGTTTGAACGAGTGTATTACGATTAACTTATACTATAATTATGAAAATTTTGAAAATTTTTACAATTTTTTCAAAATTTTCTTTTGCTCATATTTCAAAAACTTGAAGAGATAATGAAAATCTGTACAAACCAGTGAATTCCTCTCCTGAAAGTACGTACGTATGTAAAATTTCATAATTTTTGCTCCACCCATACAATTGTTAGAGCAAGAAAGCTAAAAATGGCCTAAATTCGTCAAAATCTTAAGGGATACCCCTTAAAAAATAATTTAAAAACAGTGATTTTTCATTTTCTTGCAACAGAAACTTTATCTATGCGAATTTTTGACTGAAAATTTGCATACCTATGTATTTTTACGAGAGGAATTCACTGGTGTTCACAGATTTTCATTATCTTTTAAATTTTTTGAAATATTGTAAAATGAAAATTTGTATAAAAATTGTAAAATTTTCAAAATTATCAAAATTTCGGTATAAGTTAATTGGAGCACGAGAAATACACTCGTTCAAACCACATTGCAATATCTCTTTCAGTTTTCGAGATATGGGCCTTCAAAGTTGAGATTTTCAAAAAGTCAATAATCACTTAACTTAAAAACTTATATCTATAAAGATGCGTTCCACGGGATTCAAGTTCTCGTAGTCTGAATTATATAGTACCATATTTATGAAGTCGGCCTATGGATCCTGAGATCCCTGGTTCGATTCCCACAGGCAACAAACAATTTTCATAATTTCAAAAGCTACCCTTGTGGCTCCTCCACCACTAACATCTTTGGGGGCCGTGATTTGACGATTGGTAATCGCACTTCACGCGCAAAATCACTTACCGAGATCTGCTTCGGCAGAGTGCCACACCCAGTAATGGGTAGAAGGCGTGATGATATATTTTATTTATTTATTTATATTTAAAAAAAAATCTATTTTTGAACGTGTTCAACCAAAAAAATTGTATTTTCATTAACAGACATTTTTGCGATCACGACTCCGGAGATTAAAAATATATATATAGTCAGGACCAAAATATGCAGAATTATGTAAAAATATATGAGGAATTAAATGGTGAAATCTCAAATTTCATATCTAGTTTCATATTTTGATTGAATCTTCGAATATTGCAGTCAGTTTTTTTGTCGAATTTAACTGCACACTTATTAGACCACAATCACTTTTTAATACATTAAAATGTGAAGAAATTCGTTATATTTAATCAATTGAGTTCCATCTTTCTTATTTTACAACAAAATCAATACGGAAATTTAAATGTTATATGAAATACCACTCTGCATATACATTTAATTTAGAATCCAAAATAAATATTTCAAGTAAAATTAATCTTTTTCTGTCCAGACTGCGCAGTAGTATGTTTTTTGTCACATAACTCTATGATTTATACTTGTGAGTGTCATAATAAATTTAGCTGGTTTTCACACATCACTCATTAAACATGTCATATTATCACAAAGTACACAACATCGTGCTTTCAACAGCAGTAGTTTGAAAGTAAGTACATTACTGTGTAATGATACTAAACACGATACTGCTGCGAAACTTTAATACTTCTAAGATTTATATTCGCAATTATCCATTTGCTCCACAAAAACATTGCGTAACTTTCCAAATTTCTAGAAAAACAAACAAATGAATATATTCCTCTAGAGCAGTGCTTCTCAAAGAGGGCGATATCACCCTCTGGAAAAGAGGGAGTTTGAATTAACCATCAATGCTATCTCGATAATAGCTACAAGCTTGGTTTAATTAGCAAGAAAATACTATTTTGCAAGTCTATTATAAAACTATTAATAATTTTTTTTCGCATAACGCGAATACGGCTATTTTAAACAAAGTGGTTTAGATTTCACAATAAGCTGTAGACCTCCTGATTGAGATTATGTTGCTATAAGCAACAAAATAATAAAATAAATTTATTGTAATTGAAATTAAATGTGTGGTGTGTAATTGTAACAAATATATAAAGAAACAAAAAACTGGCCCTGATCCAAAAAACCCTGTATATAATAAATGTGTCTAGAAATAGAGAACATTCATTTGTCTTCTAATAAAGAAAAATATCAATAACCACTCCACCAAAACAAAGATGACAGATATCCATACTTCATCCTCCATCTTGTTTAAGATCCACGTTCACGTTCTACATAAGGACGAGTAAAAAAATAAACGTACTCGCCATGTTTCATATCAATAGGGTTATTTATCCCACGACAGAGACACAAGTGAATTATCAAGTTTCTGGAACGCTTTCCATCAATTTCCTTAAGAAAGGAAAGAATAAAAATGAGGGAAGGCGAACGAAGTTTTCTGCGGATGAATTTTTAACAACTTGACAAAAAGAAGTTATATTTCGCTGGCAAAGCATCAAAGGCTTTGACTATGAACGAGATTCGTTCTATAAACTTTATATCCAGCTCGGGTCATTTTAGAAATTTATGTTGGATATGCGAGATGATTAAAAGTGAACGATTTATTGAAAACAGAATTGAGAATTGCACTGATTTCAGATCAAATGGCTTCAATAATTTCGACTGCATTTGATTTTACTTTTAAAGCAAATATTAAATCTTTATAAACGATTAAAATACATATCATAGTTTACCAATAAGAGTATTTCAAGTTGGTTTTACCAATAATATTTATTTTTTTTACAATATTGAAAGCTTTTATTCAAGGATTTGTAGTTATATTTATTTGATTAAAAGCTAAAGTGATAGATTTATATCTGACATTTTTACAACTAGACAGCTTAACAACATAAAAAATATCTTCAAGAACAATTATACAAAATTGAATTTTATCTATTTGGATGTTCTTATAGCTCTATGAAAGCACTGTAAACACATCGTCAATGAGATCTAAAAGCGTACTGTTTTTGACGCTTTTCATTTTGTAGGAGTGGTATGAATGCTATTAAATCTGACGGATGAATGATATATAACCTCAAAATTGTAAATTGTCAGTGACGTAATATTACTAAAAAAATATGCTATAATCATACAAAATTCGCAACATTCACAATATATAAAAAATCTGGTGTGGTCACCACACGACTTTCTTATACACAGCATATTTCATATTAAAAACGCTGAATTGAACACTTATGACTTGCTCCTTGCGTTTGACAATTATTATTTGACATATAAATGTTAAACATGTTTTTGTTTTTTGTTTCTATTGCTACTATGATTATTAAAATATATTATTAAATATATAAATTAGTTTTTCTCAAAATTAGACGCATATACAGGATAATTGCAAATAACATTTTATGTTCCAAATATTTTTGCTAACATCTTTTATTTGAAACTTTTTTTCGTAACTGATTCCATTTTTGAAATAAATGGAATTTATTGTTTTGTGTGTCCAGTAAACTTCCTCTTCCGGGTTTTCAATTTCATTCAAAATCAACTTAGCTCTTCGTATTTTCATGAAACTTATAATTACCAAGTTTCGTTAACAAATCTTATCTCGTTCATGAGATATTGCACATCCATCCATCCATCCATCCATTCATCCACACACACAGACATCATTGAGAAAATGATCAAAACAGATTCAGTGGACCTCAAAACATGTATTTCCGCGAAAATCTCGTCAACGATTTTTTTCACGATTCCAATACTTCCTTATACTACGTATAAGAAAGTAAAAACATTTATTAATAGTCAAAAACTAAATATTTTGATATTGTTTTTGTGATGAGAAGCGTTACCAACACATATTTTTGACAAGTCGTAGTATTTTAATTCTAACAGAATTATAAAATTACCTCAATAGAAAAAATAGTATAAAAAAACATGTTTCATAAGGCCTGTTATTGCACTCGTTCTTTGTAAAACTTGGACTCGTGCGTGAACAGATTGCCTTTTAAAACCAGTTCTTTAATATACTATTGTAGCACTGTTTTTGACAAAAACAGTTGTACCAACTTCACTTTGCAAACGCGATATAGGAAAAATAGCTAGTACCAACTATCCTGGTTTTTGGCAATCCTAGGTAACTGATTTTAGCAGTTTTAATATGTTTTAACTACCTTCTTAGTATGCTAAAAAAAATCGAACTAGTAGTATCAGCTAGTATGATAATTTATGATAATAATATCTTATTTTAAAAAACTTCACATCAAATTAGGTGGATGATTTACCCTAAAACTGCAACTTGTTCTGCGCTCTAAAGCAACATTATACGCCAGATTTTCGTATACATCCCTTCCATTATCCTCAACAACCCTTTTCAACTCTGAAATAAAACAAGTAAACTAACAATTGAGAACCTCCTATTACAGCCCCATTCACACCATAAACTTGTCATTTTATAAATCACCCTCGTTCTCTACACTCTACATGCTCACTAGCGCCACAAATGCGACACGGCGTCCACCAAACTACCCTGTACGTACGATATACCCGCCCGCCCGCTCAGTCACAGTCAAACACAGCGGAAATGGTTGTCCCATTTTGCGTTCTGACCTACACTAGTTCATACACTGGCCGCGACGCACTGCGACATTGCCAGACATTGCCAGCGAAGTGGGTTCCGGACTCTGGAGTTGGTATTTTGGGAGGGGGGATTTGGGTCATGTGGAGGGATGGTTTAGAGTTGGAAGTGCTGCTTGCCCTAGGATTGTTGAGAAGTTGGTTATTTGTTCTGTTGTATTTAAAGGAACTTATTACAAATGAAAATAAGAAATTATCGACTGTTCGATTTTGGATGAGAATACGAGCTCTGATACGTTAATTTAAAGAATTTAAGTCTTATGAATGACTTTGAAGTTTGATAAATTTAAAGTTTATGACAGAAAAATTCGGGAGATGCTCGGACTCGAACCGCGGACCTTCAGCTTGTCGGGTTGATGCTTAACCACTAAGCCACGGCTCCCCTGAACGAATAGGCGTCAACCGAATTTATCTGTCATAGTGTCTAACACAGCATCGATCCCAAGACTCCTATGTCTCACAGGAATTGACAACGGGTTTCGTCTGTAGCGACACAATCTGATTTTTTAAGGAAATCATACCACAAAGTAAATTTAAAGAATTTAAGTCATATGAATGACTTTGAAGTTTGATAAATTTAAAGTTCAATTTAAAGCATCAGCCCGGCAAGCTGAAGGTCCTCGGTTCGAGTCCGGGCGTCTCCCGGACTCTGATACGTTGTTTAAAATTTTGAAACTGGTACTGTGTTTATGATGCAGCAATATTATTTGAATTCTTTATTGGTTTATTTATTTGTCCTACAACTGTGCGATATCTTTGTTATTACGTAACTATTATTGCCTTGGTTACGGGTGGAAGGGAGACAAATGCAGACCAAGTGCGTTTCTGTAAGCAAAGAAATACTAGTGCGGAAAGTACTTTGTTACGCAACTGTCACAAGAAAGTTGTATTAAGACCGATTTAAAAGAGATAATGCAAATCTGTAAAAACCAGTGAATTCCTCTCGTGAAAGTACGTATGTATGTAAAATTTTGCTGTACCGATACAATTTTTAGAGCAAAAAACTAAAAATGGCTTAAATTCGTAAAAATCTTAAGGGGTACCCTTTCAAAAATAATTAAAAAACAGTGAATTTTCGTTTTTTTGCAATAAATACTTTATCTGTGCGAATTTTTGCCTGACATTTCACATACCTATGTACTTTTACGAGAGAAATTTATTGGTGTTCACAGATTTTCATTATCTTTTAAATTTTTTGAAATATTATGAAATGATTATTTGTAAAAATTGTAAAATTTTCATAATTGTCAAAATTTCGGTATAAGTTAATTGGAGCACGAGAAATACACTCGTTCAAACCGCATTTCAATATCTCTGTTTTTTTTTTTGTGGCTTCTTTGGCGGACCAACTACTTAGGTCATATGCCGCTATTACGCCCTGATCTGCGTTTTAGGTATTGTGGTCAACAGCAACGCGGGTTTTCTCTGGATGGTTACCCATCCAAGTACTATCCGCTCGAACGTTACTTAACTCGCGTTATCGCTTAGATCAGTTCCAACGAGTGCAGCCATGGCCGTTGACAATCTCTTTTAGTTTTCGAGATATGGGCCTTCAAAGTTGAGATTTTCATAAAGACAAAAATCGCCGTAACTCTATAACTAAAAAAGATATGAAGATGCATTCAACGGCATTCGATTTCTCTTAGTCTGATTTATATAGAACCATATTAAAAAAAATTTAAATCAATCTAAGGTGTATCTACGTTATTCGCCTTTTTTTAATCTGTAGTATCACCCATTAAAAAAAATTAAGAAGACTGTATATAATTTGTGGTATTTATACATCATTCTTACATTTAACAAATTTCGTATCCACTACTCCAAAAAACAACATGTTAACAATTGTCAATTACCCATTCTCCACTATTCTACCACCCTTTACCACGACAATACGGAAGGGATAATATACGTTTAGTTCGAGGGTAACTCGCACTAGAGTATCCAAATGTCCTGGAAACTTTCTCGCAGTGTAGCCAAGCGGACAATCCAATGGTTTCGATAACAGTTATAATTAACTGTTCTAGTTGTGGACTATGTGGGTGTGTATGGCAATGGGAAAAAGTTTGAGATGCACTGAACTTGTGAGAACTTTGTGGTATAGAACGTATTTGAGAATTTGGAACGCGGGACAATGGACAAATGAATTGAAATGGAAAATGTCTCAATATGACACTTCTTAAAGTTTAGGGTGGGGGTGGTATAATCGTATTTATCTATTGGAAATATTTCAAGTGTTCTGTTACGCAGTTATGATTTTGTTTATGAATTGTGGTCTTGAATTGTATATACTCGTATTGACAAAAAAATTTATAAAATTTATTTCCCACATGTTATTATATAAATGAAATATAAATATATCATCACGGCTGCTACCCATTACGAGGTGTGGCACTCTCCCGAAGTGCAGTTATCAGTCGTCAAATCACGGCCCTCAAAGATGGTAGTGGAGGGAAGACCACAGAGGTAGTTTTAATGTGGCGAAAATTGTTTATCGCCTGTGGGAATCGAACCCGAGTTCTCAAATCCATAGGCCGACTTCATATCATTAAGCCACCTACTCCATATATGTATTTATAAATATGGAAAATTATTTTATACACAACCGGGTCGAAATTAATGTGTATTAGCCCTAAAAAGCGGACCAAACACTTCTTTTTGGCCCTAGAGCCATAAAAAGATACATAAATAAAATGACAATTTTTCTTTATTGTGAATACTTGCAAAATGTCATTTTGACCTATAACTTATGTACATATTTTAATCTTTTGAACATATAATGGGGTGACTAGCTCAGTGGTATGAAATCGGCCTGCGGATCCGGAGAACCCTGGTACGATTCCAACAGGCGACAAACAATTTTCATAATTTCAAAAACTACCCCTGTTGCTCTTCCACCACTAACATCTTTTGGGGCCGTGATTTGACGACTGGTAACTACACTTCACGCGCAAAATATATCACTTACCAAGATCTGCTTCGGTAAAGTGCCACACTCAGTAATGGGTAGAAGGCGTGTTGATATATTTATTTATTTATTTGAACATATAATTAAATGTTATGTTATTGTACATAAGATATTGTATGTACCACGGGTGAAATGAGCGTTTCTGACCCTGAGCATGTTATTAGCCCTCGCAGCTTTGCGCCTCGTGCTAATAAACCTGTCGCGAGCCAGAAACGCCTGTTTTCACCCTACGTACATAAATAACTATTAAGACTCATTTTTCATTCCTACACTAGATATCAAACTAAATTTGACTGCTTATATTGGTGAACAATCATATACTTCGATGATGCTGCATGAAAGTTTTATCAGCAACTAACGGTTCAAAAAGTTTCAAAATATAGCTATTGATACTGTTACTAGATAAACAATTCTGTAACTAAAGACCTCTTTATTTTTTTGTTGCAACCCAGCACGAGTATTGTATTTGCAGTTCCACAATTCAAAACTGCCACCCCCAGAAATACTTTAAGGGTGCTCCAAATTTACAAACACAACCTTCTACGACAAATGACAATACCTATGCTAATGAACCTCATAATATCTCTACAACACAGACCACCCTACGAAATCTTATTAATTACTTGGCGCCAATCCCGAGATTCAGGAGCAACTTAACGGAAACGACGACGACGACGCTGTGCGTCGTTCCACTGCTACTAGTGACCCAAGGGACGCTGGAAATTAGGCATGGATATCCAAACAATACAGGAGAATGTAACAACAACTGGAATTAATATCGTCGACTTGCATCCGTAATGATTCCCTCTGGAATATTAACAAGTTGCTGCGCTCCATGTATTCTTATGGGTAAAGTTTCAGTGATGTTAGTATAGGCAGGGTCAAAATTCGTGCTTAATTGGATACTTGATTGCGAGGTATTTGATTGAAGCAAGCTGCAGAACCGATGTCATATAGTCAATGTTTGCTTGAGCTGTTAATTACATAGCATTCGGAGAATTCTGGATCTGCAAACTCGGAATCTGGACATTGAAATTCTTATAATATTCGTTCGTATGTGCGGGAGTAATCGGTTTCCGGATAATGTAGTATTTGTAGAAATCCGTTTTCGGATATTCTAATATTTAGATAAATAGGTGATCGTCTAGATTAGATAAAAAATTATAGCCTATTCTTGAATTATGAAATAGTCAAATGAAATAATTTTTTTGTTTGTTTTTTATTTGAAATATATTTAAGAAGTATTTCGGCTGCTATGGCCACTAATAATGTTTGTCGGCTGTGGGGATCGAACCAAGGTCGTTAGGATCCACAGGCCGACTCAATATCATTGGGTCACTACCTCATATATACGATGAATCTAATAAAAAAATAAATATTCTTTGAATAAGGGAGATATAAAATTTTAATTTTCAATCGTTGTAGAATCTGAAATACCAGTAGTTAATATTATAGTCTTTTATTAAAGATTATATAGTACCTTTTTCATTTATTGTGTACAAATTGAGATTAATCTAAAAAGATAGTTTTATATTAATTTGTAATAAATCTTTTTTAAATATGTCTTTCAATATTCAAAAGAGTACGTATACAGTCAAACATAAAGCATGCAGTATTAAAAAGTATGTAATATTAGTATTAAAAATATAATCCTGATCGTAAAGGGATGGCGCTTAATTTGACGATAGAATGTGATTTTCGTGAAGATCTCTTTTTAAAAATGTAGCTTGTGGAGTTTGATGGTAATATTTGTATCAACGTACAAAATATAAATCCATTTAATATAAAACGTGTTACAGATATTGTTCGATACAGCACAAACTGTATTACAAAATAAAATAAAGCATGTTTATTCCTCATGTAACCCATTTTCAAGTTTGAAACTTCAACATATCACGTTCAAAAACAATAAATAACAGTGACATCTGTTACCAACAATTCAAACTAACAACAAATGTAACCCATAATTCCATACGTGCTTGCACTTGATGTTAACTTGTCACCATCAGCGTTGCCAACAAATTAAAATTCCTTGACGAAACATTTCCACTTCCGTTTGTTTTTGCACTTCCGCCGCCATTAATTCCCTTCCGAAACAACCGACAGTCGAACGGAGGTTACTAGATCGCGGATCGTGTACCAGGCGATTTGCATAATTGCCAAGTAGATTTTCAAGGCGTATAGCTGTCAAGTTAAGATAATTAGTCCGCATAATTAATCTCTTGCACATTGTTTATTGATTTAGTAGGGCCCGGGCACTAGAAGTTGCTTTGATATAATAGAATTTAGTTGTTCGAAAAAAATTGTGCATATTTTGACTATCAAATGTTCGTAAATAATGTTTTTTTTTTAAATGCATCATTTATAGTTATTTTCAGACTACCACTTATGAAAGTAACCATAACAACATCATAAACTACTACTGAAAGTTGAACATAACATACACCTCGTATGTTAGTATAACGTACACTTCTAACATATCAGGTGAAGCTTCACTGATTGACAACAGATGGCGTTACGATGACTGAAAATAAAATAAATTAAAAGAATTTGTATTATTATTTAAATTGAAGTTTTAACAGATTTTTCAACACATTTGCGCAAGTAAATCTTTTTTATTTTTAAATAAATAATTACTTATTTACTAATATTTTTACATTATTCAATATTTTGACATTACGATTAGTACAGTTGGTATCACAATACCTAACCTCAAACATCAAACGTCAACGCTTACCTACAAAAACGCATTAGCTGTCAAAGTACAACAACATTGCTCTTGTAGACTTTTTTTAGAAATATTTTGTGGTCTGAAAAATAATGTACATATCTCGCTCGAAAGTGTGATAACTATACTTGTGTACTTGTGTACTGCGCGCCTCGTTTTTCAATTTGTACACTCGCACGTTATCTTACACTTTCAATGCTTGTTGTGTAATATACTATTAACTAACTAGTGTGGTAATGAGGTCGATTAATAATCGAGACATTTTAATGCGAGAACGTAGCAAGCGCGATAATTGTTGAAATTATTAATCGCACACATGAATACTTTTCCGTTGATCTTATCTTTTTAATTGGATGAAAATATAATTTTATTAAATGACAAATTTGTTAGATTAGTTACGATTAATATTAATCATTATTAAATAATAATGGAAAATATGGTTTCTCATTATTGATTAGCTTAATCAGGAATAAACAGTTGATTTAAAAACTGACCCTTAGTAATTTCATTCACGTAACTTGATTTATAAATAAAATAAATAAATATATCATCACGCCTGTTACCCTGTAGGGTGAGACACTCTACTGTAGCAGATCTGGATAATTTATATATTTATGCACGCGAAGTGCGGTTACCACCCGTCAAATCATGGCCCTAAAATTATTAGTTGTACTGTCGTTGATAAGAGAGAATGCCAAAGGGGTAAGGGAGAGTAATTCACTTAATCACGTCACTGTGAAATTGTATTTATTCCACTGGTCTATTGCAGTTAGTATTGGTCGGCAGAGCGGTTCACGTATTACGTATAACACTAATAGTAAAATATTTCTAATCGCAGTGCCGCTTTATACAGATCCTGCAATCATTTCACATTTTTGAGCTTGGCATACTCTCATGTCGAAAACAGTAGGAAAGCTACAGAGGTAATTTTTATGTGGTGAAAATTTTTCATTGTTGTGGTGCCAAAAGTGTGTATAAATATCTCCAAGAAAAAAAAATTTCGTGCTGCCATCCCCAGAAAATAGTCCGTATATGAATCCTATAGAAAATCTGTGGTCCATTGTCAAGAAGGAATTGAAGAAAAACAAGATTACAACAAAGCAAAATTTGATTGAAGAACTATTCAAGTGTGGTATCACAAAAATAAAATCAAAGGTGTGATTTAACGGCTGTTAATCACATTTCACGCGCTAAATATATCACTTGCAAAATCTGCTACAGCAGAGTGCCACACCCAGTAATGGGTAAAAGATATGATGATATATTTATATGGGGTAGGTGGCTCAGTGTTATCGAGTCGGCCTGTGCAGTTTGAGAACACTTGTTCAATTCCCACAGCCGCCAGACAATTTACACCAAAATAACACTACCTCTGTGGCTCCCCCTCCACTAACATCCTTGGGGCCGTGATTTGACGACTGGTAGCCGCACTTCACACACAAAATATATCACTTACCAAGGTTTACTTTGGCAGAGTGCCACACCCAGTAATGTGTAGAATGCATGATGATATATTTATTATTTATTTTATTTATATGGGGTTGGTGACTCAGTGGTATCAAGTCGGCCTGTGGATCCACAGAACTTCGGTTCGATTCCCACAGCCGACAAACAATTTTCACCAAATTAAAACTAACTCTGTGGCTCCCCCTCCACTAACATCCTTGGGGGCAGTGATTTGTCTGCTGGTAACCGTGCTTCACACACAAAATATATCACTTACCAAGGTTTGCTATAGCAAAGTGCCACACCCAGTAATGGGTAGAATGCATGATATATTTATTATTTATTTTATTTATATGTAGTTGATGACTCAGTGGTATCAAGTCGGCCTGTGGATCCTCAGAACCTCGGTTCGATTCCCACAGCCGACAAACAATTTTCACCAAATTAAAACTAACTCTGTGGCTCTCCATCTACTAACATTTTTGGGGCCGTGATTGGACGGCTGGCAACCGCACTTCACACACAAAATATCTCACTTAACGAGATTTGCTATAGCAGAGTGCCACACCCAGGAATGAGTAGAGTGTATGATGATATATTTATTATTCATTTTATTTAAGATATATTTATTTTTTTATTATTTTAAAAACTAATAATATTTTTGAAACTTTGATCGTCTCTGGTACGAAGATTTTGGGTCTAGTTTTAATACAAATCACTAATTTCTCATTTTGTGACTATAGTAAATGACTTCCCACTTTCATCTTATCTGACATGGCCCTTATTTCTCCATTTTTTAAACAATTTGCTCGAGTACATCACTGATAATGCCGAATAGTCCATACATCGAAATCGTGCCGGCACCTATGATATATAACAATGGTTGCTGATAATTTCGCTGTCGCTTACAGATCGAAATGGAAATCTGGTCCTGATTCCGTCCATTTAAAGGACTTGTTTTGTTTTAGATATTGGTTTGTTTTTCCCTGATTGATTGTTTAATTGGATTTCGTTATTTGAATATTTATTTTTTGACGTGGAATTTAATTATGTGTAGACACGTATGTTTATTTTAAAAATAATTAAATTTGTGAATTTTCATGGCATTTTTCTTTAATTAAAAAGCAAAAGTTATTTGTTAATTAAAAAACGTATTTTTTAAATTATGTTAATTATTTTCTATTAAATATATGACAGAAGCAAACTTTATGCTTGTCTAAAACATTCTTAAGAACTTATAGTTCATTAATTATTAATATTATAAAATTGTTTTATATTTTTCTAAGGTAGACAATGCATAATTATCTTTTTACTTTTTTTCGCGCAATATTACAAGCCACACACGGGACTCGTAAGTCATAAGTAATAATATGACACTTAATTAAGGTAGATTTATGTTGGTTTTTATGACATTATATCACCTTTAAGATTAAATCACTTCTTTAGTAGATACTTTGTGTTGTTCTAATGTTAAATGTCAAGAAAGTTGTAACAAGACTGCAACATAAAAGATTCTTATATTTTCACGATTTTGTAGATAATTTTCTTTCGCGCGCTAAGCGACAATTTTATGGCGCAGACATTGCGGATTAGAGGTAAATACAATATTTCTATGAAAAATATATATATATTTTTTTAAATTTGATTTTGATATTTACAATCTGTTAACATTAAACAATAAGTAAATTTTTTGGCGGTTTAAGAGGCGGTGGGAGGAATTATTGCCCACTGGCAATATCCCCATGAAAAATATGACTCGAAACTTTAAACGGGTTTTTTTCGAAATCATTTTCAAAATCGGGCGAAAAGAAATCTGAAATACTAATTGATGGATCGTGCTGAATCTTTTTATTTCTTATTGTAGATATAAAATACTCAAAAACTACGGGGGCTTTTTTTTAAAAGTGCTTCATTCGTTTTTTATGGTCGTTTTTATACAGAAATTTAGTCCTGAATAATGAACTTTTTTTTCAAACGTGCGCCATTTTGTTAAAAATCAAAATTTTCAAAATCCAGCCCGTAGTTTTTTAGAGTATATATCAGAGATTAAGAAAACATATCCCTTTTTGTCCCATGTCCATTGCTGTTCCCGAAATGTTTTCGCCCGATTTGCCCTACGCGCCGAGAGGAGTCGCCATTTTATTTAATTTCTGACGACAATTTTGAATATTTTCTT
Organism: Pterostichus madidus; assembly: GCA_911728475.2. Taxonomy (NCBI): domain Eukaryota; kingdom Metazoa; phylum Arthropoda; class Insecta; order Coleoptera; family Carabidae; genus Pterostichus; species Pterostichus madidus. The sequence continues at coordinate 35,216,466 of OU452308.1, read as the reverse complement.
TAAAAAAAAATTTTGAAATAAAGTTTATAGAGCACTAAATAAAGATCCAAAAACAGTTCATAAGCAGCACGTTTAGATTTCGTTAAAAAAAATCTAGAAAATGACCCTTTTTTTCCTTGCCTAGAGTGGCCTTACCCCTTAAGGAAAATTTTGTGTTGTAGAGATTCGACTGTATTAGTTTATTTTTCATTTGGTAACCTCCATATCTACATAATAACAAGATGCCACTCGTAAACAATCATAAAACTAATATATCGGCCCCAACAAAACTAAAACTTCGCCATTAAAAAACTAACAATAGTCCTCTGCATAATCATCGCAGACTTCTCCACTATTCTTATCACAATGTCATTGTGGACAACTCTTCTTTGAAGAGGTTTCGTTAGCATCGTCTCCGCGTCGCCTGGTTACCGTTGTAACATGCATCATTTGCTACAGAACAGACCGGTAACGTTGCTAACGGTAACGGAACAAATGCTACGAAGGAAGTTACATTTAATTTAGGTTAAGTGTTCTCGAAACGGCCGCATCGCATCTGAGACGAGTGGAAATATTTCTGCGATAATATTTGAACAATTTAGGGAATTTTCCTGCTGTGGGAAACAAATGAATTGAAACAAAAGTGGGGAAGAGAGATAAATGTTTGTTTCGTGGTTGTAAGGCATTTTGAATATGCATTAAATGTTAATAATTTATTCATGTTTGCATTTTTAATATTAAATCCCGGAAGAATATAGTACCTACAAATGATATGCATAAGCATGAACACTTGAAACATTAATTGAACGATTTATTAATTAGATTCATTCTGCAATTTATTTCCGTAAAAAATTCTTATTTTGGTATACCACTTTCGCTTCTTTCACATTCACAATTTCTTTTATACAAGCTACTTTATTTTTACCACTCGGAACCTTTCGTTCACTCAACAAACCTTCAATTATGTCTATCCATTATTCTTAAGGCGTCCACGTAATCTTTTACCCTCAATTTCATCTGTTACAAAAATCTTTTTTTTATACTTTGGGAAAAATATAAAGGTATACAGTGTGTCCATCCAAAACCCGAACATAGGCTTATAACATGTGATATCAGTTTTTTGGTGCGCATTGCTTCCCAATTAATTTTACATGAAAATATTTCAAATAAAAGTTGTAGAGAATAAAATTACGAATTTTTTGATATAAAATACATTTCATTTGTGTATTTTATCAGAGCGCAAAAATTAATTAAATATTTGTATTATTCGAAAACATTTACTGAATTAGATTACTTATTAATTTCGCTGGATTACTTCACTGACTTTATTTCTAGTACTCGAATTACTGATACTAATTTACTTTGAAGTAATTCACCCTAATAAAAGCTTCAGTTTGTTTAATTCAGTTCATATAGTCATGTTGTCTAATTTATCTGAACTGATTTAAGTGAACAGGGTGGCAAATGGAATACAGCTAATTTCATAACATACATTTTTATTTTTAAACGACTGGGAGTAAACGTGTGGATCAAATTCCTGACAAAATTAATATATTTTACCCCGCTGTGTCGTTACTAAAAGTGACAGAACTGAAATGTGATTTTTCCCGTAGTATTTTCATTTCTTACGTTAGATTATGGTACATAACGATACGTTACGGCTTCTGCTGTATAAATCCTGAATAAGTAAAGTCGTTAAAAATTGAGCAGCATAAACCTAACTCTGTTATCCCTGTAGTAACTTTCGATTCAAATTTTGAGCTTGTCAGAGTTAATTCAACAAAATATAACATCCTCCCCTATAAAAGAAGAATATTCCCCAAAAGAATGCAATAAAATTAACCCATTTCATAACACGTAATAAAGCTCAAGCCAAAGAAATTTGAATCGTCGGAAATATGCAAATCAAATGCTTTGATGAAAAGTACGCAAAGTACGGAAAGTATTCCACATGCAGGTTTGTGGTTCGTCCGTAAAGCACCTTTTCCTGCTCTCGGTGCTTCCCTACTCCTCCTGATCCCGGCTCTGCACCGCAAATAAAATTCTAGCAAATGAACAAGTGCAGAGTAACACCGTTCCTCACTGACCTCATTCTGGAATTATCTGTCTTCTACAGGCAGTTTACACGGGAACAAATGCGGTCGAATAACTTGTATTCGTGGAACAATCGTAAATGTTTACGTTTAAAACGAATTGTTGTTGACGATCATGTTCATCAATTTTTATTGCTTCAAGTGAAATTAAAGTATGCCGAGAAACCAATTGTTTTAAAAGTGCTAAATCGTAAAATGTTGCTTTCGATACAATGTAGAAAGTTACCTTCATGGTTCATTTTTCAATATCTATTCTGAAAATATATTAATTCGGCAGCTAGCAACAGTACACCTTTTTTTTCTACGATCGCGTCTTACTATAATAATTTCGTTCTGTTAATATGACAAATTCCAGTTTTGTTTGTATCCATGGTAACTATTAAAATATCATTTATGCACAACCGGGCTGAAATTAATGTTTTAGCCCTAAAAAGCGGGCCTTAAACACTTCTTTTTGGCCCTAGGGCCACAAAATGCTACTTTTTGACCCTAGGGCCATAAATTCTTTTTCAAAATGTCATTCTAACATAAATGTACCTATATGAATCTTTTGAACACAAAATTAGATGTTATTTTGTTGTGTTTAAAATATATACCTACAAAAAGTACTATTATTATTATTATTTTATTTATTGTTTTAATTTTGGAAATTTACTGATATCTTATTGTTAGTTGAAATTGTTAATTTTAACATTGAATAAAAGGACCATAAGGTAGATGGGTTTTTTGTACATATGATAGAGAAATACGCCAAAAGTACGTTTTCGGTGTAACTACTTATCTTCTTTGCTTTGCACCTTTCACAAAATTCGAAGTAGATTGTTTTTCATATAGTTGTTTTAAAATTAACGGCAATAATTTTAGAATCGCATTATTCGCAGCTTCTTTTACATCAGGCGGAGTACAAGCCAATTCATTATCGCTGCTGTCACTCATTTTCACACAATACAAAAGTAAACAAACTGATTTTTATTGTTTGCTATGGATACATAAACAAAATTACAATTTTTGTTTATTGTAAAAACTTGGTTCTGAAAAATGTTATTTTGACATATAAGTATACAAATTAAATGTTATTTTGTTGTGCATAAAATATTGTATGTACCACGGGTGAAACTAGCGTTTCTGGCCCGCGGCATGATTATTAGCACGAGGCGCTTTGCATTTTCACCCTTGGTACATAAATAACTTTATGCACAACAGGGCTGAAATTAATGTGTTTTAGCCCTAAAAAGCGGGCTTAAACACTTCTTTTTGGCCCCAGGGCCATACAAAATAATTCCTATGGACACATAAATAAAATGACAATTTTTGTTTATTGTGAATACTTGATTTTACAAAATGTCATTTTGACATATAACCTATGTACATATTTTATTCTTTTGAACATGTAATTAAATGTTATTTTGTTGTGCATAAAATATTGTATGTACCACAGGTGAAATTAGCGTTTCTGACCCTGAGCATGTTATTAGCCCTCGGCGCTTTGCGCCTCGTGCTAATAATCATGCCGCGGGCCAGAAACGCCTGTTTTTACTCTTGATACATAAATAAAATTTCAAAAATAATCAGTAAAAATCTTCTGTAAATAGTTTCCTCAGGACTTCAACTAACACTATCTAGATTTAATATATAAACTATGTCCGATCTAATCTGAAACGATCAATAATCTATGTTCATGAAAACGTGATTCAGATTTTAAATCCAAGTTCGTAAACTGAACCTTAGTATAATCTTGATGAAGATGTCACTAGCACGATAATCCACTAAACTAACGATCCGTCAGTTCAAAGAGCTCACGCCATAACTTTGTTATTTTATCGCGAATTTTAGTTAATCTACTTAAGAGCGAACTCAAAATATTGTTATACTGGGGTTACCTTGTCGTTCGTGAATAAATAATATTATTATTTAAATTGCAGTGAATTTTAATTATTCATTGATGTAATTAACTTTGGGTTCAAATGCCATTTTAGGAGACATTGGCTTTTGGTAGTTTATTCTAATTTTGTTTAAACCTAAACAGAACACCGGAAATTTTACATTTTACATCATATCCCATGGCTACAAATAACTTGACATTACCTGTCAACAATCATAAAATAAAACTTTAAAAAATGAATTACTATCGTAAAAACACAGATTACCTATACTTCATAAACAGATGCAGCACTCTCTGTTGGCACCTCCGATGTTTGTGTCTCTAGAAAAATTTGACTACCCGCCATATTTTTTCTGTATTACTACTACTATACTATTACGCAAAACATCTATAGCCCAGTTTTTGAAACAACTAATTAAGTAAAACTCTTTTTCCTATAACTGTGCGTTTCTTTGTTATTACGTAACTATTATTGCCTTTGTTACGGGTGGAAAGGAGACAAATGTAGACCAAGTGCGTTTCTGTAAGCAAAGAAACACTTGTGTGGAAAGTAATTCATTACGCAACTGTAAAAAAAGTTGTATTGAGAGCGATTTAAATTTCGCGCCGAGCGCGTAATTCATATTTTGGCCACAGACGCTTATGGAAGAAGAAGATGCAATGAGCCAGCGCTAGTAAATATGCAGTAGTATATTTTGACGTTTATAAACATAACCTTAAATTGCAGTATATCTAATCTGTACACAATTAATAAAAAGAACCGAACAAAGTACAATATATCGATAAATGGTTTTAGTTTAAGAGTAAGTGAAATACATAATATTTATTGTTTGTGTATATTATTAACACAGTTGTTACAGTTGCTTATATTGACATAATGTGAAGTGGAAACTTTTCTATTGTCTAAAGAAACATTGATTTCTTCCGTATCTGTTCATATTATTAAGAGTAATATTATTGACAATAACTCCGGAGATTTCAGAAGTACCAGCAGCAGGTTGAATGTCATTGTCGAAAATAGATCCAACATAGCATGATCTGGGGCTTCAATTATCTTTGGAGGTGTTTATTATAAAGAAGAATCACTCACTGTAGTATTCCAATCTAGACGATTTTGAAGAAATTATCTTGAATTTTTAAATAACGTAGAACAATGTGCAAGCAATCAATAAAAAAACCATAGCAACGCCGTAAAACATCGTTCTCATGAATATCATTAAGATTTTATAAATTTTGACAATATTTTAGTGATTTACTAAATCGCACAGTTGTAGGAAAAATGTTGTTTATAACACGTGCCGAAAAAAGTTACGTACTCGTGCAGATTTCCGCACTCGGTAAGCCTCGTGCGTTAAAATCTGCACTTGCACATAACAAGCCTTTTTCGGCACTTGTTATAAAAATAACTATTATTATATTAAAAGAACATTATAATTTATTATTGTGTTTTCTATAAAATTATAATTATAATGAATCTACTGTAATTGGCGTAAAATAGGAAAATTATGTAACTATTGTTAAGCCTATTTTTTAAATCATATAAATGCATTCTGTTTCCAAAATAAGCATATAGAAAAGTATTCCGAAAGTATTCTGTTACCTCTTAAGACGGTGAAAATAATTTAACAATGGCATTGCGAAACCTGTCATATTCAATTAAAATTCTGCAAAAACAATAATTATTTATTGACGTAGTTGCTATAGATACCTATTTATTTAATTTATTTCAAAACATGAAATCATAGTTTTTCGGTGCCCACTTCATATCCAATTAGTCGCATGTTTTACCTTCATTATTCAACAATAGATTATAGAATTGTCGTAGTCAAACAAAATGGATGCAATCCTTAAAAAAATTACGTGCGTAAACTTAATTTAATAATCTCAAAGCCAGACAATTTCCGAACAAAAAAATACCCATCAAAAGCAAGCAAATGTTTCATCAACTTTGGAAGACAACACCGATTTTGATCAAATAAAAAATAACAAGGAAAATAGTTTATCGCAGCATCATCTGTACATATTGCGTAATATATAACAGTACCTGCTCTTGTATCTTGTTCATCTTTGCTCTTGTTTTCTATTCTCTGAAGCTTCCTTCTCCATTAAGTTAGCGCTGTGTTACATGCGTGCACGTGTCACAAAGTTTTCTAGCTCATGCGTGTCTTTACTAAAACACGCTGGAGAGCAACTATGCAGGTACACTTTGTACAAGATCTGAAAGACGTGAAGTTTGATATTTGAGTTTGTGAATTGTTTTATGTGTTTTAGATGCGTTTCCTTTGTAGGAAACTCATATTTCAACTCTTTTGCATATTCTTGTATGCAGATACATCTTTTGTAATATGATATATGAAAATACTTCCAATGGAAATATAACATATTTCATCAAGTAATATTTTATGAATAAACGGTGATATTTGTTATTTTAAATAAATATGAAATTCGTCAGTTTTCTACATTCGAAAAGCCAAGAGCCAAACATATTAAGCCAATGGTTTAAGAGATTCGAATTTGATCCTTAATCACTTTTCATGAAATACAAACACTTGACAGCTGTTAATCGCGCTTCACTGCCATTTTGGAAAACTGTCATGCCAATTTCAGAAAATGCTTGATGATATATTTATTTATCATCTACTACACGTATAATAGGCGCATTCATGGGCGTCCGCAGGGGAAGACAAGGAGGGGCGCCCTCCCTGGATATTACTCGTAACTAAGATGGTGACCAAAACTCTCGAAAATAGGACTTTAACATGTACAACTATAATTTTTTAATTTCCTGCTTCCTTAAATATTTGAAGCAAAAAAGCTTGAAATAAAAGTTTTAGGGTAAAATTCATTTTGCATTTTGCAACGACACAAATTAGATTTGAAAATGACGAAAATTGCCTCAAAACTACCGATAGGCATGAAATTGGAACAAAATTAAACAAATGCTTGACGTTTTATTTGTCAAAATAAATGAAATTATAAATACAGAATTTATTCTGACAGTTTTGACAGATTGAACGTCAATAATTTGTTTAATTTTGTTTCAATTTCATAGCTACCGATAGTTTTGAGACAATTTTAATCATTTTCAGATCTAATTTGTGCGGATACAAAGCATGCAAAATTAATTTCTTATTTTATGCCCTAAAACTTTTATTTTAAGCTTTTTTCTTTTAAATAATTAGGAAGCAGGACATTAAAACAATATGATTTTACATGTTAAAGTCCTATGTTCGAGAGTCGTGGCCGCCACACTGTATATGTCTATATAAATTAAATAAAAATTATATTATAAGTTTGAAGATAATAAATTCAAGCTGAAATTGAATTTCCAGCAGTATTCTTATGGCCAGCTAGCGACATGTTCCCTATCGTAACGATTGAGTAATCTAAGTTTAAGTATACCCAAAGTTGTTAGTGGTGGAAGAGCCACAGGGGTAGCTTTTGAAATTATGAAAATTGTTTGTCGCCTGTGGGAATCGAACCAGGGTTCTCAGGATCCGCAGGCCGACTTCATACCACTGAGCTAGCCACCCCATAATTAAGTAAAATATCGATTTATGATAATTAATAAAATTTTGGTGAATTTCAAGTTTGTTTTTTATTTATGCGACATTTCGATTACAAGATTGAATAATTTTCGTCCAAGTTAATATAACTAAAGTGGTTTACTATTCAAATCGACAAATAGTTTTTTTGTAAACTTGTTGAATTTATGGATTTTATTAGTTACATGGTTTTAACTGACATAGGTAAATGAACTGTGTAGTAATTTGTTTTATTGATAAAGTACATGTTTTGTTTCAATTTCCAATACAATTACCATCTCGGTAACAACATGCCACCGCGCTTGGAGGTAAAACATGAAATTCAACTTCTTCATATTTGGTACCTAACCTACCCATGTAAATTCCACACCATAAGAAAACTTAAATCCCGAACACTACAAATCCTTTAACATCCTCTTTGTACTCTCTACATGTCCTCCCAATACACACGTTGATTCCCTGTTCTCATACACATACACCAGTACGTTGTACACCCAAAAGAGAGGAGAGAGAACGAAAGAGAGACACTGACTCTCTTCAAAGAGAGGCGTCAGCCATGCATATTCATGTGTGTCGGCAGAAAGGACGATGGGCGATTCAGGACAACCCTCGCAGGGTTAGGTGACGCAGGACTAACGACGCAGGTATTGACGCCAGCGCCAGCGGTGGAGAACGGTAGTACTAACCTACTAACACAGTGTGATGAACGTTTGTAATCTGTCCCCTTTAACTTCGTTGATGGTGGACAGGTCAACTGTTTAGGTTATAAAATGGACTTGTTTTTCTAAGTTGCGGGTAAAAATAATATGTGGGAATAAAAAGAAATATGGTCTATTCTTATACGACAGATTTGAACTTTTATCAAAAAAATAATATTGGGTTGTTCGGACTATAAGATGTAGATACATCCCTTGTGCTGTAATAGGAATTATGTTCCTTTTGTGTAGAATATTAAATAAATAACGGGTGTTCAATACGCCTTTTTGTCCTGGGTGGCTATGGGCTTGTCTGTACCTTATACAATATAACCTTAAACATCATAATTTATTTGACATAAACTACAGTAAAACAGAATAGTTTTTTTATGTACCAAGGATGAAAATAGGTTTTTCTGGCCCGTGGCATGATTATTAGTACAATGAGCAAAGCTCAGGGTCAGAAACGCTAATTTTACCCGTGGTACATACAAAATTATATACATTTGAGGATAAATTAGAGCCTGTGATATTTTCATTAGAATTTTCAGTTAGTACGCAATCACTATTTTCTGAGATTTTTGAGCACATTTTTTATTTATGTGAGAAAATGTATCACAAACAATGGTTGTTGATAACAGAATTTTTTAATTATTTACTTGGATACTGATATCGTCATGTTACATACAATACAGAATAATTGGTGGAACGTGAATTGAACTAGCCCCGTATTATCTTTTAAAATTTTTTAGTAAGTAAAGTCGTAGAAAAAATTATGTGTGTGCCTCAAGCGTAAAGTATCTTTATTGCTCGTGCTCGGTAATTGAAGCTCTTGATACACAAATAACTATTTTATTATATGTTCAAAAGATTAAAATACCTGTATGTACATAGGTTATATGTGAAAATGACAATTTGTAAAATCAAGTATTTACAATAAACAAAAATTGTCATTTTATTTATGTATCCATAGGAATTATTTGCTATGGGCCTAGAGCCAAAAACAAGTGTTTAAACCCGTTTTCTAGGGCTAAAGCTACATTCACAAATCGAAATTAGTTTTTGTTTTATGCTTTATGGTTTTAGGTGCCATTCACAAATAGTTTTGCTTTTGTCGATGTTAGTTGGTAGTGACATCTATCATAAATTTTAGAAGATCGGTAATACAGTAAATGCAACTGTCAGATGTGCTAAGTTACACATGCTGTCATATGTTGTTTGTTTACTTTCGTATTTTTAGGAAGAGCAAGCTAAATATTATCATAATAAGAAAATAGGTATTCATTTATTTTCATTCATTTTGACACTCGAATAAAAACAAACTTAGGTTATCGTCAATGCGAAGGATGATAGAAAGAGACTAGTATATATCACTACATCATTCTACTCTTCGTCCTATTGGTCTAGTCCTTAGTATAAAACGTAAAACTAAAACATAAATTTGGAGTTTGCAATCTTTTGTGTTAAAACCAAAACTAAATACTGATTTGTGAATGGCTGCATAAGATAACATGTCTACAAGGTTATTAAAACAAAAATGGAAAACATAAAACAAAAACTAATTTCGATTTGTGAATGTAGCTTAAAACACATGAATTTCGGCCCGGTTGTCCATAAATTTATTTTTGAACTGTTTTACGCAAGAACAAAAAGCATTTATAGTGAAGTCTTATTTTTACGGTAGTTAACGTAATGAAAATTGAATTGCAATTTTTTTATTCTGATGTTTGATGTTTTATTTAAGGTTAAATTGTATGAATAAAGTACAGACATGTGTTTCGGAGCCCACTGCCACCTAGGACTAAAAGACTTATTGAACATCCATTATTTTTTTTAATATCTAGACCGTGAAATTTGTGGCGATGAAGGAATGAATCCAGATCTTCCTAGCAACCATTTTTAATTGGAGTCCTAACCTAGAAATTTGTATTCCAGAATTTGTTTCTATATCTCTATGAGAAAAGTATGTTTCAAGTTTCATACTAATTTTCTTTTATAACATTATTTGTTTTTACATTCACCATAACATGTTTTGCGTTACATGTTTGCGTAACATAAATATCCGTGTCAGAGAAAGCATAGAATAAAACAAAATATGGCAAGGTACATCCTCGTAGCAGTTTTTGGTACAATACCATAACTCCAAATTACGATTTCCCTTCTTAAATAAGTAAACATGAAGTTGGAAACAAATCCTTCTGCTTCTGAAATTCAATACGCGTGCCGTTCTGCCGTTCTTCAGCAGCCATTGTCGTTACTTCTCCTACTAATGGTCCTCAAGTTACGTTCTCTAATAAAATTTTTACAGAATCAAGCTATCCATGTTTACCTCTCTCGATATTGATATCTTTTGTTTTATCTTCGTGTTTTTCTTCCCAAAGATTCCTTTTTATACGTCGTTTGGTTTTTGTTTTCCCGCGCCGCGTATTGCCGCTGCTGTTTTGTCATTTTGTCGTTTTGTCAATAATACATTTTTATAGTGTTACATATATCGTATATCGATTTCATATAATGGAAAATTGCGCAAGTAGGGATGTTCATGTTGGTACTATTGTCATTCAAAACTAAAATTGTATTCTTCGGTAGCTTTCGATTTCTACCCGATGTATTTTCCGAGGTGTTTCGTACATTTTTAGAACAGTGAAAATGGATTTCATCTATACAAGATGGTAATCGGCTTGTTTTATGAGTGGAGGATCTATTTTTGTTTGTGTTTTGTTTTTCTGTTTTAATTTTATTGTTGTTTGTATCGGGAAACGAACAAATGAATTGGAAGAGGCTGATTTGTTGATTTAACGATTCCGTTGGCCTAGATATTTTATCCTCTTAAATAAATCATAAAAGGTACAAAGACAAACAAATTCTCATACAAAATAATTTTATTAGGGAAATTTGAAAGGATATTAAAATTTGAGCTATTATAAAAGGCTAAAAAATTACAAAAGAATTTAAAATTGATTGCTCAGCATATAATACAATTTAAATAATATTTTCGTATCCCCATGACAAGAAAATTGAGAAAAATGCAAATAAAATTTATAATAATTTAATTAAATTATACAAGCGCAAGGACGACACTCCCTTCGTTTCTTATCTTTTTTATTCGTTTTCTGATCTTATATTGAGTGTTTAACTGAAATTATGTGGAATTCACTTTCAAAAACAAGCGTAGAGCGACAGTCCCTTCCTTTCTTATCTTTTAATTCGTTTTCAGTTCTTACGTAGAGTGTTTAACTGCAATTGTGTGAAATTCACTTTCAAAAACAAGCGCAGGGCGACGCTGCCTCCTTTTCTAATCTTTTAGTTTCATATTCAGTTACTGCATTGCGTAGACTTTTCTTTCATATACAAGTGCAGGCTACCGCTTTCATCTTTTCTAATCTTGTAGATTAGTTGTTAGTTTCGTTATTAGATTCGTTGTTAGGAGTAAGCGTGAGTAATTTGAGATGTTTTATGCATATGTTATGTATGTTGAAGAACAAAAATGAATGATAAGTGAATAGGAATGATGTGATTCCACTCAAGCTACAAATATATGAAAACTGCTGCTCGGTGAATCCGGTACTGTAATTTATTGGGATTCAGGTCCAGTTGTACAAAGTAGCATAAATAACTAAATCAATCAAATACAACTAGTTTAATCATATTATTGACATCCTATAAATAAGCTGCATTAATAATAAATTCGAAATGAATTTCGCGTGTCATTGCATCCAATCAATTGCCAAATTGTGCTTAACTGTTACGATTTTACAGCTCACTAGATAACCTAGATTCATATTGAAATTTACTGAATTATTACACTGTTCAACATAATTATGGGTCACAATCATTAAATTCAGGTAACTGATGTTTATAGCTGTAACCGCAATTTAATTTGATTAATTATATACAAACATACATACATAACTTTACCCTATTTTCTGTTAAATAGATTGCACAAATTTTTGAATCATTATCTCTATATTACACAACCGTGAAGGTGAGCCAAAAAACAAAACAAAAACGTAATTTCCTCCAACCACCTCGTTTCGTTCTTCCCAAGTCCCAATAACGCAAGATCTTGTTAACACAGGTTTGCAGACAATATTTCTTTTTGGATACGTCGAAGCTAAACTGTCCGCTTGAAAATGAATTTTTCATAAGGAGATTACAATAAGCTGATAGGATCAAATCCGACCTACTTCCTGAAACTAATAGAAAAGTGTAATCCTAGCGTGATAGAGGGAGACAGCAGGTGCAAGCTGCTAGCGTACTCTAGTCGTAAAAATGCAGAGATAATAGAAATATATGGAACATTAATTTAAGTTATATGTACGTTGTAAGAAGCCATAAAGTTTAAACAGTTAACTAACCATGCAAAGAATGCAGTAATCGGAGGAGAATTTTGAAATTTCTACTTAAATTTTTAGGTAATTTATCAATGTTAGGTTATGTCAAACTTTTAGTTGAAATTTAGTGCAGAATATTTTTAAAAGTTCTTGAGCTTCAAGCTACATTAATAAGTACCTAATTAGCAAAGCTGGACAAGCTACTTAAAAAAAGTAGCTAAGCTACAGCTATTCTTTAAAAAAGTAGCTGAGTTACAGTTATAAGCTACATTTTGTAAAATATAGCTAAGCTACAGCTAAAACCTTTCATTAAAGTAGCTGTTAAATTTTAAAGCTACTTTTTCAATTATTGTCAATTATTACATTTGCCATTGTCATATGATCAGTTGATTAGCCTTTTGTTATAATGACTGTTAATAAATATAAAAAATCGCAAATGGACAAATGTACTATTAATTTGTTACGCTATAATTCTTATTTATATCGGAATAACAGTCACATTAACAGAAGACTCCTAAACAGTCAATGTTTAGTTCATCTAATATTTAATACAAAAGTAGGATAGGTTAAGAACAAGTGAAAAATAAAATATGTTAATAGATTTTACACTATAGTATAATAACTTGTTATCCTACAGTTATAGAAAACAATTAAGAAGGTACAATTCAAATACAAAACAAAAATTAATAGTTATTTCTTAATGAACAGTGGTAGCTATAAGCTACAAAAAGTAGATTTAAGCTACAAAAAGTAGCTTTAAAAGTAGCTTCAGTTGTTATAACAATATTTTTAAGCGAATAGAAAAAAAAACATAGCTCGCTACAAGCTACAGCTTTATTTGTTCACATTTAGCTAAGTTACAGCTACAGCTAAGGTAAACGTAGCTAAGCTAGTAGCTAAGCTACAAAAGTAGCTAGCTACTGCCCAGCTCTGATCAATAGTATGATTTCATAAAAAAATATATATAACACAAGTTACTATAAACGTAAGAATGCGGTAGGTAGCAAAAGTTAATTAATTAAAACACACCGATAAGGGTGGCAATTAGCACTTCTAGGAGAAAATTTAAATAAGACAGAAATGGAGAAATACGAGAGGCATACAAAGGACAAAGACAACGTCTCGTACCCGGGTCGAGCATGGCCTACTTCGACGAAGAGTAACCACCCCCACAGCTCAAAATTAACTTAAGAAAGACGAGTTTAATCGGGCGAAGAAGAACCCCCGAACGCTGTTCATCCAAAGTGTTTTCATACAAATAATTACGAAAATCTGGTGACACAAAATAATGTAATCGCGAAGGTGGATCCGCATTTGTTTTTACTAGAAAGACGGAAAAATTCAGATTTAAATTGTTTTTGATGAGACGGAACTTTCTTAATGTTTTCTTCTCTTTCTTCATCACAATGCATTTAGTAATTTAGATAAGTTATCGGAGTTTTAATAATAATTATGTTCACTTGAACCAGTTTCTTTCACTTTATGTTTCGCTGGAAACTTTTGACAGTAATTGGAATTCTCTGTAAAAGAGATCATTTCAAACGATTAAATAACGCGAAATTTACTTTGGTAAATATAAATAAATATTTATCTAACCTCATATTTCGATAATTAGCTCTCGAAAATTCTGCAAATACTGTTTGGTAAATGATATTCGTATTTACATAAATATACATGATATGTATTCGGTAAGTAATACATGCTAAATAAATAAGTTCTAAATTGATTATTTGCTTCCCAGTTATCTAACTAGACTTTAAATTTGCGATAAATTTTAATCATTCAAAAGGTTTTACAATTCAAACAGTAAATAGCTCCATGGATACGTCTCGAACTATGGCAATAAGAACCCAAGGATGATTCTCACACCTGATATTAGATGTATTTTATTTGTCACTTGGTTCACTTAAATCAGTTCATATTAATTCGACACATGACTAAATGAACTGAATTAAGCAAACTGATGCACTTATTGAGGTGAATTACTTCAAAGTGAATTATAATAAGTAATTCTAGTACTGGAAATAAAGTCAGCGAAGAAGTTCGACGAAATAAATAAGTGATCTGGTTCAGTAAATGTAAGTTAGATCTGATCCAAATGGCAAATGGAACCAGCCTATAGAATATTGAAAAACAAGTGTTTTTTTTATGGCTTCCTGGCGGACCAACTGCTATGGTCATATGCCGCCATTACGCCCTTATCCTGCGTTTTAGGTCTTAGAGTCAACAGCAACGCGGGTTTCTCTGGACGGTCACCCATCAAGGTACTACTCGCACGCAACGTTGCTTAACTCGCGTTATCACATAGACCAGTCCCAACGAGTGCAGCCATGGCCGTTTACAAAACAAGTGTTACAATCACCCTTATATGCAAAGTACGAATATTACAATTGGTCATTGTAACATGTGTTTTTCATATTATTTTACCTATATCGCATTCATTTACTTTTATTTCAAATATTTTATTAACAAAAATAATAAAATTTCAAGGTGGTAATACTGACGGATTCAATAAACATTTGAAATTTAATTTATTTTGACATTTATTAGTTAGGTTAGAGTTCAAATTCATAATTATCTAGGTGCAAGGAACAGGTTAATGGCTTGCTTTGTATAATTTTAGTGGTTACATATATTCAGCAAGTTTTCGTGGCTGCGTCTTACATTTGTATGGATGTGAAATTAATTTCAAACTAAAGTGCTCTAGGCTTAGTACTAACCTAGTTAAAATTACAATAATAGCTAAGAAATTCATCTCACTGCTAAAGATAGTATAAACTTGCTGATTCACTTAGAACAAGATTATAATTTCTGTACATTATTAATTTATTATTAATAAATATTTTATTCAAATTTGTGGTTTTATCGCGACGATAGATAGTAAAATAAATTAAAATATCAACACGCTATCGCTCGTACACCAACTTTCCTCACTAGCATTATAATATTCCCATAACAACAGTGAGAAACAAATAAACAATAGTATGTTAAAAAATAAGTGTTACAATTAGTTATTTACATTTTCCATTTCCTTAGTTTTGTTTTAACTTTTTTATTATAAAAAAATCATAATAAAATTCAAGGTGATCAATAAACATTTGAAATTAATTTATTTTGTCATTTATTAGTTAAGTTAGAGTTCAAATTCAAAATTATCTAGGTTAGATTATAAAATTATGTACTTTTAATTTTTAATAAAGAAATGTTTTATAGTTTAATGAATTTATTTTATTATAAAAAATGACAGCTTTGCAGCTAAACTTAAAGAATTAGACAACTTGTTAAAAATAAAAATATACCCAAAAACAGTGTACAAAGTTTTACTTTGTAGCACTGTTTATGAGAAAAACAGTTCCATAATAGTTATTTTTATAACAAGTGCCGAAAAAGGTTTGTTACGTGCAAGTGCAAAATTTAACGCACGAGGCTTGCAGAGTGCGGAAATCTGCACGAGCACGTAACCTTTTTCGGTAGGTGTTATAAACAACATTTTTCCTACAACTGTGCGATTTAGAAAATCACTAAAATATTGTCAAAATTTATAAAATCTTAATGATATTCACCAGAACGATGTTTTACGGCGTTGCTATGGTTTGTTTGTTGATTGCTTGCACATTGTACTACGTTATTTAAAAATATTTCACTAATTTCAAGATAATTTCTTCAAAATCGTCTAAATTGGAATACTACACTGAGTGATTCTTCTTTATCATAAACACCTCCAAAGATAATTGAAGCCTCAGATCATGCTATATTGGATCTATTCTTGACAGTGACAATCAACCTGCTGCTGGTACTTCTAAAACCTCTGAAATTGTTGTCAATAATATTACTGTTAATAATATGAACAGGTACGGAAGAAATCAATGTTTCTTTAGACAGTACAAAAGTTTCCACTTCATATTATGTCAATATAAGCAACTGTAACAACGTGTTATTAATATACACAAACAATAAATATTATGTATTTCACTTACTCTTTAAATAAAACCTTTTATCGATATATTTTACTTTGTTCGATTCTTTTTATTAGTTGTGTACAGATTAGATATACTGCAATTTAAGGTTATTTTTATTAACGTCAAAATATAGTACTGCATATTTACTAGCTCTGGCTCACCGCATCTTCTTCTTCCATAAGCGTCTGTGGCCAAAATATTAATTACGCGCTTGGCGCGAAATTTAAATCGCTCTCAATTAAATTTTGTGTTGACAGTTGCGTAAAACACAAATTACTTTCCGCACTAGTGTTTCTTTGCTTACAGAAACGCACTTGGACTGCATTTGTCTACTTTCCATTCTTAACCAAGGCAATAATAGTTACGTAATAATAAAGAAATCTCACAATTGTAGGAAAAATTTATTTTAAAATCGCGATATAGGAAGAAAATATTGTTGTTCTGTTTTTAAGAAATTATGTTCAATTGTTAAAATAATCTATTATTATTTGCAGATAAATTTATTGTT
Organism: Pterostichus madidus; assembly: GCA_911728475.2. NCBI lineage: Eukaryota > Metazoa > Arthropoda > Insecta > Coleoptera > Carabidae > Pterostichus > Pterostichus madidus. The sequence continues at coordinate 35,199,474 of OU452308.1, read as the reverse complement.
TTCAAATGTATGCATGTAAATTAAATATGTATTACACCAACATAATTGTTGTTTAATTGACAAATATATAAACAATATTTAATCAAATGCTTGATTAAATGTACCATAGTGTGCATATACAATTTCCATAAATATTTATTTACTTAGACCAAGGTTGAAACTTTTATTTTATAGGTGTAACTTGCTTCGTAAAATATTTATTATCATGAAACATGGTACGAGCAAGAATAGAAATATCGATTTCTTTGAGATGATTAACAAACAGGTCTCTACGCAACTTTCGATAACTCGTTTTATTTTGTACTATGCCTGTGGCTTATAGTTTTTAAATTTAGTTGACTGTGTGCTTCAGGCAGTGAATATACTTATCTGTGTTCTGTGTGTTTTCTTTAAATTGTGTGTTTTAAATTGTTATTTTTAATCCACAAAATTTACTAAGCAATTTTAAAATTATTTGTGAGTGATAAAAACAAAAACTGTGCATCTTAAATGTGGTAGTGATTGTTTGTAGTACTTTAAATAACAGTAGTGTCACATGATTTGACAAGGATGATTGCAGTCTTCAATGGAGATATGATTAGCAGATTTTCAAGGTATAAATTACACAATAAATAAATAATAATAATAACTTTATTTAGCTTAAGCTATACAATAACACATATAATCAAATACAAGCAGTCCAAGGGCGATCGCGAGTAAGGCTGGGCAAAAAATAGACTTAAAAAAAAGGTCTTAAATTTTTAAAAGATTAATTGATTAATAAAATGGATGTTATCGATTTAAAAAAAATTTATTAATCAAAAAAGTCGATTGAAAATATCGAATGGGGTGGCTAGCTCAGTGGTATGAAGTCGGCCTGTGGATCCTGAGAACCCTGGTTCGATTCCCACAGGCGACAAACAATGTCCATAATTTCAAAAACTGCCCCTGTGGCTTCTCCACCACTAACATCTTTGGGGGCCGTGATTTGACGATTTGTAACCGCACTTCACGCGTAAAATATATCACTTACCGAGATCTGCTTCGGCAGAGTGTCACACCCAGTAATGGGTAGAAGGCGTGATGATATATTTTTTTTTTTTTATATATATATATATATATATATATATATATATATTATGTAGTTCTAAGCCTGAAAATATACCTATATGAAAACTAGATATACGTAGAGTAGTACAAAAACTTTTATTAAAATATCTGAAATAACCTAATTCGTGATATATTTTATTGTAGAGGAGGTACTCGTATAGTCTCTTAAACTTTATAAATCGTTGCCACTGAAAATCCTATTCACCGACGAGTAAATCACGAGAAATAACCATCCATGTATGACAACCACACAAGCAAAAAGTCCCCTGCAAAAACAGAAATGTGTAAAACATTTCACCAGGTTTTATTAAATTGTCGTTAGCAGTCCTGGCGTTGAAATATGCATTGGATCGTATTAGATTGTCGTACATGTACATAATGGTTTTTTAAATTATACGATTTAATGAACGATGGTTCTGTTTCTGTCACACTATGTTGGTTTCTGCGAATGTTTAAACATACGTTTTCCTAGAAATCCTTATATATTTCTGATTAATCTTGTAAGTTTGTGTATAGTTGTTCAAGCGTTCATTTGGACAAATGATTCTTAATCGATACTATCGTAAAAAATTGTTAATTTGCTTTATACGAGAATTTTATGCAAATATATTTTTCTCAAATAAAAGTGAACCGAAGTTTCAAATCATTTATATTATTTACTCGCAACATTGCTGTCAAACATTTGATTTACTTTTATTGATTTAAACTACGTTTTGATGATGCATCTAGACAGTGGCGTACGTAGAACTTTTGCCGCCCAGGGCGGTTTCCAATTTGTCGTCTTTTCTAAGTCAATCAAATGGTGGTTTTTATAAATTAAAAAAAATAAATATGAAATAAATATATCATCACGACTTTTATCCATTACTGGATGAGGCACTCTGCCGAAGCAGAACTCGGTAAGTGATATATTTATGTACGTGAAGTGTGGTTACCAGCCGTCAAATCACATCCCCCAAAGATTTTAGTGGTGGGGGAGCCACAGGGGTAATTTTAATTTGGTGAAAATTGTTTGTCGGCTGTGGGAATCGAACCGGAGTCCTCAGGATCCACAGGCCATTCGAAACCACTGAGCCATTACCCGATTAAATTAATAAACATAAATAAATAATTGTAATTGAGACAAACTATAGGTGGAGAACTTTTTTATCATTGGATGGCATATTTGAATTAGGCAGTCAAAGGAATTTTTCTAGATAATATTTTGAAGCCTACATTGATTTGACGATGAAGAAAAATATTCGAAATCATATAGTAATTCATAATTCGTAGAAATCGAATAGTAAACTTATGAAGTGAACAAGTTGTTTTTACAACTAGAACTAAATATAAAAATGCCGCCCGGTGCGGACCACAAACTCCCCCCCCCCAGGACGCCACTGCATCCAGCCATAAGAAAGTTGGAAATTGTTTAATAGTATATTACGAACCATGAACTGTAAGTGACAGTTTTTAGGTCAAGAATGTAGTTTGGTAAATCGAGGCCCGTAGGGTCAAGATTTCCTAAACATTCGCGACCTAAAAAATCATTTATAGTTTGAGGTTAGTAAACTGTTTTTTACAATACTTGCACATATAGAAGGATAAGAAAAATAGGTTTCAAAATTGACAGTTGTGAAATTATTGTCAAGATAAACAGGACCTTGATATGTTATATTTATTTTCAGTTCACGGTGGACAGTAAGTAAATATTGTAGTCCTGATGTAGCCATGAAAACTAACTGTGCAATAAAGGTTGCACTTACTGTGCTTAAATTTTGTCATTAATAGGTAACTTACTGTGCAAGTATTGTAAAAACCTATTTAAATATATCACTTACTGAGATCTGCTACGGAAGAATGCCACATCCTATAATATAAATCGCCTGAATTATATTTTTGTTTATTAATTTCTCTATATTTAAATATATCATGTCAACGGCCATGGCTGCGCTCGTTGGTTCTGATCTAAGCGATAACGCGAGTTAAGTAACGTTGCACGCGGGTAGTACTTGGATGGGTGACCGTCCAGAGAAACTCGCGTTGCTGGTGACCAATAACACCTAAAACGCAGATCAGGGCGTAATGGCGGCATATGACCTGAGTAGTTGGTCTGCCAAAGAAGCCACAAAAAAAAATTATGTATATTTTGAAAAGTACCCTAATGTTTTTCTTTCTGTTCTAGGTAAGTCTACTATATTTTCCTGCTATCACCTTCTCCAAAAACATAAAACCTGTAAGTAATTTTAAAATAAAAGCTCTATTAGCCACAAATAATGTAATATTATATAGAAAATATTTTAACAAAATCTGATTGAAATACTCTACGAAATTTGCAAAATATTGCTGTGTAATATTATTTTGTTTCAATATAATAACCCCGTCCGCGCATACGAGTACATGCCAGCTAAAATTAACAATTTTAATGGACATATCGTGTTCTGCCCCTAACCAATGTTTGGCTGAAAAAGTTTAATTCGTTTTATTTCATTTTCATAAATGTAGGGCTAGGCCCGACTTCGCGCTAAATTAACATTATTAATTCATTTATGTTGGTATTCATGGACTGTTTAATACTAATACGTTTTCTGGTCAATTAGTTTATTATTTTATAAACTGGAACTTAAGTGCAGTAATGTAACTGTGTAATGGTAGTTTGAACTAAATAATTGATATTAATTTAACGTGGTAGTATATTACAAGGTGTTATTAGCTACATTTTTTTTTACTTCTTCTCTCACCTCACTTATAACTGATCTGAGCTGAAATTAGCTGAGCTGAGCTAAGCCGAACTGAGATAAGTGTTCGTTAAATAGAACAGTTGTTTTATTATTTTACTAGAGTTTCATTTGTTTGGACAATATAACCTAAAATTTTACTATGTCTGTGATCATATTAAGTATTCGTGTTTAATGTTATTAAATTGTATATACGCTTAAAATAAATATATCAAATTATTTTAGGATGCATTGTTCGAAGCAGGTGATGATAATCAATATTTGGAAGATCTGTTTTCCAATTATTTACTCATTTTATTAAATTTTGTTATCAAATTACTACAAATAACAAATAAAATTAACTAATGTTAATCGTATTTTAGCTGTCAACATCAACTGAGTGACTCAGTTGGAACTGAGCTTGCTTTTTAGTAAGCTCAGATCAGTAAGAGGGGAGGTATAAATGCTCACTTCAAACTCATATCAGTTAGATAAATAGAACAGCCATATTTAGCTGAGACACTCAGTTGAACAAAAGTGAGCTGAGATTAAGTGAGATTTGATGTAAAAAGAATGTACCTATTATCACATGTAGTTTACCAAAACCAATATTTGTTTACACGAAAAGATGACAATGCGCATTTCACATAAAAAAATCAATAAAAGATAAAAGATACAAATTGAACTGCTAATGCAGTATTATAAAGGAAAAGGGACAATCAATTTAATCCCTTTAGTAAATTTAATTTAATCAACAAATTCAAATGAATTTTATTTATATAATGCCACAGGGTTGTTTATTTTACGAATATTCGAGACTTGGATTGTTCAGATTGATTGAACCTTCGAATTTAGATTCGAACTTAGATTTAGAATTTTCGAATTATTCCAATTTGAACTTTCGAATTTTCGAATTATTTGAAATATTTTAACAGCTCGAGGACAAGTCAATCAGACTGTAAACTGAGCATCGAGGGTTCAATTCTCGTCTTAGTCATTCTATTGCCAGATCTTAGCCTCATCACAATTTTTACTAGGGACGTGTTAGATATTCTTTTTTAGGAAGTTCAATTCACTAACCATATTATGGGATAAAAAAGGCATGGTACATTAGTAAAACAATTATATTTTTATGGCCCTAGGGTCAAAAAGAAGTGTTTAAGCCCGATTTTTACATGAATTTCGGCATAAAAATTGTCTCATATTTTAGCTGTATTCCATTTTCCACTTGGTTCACATAAATCAGTTCAGATAAATTCGACACATGACTAAATGAACTGAATTAAGCAAACTAATACCATTATTGGGGTGAATTACTTCAAAGTAAATTAGAATCTATAATTCTAGTACTAGAAATAAGGCCAGCGAAGTAACCCAGCGAAATAAATAAGTGATTTGGATCAGTAAATGTAAGTTAGATCTGATCCAAATGGCAAATGGAATACGCCTTTTGACGATTGTCAGATTGGTTTGCATAGTTACCTGGCAACTGCTATAGCTGTATTATATTTGCCACTTGCTTCATTTATGTCAGTTTAGACTACATGAACTGAATTAAGCAAACTGATGCACTTATTGGGGTGAATTACTTCAAAGTAAATTAGAATGAGTCATTCTAGTATTGTCAGCTATAAAGACAGCGAACAATTTAGAGAAATAATTAAATGATCTGGTTCAGAAAAAGTAAGTTAAATCTGATCCAAATGGTACATGGAATACGCCTGATAATAGTTGTTCAATTCGGTATTGCCAAATTTACCCTTCTTTTAAGTAGCTCGTGTGATTTACGAACAATCACGCCTTCTATCCTTTACTGGGTGTGGCACTCTGCCAAAGCAGATCTCGGTAAGTGATATATTTATGCGCATGAAGTGCGGTTACCAGTCGTCAAATCACGGCTCCGAAAGATGTTAGTGATGGAGGAGCCACAGGGGTAGTTTTTGAAGTTATGAAAATTGTTTGTCGCCTGTGGGAACCGAACCAGGGTTCTCAGGATCCACAGGCCGACTTTATACCACTTTATAATTAAATTTATTTATTGTTTATAATGTATCAAGCGCGAATAATGAATGCACAGTAAACATGAATGTATGTATATAAAATATTCATAGTTGTGAATATTTTGAAAAATATTGGTCGTTTTGTAAGCAGGTTAAAAATTAATTTTGGCAGCGTTGGTCGGGTCGGTGGATTTATGTCGTAGTTAATTATCTTGTTTGAATTATTGCACTACGTTTACATGAGCTAAGATGACACCGGTCTGATTTATAAGGCGACTTTGAAAATATATCACGGTTATTGTGTTACTTTCATACCCTCGTTTATACTGCAAATGTCTTCTTTAACCGAAATTAGTAAGGTTTTAAAAATCGATAAATGTTATTGAAATTTATTAGATATTAAGTTTATTAAACTGTTTTTATCCTTTTTACGATAGGTAAATAAATAAAATAAATATATCACCACGCCTTCTACTCATTACTGGGTGTGGCACTCTGCCGAAGTAGACTTTGGTAAATGATATATTTATGTGCGTGAAGTGCGGTTACTAACCGTCAATTCTGTAGGTTTTTGGTATGAAAATAATATGTCATCGATGCGTGCTGATTTATCAATCAAGTGACGGTTATTTTACGGATAATTTTACTAATTTATAAATTACCATACTTTTGCCAGCCCTAGAAAATAATATAATTGTTTGTTTTATTTTATTGTAACAAAATAAAATAAATAAATATATCATCACGCATTTTACTCATTACTGGGTGTGGCACTCTGCCGAAGCAGATCTCGGTAAGTGATATATTTTGCGCATGAAGTGCGGTTACCATTCGTCAAATCACGCCCCCCTCCCCCGCAAAGATGTTAGTACAGGGGGAGCCAGGTGTAGTGTTAATGTGGTGAAAAGTGTTTGTTGGCTGTGCGAATCGAACCGAGATTCTCAAATCCACAGACAACTGAGCCACCTACCCCATTCAATTCATGTGTACAATTTATAACAGGGTGTTAGCATTGTCCTAATTGTCGCTTAGTTGTAGATAATCAATAGTGAAATTCTACCATTTCATTACATTCAAATCAGTTCCTAAATCAACAGTTCTTCCAGAAATAAAAAGAAAAATACACATTTCACGATTAGTCCGTTTTTCATCTCTGCGATGGCGTTAGTAACCCCATTTCTCCATTCGTCTGTTCACATCACGTGACGTGCTATTCAAATCTGGCACATTAAGATGCCAAGCTGCAGACGACGGTGAAAAAGAAAAAAATTACTCTGTCGTTTCCGATTCAATTGCTCGGCGACTTGTTGAAATCCGCTCCCTGGCGTTGAATCTTGCCGACTATGAATTTCTACTTCAACCATTCCCATTTCGACTAGTGAGATTTTAAAACCTTTGTACTGAATATTTTAGTGATTTTCTAAATCGCACAGTTGTAGGAAAATTTTTGTTTATAATACGTGCAAGTGCGGAAATCTACACGGGCACGTAACCTTTTTCGGCACGTGTTATAAACAACATTTTTCCTACAACTGTGCGATTTAGTAAATCACTAAAATATTATCAAAATTTATATAATTCTAATGATATTACACGAGAACGATGTTTTACGGCGTTGCTATGGTTTGTTTGTTGATTGCTTGCACATTGTTCTACGTCATTTCAAAATACTTCTAAAATCTCCGAAATTGTTCTCAATAATATTACTGTTAATAATATGAACAGGTACGGAAGAAATCAATGTTTCTTTAGACAGTACAAAAGTTTCCACTTTACATTATGTCAATATAAGCAACTGTAACAACTGTGTTAATAATATACACAAACAATAAATATTATGTATTTCACTTACTCTTTAAATAAAACCATTTATCGATATATTTGACTTTGTTCGGTTCTTTTTATTAATTGTGTACAGATTAGATATACTGCAATTTAAGGTTATGTTTATAAACGTTAAAATATATTACTGCATATTTACTATTGCTGGTTCACCGTATCTTCTTCTTCCATAAGCGCATGTGGCCAAAATATGAATTCCGCGCTCGGCGCGAAATTTAAATCGCTCTCAAAACAACTTTCTGTTGACAATTACATAATGAAGCATTTTCTACACTAGTGTCTCTTTGCTTACAGAAACGCACTTGATCTGTATTCATCTACTTTCCATACGTAACCAAGGCAATAATAGTTACGTAATAACAAAGAAATCGCACAGTTGTAGGAAAAACAATTTTTGGCACTTTTTCTGTTTAGAAATTCGGGCAACAGTTTTCTTATATCCATGGTTACAATGATACACTTTTATATTACCGCTCGACAAGCGGTAAATGTCAACTTTCGGCTTTCACCTGACAGCTGGAAATATCTATTTTCTACTCGGTCGTAGAAAAAATAATATGTGTACATGTGGCAACAGAAAAATACCAATATTTAGTACCAAATTTTATCATCAGATATAATCACAATATGTCAAATGAGAATAGATTTGACATTCTCCATGTTTGTGTTTTGTAACTTCATGTTTCTTCTTCATTTTTGTGTAATTTTGCTGGTTGAAATGAGAGCGAGTGAAATGAAACGACACCTTTGTGAATACGCCGCTAGATGGCAGAGTATTTCAGCGAGATTCACAGCCCCACCCGCGTTGAATTAGTGATTGTCGATTGTTCGCCGATCGTTCCGCGTTTTACGACCGGGGAAAAAAGCTGATTAAACGTGACGATTGACAGGTTTTTGTTATTAAATTTCTGATTGATTTCTTCTCCATGGAAATGCTTGACGTTTGATTTTATTTTAACGCAGATATTTTTTATTATTTCCCTTTGGTTTATGGTTTATTGCAGATTTTGAAATATTGTATGGCAATTTATGTCTAAAAATTTTCATTATGATACATTTTTATGAGAATTAAGAAATTTATTCGCAATTTTATGTGTTTTATATATGCTATTAATATTGAAAATCCGTTATAATTTAATAAACGGTTTTATAATTCAGCTGCTAATATTTTTAATAAAGTTGAATTCGCTGAAATTTTAGTAGGTACTGGTAACAATTTCAGATTATAATTAAGATTTATGAGTTCATTTTCGTATTATTTAATAAATTTTAGTTTATAATGCTTTAATAAAATTATCGGTTGATTGAAAACTATTAATTATTTATTAACAGCAGTAGCTATTTACAAATTTTAAGGACATGATTTCAAAGATTCAACCTGTTGCAAGCTTTTATTTAAATTTTAAGGATTAATGAAATGAAATATATATATATATATATATATATATATATATATATATATATATATATACTATTTATTTAGATATTTATGTTTATATTCACTTTTGTTTCTGTTTACGGTGAATTTAAAAAAATATGAAACTAGATATAAAATTGGGGATTTCACCACTTAATTCCTCATATATTTCTACATAATTATGCATATTTTGATCCTTAATATATATTTTTTTAATCGCCAGAGTCGTTATCACAAAAATTTATGTTAAAGAAAATGCCAATTTTTTTGTTCAATCAGTTTAAAAACTGAAAATTTTTAAAATATAGTTCTATATGAATAAGACTACGAGAAATCGAATGCCGTTGAGCGCATCTTCATATCTTTTTAGTTTTAGAATTACAGCGATTTTTGACTTTTTAAAAATCTCATCTTTGAAGGCCCATATCTCGAAAACTAAAAGAGATATTGAAATGCGGTTTAAACGATTGTATTTCTCGTGCACTAATGTACTTATACTGAAATATTGAAAATTTTGAAAATTTTACTATTTCTTTAAATGTTTTTTTGCCTATATTGCAAAAACTTGAAGAGATAATAAAAATCTGTGAAAATCAATTAATTCCTCTCGTAAAAGTACATAGGTATGCAAAATTTCCGGTATAAATTCGCACAGATAAAGTTTTTATTTCAAAAAAACGAAAAATCACTGTTTTTTAATTATTTCTTAAGGGGTACCCCTTAAGAATTTTACAAATTGAGGCCGTTTTTAGTTTTTTTGCTCTAAAAATTTTATCCGTGGAGCAAAAATTCTGAATATATGCATACATATGTATTTTTATGCGAGGAATCCACTGGTTTCTTCAGATTTTTATTATCTCGTCAAGTTTTTTAAATATAGGCAAAAGAAAATTTTGTAAAAAATATGAAAATTTTCAAAAATTTCAAAATTTCGGTACAAGTTAATTGGAGCACGAGAAATACACTCGTTGAAACCGCATTTCAATATCTCTTTTAGTTTTCGAGATATAGGTCTTCAAAGTTGAGATTTTTTAAAAGACAAAAATCGCTGTAACTCGACGTCTAAAAAAGATATGAAGATACGCTTAACGGCATTCGATTTCTCTCATAGAAATACATTTTAAAATTTTTCGATTTTTTATACTGGTTCAACCAAAAAATTCGCATTTTCTTCATTAACCGAAATTTTTGCGATCATGATTCCGGCGATTTTAAAAAAATATTTTGCGGATCAAAATATGCATTTCTGCGCAAAAATATATGTGGAATCGAATGATAGAATTCTCAACTTCCTATCTAATATCATATTATTTTAAATTAATCTTTAAAGTGGTACTATAATGGACAGATTTTAATGAAATTTAAATATATTATTTTTCATGAGTTTCTACATTAGTAAGCAAATACTAATTCATGAATTTGATAAACTTTTTCGGTTACCTATATTTTTATGCAACAGTCATGATAGAACCACCATAATTGAGAAATTTTTCCTTTACTAATTTCTGAAATCATTGTTCTACGTTTGTAATTGTACATTATTAAATCAGCCGTCTAGAAATTGCAATTTCGATCCCATAAAAAGTAAGGGGGTCGCGAAAGAATATATTTGTGATTTTTGCCTCCCAAAAGTTTGAAAATCACTGTTCTAGATAAATCCGCATATTCTATATTTACTTATTAGTAGAATAACATTACACTTTTTACTTATTACAGGGTGTGGTTATTTGGACTTTTGTCACATAAAATATTCATCCAACGAAATCTATCAAGTCAATACCCATGTTACGAGTATGTTATATTTATAAATAAAAAAATATAAATACATATATCATCACGCCTTTTATCCATTACTGTGTGGTACTCTGCCGAAGCAGATCTTGGTAAGTGATATATTTATGAGCGTGAACTGCGGTTATCAGTCGTCAAATCTCGGTCCCCATAGATGTTAGTTGAGGAGGAGCCACAGGGATAATTATAATATGGTGAAAATTGTTTGTCGGCTATGGGACTCAAACCAAGTTTCTCAAATCCACAGTCCGACTCAAAACCACTGAGTCACCTACCCCATAAGAATAAACTCAATTAAATTAAATTACAAAAATGCATTATGTACCCAAAAAATAAAAGTCAATTAATATCACTTTGAAGTTCATTATAAACTTCGCTACTTTTTATATTTTAATTACTTGCGAAACCTCAACCTTTTTGGAGACCTCCCCTCTAAGAGAAGGGGAGGTAGTGTTCTTCACTTCTTTTTGCCACCACCGCGTGTCTTATTAGCCGCGTAAAACAGTTCGGCATGAATGTTATTAAAGGAATGATGGGATTGGCTTCATCAAAGTTCCTGAAGTGGAAACTCCATTAGGAGTTTTCGATGAACGCGAACGAAAACTTGGCGTGTTTTTCGAAGCGGCCGCTTAGTTTTAAAGCAAGTTTTACTTAGTTTTATGTTCGGTAAGCAGATGCACAAAGAACAATGTTAATTTGCTTGTTCCAAACTCGTAGATGTTATTATGTTCGGATAATAATGCTGGAAGTGTTGTTTATTAGAAATACTGAAGGGACTGAACGGTGGATGAAATGATTGATTATGTTTTTCCTTTGATGTGAGAAAAAGAAAAATAATTACTTGATTTCCGGAAACTGTTTGAACTTTTAAGTAGTTTTAAAAGAAATGAAACCATAGGTTTATTTTGCGAATAAACAAAATGTAAATGATATTTTAATATTATTTTTGTTGGAAATATACGTATAATAGTATATTAAAGAACTAGTTTCATAAGGTAATCTGTTAACGCAAGTTTTACAAAGTACGACTGCGATAACGTGTTCTTTATACTACAGACTGATCAAGAGTAAGTGTTTCAGTTGACAATACAATTCTGGGGATCTTTTTGTTCCACAGTTGACGCTAACGTCAGATAAAGGCGGAAATACTATTTAAAATTGCATTTTTATAATAAATACAAATAGGTTGAGTAATAGAAATACTTTAGATTATTGCTCTGTGAGTAATGTTAAGAAATAAAAGGATGTAAGTAAAGGAAACAACGATTTTTATTAATTTTAATTTTCAAATGTCACTGTCAACAACAGAAAATAAACATATTTTTTCTGTTGAGGTAATTTTATAATTTTGTTAGATTTAAAAAACTGGGATGGCTAGCTCAGTGGTATGAAGTCGGCCTGTGGATCCTGAGGTCCCTAGTTCGATTCCCATAGGCGACAAATTTTCATAATTTGAAAAAGCTATCCCTGTGGCTCCTCCACCACTAACATGTTTGGGGGCCGTGATTTGACGACTTGTAACCGCACTTCACGCGCAAAATATATCACTTACCGAGATCTGCTTCAGCAGAGTGCCACATCCAGTAATAGGTAGAAGGCGTGATGATATATATATATATTTTTTTTATAAAAAACTGCAACTTGTCAAAAATATAAGTTGGTGTTTTTTATCAGTTGTGTTGTTAACGCTTCTTGTAACAAAAACAATAAATAAAATCAATTTTGTTTGACAAAATTAATCAATGTTTTTGTCTGTATTGTGAATGTTGTGAATTTTGAATAATTACAACATATTGTTTTTGTAATATTTCTATATCAACAATTTACAATTTTAAGGTTATATGTCGTTCATCTGTCATATTTAAAAGGATTCCTACCAGTCCTACAAAATAAAAAGCGCAAAAAACAGTGCGCATATAGATCTCCTTGACGACCTATTTACAGTGCGTTTATAAAGCTATAAGAAAACCGAAATAGAAAAATGAAATAAGACATCAGGATTCCAATAGAGTACAAAATATATTAAAAGGACGTTTCGAGCTTATACAAAACTCTTCATCAGCTTCAAACAATACAAAATATCTCAAATCAAATTAAACTATATTGAAATATACCAAAGTATTAACTAATTTTGAATTGTCAATGATCTTATGTTTATTTTAAATTGAATATATTGAAACTATAGATTGTATTGTAACAAAACAAAAGTCCCTCACAACCTTGAGTGGCCCTCACCTAATCAAATCAAACCCTCACTCCATTGGCCAACATTCCAAATACAATTCATTGTTTGGAACTATTACCCAGAGGAAGGTATCTGAATCAAACTTCTAAAATTAACCCCATACCCTCGCGCTACGCCCAAAACTAACTTCTTACCTTACGGCAAACTCCTCAGTGCTTTAGTTCTTGTGGTGTCGTATAGGCGGCTTTATTCCTTCAGAGGGAGAAAACAATAGTTGAGTCATTATTTACATTAAATGTTTGCTTTTAACAAAAATTAGATAAGTTATTTATATTATTCAAAAAACTGGTTCTAGTACTTTCAAATACCTAAAGCCATAGAACGTCATTGTATTCACAAGTTAACGTACGAGGGCAGGGTGAAAAGTCCCTGAAAAACGAAACAAGAAATGATTTATTTGGTCAAAACATATTTTATTTCTCAACATAATATCCTTGTAGATCGATACACTTCATCCAACGTTTTTCTAATTTTTTTATCTCTTCCAAATAATACGATTTTGGAAATCCTTCACAATAGGCGTTTGTCTCAGCGGTTCACCAGGACAAGTCCACTGTTTCGACTGTTCTTTGGTCTCTGGTGTGTTGTGATGGATCCATGCTTCGTCCACGGCTACGAGAAGGCGCAAAAAGTCCTTCTTATTGCGCTTGAACATCGCCAAACTTTTGAACTTGTCACACGGTCGCGGTTGTTGTCAACAGAGAGCAAATGCGGCTCTCATCTGGCAGATAGCTTTCTCATATTCAAAAATGTATGCAAAATGTTCCGTACCCGTTCGGTTAGGATGCTCATAGCTTCAGCCAGTTCGTGTACTTTAACTCGCCGATCGTCCAATATCATACCATGGATTTTATCGACGATTTCTGGCGTTGTAACCTCATTTGGACGACTAGAACGTTCGGTGTCCTTTGTGGTCATACTAACACAACGAAAAACAGTAAACCACTTGTGAATAATTCTAATCGATGTTGAGGAGTCCCCATAATGTTTAACAAGCGATGCTTTGGTTTGCGTAATGTTTTTTCCACGCAAGAAATAATGTTTAATCAAGACGCGAAATTCACTTTTTTCCATGTTTTCAAAAATCTTCAAGGTTGCTTGCTTTCGATGGGTGTCAAAACAGACCAGAATGACATATCAGTCTGAAAATTTTAATGCGTTGTAGTTAAAGATGGTACATCACAAATGTCATATGAGATTTGCGATTGTGGCGCCATCTGTTTTATTTTTCAGGGACTTTTACCCTGTCCTCGTATTTATTTATATTATTTTATTTTTGTCAGATAAATTATAACAAACAAATTGCAGAAATTATATTATCTGTCATTTATTGCTAGAATATTTTTGTGATCTTGTTTTTACTTTTTTCCCTTTTTACCTATAAAATATAAATTTTATAGTTCAAAACTACACCACATTTAAGGATCAATAACCTATAAAATTTTTATTGTTAATTCTGTGATACTTCCTCTATCATCCCTATTTCTCCGCCAATGATACCCTGGATAATATCTCAGCCTCCTCGATCAATCTTTCCACCCTTGGCGTGGGGCTAGAATGATCGGTTTGACACGTAGCTACACGTGTATATTGCTTTTTCACCTCGTCACGACTCACAAGTCAGAGGGTTGACATCGTAGTAGAGATTAAAACGCACCCCCGTTGCTCGGCTCAATGTGGCGCCACTGTAGCGCCACTGGTGGCTGCTTGCTGTTTTATATTGAGTGAAGTTATGTGTGTGAGTGTACAGGAAGAGGGGGTGGTTGTATGTACCTGGATTGCGTTTTGCGGTAGGGGATGTGAGAATTTTAAGAGCTTTCTGATTTTGCTAGTGGAATTTATCTTGTAGTGACGTTGAGTGACGTCGAAAGGTGACGCAATGGAGTGGGGGGAGGTGAGGTTCTGTGAGGAATGTTTAATTTTATGCGAGAGTGTTTTAGTAATATTTTTAATTTGCTATGACGCTGCGTTCACAATTTTCCAGTTTACAATTACGATTTTTCTTCAAAAGCGCCACAGCCCGATTCGGGCCTGGGCCTACCGGGCACACCGAGACACAGTTTTTACGCTGCCGTGATCAACCTGTATATGATTGATGTGTCAATTCTTTTTTTTATTGTCATTTAAATATTGCACCCATTTTTGTTTATGATTCTATTAAGTTTTATCAGGATAAATGACGTCAGTCCATCCGTACAAACGTTTTCATTATACCATCTACAGGGTGATTAAAAGGAATTGTTATAGTTAGCAATACAATTCCAGAGATCTTTTTATTCCACAGTTGGCACAACGTCAGATAAAGGCGGAAATACTATTTGACATTTCTAATAAATACAAATAGGTTATGTTAGGAGTCTGACAGCTAATAGAATTTTGACTTTTTAAGTAATAGAAATACGTTAGAAATAAATATAATAATAAATGTACTCAAATTTAAATTTTAAATGTCACTGTCAACAACAGGAAATGAATTTTTGTACTAGGCTTACCAATTTCAAGTAGTTTTTTTTTTACCAACTGTAACAATTCCTTTTGATCACTCTGTAGTACATTCATCGACATTTTATATTAATACTGCAATTATAAATATTTAGGTTTTTTTTTGTGGCTTCTTTGGCGGACCAACTACTTAGGTCATATGCCGCCATTACGCCCTGATCTGCGTTTTAGTTGTTATTGGTCAACAGCAACGCGGGTTTTCTCTGGACCCATCCAAGTACTACCCGCGTGCAACGTTACTTAACTCGCGTTATCGCTTAGATCAGTTCCAACGAGTGCAACCATGGCCGTTATCATTTAGTTATTTATTTATAATATATATTAAATATAACAAAAATTTATATTAAATACAAATTAACATTTTGCTACAATTTAGCGCTAACCAATATATGGTATATTACGTAAGTTGAACGCACTCAAAAAGTCGTTTGTTAACAAAAAATCATGTATTATTTGGGGTCATAAAAGTATGATTTTTGCATACATTAATAAACAATTAAAACAATCCTGCTAAAAATATAATTAGGAACACTGTTTATTATACACTGATATAAAGAAGTTATTTTTTTTTATTATCCAATTACAAAGTCAATTTGGAATTAAATTACTACTAACAAAAATTAATAACTCGAATAATGCAATCCCAGTTGAAAAATTAGACGCATTTTAGAAAGAGAATTTCAAATTGTTCCATCAGACGAAAACAAACCAGTTGATTTCGCTGTTGAATAATTCATGGCCTACTGCAATTTTCCTTCGTACGGAATAAACAGGGCCGGATTAACCGAAATTCGCACCGACTCCAGGGAAATTTTCTTTGCTCTATTTTAAACGAAGCAGTAATATATTCAGAAATTTGATATTGGCTGGCATCATATAACATACGTACCAGTAGTATTAACTTCAATTTCATATTTATTTATTCACTACCTTATAAAACAGGAAATTAATACCAACAGCTTATAATGCAATCGGAACCACTCGTCCGCAGTTGTAAATTGAAGATTGCAAGATCTCACGTATTTGCGAAGCGGCTCGCAAAACTCAAATTATAGGACAAATTATAATATAATAATAAAGTAACCATAACAACATCATAAATTACTACGGAAAGTTGAACATAACATACGCTGATATGTTATTATAACGCACACTTCTAACATATCAGGTGAAGTTTCACTGATTGACAAAGTATTTGCATTATTATTTAAAACGAAGTTTTGGCAGATTTTTTAACACATTTGTGCAGATAAATCTTATATTTAAAAATTAATAATTGCTTATTTACTAATATTTTATCATTATTTAATATTTTGACATTACGGTTAGTACAGTTGGTATCATCACACCTAACCTCAAACGTCAAACATCAACGCTTACCTTCTAAAACCTATCAGCTGTCAAAGTATAACAACATTGCTCTTGTAGAATTTTTTTTAGAAATATTTTGTGGTCGTCTGAAAAATAGTGAACATAACTCGCTTGAAAGTGTGATAACTGTGGTCGTGTACTTAAATCACTCGGCGCTACGCGCTTCGTTTTTCAATATGTACACTCGCACGTTATCTTACACTTTCGATGGTTGCTATGTAATATACTATATCATCACCCTTTACTGGGTATGGCACTGTAGCAGATCTCGATAAGTGATATATTTTTGCGCGTAAAGTGTGGTTACCAGCTTTAAATGACGGACCCCAAAATTGTTAGTAGAAGAGGAGCCACAGGTGTAGTTTTAATATGATGAAAATGATTGTCGGCTGTGGGAATCGAACCAGAGATCTCAGGATCCACAGGCCGACTTGATGTCGCAGAGCCATCTACCCCATCCAAATAAAATCTAAAACTAAAATACAGAAATTTCGAGAAGTCTATAAGTTTTAACTTTTTTTAAATATCTCTATTTTTAAGATTAAAAATTAAATTGAAAAAGCATGAATCTTACGATATTTTTAATTTGAAAAGGATTTTTGCCCCTTTAAAAAATGTTAAATTTATAATTTAAAATGAAATTAAATATTAAGTTTTACTTAAATTTATTTTGTTTTAGATTATATATCTGTCTGTTTACTGTTATATAAGGTTCTGAATAACAGTCTTTAAGACTGGTTACAGAATCTTAAAATATATTGAAATAAATAAAAAATAAAATAAATAAAAAATAAAATAAATAAAAATTTAAATTAACTGCCATTTAAAGTAAATGATATTTTTTAAATAACTATATTTTTAGGGCAACAAATTCAAGACATCCCTAAAAATGAAACTTAAAAATTGCTTAAATTCACTTCGGCGAAAAATAAATTCAAATGTCAAAGTATTTTGAACTGCATCTGTCAAATGCTAATTTATGGTGATTAATGTATTGCTATCATGACAATAATATCAAATTTTTCTCATATTTCATGACATTCTTGGTATAACCCCTCATTAAAATGTATCTGACATTCTCAGAATATCGTCTGCATCGGCTATCGCTACAAACAGAGCTGGGCAAGCTACTTAAAAAAAGTAGCTAAGCTACAGCTACAGCTATTCTTTAAAAAAGTAGCTAAGCTACCGCTATAAGCTATATTTTATAAAATATAGCTAAGCTACAGCTAAAAGCTTTCGTTAAAGTAGCTGTTAAATTTTAAAGCTACTTTTTTAAATTGTGAAATAATTAAATTGGCCATTGTCATATAATCAGTCTTTTGTTATAATGACTGTTAATTTACTATTATATACATAAATATCAAAAATAGCAAATACCATCTGGCACCTACTGTGTATATTTGCGTATTAGAGCCAGTTAGAACCGGCAACAAATAATTATTTTGTGTGAGTTTAGCTTGTACGCATGCGTACTTTGTTGATCTTCTGCTTAAAAAGTAGCTTTAAGCTACAAAAAGTAGTTTTAAAGGTAGCTTCAGTTGTTATTTTTAAGCTATTAGAAAAAAAGTAGCTAGTTACAAGCTACAGCTATATTTTTGCACAGTTAGCTAAGCTACAGCCACAACTAAGGTAAATGTAGCTAAGCTAGTAGCTAAGCTACAAAAGTAGCTAGCTACTGCCCAGCTCTGGCTACAAATAACAAGTAATATTATTTGTTACTCTACACAACAGGAATTTAATCCCAAGTACAATAAACATGACTTACAGCTTACAGTGGAATCCGAACCACACAAATTCAATAATACTTTTAAATAAGTTAAGGTATTTTTAAACCATGCAATCTCTTGCTTGTTAGGCAAGTGTCTTATCAACTAAACCACGACTGTCTGTTCATATACGAGTATAAAAAGTTCCTTCCGTAATTTTGAAGAAAATTCTTCATCTTGTGAGAAAACGTGTCAGAAAATTTTCTCCAAGCGAGTAGTTCTTGCTAAGCTCTTTGTATAAATTTCATTTAAGGAGACTGTAATGTTTTTGCTCTAGTCCGGCCCTGTCGTTAAACGACGTTTAGTTCGGCGTGAAATGTGAACCAAGCGTTGGTAAAATTGCGAGTGAGAGAGAAGCAAAATGAGACTTCTTCCAGGCAAAATAAATTACGTAACTAATTTCTGTGTTTTGTTGATTCGCTATTAGATAAATACTTCACTTAATTCGTAGTATTATGATTTAGTTGCCATTTTAAAATTTATTAAACTCGAGACTACATAATGACTTTTCTTTTTCATTATCCTTTTTCACTCTTTCGCTATCTTCTTGCTTTATCTTCCTCATCTATTATTACGCTTTGATAAATTAAGGTAATTCATTGTGAAGGGAAAATAGTGAAGTCTGTTTTTTCTTTCTTTGTTTTAAACTTGTTTCACATATTTTTTTTACATTTCTTTTAGACGAAGATTTTGTAAAGCCGGGTAATTTTCAAATGTTATTTATTATTTATTACAAACTTATCAACAACTTTTATTTGTTTTAATGTAATTTGACTCTAACTTTTTGCTGTCGGCAATATTAAACACGCTTTTATTATTTATTTTAAATTACGTGTACTTAGTAAATTATCAATTTAAATATAGTGCAACGAAAGAGATTGTTTTTGGCTTAAAAATACATAAATTAACTTGACATTTTTTGTAACAGGTATATTCCTATATTTATTTCTTTATTATATTCATAGAATTTCATTTGCGTTTCGCTCTTTAGGAGCTCATCAGTATGATGCGACCAACTATCCAGCTAGACCAACTTAGGGACTAGTGAACTGTGATACTATGTAAGCTGAACTGACAGATGTTAAGAATGCTAATGAAGTAGTATTCTTAACATCAGTCAGTTCAGCTTACATAGGCCGTATTTGTTTGGGATATTTGGATTCAACCCTGAACTGACCTAGAACTAACTCGTGTTACTTCCTAATAAATGATGCATCTAGTGGCAGTTGTAAACACTGGCGGTAAATTTAAAATCTGAATGCATGTTCGAAGCGACACCTGCTTAGTTTTGTTTGTGTGTTAAATTGCGCTTTTAATTGGATGTTTTAAGTCATCTTTATATTTTTATATGTAGTCAAAAAGCAAATAACGTCGGAGTCTGTTCATTTTTTTATAATTTTGTCATCAGCAGTATCAAAATAATGAATTTCGGAGTCGCAATTATGTGTCGTAATATTATCCTCTGTGACTTATATTGCAAGAAACACATAATGCATATTGCTCTTCCATCATCTGCATAAATAATAGTTTAGTATATTTTTTCAAAATATTATTATAAAATTACTTACGTTTTTCATAAAAATAACTCCTAACCTTTCTAAACCATTACAAATCGCGATGCCGCCACGAATAACAAGGAACACAAGTTGATTAGAAAGGGATAGTAAACGGGTTGAATCTACCAACCCGCTAAAATAGCTGGGGCAGTAGGGTCAGTTTAAGGTCAATTCCAGGTTACTTAAAGTGTGCCAATTAAACAAAAGTAACCTACCAAGTTACTTTAAAAAGCCCAAATAAATACGGCCATAGTACCACAGTTCACTAGCCCCTAGTTGGCCTAGCTGGGTAGTTGGTCACACCATACTGATGAGCTCCTAAAGGACGAAACGCGTCTATGGTTAAAGCTGAACTGCCCAGCCTTTGATGATGACCTAATAAGTTGATTCAAATGTGCTGTAATTTTGTGGAACTTTGACAAGTGTTGCAAAATTTTTTCCTATTATTTTCTTATTTTATCAAGACACGTTTCCACATCGCAATTGACTATTTGTCTTTGTATTAAATAATTCTCTGTTTTACTGCTTTTTCTATTAACTTTTATGTTTGTTCTACGCATATTTAAAACAAAAATATATTTTAAAACTAATTATCTACACTTCCATAAATTTTAAATAAATATACATTTTACTAGGGCATTTAAAACTAGCTGCGAAAAATAAATATAAATTAAAGCCCGACGTTATTAAAATATACACTGAAGCAAATATCAGTGAAAATTCTCCTTCTATACATTTAGAAACAGAAAACTCATTAAAATATGACACGAATTTCCGCTTTTCCAGGGAAAATATCCTTGAAAGATACGTGATATTTTCAGTACTAACTGATAAAACGTTCGTTCTTTTTGAAAAGCGAGCAGTCGAAAATCTACTACGCACTTGATTGAGTTTATCTCTATCATTGTCGACGATGAAAAGAAGTCGGTCGTTGACGGTTTTAAAAGTTGCGTTCAGTATTTGTGTGTGCAGTACGCACATTGGTGGCTGTCAGAGTGTTGACATATCCGCCGCTTGCCTCTGATTATTAACTGAACTTTCGATTTCCCGCTGTCGAAAATGATTGACGAATTCCGGTTGATAAATAGTATGTTTCAATTATGATATTTTGACTTTGGAACTCTATATATGTTATTTTGCAGTTTAAAATTTATAATTTCACCCTTATGAAGTATTGAATCTGTTTAGTATATATTGATTGTCATTTATTGATATGATACTTTTTATTTATCCCGCTGATGGTTGTTAGAAACTTTTCGCGCCACGGGTAGCGTTAATAATTCCATAGAAATATAAGTAAGTGACACGGTTTTTTTTTCGATTTAAGGTTATTTTCAGAATGTTTGCTCTAAACTTCTTCCTCGTACAAATATTGGAGTCTAGGAAAGTTCACCGAAAACAATTCACCGAATGCAATTCACCGAATTCAATTCACCGAAAAACAATTCATCGACATAGCAATTCAACGAAATATAAATAAATAAATAAATATATCATCACGCCTTCTACCCATTGCTGGGTGTAGCACTCTGCTAAAGCAGATCTCGGTAAGTGATATATTTTGCGCGTGAAGTGCGGTTACCAGTCGTCAAATCACGGCCCCCAAACATGTTAGTGGTGGAGGAGCCACAGGGATAGCTTTTTCAAATTATGAAAATTTGTCGCCTGTGGGAATCGAACCAGGGACCTCAGGATCCACAGGCCGACTTCATACCACTGTGCTAGCCATCCCATACAACGAAATATAATTCACCGAAAGACAATTCATCGAAATATGATTCACCGAAATGCTAATTAATTTTCCTTTATACTTTATCCAGGCTTATGAATGGCAGCAAAATGCAGGCGTTTTTAAAAAATAGAAAATTGATTCCTTTGTTGTGCCTCATTTCATTTTTATAAAACTATATGTATTAATAACATAAATTATTTGCTATGCCTCGTAAAAACTCATGTATGTTATTCTTGTTGTAATTTTGAACTAGATGCTCTGTCCTCATAGCAGTCTCTGTACTTTTTATGCATGGATGCGCCGTCTTGGCCGCTCACCTACTGCTCTATTTGAATAAATCCTAATAACATATTGGCGGAGATGATATTATAAGTACTATACATGCGCGAGTGCAGTAATGTCATTAGAAACTGTCTCAGCTTAAACAAATTTTCACTGACTCAATAATTAGATTAACCCTGCAATAATTAACGATATTTAACGTAATGAATATTATTCAAAAGATTCGGAATTTATGGTAAGTATCCTTTTCTAAATGCCTGCATTTTTCTACCAGTTCTAAGGAACATTAAAAATAAAACAGTTTAATTATCATTTCGATGAATATGTTTTTCGATTAATTGTATTTCGGTGAATTGTTTGTTCGGTGAATTGTATTCGGTGAATTGTTTTCGGTGAACTTTCCGGCACCCGTATTTTGCCCCGCTGAATCCAGTGGTACTATCCCCAAGTGCATATGTCTTCTAGTTTTTGAGATATTGTTCAAAAACTGTTTACTATAAAATTCTTCCTCGTACGAATATTTTAACGAAAATTTACATACATATGTATTTCGTTATTGTAATGAAATATTGTGTTTTGACCCGCTGAATCCAATAGTAAAATATACCTATATCATCCATAAACACACACTGTATTTTCTTAAGCTCCATAAATCAAGCAATCATGTCTAAAGTACGCCAACTTCACACCAATGGACTCATCCTCAGTTCAAAGTAACCAGCTCCCACTTCATGCAAATTCAACAGTGACATAAATCCCGCTGCACTACTGCATTATCACATTCATAAACCACGGTGCATATATCCAACCCCGTGTTACAGAAACAGCATAACGTATCGCAACTTTCAACCCTCACGCACGTAGCGTACGAGCACGTATCACAACGCCGCGAACGGCATAACGAGAACTAGAGAGCGGAGTGCTAGACGTGGCGTAATGCAAATGAATGGCGAACGATGCGTCGTAAATTCAGGCGACGAGCGTGAGCTAATTATTATTTCGTGTTGTGAACAACAGATGGCGTTTGTGTCGTCTCGTCTCGGGAGATGATGGCGTGCATGACTGGAATGATTTAGGGGTTGGTGTGTAATAGGTTTGAGGACGAACAGATTTTATGATTTTTGTGTTCACATTTTTTTGAGTAATCAGCGGTTGAGAGTTGATAGTTTTGTGTAGATTAATTTTAATTTTGAAGGAGGTGCACTGTTTTTTTTCTCTTTTTGGCAAGGGTTTCTTATTGAAATTACATATTGCAGATTTAAATAAAATAATACAGGCAGATTCATAAAGCGGATTAGCGCTAACACCATTTTTTATTTTGTTTTTAACTCTCTTTTCAATGTACGAAACAAGTTTATTTTAACTTGAGTTAAAAAGAGAGTTAATTAGCATCAAATTTAGTTAATTTCTTTAATCTGTTTGAATTTGAAACAAAGTTATAGATAATATTAAAAACGGTGTTAGCGCTAATCCGTTTTGTGAATCTGCTTGATAGTTATTTATGTATCACGGGTGAAAACAGCGTTTCTAGCCCACGACATGATTATTAGCAAAGCGCCTCGTGCTAAGAACATGCTCTGGGTCAGAAACGCTAATTTCATCCGTGCTACATACAATATTTTATGCACAACAAATTAACATTTAATTATATGTTCAAAAGATTAAAATATTTAAATGAATTATATATCAAAATGACATTTTGTAAAATCAAGTATTCGCAATAAACAAAAATTGTCATTTTATTTATGTATCCATAGGAATTATTTTTTTTATGGTCCTATGGCCAAAAAGAAGTATTTAAGCCCGCTTTTTAGGGCTAAAGTACATGAATTTCGGCCCGGTTGTGCATAAATAAATTTAACATAACGTTTTTAACCCATTACTGGGTGTGGCGCTCTGTCGAAGCAGATCTTGGTAAGTAATATATTTATGTGTGTTAAGTCAAATCACGGCCTCCCAATGGTGGGGGAGCCACATGAGTAACTTTACGATTTACGATATGCGCATTTATGCAAATTTATTAATGATACATCTATTTATTATTAATCTATCATAATTATTGTTCTTTTAACATGCTATTTTTATGTATGGGGTATTGGGTCAGTGGTATCGAGTCAGCCTGCGGATCCTGAGAACCCTGGTTCGATCCCCACAGCCGACAAACATTTTTCACCAAGTAAAAATTATCCCTGGGGCTACCCCACTACTAACATCTATGGGGACAGTGATTTGACGGCTGGTAACCGCACTTCACGTACATAAATATATCACTTACCGAGATCTGCTACGGCGGACTGCTACATCCAGTAATGGGTAAAAGACGTGATGATATATTTATTTTATTTTAATGGAGTACTGACTCAATGGTAACGAGTCGGTCTGTGGATCCTGAGAATCCTCGTTCGATCCCCACTGCCGACAAACATTTTTCACCAAGTTAAAAATTACCCCTGAGACTACCCCACCACTAACAGCTTTGGGGACCGTGATTTGAGGGCTGGTAACCGCACTTTACGCACATAAATATTTCACTTACCGTCATCTGCTACGGCAGAGTGCTACGTCCAGTAATGGGTAAAAGGTGTAATAATAATAATATAATAATAATAATGTATTTATTTAATAGCTTGGCTAATACATAACATTGAACAAAATTTAAACTCAAATATATAACAAAAAGTCTTATAAAATATACAAAAGAAAAAAACATAATTATATACTCGTATTATTACTTAATCTATTTGTTTAAATAATAACATTTTAATCGATTTTTAAAAAGTTTTAGAGTTTGGGATGTTTTAATATCAACAGGCAATCCATTGTAACACTGTAAACCTTTATGAAATATCATGTTAAAAGTCTTTTTTTTACTTTTCTGATCTATATAAAAACATTCACCATTTCTTGTATTGTACATATGCATATCCTTGTGATATTTTAAGTTACTTTTAAGGTAATCTGGTAACTGCCCATTAACAATTTTAAATATGAATATCATAGCAGAGTACTCACACAGTTGATTTATACTCAACCATCCTAACACATTCATCATATCATTTACTCTACTGTATTTAGAACATTTTAAAATAATTCTCATAGCTATATTTATTTTATTTTATTTGTTAAATGAACCGCCAGTTTTGGAAATATAACGTTTGATATTGAATTTACCGACGATAGTAGCGACCTCCGAAGACACACCTCTCAGGGTTTTATTTTGCTTTGTCAAGCTCTAGCTTATAATTTCCAGGCCGTTAGTTCCAGTGGCTCACTGGCTCCATCTACACTGCAGCTGAATGCTGAAAGCAAATAACGTTATGTTTGGCCGCGTCTCTAAACTTAATTACTGGCGACATGTGTAGCAGTTTTAGTTATGCATTTAAATTACTAACGAGACTTTAGTAACTAATTAATTAACTGTCAATTTACATTGTAGAAAACATGTTGTTCGTGTTAACTGCTCGCTAATTTAATCACTTTCGCAATTAAATAAAGCAAATGCCCTGGCGATGGTACGAGTCAATGCGTGGGAAATTCACTGAAAATGCTTATTTTCTTAATTTGATAAATACTGTGGTACTTTGAAATACCAATGTAGAATTTTCGACAGAACGTGTAAATATATAAGAATGGAAAGTACCCCGTAGCTCAGTGGATAAAAGCGAGGTAAAATTTGCGTTTCTTAGTTAATAAGCAAGAGGTCGTGCGTTTAAATCTCACTGAATTCAACTTGAATAAAATAATACAATTGTGGTTGAGTGGTTCGGATTCCACTATGAGCTACTGTAACTGGGATTAAGTTCCTGTTGTGCAGACCAGGCAGCAGAAAGATATATAGGTAATAAAACAAAAGACAAAATGTCTATTGCGATGTGGAATTGAGTCTTAATAAATAAGAAAAAATAGGACAAAATTTTCCATCACTTGTCTCGTAATTCCACAGAGGTTTTACAGCACGTTTGCATCAACTTCTCAGGTCATCAACAAACGGCTGGTCAGTTCAGCTTTAACCATAGACGCGCGTTTCGTCCTTCCGGACTCATCAGTATGGTGCGATCATTTATCCAACTAGATCAACTAGGAACTAGTGGATTGTGATACCGACTTAGCTGAACTGACTGATGTTAACCTATCTACAACGGTAACATGACATGAGAGCTATGGAGCCACTCGTGGTGCCATCTGCCGACAAAATCGCAAACTGCTTGACAGCTATTGAAATAAAACAAAAGACAAAATGTCTATTGCGATGTGGAATTGAGTTTTAATAAATAAGAAAAAATAGGAAAAAATATATAGGTAACTATGGGACTGTGTTTATAGTTAGACTTCCACCTAAGGAATGGCGCTAATAGTCTTTATGTGAAGACATCCATTTTAGGTAACTACAATATCTGCAATCATTGGTTACTAGATTGTTCCCGTAGTTGTCATTTGTATGCATTTCAATTTTTTAATCTGTCAAACATCAAATTAATTTATATTTGTAAAATAATTTCATATAAATAATGTCATCAACTAATATGAATTGTTGTGTAAAAAATTGCACTGCTACTGGTAAGTAAGTGATCATATAATAAATAATATTTAGATGAGGGAGGCATAATATATTTTCAAGTTCACAAGGATTGGATAAAACTGCAATTGAAACAGTTCAAATTATAAATAAATTGTATACACGAGAATATTTTAATTAATGTTTATATTGTGTTTAAGAATGTTTATTTTATGTAGTTTAAATAAATATAAAATAATAAAAATTACAAGCTGCCTAAATACGCATAACGGGTTGCCTATATAGATGACTTTAGTTAGACTTCCACTACTCAGATGGCGCAAAATACAGTCTCAGGGTGTAACATGCCAGTTTCTTATCTATAGTAGTATATTATGATCTGTGCATTGGAGGCTTATGTCAGACCTTATCTAACTCTGATCCATTCTTAAATGAAATGGACTATAAATTTAAGTTCGATATTTTTTGCAATTAAAAGCAGTTATAAACGGAAAAGTAAATAGTATAGTACGAGTATATTGAAAAACAAGTGTTACAATTAGTCATTGTAACGGGTTTTTCATACTATTTTCCTATATCGCATTCATTTACTTTTATTTCTAAATTTTTATTAAAAAAAAAATTAATAAAATTTCACGGTGGTAATACTGACAGATTCAATAATCATTGGCAATTTAATTTATTTTGACATTGATTAGTTAAGTTAGATTTCTAATTTATAATTTTCTAGATTATGTTATAAAAAATAATATAAAATCAAGGCTAATCGCGATATAGGAAAACTTTGCCATATTAATCGCCTATGGTACTTAAACAGTATATTAAATTTTCTTTATAATATTTGGCTAAAAGTTTAAATTTCTTCAAACGCAAAACAAATTTTCGCTTTCAATAAACGGAGTAATTAACACTAAAGACAGTTGTATTATTAATTATCAGTTACTACATTATTAGAAATGGATTTCAACAAGTTTCCTCAATTCTGCTAAGTATTGAATCAATTAAAAACGTATAGGTTGCCGAAACAATTAGTGTCGAAGTATCATTAATGAAATCAATGAAAAACCTATTAAATTTGGAACTTCAGTAACAACAAATTCGAGTACAACTTTTACTCTGTATGCAAATACCATAAATTCCACATTTTAATCAGAAAACTAACTGAAAACAAGTTCAGTTTCAGATAGTTTGAAAGTATAATTACAAAATAAAAACAACTGAAAATCTGGCACGCTGGGATATTTTTCCTAATCTGTCTAGCTGTGTTCAGCATGCTCAATATGCACCGGAGATTTGAAACTAGGGAAATTCATTCGTTGCATTTGGCAACGCTTTACTTGCAGTTGGCAGCGGATGAAATCTCCTTATAACTTAACGAAATTACTGCCGCGTACTGTTCATTAACGGAAACGGTTGCCGTAAATATTTTAACGGTTCGTTGCCAATATGGTCTGCATTTTAATATGTAATAAATAGTCTCTACATAAATTCGTACTATCATGAAAAAGTGCTATCCGATTGCATAAAACGTTGTTAATTATGCAAAGAAAAAAAAACGCATGTAAGAAATATCATAATTTTTGACAGTTCAATATTTCATTTTCGATTCCTACAACCAACAAACAAGTTTCACTACATTATTATTACCCATAGGGCAAACTGACCCATTTTTATTTTATGAACAGTTAGTTATTTAATTTTTTTAATTATGAGGTAATGACTCAGTGGTATCGAGTCGGCCTATGGATCCTGAGAACTCTAGTTCGATCGCCATAATCGACAAATATTTTCACCAAAATTAAAATTACTCCTGTGGTTCCTCCACCAGTAACATCTTTGGGGGTCGTGATTTGAAAGCTGGTTTCCGCACTTAACGCACATAAATATAACACTTATCGAGATCTGCTTCGACAAAGTGCTACACCCAGTAATGGGTAAAAGGCGTGATGATATATTTATATATATTAGTTATTTTAAACAATTGAAAATTATGTCTTCATATTACATGTGATTCTCAAAAGAGCTCAATAGAAATTTTTTTAAAAAATTGATATCATTCATTACATTTTGTTTGTAAATAAGGTTATTGAGTAACCTGTGTGGTAAATGGATCACCCATGGTTGGTACTCTCTTATATTAACACATAGTAAATTGTAAATAGAACCATTATCGTCGTTATGTACCTTTCCTTAGTTTTGTTTATTTCCGTTTGGTATATTTAGGTGATACTGGCGCGGTGGTGTGTTAATGCACATCTCTTAACATGCTGTGAGGTCACCCGTACCAAGATTCGTTAGTTCGAATCCGCCTGTCGACAAAGTATGATTTGTCGTTAAAGAAAATACAGTTACTTGTATTAATCATAATCGGGCGCTATAAGCTAGTCACTTATACATATGCTTTAAACTAACATCGACTACGAAAACCGGCAGTACGGCAGCGTAAAAACTGCGGCTCGGTGTACCCGGTAGGCCCAGGTTCGATTCGGGCTGTAGCGCCATTGAAGAAGAAGAATATTTAGAGGATTCCACACCGTACTACGTATTACGTTATATGCAATGGGGTAGGTGGCTCAGTGGTATCAAATCGGCCTATGGATTTGAGAACCATTGATTTGACGGCTGGTAACTGAACTTCACGCGCAAAATATATCACTTACTGAGATCTGCTACGGCAGAATGCCACACCCAATAAAGTGTAGAAAATGTGATGATATATTTATTTATTTTATTGTTAATACGTGTTCATTTATATGTGAACTTCTATGTAATAAACGTAACACGGCATTTTTTGTAAAAAATAATACAATTATTGTTTGTTTACTATTTTTTTTGTAAAATAATAAAAATTATATCTGCAACTAGTAATGACTTTAAAAAATGTGATAATTTTGGTCTGAATCAATCTGACCTAATCACCAAATGTGTGACATCTACTTCGAGATAAAAGGAAGGTTAAAATTACCCCTGTGACTCCCCTTCTACTAATTCTACTAACATCTTTAGGAGTCGTGATTTGACGGCTGTCTACCGCACTTTACGTGCATAAATACAGGTATGTCACTTGCCGAGATCTTCTACGGTAGTAATCTCGTTCTATTTTGTTTTTAATCTTCGGACGTTTACAACCTTTTCTCTAGATTGACCACCTCACCACTTATTAAACTTCTTCCGAAATGCTTAAAATATTATTAAGTTGTACATGAATAAATGATGTGTCATGTAAAATCTAGTGATCTGTATAATAAAGCGTCTCATCCCCTGGCTTAATGAGAACCTGACATGAAATGTGATATTTCTGTAGAATTAATTGGGTCACCAGTAATTCTGCGCCCAGGTTCCCTTTATCTTCACCAGTCTCGCATAGGTTCAACGTGAAGGTCGTCTACGTAAGAGAAATTTGTGTTTATTACATCAACTATTAATTACGTATTTTGTTTAGTTTGTTTTTAAAGATGCAGATATAATTAATATAGATAATATTATTAACGTTGATTATTTATCAGTATTTATAAGTAATGAGGTAATGGCTCAGTGGTATCCGAGTCGGCCTGTGGATCCTAAGAACCCTGGTTCGATCCCCATAGCCGACAAAACATTTTCACCAATTTAAAATTACCCCTTTGGCTTCTCCATCACTAACATCTTTGAGGGCCGTGATTTGACGGTTGGTAACCGCACTTCACGCGCATAAATATATCACTTACCGAGATCTGCTTCAGCAGAGTGCCATATCCAGTAATGGGTAAAAGGCGTGATGATATATTTATTTATTTATTGATAATTAGTTCGAATTAAGTACAGGTTTATTAAATAGAAGAAATTCAAATAAATAATATATTACCTTTATTGCACCTAAATAAATTTTTCTATGAGTGTATTTATAGTTCGAATAATTGTTTTTTAAGCATGTCGTGGAAAAACATTTTGCCTACTACAAGAGGAAAGCGTTTTTCCACTCTCGTTCGAACTCGAATCACAAAAAATATCGTTTTCCTCTCTAGTTTGACAAATAGTATATTACATAATAAGTCAGGAAAGTGATATTTTACTTGACGAAGCGATTGTATGAAATACAGGCCGAGTATTTTCATCCGCTAAGTCAAGTTAAAACACTTACCTGGCGTGTTATGTACTATATACTATTTTTTGTGAAACTGTTTCATTTAATCAATAATGAATCATAAATCATTCAAAATGTTTAAATTTTTCGATATGAATTGTATTGATAAAATACACAACAGTCATGTAAAATCTTTACCAGAATGTTTTGTACTTTACCAGACTGTTTTGTACTTTACCAGACTGTTATTTTTGTTTGTAACCTTAGATACGTACTTTACTTGACTGTTTTAGTATAAATCTACTTTCCATACTAAAATTGGTCAGGAAAGTAAGCCCTTTCTTGTCGGTTTCAGAAAATATCTATTTATCGACAAAACTTTTTGACAATAATGTATAATATTATGCTAACGAAGTCTTTGACTAACATTTTTTCACAATGTTATTTTTGTCCTTACACTCGGTTTACAACCTCAATTACAAAATGGTTTAATTTTCATATAAAAATACGAAACTGA
This sequence comes from Pterostichus madidus, assembly GCA_911728475.2. NCBI lineage: Eukaryota > Metazoa > Arthropoda > Insecta > Coleoptera > Carabidae > Pterostichus > Pterostichus madidus. The sequence goes on along the minus strand of OU452308.1, from coordinate 35,168,086 downwards.
CGTACTCTTTAATACGCATTCTAGAAACGATCATACTGTATCCATTTAAAATTTAAATTCTGGATCAACAATACGATTGCAATAGCTATTCTAATTAACATGCATTTGTGTCAAGCACCATCCCGGTCATCATTCACGTACGTCACTGTATCCTCTGGCAGAGTTTCGTCATTTCTTGCCCTCTCGCCCCAATTTTCCGCATACCCGTTCTATTTACGTAGATAGCAACCCCATCAGCTGGTGAATTGCAAGTATACCACGCCAGCTGCATTTGTCCGGTTTCTAAGCTTTCTTCACGTATCGCTGTCCTGCTTCTTCACATCTTTGTCCAGCCACTCATAATGCCTAGAAACCGCACACTTTCATAGCTGTCCTTGTTCCTCTTTCGTATGTCGTCTGCTCTTGAATTTTGTATGACGCAGGACAGTAGATATTGATTCGTATGTTTATCTAAAAGCATCCTAGTGGATTTTGGAAATCTAGTGTGTAGGGATTTTTACTTTTGTCTTTTGTTTTCTTTAGATTCGTATGTTAAAATCTGGGCGTATTTATTTTTATTCGACTTTCAATGTTTTATATGTTTTGAAAGCTCTTTTGTGAATACAAAAAAAATGATAAATATAACTTGTAACATAAGACTTGATAGATTGTGTTGGATGAATATTTTATGTACTAAAAGCCTAAATTGGTGAAGAGCAATTTAAGTTTAAGGATTTATATTTTAGTTGTTTAAATTGGTATCAAATCGGACTGTGATATTGAAAACGCTGGTTCAATTTCCACAGCCGACAAACAATTTTCACCACATTCTAATTTCTTCTGTGGCTCCACCTCACTGTCATCTTTGGGGACAGTGATTTGACGGCTAGTAACTGTACTTCACGCGTATAAATATGCCACATACCAAAATCTATTACGGTAGATTGCCATATTCTCTCATGACAATTATCCAAAATCGGAAATCAGAATATTAAAAAAGTTTTTCTATTTTAATTTGAGATGAGGCAAGTGCCATGACAATGTAAAAATCTGAAGTATTGCAGAAACGCGAATGTAAAAAATATTAATGGCACTAATCAGTTTTCTTAATTAGGTAATTACAAAATTATAAAGCTTTACTACAAAGGCGAATAAAATGGAAGATTTGTTTTCCATTACCATTTATGAAAGTAGTACTAGCGTGAAAAAAATTTGCAGATCTGAATGAAATTTGGCGCACGTAAACATGAGACAGTCATACGCATCCTGTTAAAATATGAAACACATTCATTGTCTGTGAACAAATATATTCGCTTGTAAAGTTGAGTTCTTATACACGGGGCTTATGGCGATCATCACTCAGAATCGCACATATTTGGTTTGTGTACCTCTAAAATTTTGCAGTTTCATTTGAAAAACTAGTATGATGTTCTAGAACTATCCATGTATATTGTATCAGACGGAAAAAGTTTTTTATCGTTTAGTAATGGATAGCCATGCAAAGCCTTGTTTTTAATGAAAAATTAAGAATCCCAATTTATAATGGCAACACCACACGGTGGTATGGTATTTGAAAATTCACTAGACCAACAACCTGTTAACAATTCATGATATTCAAATCATAATAGGTAACACTTATTTTATTCAATTTTTATAGTTTTTTGAGCGTCAGTTTCGCCACTCCACAACTGATGGCGCCACCGTCACACTAGTACTACCTTAAGTTACAAAAAGGGTTTAAATAAAAACTACATAGAATTGTTTTATTTCCCACGACTTTACCCTACAACTCCTGCATATCTTTGGGGGTTGTAATTTGACGGCTAGTAATCAAACTACATCATATTAAAATTACTCCTATGTTTCCCCCTCTTTGGGTGCCGTACTTTGACGATTGGTAACCGCACTTCACATGTATAAATGTATAATATATTAAGATCATCTACGGCAGAGTGCCACATCCAGTAATGGGTAAAAAGCGTGATTATATATTTATTTATATAGTTTTAGCTAGTTCCGAAGAATTTTATATCCTATGGACTCAAAATGCAATTAAATTATCCACATTGCAAAACAACAATGAACAATGCAATTCACTACATAAATTAATATCCCTGCTGCGATTTTCATTACATTCTCTAAACTTATATTTCACTTTTGCATGTCTTGCTTATTTCATCCCCTCTTCTACTATGTCCTGTAAGGCTTGTTTCGCAACAGCCCTTGACTCGTATATTCCACATAAAGGCGGCAGAGAACGCCATACGACTGCATCAGCGTTTTTCATTTTTTTAACAGTTGCACGCCTGCTACGTGTTTACCACCATCTCTCGGGAATAGCGACAGTTATGAAATTTTTAAGTATGAATTTCTGTGCACATGTGCGCGAAATATTTTTGTAATTATTTTTGTTTTGTGTTATTTTTGCTAGGGTATTTTATGACTTACAGCATGGAATAGGCCACCTGTGATTTTATGGGGAAGGAAAACTTAACGTTTATGAAAATCGTAACTCTTGGCAGAATAATAGCTGCATTATTTGTGAAAATAAACAAGTCAATTTTATTTTTATTATTGCAGATTTTCTTTATAGCTAACACAGTGTTTAAGGGGATATTGTAAATAATGGAGTAAATAGCTCAGTGGGAAAACCTGTCGAACTATAGAAGTGAGAATCTGGGATCAATTCGCAGAGTTGCCAACTAATTTTCTAACTACATTGGCTAGCTCAGTGGTATGAAGTCGGCCTGTGGATCCTGAGGTCCCTGGTTCGATTCCCACAGGTGACAAATTTTCATAATTTGAAAAAGCTATCCCTGTGGCTCCTCCACCACTAACATGTTTGGGGGCCGTGATTTGACGACTTCACGCGCAAAATATATCACTTACCGAGATCTGCTTCAGCAGCGTGCCACACCCAGTAATGGGTAGAAGGCGTGATGATATATTTATTTTTATTTCTTCAATTGTTCACTGAAACTATGTAGCGTTAGCCGAGATAGGGAACAAAATGCTTGCTGATGATTAATGTAGACGACATGCAGATTTACACATGCAGTGGTTCTCAAACTTTTCGGAGCCGTGACCCCCTGAGAGACAAAAATCACAAATATATTCATTCGCGACCCCCCTTACTTTTTATGTGATCAAAATTGCGGTTGGTAAAATATTTAATAATGTACAGCACAAACATAATGTAGAAATTCATGAAAAATAACATGTTTAAATTTCATGAAATCTGTCATAAATGATATACCACCTTAAAGATTAATTTAAAATAATTTAACACTAGTTATGAAATTGAGGATTTCACCATATATATATTTCACATATATTTCTATTTAATTATGCATATTTTGATCCTCAAAATATATATTTTTTAATCGCCGGAAAAATTTTTGGTTAAACCAGTTTAAAAATAGAAAATTTTTAAAATTTGGCTCTATATAAATTAGACTATGAGAAATCGAATGCAGTTGAGCGCATCTTCATATATTTCTTAGTTTTCGAGATACGACGATTTTTGTCTTTTTTTAAATCTCAAATTTGAAGTCCCATATCGCGGAAGATAAAAGAGATATTGAAACGCGGTTTAAACGAGTATTTCTCGTGGTCCAATTAACTCATACTGATATTTTGAAAAAAAAAATTTTTTTTTGCCTATATTTCAAACACTTGAAGAGATAATTAAAATCTGTGAAAACTAGTGAAATTTCAGAATTTTTGCAGCACGGATAAAATTTTAGAACAAAAAAACTAAAACTGGCCAAAATTCGTAAAATTCCTAAGGGGTGATTTGCATACTAATGTAGAAACTCATGAAAAATAGCATGTTTAAATTTCATTAAAATCTGGCGTAAGTGCTTTCATGATAGTACCAACCTAGGGATTCATTTAAAATAATATGACACTAGATATGCAATTGAGGATTTCACCAGGTAATTCCTTATATATTTCTACATAATTGTGCATATTTTGATCCTTAAAATATGTATTTTTAATCGCCGGAGTCGTGATCGCAAAAAATCAGTTTAAAAATCGAAAATTTTTAAAATATGATTCTATGTAAATCAGACTACGAGAATGCCGTTGAGCGCATCTTCATATCTTTTTTAGTTTTCGAGATACGGCGTTTTTTGTCTTTTTAAAAATCTCAACTTTAAAGGCCCATATCACGAAAACTAAAAGAGATATTGAAAATCTGTGAAGCCAGGGAATTCCTCTCGTAAAAGTACATATATTTGTAAAATTTCAGAATTTTTGCAACACGGATAAAATTTTTAGAGCAAAAAAACTAAAAATGGCCAAAATTCGTTAAATTCGTTCCTTGAAAATTGGATGCGCACTCGTCCAAGAGTCTTCTCCACTACTCTATTTCTCTGCCTTACACACAACAACCTTAAAAATGGCCGAACCCACAGCGTTCCTTGATAATTGAATGCGCACTCGTCGAAGAGTCTTCTCCCACTATTCCTCTGGTATTTACAATAAAAGAAATGTAACTATTTTAAAGTTGTAACTATAATGAAAAGTGACAGAACCTTACAATTTCAAAAATAATCTTTGCGTCTACACCAATAAATTCAATAAACCAGGTCAGGACTTAAGAATCGAAGCTCAAATAATGAAAGTAAAAAACAGAACAAAACCGAATTAATTTACGAGTCTGACATCTCAGTAATACGATTGAATTCCGAGCGTAGCGCTATTGCGCTACGTGTTTGTTTTAGCGAGTGCCCGCTAGAGGCGCTGCCATTCACTGCAGCGATGGGCGAGTCAATTTCGAAGGTGAAACTAATACCAAACTCCTAGTTGTAACTCAATTCTGAATAGGTGTCTGGGCCAGGAGAAAGGATTCATTTTGCTGATCGAAGTAATCTTTGAATTCGTCATTGGATTGTTTTTAATCTTGTTCTTGTTTACAAGTAAGGTCTAAGGAAAGTAATGAGAATTAATTTGGGATTGTGTTGAAGGCGTTACAAATTGAAACGTAATAAATTTTCGATGGTTTTCGGAAGCAGTTGAGATTAAAATTGTTTTGCTGCTTCTGTTCGTTGTTGCCTTAATCTGTTATATACTATGTATTACAAAGTTTTTGTTCACTTACCACGACAAACAAGATAAACTTTTAATGAAATTTTGTGTTTTAAGAGCAGAAATGGTTTTTTAAATCTAATATAGATTTTGTTAGTTCGATCTTGGTAGATAAGGTTTCGCAATATAGATTTTCCAACTTCAAATGTAACTAAGATAACAAGTGCTGATAGTATTTTGATATGAATTATAAGTTTTATTTCAGATGTAATTGTTTTAACATGAATAGTATATTTAAACAGTGGCGTACCTAGAACTTTTGCCGCCCAAGGCGGTCTCCAATTTGCCGCCCTTTCTAAGTCAATCAAATTGTGGTTTTTATAAATAGGAAAAAATAGGAAAAAAAATTCCATCACTTGTCTCATAATTCCACAGAGGTTTTACAGCACGTTTGCATCAATTTCTCAGGTCATCAACAAACGGCTGGTCAGTTCAGCTTTAACCATAGACGCGTTTCGTCCTTCCGGACTCATCAGTATGGTGCGATCATTTGTTTTATTTCAATAGCTGTCAAGCAGTTTGCGATTTTGTCGGTAGATGGCACCACGAGTGGCTTCATAGCTCTCATGTCATGTTACCGTTGTAGATAGGTTAACAACAGTCAGTTCAGCTAAGTTGGTATCACAATCCACTATTTCCTAGTTGATCTAGTTGGATAAATGATCGCACCATACTGATGAGTCCGGAAGGACGAAACGCGTCTATGGTTAAAGCTGAACTGACCAGCCGTTTGTTGATGACCTGAGAAGTTGATGCAAACGTGCTGTAAAACCTCTGTGGAATTATGAGACAAGTGATGGAAATTTTTTTCTTATTTATAAATATATCATCACAACTTTTATTCATTACTGGGTGTGGCACTCTGCCGAAGCAGATCTCGGTAAGTGATATATTTATGTACGTGAAGTGCGGTTACCAGCCGTCAAATCACGGCTCCCAAAGATGTTAGTGGTGGGAGAAGTAAAGAAATTTAATATTAAAATTAAATTAATGAAACTGTCTAAAGATGATGTAATTTTTTTCCTGCGGAGTTTTTCATTTTAAAACCTTTTGTGACGTCACTAATTTTTTCCTTTTGAGTGTATGTTCACATATTTTTATAGTGGAGCTCTATTCCCACTTCATAAAACTGCTATTCAAGCCTTGATCTGAAATAACCGTAAAATTTTGTTTGGTCCAATGATTCTTTTTCGTTTGTAGTTGACTTCTGCTTCAATAATCAAAGCTGATTTTTATTTTATCAAAGACAAAATTAGTGGTTTGACGGCTGATAAACGCATTTCATGCGCAAAATATATCACTTACCTAGATTTGCTCCGGCATAGTACCACATCCAGTAATGGATAAAAGGCGTGATGACATATTTTTATTTATTTATTTATGTTCCTCGCCGATTTAACATAATAAAATAAATAATAAATGGGATGGCTAGCTCAGTGGTATGAAGTCGGCCTGTGGATCCTAAGGTCCCTGGTTCGATTCCCACAGGCGACAAATTTTCATAATTTGAACAAGCTATCCCTGTGGCTCCTCCACCACTAACATGTTTGGGGGCCGTGATTTGACGACTGGTAACCGCACTTTACGCGCAAAATATATCACTTACCGAGATCTGCTTCAGCAGAGTGCCACACCCAGTAATGGGTAGAAGGCGTGATGATATATTTATTTATTTAAATAAAACTATATTCGAGGAATTCGAATTCCACTATAATCTGTAGATTTTCTGTATTGTAATTGGCATTATTTCCAATTGCGCAAAATGTAATTAATTTTATTTATTTATTCAATATATTGTAATCTTTCGGAAATAAATAATCACGTCTATATATTATATTCATATTACTTACATATTACTGTCAAAGCAGGTCGTGGTAAGATATATATTGATGTACTTTAAGTTCGGTTACCAGCCGTCAAATTACGGCTCTCAAAGAGTAATTTTAATGTGGTGAAAATGCGTTTTTCCGGCTGTGGAAATCAAACAGAGATTCTCAAAAATTATATTAATAATAATAATGGGGTGGCTAGCTCAGTGGTATGAAGTCGGCCTGTGGATCTTGAGAACCCTGGTTTGATTCTCACAAGCGACAAACAATTTTCATAATTTCAAAAGCTACCCCTGTGGCTCCTCCACCACTAACATCTTTGGAGGCCGTGATTTAACGACTGGTAATCGCACTTCACGCGCAAAAATATATCACTTACCGAGATCTGTTTCGGCAGAGTGCCACACCCAGTAATGGGTAAAAGACGTGGTGATATATTTATTTATTTTATTTTTATAATTTGTTTATATTTTTGTTACATTCAGTTGTTTTCGTGTTTGGTTGGAGGTTTAAATATGAATTTCGTTTTTGGTTTAATCGAGAATCTCAATGTGTATAATTTATATGTCCTGTTTCGCTGCCGTTGTTTTAATAAAGAATTTTAAAGATGGTAATTTGGGATCTTGAAGATAATATATTAGAAATTTAAAGAAGTAATTTGGTTCCAAACGGTTTATAATTGGCGTTCTGTGGCCTACTTATTTTTATTCAGATTACGGAATCTCGTTCCGCCCAGCGTTAGCAGAACAGCATGAATTTAATTACAGAATTTTAGTTATTAATCATGGCGAAATGATTTACATCTGTTCCAATAAATTAATTTAATTAATACATCTGAGGCTGAAGTTATATATCGTATTACAGATTACGGATTGCTGAATTTGCTATTTCTCGTTTTGATATTTCTGCAGATGTAATTGAGTTTTTCTACCCAATTATTAATTTGTTTTGAAGTCTAGGAAGTTTCATTTATTTACATGATTTTATTTCAGACATGAATTTGATAGGTTCTGTACTTTTGCGAGTGCGAGCATATTTTGACAGGCAGAACTGAAGGCGAAGTTTGCAAATTGCGAGTACCCACAAAACAGTTTCTAGACGCGTGATACACAAGCTTTTTCGCACAGATTTAAATTAAATTATTAAACTACATCAAATACACAAACTATCTAGGAGACGGACAAAAAAAACACAATTTATATAAATATCTAGGCAATGGACAAAACCAATTGCCAATCACTGTCACCAACTTAACTTTTCTACCAAAAAATTCCCCTAATGGAAAATGTCAACTAGTATTAAATTATTATTATTAAATTATGGAAAGGAAAGCCGAAACTAGAGAAAATAATATAAAATACTCATTACAAAAGGCAATTATAGCACTCTTTCGAACTCATGCTAGAATAGGTTACTTTCTGTAACTTGTATTTTAATATACTATTCCGAATGATTTTGAAATATGTAATAATAATAATGTTCGGACGAATGCGCGAAAAAGTATTTTTATTATATTGACAAAATAAAGAGGACCTCAACAACTACACAAAATACGTTACTGATCTATGTGAAAGACACTTCAATAAATGTATAGCATCTGGGATGTAATTTAAAGGCATACACAGTATACCCTGACAATAATGTTCCACACTGCTGCGGTGATTTCCCGAACTAAATTCATGATTTCAACAAAAGATTGCTGACTTCTGTACTATACTAGTGTGGAATTTTCTTTCAAATACATAGCCGCGTACATTTTACTGCGAATACTCCATGTACATTAGGTTTCCATTAACATCTTTTTCATACGCAAAAATAAACTCTTGTGATATGTAAATAAGGGGATCTGTAAAGCCCAAGTTTCCTTAGAATTTCAATACACGCCTAGTACTACATTCGCCGAGTTTATCTACGAAATACGTCCAATATACAACTAAATCTCTCTCATTACTTAGAGATTTTCTTTGGAAAATAAACACCGCAACATTGATACTCTTTTGTCTTTGCTAAGCCAACGTATTTGCCAGTAACGATATATTGTTTGTTTCGTTTGTAATTTTGATGTATTTAAGTTAATAGTTTACTGAGAACAAAAAAAAATATCTCGTATTAGTGAGAGATACTTGACAGACCATGATCAACTAGAGCATATTTTTAACATGTCATTTAAGGTAGTACTAGCGTGAAAAAAACTTTTTAAAAAACATCTTGTTAAAATATGAAACACATTCATCGTCTGTGAACAGATATATTCGCTTGTAAAGTTGAGTTCTTATACACGGGGCTTATGGCGATCATCACTCAGAATCGCACATATTTGGTTTGTGTACCTCTAAAATTTTGCAGTTTCATTTGAAAAACTAGTATGATGTTCTAGAACTATCCATGTATATTGTATCAGAAAGAGAAAGTTTTTTATCGTTTAGTGATGGATATATAGCCATGCAAAGCCTTGTTTTCAACGAAAAATTAAGAATCCCAATTTATAATTGCAACACCACACGGTTTTATGGTATTTGAAAATTCACTAGACCAACAACCTGTTAACAATTCATGATATTCAAATCATAATAGGTATAAAATACTTATTTTATTCAATTTTTAAATTTTTTTGAGCGTCAGTTTCGCCACTCGACAACCGATGGCGCCATCGTCACACTAGTACTACCTTAATCTGCATTGTATGTTAAAAGTTTACTTTGGTTAGTCGTGGTCTGTCAATTAACTCTCTCACTTGTGCGAGATATCTCTTTCTTTTGGTTCCCTTCCATCTCCTGCCAATAGAATAACTCATCATTTTGTGATATTCATTTTCAAAATAAGCGTAAGGCGACACTTCCGTCCTTTCTTATCTAGTTAATTCGTTTTCAGTTCTTACATAGAATGTTTAACTGCATTTATATGGAATTCACTTTCAAAACCAATCTCAGGGTGATATTCCCTTCTTTTCTTATATTTTTGTTCATTTTCAGTTACTGCATTGTATATAATTTTCTTTCAAATTCAAGCGCAGACTATCGCTCTCTTCTTTTCTAATCTTTGTAGATTCGTTTTTAGATTCGTTGTTAGAGGAGTAAGCATGAATAATTTGAGTTGTTTAGCGTATATGTAACGTACGTCGAAGAAAGATGAATGAAAAGTGAATAGGATTGATTGGATGGATGTGATTGAAGGTTTGTTGTGTAATGATTAATTTTGAGTGTGATTAGAAAATTAGCTTATATGGATGGAGGGATCTATGAATGTGGTTGAAACGAGGGTGTTGTATTAGGATGAGAATGTTTGACGAGAACTAATTATTTGATGAATTTGGTGAGTACATATTTTATGAATGATTTTCGAGTTCGTGTTACCACATTTGATGGAATATAGCGTAATGTTGTATATGTATGTATGTAAGATAATAGAAGAGAAAAGAAATTAAATTTATTCTTCATAATAAATTGTGATAGAAACGCTGAAGCATATTTCTGTTCTTTTTCTTTTAATTAACTACATCCGCGTGAAATAAAAACTTCTCTTTGTTTTCAAGTTTAATTAGATATAGGATAGCGCGGAAATTTGCTCCCGATATCGTTCAACTTTTAGTCATTAATTATTGTCAATTTTTATAACAAATGATTGTTCTCTTGTCAAAGTTAAATTCCATGTCAAAATTTTTGAAATTAATTTCTGTATTTTATACTTTTTGCTTTTTGTCTGCTTTTCAAGTTTCTTATATACATTTTACAATTAACGAGAGTTTCAATTAACGCTCTTGATAGTTGTAATTAATTTCTAGTTTCTTTTGTAACAGTAATTTCTAATTTTACTCGCTAATTAAAACATTATTTAGCAAATTAATGAAATTTTTTTAGAATAGTTTATTTATGGGCAGAGTTGGGCAAGCTACTTAAAAAAAGTAGCTAAGCTACAGCTACAGCTAATAGCTTTCGTTAAAGTAGCTGTTAAATGGTAAAGCTACTTTTTTTAATTATTGTGAAATAATTAAATTTACCATTGTCATATGATCAGTCTTTTGTTATAATGACTGTTAATTTACTATTATGTACATAAATATCAAAAATAGCAAATACCATCTGGCACCTACTGTGTATTTTTGCGTATTAGAGCCAGTTAGAACCGGCAACAAATAATTATTTTGTGTGGGTTTAGCTTGTACGCATGCGTACTTTGTTGACCTTCTGCTTAAAAAGTAGCTTTAAGCTACAAAAAGTAGTTTTAAAAGTAGCTTCAGTTGTTATTTTTAAGCTAATAGAAAAAAAAGTAGCTAGCTACAAGCTACAGCTATATTTTTTCACAGTTAGCTAAGCTATAGCTACAGCTAAGGTAAATGTAGCTAAGCTAGTAGCTAAGCTACAAAAGTAGCTAGCTACTGCCCGACTCTTTTTATGGGTCAAATGATGTGATTCTGGGCTCGTTAATATTAACAAATATTTTAAGAGATCTGTTACATTAAGATACATCCAAAACAGTTTTAATTTAAAATAACGTAATATCCTTTACCCCGTCCTGATTGTAGCTACGGAAACAAGAAACCGCAATTACATGAAATTTGCGGCTTTACGCTAAAGAATTTAAAAAATCCTCTTTCAAAGAAATCCTGAAACCTTACGAACTTCAAAAAGAAGCAACGCCATTTAAAAGGACTAATGAAATCTTCTCAAACCGACGGACGCCGACAGAAACGAAACAGGCAAACAACCAAATAGATAGCAACATCTGACAGTCGTGAATCTACCAGAACCGTACTGGATCATTTCGGATCGCGCTGCTAATATATTTATCTCCATTTTCCCCATTGCGTTCGTCTACTCTACGGTGTCGAATGCGTCGGGGAAGACATCAATCTTGCTGTCTTGTGTTCGATGCCCGCGTCTCGAGAGAGCGCCAGGGTTGGACTCTAAGGATTCGGGAAATATTCCTTTGTGAAAGTGAAGAAGAGGGATGGTTCGCTGAGCAAAGCACTATTTTTAATTAAAACGAAGATGTTTGTTTTTTGTTTTAATGTTTTTTTAATCGTGAAATGGCAATATGTGAGTCAATTTAGGGAATTATTTTCTACAGGGTCTACAGAAAGTCAGTATCACACATCTCCTCTATACTGTAACTCAATAATTATCTTTTATGCACAACCGGGCTGAAATGCATGTGTTTTACCAATGAAAAGCGGGCTTAAACACTTTTTTTGGCCCTAGAGCCCTAATAAAATAATTTTATATGGATACATAAACAAAATGATAATTTTTATTTATTCTGAATATTTGATTTTGTAAAATGTCACTTTGACATATAACCTATATACATATTTTAATCTTTTGAACATAAAATTAAATTTTGGGCATAAAATATTGTATATACCGCGGGTGAAATTAGTATTTCTGACCCTGGGCATGTTATTATCCCTCGGCACTTTGCGCCTCCTACTAATAATCATACCACGGGCCAGAAACGCCTGTTTGCACCCTTGTTACATAAATAACTATTACCGTTCGATAAAAACAAGCGAAGAGCAACACTCCCTTCCTTTCTTATCTATTTAATTTGTTTTCAGTACTTACATACGGGCTTTCGTGACTATTGCCAAATGACAACAAGTTTGAGAAAGATACTGGAGAAATATTTTCTAATTTATCCAACTCTTGAGTTATATTTAATTAGATTATTTTTTGACTTAGCTATTGAGGTCGATTCATCCAACTTAAAAGATTTTGAACGGAGTTCATATCGATTGATTACTTATTAATCTATTCTTGGAAGTTGTTTCCAAAATTTGTTGGTGTATTTCTGTATCTAAAATACAACTAAATCGATTTTTTTCACATAGTTTACTTGACGCGTTGACAGTTTAAAAAAATTAATTGACATCTACCTATTATTTGTCACAAACAAAAAAGCATCTGCAGAGATAATTTCCGGGAATAATCACACTCAGTATCATAATGACAGAATTGGTTAAAACGCAGACACGTGCCATATCGTACAATGAAGCATTTCATTGGTTTTGAGAAACGTCAAAAATAATCAATAATATTCAATGCACTATTTATATTATAAGTGAGAATGTTTGACGAGGACTGATTATTTTACGAGTTTGTTGAATGAATGTTTTATGTATGATTTTAGAGTTCGTGCTACTTTATTTAATGGGATATGGCGTGATGTTATGTATGTACCAAGGAGATTTAATTACAGTATAGAATTATCACTAGTGGAAAATTATCAAAATGGCTTTCATTTCATAGGTTTATTTTCAATTGGTTCTCACATATACGTGGTAAATTCTCAACAGTTTCCATTATAAATTCTTTGTATTGTTACTGGGATTCATTTCTTGTTATACAGTGTAACAAATAAATAATTACATTGTAACAATAAACAAATAACAAACGCCATGAACAATTTTACCTTCCATAGCATGTATCCTTTACACTATCCTTGAGCTTCTCTCATCGATTTTCCACTGTCTTCACAGCCTCCTCACAACTTGCCACTTCTAGTATCGTACAAACCCGTTGACTTGATGGCTACTGTACACTGTCTACAGCCACGGCGACTCGAATGGCAACAACGTGTACTTTATCACTGAATATATTATCTACATAGTGTCGACTCGATGTCGTACGTTGGTGTTATGTTGGCAACTTGTCTGTCCTCGCGAGATCTTAAAGACATGCGATAGATATAGACCCTGGACGAAACGATGCTCTTGATTTCTGATAACATGAGAGACTGGTTTGTAGCTCATTTGGAGGAAGAGTATTGAAGAGGCTGAAGAGGATAATGAAGATTGGAGAGGGCGTAGAAAATGAAAATGATGTGGTCATTAAGATAAGGATGATTGTTTGTTATTATTTGTTATTGTGATGTTTTATGTTTTGTAAGGAGAAGATTTTTCAAACAGTCAAATATATTTGTCCAACAACGACTCATAAGCTGTATTCCATTTAGCACTTGGTTCACTTAAATCAGTTCATATAAATTGGACAATATGACTAAATGAACTGAATTACTTCTAATTAAATTACAATTTTAGTAATTCTAGTACTGGAAATAAAGTCAGCGAATTAATCCAGCGAAATAAATAAGTGATCTGGTTCAGAAAATGGCAAATGGAATACGCCTATAGGCATTTACTGAACCAGATCACTTATTTATTTCGCTGGATTAATTCGCTGACTTTATTTCCAGTACTAGAATAGATGATTCTAAATTACTTTGAAGTAATTATCTTATGGGGTGACTAGCTCAGTGGTATGAAGTCGGCCTGCGGATCCTGAGAACCCTGGTTTGATTCCCACAGGCGCCAAACAATTTTCATAATTTCAAAAGCTACCCCTGTGGCTCCTTCACCACTAACATCTTTTGGGGCCGTGATTTGCCGACTGGTAACCGCACTTCACGCGCATAAGTATATCACTTACCGAGATCTGCTTCGGCAGAGTGCCACATCCAGTAATGGGTAGAAGGCGTGATGATATATATATATATATATATATATATATATATTTTAAATTTTAATTAACTCCAATCAGTTTACTTAATTTAGTTAATTTGTCATGTTGTCTAATTTATCTGAACTGATTTAAGTGAGCCAAGTGGCAAATGGAATATAACTTATAATAAGCCTGTTTTTATAGTTATTTGAAATAAATTATGTCCAACATTAGTCATTCAGTGAAAGAATAATAGAAAAGTCAAGGTACCATAACAATCATTCCATGGATACTTTGCAATTTCTATATTTTATTAATGTTACACCAAAAGTCTTGTCAGTGTCAAAGAATAAACAAATAAATAAATAAAATAAATATATCATCACGTCTTCTACCCATTACTGGGTGTGGCACTCTGCTGAAGCAGATCTCGGTAAGTGATATATTTTGCGCGTGAAGTGCGATTACTAATCGTAAAATCACGGCCCCCAAAGATGTTTGTGGTGGAGGAGCCACAGAGGTAGCTTTTGAAATTATGAAAATTGTTTGTCACCTGTTGGAATCGAACCAGGGTTCTCAGGTTCCACAGGCTGACTACATACCACTGAGCTAGCCACCCCATAAGAATAAATGAACACATAAAAACGATTTAACGCATTTTAAGAAAAGTGTTGGATAACACGTTGTAACTAATCTTTTTCTTCCGTGACTAATATATCACATTTTACACTAGTACAATAAATTACTGTTATATTCAACTGTCAAAAAACATGAGATATTTATATCGCCATGGATACGTGAAATTTGTGTTTCTTTTTCATTGTAATGTTAAATTTCATCATCTTTGACACTTTTAAAAAATTATTTATCAAACATATTTACGTTTCCTTGTTTATAACACATCAAATAAATATTATTTTTTATTTTTTCCTTCCAATTTACTTAAATAAATCAATCATTATTGTATGATTCTTTTTTGACAGTTGTAGAAAAAATGTTGTTTGTATTCCGTGGGCGAAATTCGTGTTTTTTTGGCGCGTTCGAATGACTTTTTTGCCTCGACCTTACGGTTCCGACCAAAAGTGACATTCTCACGCGGAACAAAAAAACACTCTTTTCACGCACTTAATACAAAAATAACTATTAGTTTACTGCTGGAATAATATTCATACACTATTAAAATTTCCATACATTTTAATCTAAAAGAAAGTTAAATTTCATTGTGGTCGAAACATCCTCACAACGATGTCTCCTCCAACTTCAGAATATAAATGACTCTTAACAATCTGCTGCCCCCATCCCTCGAAAGAGACGCGCCGAATGAAATTACTAGTAATGACTGCATGCTTACTTTGCAATTAAATTACTAATTGTTTGTTATTAATTTAGCGGGCGATTGTTTGTCCCGTGTGATTAGTTCTGTGGAGCTTGAACGAGCGAAACTTTAAATCTGATAGCGGTATTTGTTGTAGTGTAATTGTGACTTTCAGAGAATTGAAAGTTTTGATAAATGGGTTGTTTTAGAAAGTTTGTTACTGGAAAATTGGTTTAATTGATTAATAGTGCTAACTTTTGAAATTTTCACTGTTGCGAGTTTGCAGAATTACTTCTGCTATCATTTTTCTTCAATGTAAGAATAATGAAATGTCGTTTATTTGTATAGAATTATAAATTGTACAATTTTTCTAATTTTGAAAATAGAACATTTCTTTGCACCTTTTTATTTGATTCAAAAGTAACGCAGTTGATAGAACTGTCGTTATACAAGCGAGAAACATATGACCAATAGCCACTCACTGGATATAAACGGTATTATATTATATGTCAAAATATTTATATCAAATGTCAGGGAGCAATTTTTGTTCTAAAGCTGCATTCACAACACGAAATTAGTAGTTAGTGTTAGTGGTTATGGTTAGTGGTTATAGTTAGTAGTTACAGATTAAAATACATCGTTCACAATGTCCCAAATTAATGATTTCGAATTTATGTTTCTGCCGGTAATGTAGTGCACATTTTTGAAAATTATAGATATTACAAGAAATTATAATAGATGTCACAGTTGTCAACTTAAAGTTTTGACAAATAGTTACAGTTTTGTTTTTTGTTTGAGTTCTGATATTTTGTCTGTAGTTCTGATTTGGTAGAACTGGTTTTCTTCTATTTTTCTTTAAAATTGGTCCTACAAGTGCTAACAACAAATCAAATTGAGCTATGGTCATTTTGGTGTAATTAAAGAATATGTCTTCGTCATATGACCTCATTTCTTGGATCAAATTATCCCAGTCTCCCTGATTTGTTCGGTTTTGGTTGATTGGGCGAACCCACCATCTTCTATTTGTTTTTTTATTTCTTTTCATTTGCAAAATTAAAGTTGCAAGTAACAACTATTTTTATTGTGCTTCGATTCATTTTCGTTACATAAAATTGAAACTGAGAAAACCAACTGTCACTTTACTCCTCGTTTTTGATTGGCTGTGCCGTTAACCACTAACTAAAAGTTTGAAGTTTACAAACTTCTACGCTAACCACGATTAGCGTAGACCTGCGCTGGGCTAAGTTCGTTGTTGTGACCGCTACTAGAGGAATACATATGTCAAACTTCTAACGCTAACCATAACTACTAACACTAACCACTAATTTCGTGTTGTGAATGCAGCTTTAGAACAAAAATTGCTTAAGTAGTGATGCACGATTAGGTTAGTGTACTCGCGCATCTCGCCTCGTCACGCAACAAAAAATTTTAATTTTAGCGAGATTCTCATGAGATAAAGAAAAAATAAGACGTGGTCAACCTTTTCTATTTCTTATCTTGTCTTGCCTTATGGTGCATCACTACAGTTTTTGTTTTTGTTATCACTAATATGTCTATGCCAACTAAAATCCATTTTCGGTAAAAAATTAGTAAACTTGGATTTATTCAATATGATTTTTCTTAATTTCTTTCAAATAAAGTATTAATATTTTTTGATATATTTGTATAGAGAAAAAATTACTGTTTCAAATGGGACCGAAATAATTATAGTATGCCATTTAAAAAATGCCGTCCCATTCACTGTGAAAAAATGACTGTCGATAAAAATTATCTGATGTTGGCAAAATATCCGCAATCATAAAACCTCGAAACGTATTTTTTTTTAATTACACTATGTAACAAAATTTTACTTTTTGTTCTGCCTAACTTTCTTAGTACTTCAGCTCAGTTTCTGATACAAAATCATTCAGGAAAATCATGGTTGCAAGCCGAAAAGTTTGCTTTTGCGCCCAGGGCAAATTTTTTTTGAAAACAAAAATGTTTTCACGAATATGCTGAATTAACTCTATATAACCATAACTTAGTACTTGTTGTTTCTGACTAAACTTATAGAGAAATGTATGGAGAAGTCAGCCAAAGTGCCAAAAGAAGCATACAAGCGGATTTCTGAAAGTTATAGGCCAAAAACTTGAAAAATCCCTCAAATTTCATGAAATTTCACCTAAAAATCGGCAAATAAAAAATCGTAACTAAAATTTTACAGACAAATATTGATGTTTTGCTATTTGTATCCCTAGAACAACTCATTAGGAAGCGTTATATGCTATTCGTTGGTTATAACTCACTTGTTCTTGTTATTTAAACACATTTGCGAAAAAATCTAAATTTTCGAATTTGAAAGCAACGACAAAACTATTTATTTAGTGTAGAAACCTAAAAGTATTCATTTTTAACTTTCAAAAGCCGAAAAGTTCACGTATTTTCATTGAAAAATAACAGAATGGTGTTAGTTTGAAAATTTAGGCAATTTCACTAAAATGACGAAATTTCCCACAAAATCTCTCACCATTAATTTCACTAACATATGCCTGAAATTTGCATAAAACACTTGAATTAAACTTTCCACTTAAATCAAATTCTCCATGATCAATCCAACAATAGCATCAATTACATCACAATCATTTCGTCTTCAATTCACTTGATTGAATCGTTCAAATCAGGTCAGTTTTAGTCTTCAGTCTGTAGTCTTGCTCTCGCACAATTACCATTTACTAATCTCCGCATCTAGGTCGGAATCCTTTGAGAAGGGCGTAGAGCCCAGGGTTTGAATCCTAGCATCACGACCCTTGCGTCCTGGGCTGTTCTGTGATAGTTCTCGTTCGCGCCGTGGTTGTGTTTGTGCGTGCTGATGCCGAAACCAGTATTTCTCAACAAGTGTGCTGTGTACGTAATTGGAAAAGTTTGTGGGATAGACAATAGGGGGTATTGCAAAAAATTGTGTGTGGAATAGTTTGAACTGAGGTTCAATTTGTTGAATGTGAGAATATGGAATTAGAACCATTTGTTTTGTGGTGGCATTCTGGTACTTCTATATATGAGGGTAGATTAGATGTCTCTAATTATTTGTGTGTTACTTCATTTGTAGGGAAAATAATGATAGGATCTGATTAAAATAGTAATTTGTGTACCTAGAGCAGAAAGTAGTCTATTGCCGCTCGGTCATGGAGATTGTTGTAATAATAGTTTTGTCTGTTTTGAAATTAGATTGAAAATATTGACAGCTTGGCGAAACATGAACTTTCTGCACTCAACTGACAGTTGGAAATATATACTTTCTAATCGGTCGTAGAAAAAATAAAAAGTGCATTTATAGCTTTTTTTTACATTTATTTTCATTATGGGATGGCTAGCTCAGTGGTATGAAGTCGGCCTGTGGATCCTGAGGTCCCTGGTTCGATTCCCACAGGAGACAAATTTTCATAATTTGAAAAAGCTATCCCTGTGGCTCCTCCACCACTAATATGTTTGAGGGCCGTGATTTGACGACTGGTAACCGCACTTCACGCGCAAAATATATCACTTACCGAGATCTGCTTCAGCAGAGTGCCACGCCCAGTAATGGGTAGAAGGCGTGATGATATATTTATTTACTTATTTATATCAGTCTTACAAATTTCAAGTAATTTTTTTATTGCAAACTGAAAAACTGTGGAACAGTTATTGTAATAATTTAATTTAAAATTTCTTTATCTTTATCAGAAACTTTAACTATTTCAAAACTCGCGAACATTTGCTGATGGTTTGAGCGTCACTGCTATAATTTAAAGGGTTGTATAGGGAATATTTAGATCTTATCAGGGCTTGTATTAAGGAAGGATTACACGGATTGTATGTTAATGATCCCTGAACTATAATTGTTGTAGACCATTTGAATCGCGCAGTAGATGTAGGAGTATTGTTTAAATTATAACAGTTTTATCTAAATGGTTATAGTGATTCAGGATATCTTGTATTTTCCCCATTATAGGGTAGATTAGGAATAGTTGCACAACTAAAATTGCAAAATAGATCTTTCTGTAAGATCTATAAAACATGTCTTGTATAGTAACAGTGGCATAGACAAGGGAGGAATTTTCGAATTCGGACCTCCTTCGTGACAATTTTAAAATAAAATTTTTCTAATACAGAAATTTAATTCATATTCACTTGTTTACATTTTTCAGAATTAAATATATATTGGCCGTATTTATTTGGCATTTTTAAAGTAACCCGGTAGGTTACTTTTGTTTAATTGGCACGTTGTAAGTAACCTAGAACAGTTCCTGACCTGATCCTGCTGCCCCAGCTATTTTGGTGGGTTGGCAGGTTGAACCCGTTTTCTATCTCTTTCTAAACAACTTGTGTTCTTTGTTATCCGTTTTGAATTGGTGCCATCGCAATTTGTATTTGAGCAGATGTTACTTAAGGTCGTGAATTTTTTTTTTACAGATCTGAATGAAATTTGCCGCATGTAAACATTGGATAGTCATACGCATCCTGTTAAAATATGAAACACATTCATCGTCTGTGAACAAATATATTCGCTTGTAAAGTTGAGTTCTTATACACGAGGCTTATGGCGATCATCACTCAGAATCGCACATATTTGGTTTGTGTACCTCTAAAATTTTGCAGTTTCATTTGAAAAACTAGTATGATGTTCAAGAACTATCCATGTATAGTGTATCAGAATGAGAAAGTTTTTTATCGTTTAATAATGGATATATAGCCATGCAAAGCCTTGTTTTTAACGAAAAATTAAGAATCTCAATTTATAATGGCAACACCACACGGTGGTATGGTATTTGAAAATTCACTAGACCAACAACCTGTTAACAATTCATGATACTCAAATCATAATAGGTATAAAACACTTATTTTATTCAATTTTTATATTTCTTTGAGCATCAGTTTCGCCACTCGACAACCGATGGCGCTACCGTCACACTAGTACTACCTTAAGTCTCAATTCTGTATTTACCTAATTATTTGAATGATTTTGTTTAAAACGTCCAAACTATTCCTTTAAGCATTGGTTCTTGTTTTTGTAAAATAGCAAAATAAATAAATTAATATTGTGAAAACATAAAATAATGTTTAGTATCTATTCCTATGAATATTTATCGACTTTAAAATTTAAAGTTTTGCTATAAAACAGCAGTAAATAAAGAATACTGTTCAATACGTTAAATAGCGCAATAAAACAATAGTAAACTTCTATTGTTTCGATAATAATAATATACGATTGTAAACTATTCTCTCTCAAAATAAAACAGGATATTTCAAACTTTATTTGAATTTTAAATGGATTTAATTTATTCCGTCCATTTTAGAATATACATTTGTGCAAATGTATTGTTTGCTTTCGTACACTCATGGAAAATGTTGAATAAAGTTCACCTACACTGTTATAAACAATAAACTAGTATTATCCACGGCGATATAAAACTGTTATTTCCAATTACATGTAGTTTGTGAGCTAGAAAAGTTTTTCCATTATTTTTCTCTTCAATTTTTCAACAAAATGGGCCATTCTTGTAATATGTACTGTGTTTATTTATACGTCTTATGACCTTATGTACCTATTAGAAATTTTAAATTTTTAAATTGTTTGAATTTGATAATTTATAGCAGTTTAAAAATATACAACTCGAATATTACATTTAAAATAATACTTTAATATCGTTTTTCTATTTCGGTGATCTTATAAGTTTAAACGCACTATAAACACGTTCTAAAGGAGATTTATAAGCGCACTATTTATCGTGTTTTTTATTTTATAGCAGTGGTATGAATGCTTTTAAATCTGACAGATGAATGACATATAACTTAAAAATTGTAAATTATCAGTGTCGAAATATAACTTAAAACATTCTGAATACAGATAATATATTGATTAATTGTTTGTGTAATGAGAAGCGCTACCAACACAACTGATAAAAATCTGGTGTGGCACCACACGACTTTCTTATACACAGCATATTTAATATCAAAAACGCTGAATTGAACATTTATGACTTGCTCCTTGCGTTTGACAAGTATTATTTTCACGATTCCAATGCTTCTTTATACTGTGTATAAGAAAGTAAATAACAGCAGTTTCTTTATTTTTTTTAATCTATAGGATTATAAAATTACCTCAATAGTAAAAATCCGTGCATTCAGTTTTACCAACACTTCGATTTTTTTGGCAGTTATGTTTTATTATTTTTGTGCATTCGCTGTTAAAATGTATTAAAAATATCTTTTGAATTGTTGTCCATATTTGTAATCTCTGTGCTTCAAATACAAACTATAACCTCAATTTGTCAGAATGCAGTATTTCTTTTGTAAAGGTGTTAATTTGCAATACTTCTTAAAAAATTGAAATTACACGATTATGGACGAATAGTTTTAAAATAAAACATGTAAATCTAAGGAAACTCGAATGGAAAACAAACAATAAATCTAGCATGAATCTAGACAAAAAAAGTATAATATAATTCAAGCTTTAGTTTTTAACTTGTTTTGGACTAGTTCCCTTTCCGCACTTTAGGATGTGTTGGTTTCACAACAAATGTCCCCATAGTTTGTCTATTTTGTATGGTCGAAGCTCGTAACTCTTCTATAAAATAAATTGTAAAATAAAGACACTCACGTGAAACATTTTTCTATTTTCTAGCGACCAATATTGTTCTTATTTTCCCGGAAATAGCAAACATACTTTCAGTTTTACACCTCAATTACGCTGATGTAAAAACTCAAATTCTTGCTATTCCACAGTGAGGAGCATACGTTCGTCTTTTTTGCTGTCAAATACGTTTTAATATAATGAAAACTTCATTTATTTTAAATGCGACCCGGGCAAATTTAATGAAATAGTAGCTCTGTCTCTCTCATGGCTTGCTAATAGCACAAGAATGTAATAAATTAAATATTGCTGAAAACTTTTCAAGAATTTTAATTAACTAAAATACAGGCGGATAAAGGTGACATGATTTCATGCTGATAAATTACTTAATTTCAATCTTCGAACGACTTCTTATATTTCCGAAATAAGGTAAGTGAGAAGTAAACTTCCTACTCAAGAAATTCTAACATATTTTTAACGATATCATTTTGTGGACTACTTTCGGTTGCGATATATATTGATTTAGTAACTTGACTAAAGAGACAAATAATATCTTCATCTTCGACTAATTTATATCGGGTGGTGTTTGGTGAGGGTGAATATAGAAATTTAAAATAAAAATAAAATAAATATATCATCACGCCTTCTGCCCATTACTGAGTGTGGCACTCTGCCGAAGCAGATCTCGGTAAGTGATATATTTTGCGCGTGAAGTGCGGTTACCAGTCGTCAAATCACGGCCCCCAACGATGTTAGCGGTGGAGGAGCCACAGGGGTAGCTTTTGAAATTATGAAAATTGTTTATCGCCTGTGGGAATCATTTAATATGGGATATTAGTTTTATGCAATTTCCTGCTCTAATAATAATTTTATGGAAAAAACTATAGAGTGCAAAGATGTGCAGAAGTAAAAAATGCATACAAAACTGTTTATACATTTTTTATTACGTGACTGGTTTACCCCCAACTTTTAAATAAATTTCAAAGTTTCTGTTGAATTGTAGTAATAGCCATGTCTTTTGATTTCATGAATTATTTATAAACGTCAATGTTTAAAAGTTGTGAACGTCAACAAGGGCGGACCCAAAGGGAACCATAGGGCCCATGTCCCTCCCCTTGGGCTTATTATTTTTTTTTAGTTTTTTATAAGCGTTATTTTTATTTGAGTTTGATACCCTTATAAAAATAAAATCGCTGAAAAACTTTGTAATACTCTGAAACAACTCTGCAAAAAGCTTTTAAAATTTGGATTATCAGACATTTTCCGAGTTTTTCAGACTGTTTAAAATTTAAAAAACTAAGAACAGGATATAAAATACATACAAATATATATTTCACGCAAAAATTACATAATTGTTTGTTAGAATTATATGTTTTCCTTAAAAAAAAGGCAAAATGTCCTCCCCTTGAAAATTTTCTAGATCCGCCCTTGAACGTCAATCTATTTTATAAATGAAATAAAATAAATTTATTAAACTGCAAAACACTGATTCATAAAACGGATTAGCGCCAACACCGTTTTTAATATTATCTATAACTCTGTTTCAAATGAAGACAGATTTAAGAAATGAATTAAATTTGATGCTAATTAACACTCTTTTTAACTCAAGTTAAAATAAACTTGATGCATGCATTGAAAAGATAGTTAAAAACGAAATAATAATGGTGTTAGCGCTAATCCGCTTTAAGGATCTGCCTGTAAAATACTATATTGAAAAACAAGTATTACAAATAATCATTGTAACATGTATTTTTCACACTAAATTTTCTATATTGCATTAATTTATTTTAATTTTATACGAAACAAGTTTATTTTACAATATAAAATATTTTAAATAAAACTGTGCTAGAAAATACAGATAAATGAAAATTTTATCATTCAACCAAATTTTCTACATTTCAGCACGACACTTCTAAAATTGATGAATATAGAAACTTTGATGTTTGTCATTGTAACCCATTTAGAACTTTAATATAAAGGTCGTATTTCTTTAGTAATTTACCCTCTTTTTAGAAATGTAAACAAACCATTCCTCAACTTCAAGAACCGAAATTACCCCCACAAGAAACAAAATCAAATCTCATCTTCCATCCTTCTGAAGTCCATAAAGCGTCGTTATTTGAGGACATTGAGGGTCCCTTCTTATTCACCCTCAACACTTCACCCTCCGTGATGAATGCTGTCCTCAGCCGACAACAATGCCTCTCCCAAATAGTTTTTTCGTCTATCAACCGTTGGCATACCATTGTGAAACTGAAAAAAATATGTCCCACGCTCTGAATTCAGAATCTGATGAAAAAGTTTTTACGTACCTGGCCCGTGACCTCGTGAGAGAAAGTTTGTTTTAGGAAATTGCGTCACCGTCAATTCGGTTAGAAAACGAATATATGAAGTTGTTTTTCTTGGAATGGAGGAGTTGCTGGCCACGATGTTGGCTGATGAGGGTTGTCATATTTTTATGTTTGTTTTGGAGACGTTTCGGAATCTTTCGGTCCAGATGAAAAAAGCTTGGACAGTTTTTCTATTCTTTTTTGTTCGTTGCTTGAAATATGTCGGATAGAAGGGAATTTGACGTAAATCTGTTATTTATATTAATGTATTTCGAAAGTGTTAGAATGTTTTTGTTCTAGTTATTTTATAAATAAGAAGGCGTTCATGGTGGCGAAAATTTGAATTACGACAAAGGTACAATTTGCTATTAACCTAGTATCTAAGTACTTGTAAAATAAATAAAACTGAATGGTAATAGAATTAATACTTACAATAAAGAAAATAATAAAACTATAATTATCTAATATTATATTAGATTTTGATTGAAGTTTTTGTAAGCCGAAGGTAATGATGTAAAAGATATAGTGAACAAGGACTTTATGGTCAAAATTTGTATTTAGACAAGATGGACGATATTTCTGCCAGGGGTTATAGCTGTCTTCAGGTTAACAAAAACAAAGTACACAAAATAATATAATAATAAATGTTGAACAAAGAAAATATTCAATATCAAAAACTGTTTGTTGCCTAACAAGAAGCAAGTGATAATGTCCCGGGACATTATCAGTGTAATATTGTTTTTAGTGGTCAGTTTCACAACTGTGATTAGAAATGAACGAATTTGATTGGCTAGTAAGTGCGTCTAAAAATTTTCATACAAATGATATGATATTTTGACTTTAGCTGTATTTCATTTCCCACTTGGTTCACTTAAATCAGTTCAGATAAATTATACAACATGGCTAACTGAACTGAATTAAGCAAACTGATGCACTTATTGGGATGAATTACTTCAAAGTAAATTATAATAAATAATTCTAGTACTGGAAATAAAGTCAGCGAAGTAATCCAGCGAAATAAATAAGTGATCTGGTTCAGTAAATGTAAGTTAGATTTGATCCAAATGGCAAATAGAAGCTGTATTCCATTTGCTACTTGGTTCACTTAAATCAGTTCAGATTAATTAGACAACGTGTCTAAATGAACTGAATTAAGCAAACTGATGCACTTATTGGGGTGAATTAGTTCAAAGTAAATTAGAATAATTAATTCTAGTACCGAAAATAAACTAATCGAAGTAATTCTTCGAAATAAATAAGTGATCTGGATCAGTAAATGTAAGTTAGATCTGATCCGACTGGCAAATGGAATACGTCTAGAATAAGCCTAATATTTTGACATTAATTATGAGTTGTTATGAAAATGGAAATATAGCAAGTGCGCAGAAGGAGCTGTATTTCCTGTTTTCGTAACAATGAACTTAAATTCATATCAAATTATTATCTGACTATGATCATATTAAGAGTTATATTTTGCGTGAGGATTTAACAAGCATAATCTTTATTTTCTTTTGGTATTTTTAGAACGTTCTTTGTAATATTAATAAAAATTTGTGTAGGAGCAGTTCGGCTTCGAGAATTTGACAATCCAATAGATGATTTTTAATTGACGTTTATAAAAATTGCATTTATTTTATTGATAACCAAGGAGATTTAATATCTGTGAAGAATTATCACTTATTAATTTCACTAGTGGAAAATTATCAACATAACTTTCATTTCATTAGTTCATTTTCAAACAAATTCGTTATTTTATTCATCCTCACCTGTACGTGGTAAATTCTCACTAAAATCTATCATCAGTCAAATAAATAAAAAATAAATATATCATCACGCCTTCTATCCATTACTGGGTGTGGCATTGTGCCATAGCAGATCTTGATAAGTGATATATTTATGCGCGTGAAGTGCAGCTACCAGTCGTCAAATCACGGCTCCCAAAGATGTTAACGGTGAGGGAACCACAGGGATAGTTTTAATGTGGTGAAAATTGTTTGTCGGCTGTGGGCATAGAACCCGGGTACGCAAATCCCCAGGCTAACTCGATTCCACTGAGCCACCTACCCCATAAATAATAATCGATAACTAATAATAAAACCCGCTTCCATTTTGTACATCAAACGAAAACTCCAGTACCGTACTTCCTCGAAACCAAACCAACCTCCTTTATGTCCACCCACCAACATTTCCCTTCCTCCCTGTTCCACCCCTGCATCACCTGCATTCAAGACGGCTATTATTTACAACCTACACACACATGCACACGTATCACATTACGCTGTGATAATATCCGTTGGCGTACGTTGCATGGCGTGAACATAAGCAAACAACGAGAGACCCATTCGCCAACCTCGTAAACGGCTACTTGCAGTGCCCGTGTCAGTTGCACAGTGCCGTGCGTGGGTGGAAGGGTGAGTTATGTGTGTGCGAAGTGGGTAAAGGGAAGTGAAGTGTGTGTAGGTGGAAGAAGGTAAGGGGATGCTGGGAATGTAGGGTGGTGAAGGACGCGGTGATTTGGGGAGGTGGATAAAAATTTTGTTTGTTTAGTTTTCTAATACTGTGTTCACTGCTATTCAATTAGTAATTACAATTAGGGATTGTAATTAACAATTAGTGAAAGCATCTTTAAACTGGTGATACAATAGTTATTTGTGTCACTAGTCCAGAAACTGAACTTTTGTGAGTGCGAGCATATTTTGACAGGCCGAGTCGAATGTCAGGCTTGCAAATTGCGGGTACTCTCAAAATAGTTTCTGGGCAATTTAAATAATAGTTATTTATTATACAAGTGTTTTATTAGGTACATAAAACGCGAAAGAAATGTTTAAACAAGAGACCGAAGGTCGAGTGTTTAATATTCTTAAGTGTTTTATATACCAATAAAACATTAGTGTAATACAAAATTTTATCCACAACTCATAATTATAGGTATCGAAGAAGATGGGTCGTAACGTTTAACGTTGATTCAGTTATATATAGATTCTCAAAATACGGTAGATCATGAAGTGGTTGCTAAGTAACAAGTTGTTTATAGTGTTTTATGGAATATAAAACACTAGTGTTTTATGAGCCGTGTAACTCAATTGAAATCACTGTAAATATGTCTTTATAATATATAAGTTGTGGCTAAATATTTTTTATAACTTTGTAATTTTTTTTTTAATTTTGCACTATATGTATTATTTATAAAAGATAGTTCAATTATCTGTATTCATAATTTTTATTGGTTGTACACAGCAACTGCAAATTTTTATTTATAATTATTTTCGTTTGAGTTTTCAATGACCAAATTAACTCTAAATTTGGTAAAAATTCATAACTTTCAAGCATTCACTGACATTGACAACCAGTGATGCCAATGCTAACATTACCAAAGTCTCTAGTTTTTACCGAACAGCATTCGGTAAACACATAGTATCCGAATGATTTTGATATATGTAATACTGTTAATGTTGGACGAAGGAGCGAAAATGATAATTAATGGCATCATAAGTGAATTTTCATCACATTAAAATTTGGGCCGTGATTTGACGACTGGTAACCGTACTTCACTTGCATAAATATATCACTACCGAGATCTGCTTCGGCAGAATGCCACACTAGGTAATGGGTAAAAAGCGTGATGATATATTTATTTATTTATTTATAACAAATATCTACAATCTAGTGGAAACAATCTAAAGTTTAATCCATACTTTTGAAATGACTTATATTCTTGGTAAGTGCCACTATCCATCGGAGAAAATCTCTACTACAAATCGCTCCAGGTAGGGCACATTCAATAAGTCACCCCCTGTGGCGAAAGCTTGGTATTAACCCCAGTTTATACCCTTATATTGTAACAAATTCCCGGCGACCACCCGCGAGCTCTGTAATAAAACTGCAAACTGCCCGAGAATTCTTATCAATTTATTTTTAAAGACCGCGATTTTCCACCGCGGCAAATAGATTTCAGTGGCGTAGTTGCAGATTTTTCTTCACTTATCCCGGTCTTTGGAGATTCATGAGAGTAAATCGATCCTGGTCAGATTTTTTCAAAGTTTTTCGAGATATTTTTGATGAAGAGATTAAAAGTTAGGGGATTATATTCTCGAGGGATGTGTCATTGGGGTGTTATTAAACCGCGAGAATCTTAGGGACGGGGTTAATTTTAGGGACTATTAATTAGAGCTTGTTAGTGACTTTCGTCGTTAATTAAAATGTAATTTGATGGCGCTTACCTTGAAATACTTTAGGCTCATAATTATTTAAACGAAGATATTCAGCTTAATAAAAAGGTTACTTTCAAAATTTAGGGGTGATATTTCAATCTCCTATCAAAGATCCTAATAAAGAATAGCATGCTACAATAATGGGGTAGATGAACGTGACTTAGTGGTATCGGACTGTGGTTCAATTCCCACAACCAAAGAACAGTCGAAACAGTGGACTTATCCTGGCGAATCGAAGGTCATCGCTGAGACAAACGCCTATTTTGAAGGATTGCCAAAATCGTATTATTTGGAAGGGATCGAAAAATTAGAAAAACGTTGGATGAAGTGTATCGAGCTACAAGGAGATTATGTTGAGAAATCAAATATGTTTTGACCACAATAATGGTCTTAGAATAGTTCTTTATGTACCTAGAGCAGAAAGTAGTCTATTGCCGCTCGTGATTGAAGAGAATGTTGATCGAGGCGTAGCCGAGAGCACAACCTTGCAAGACTGGCACGGACACTTTCTGCTCGAAGTGTGCATAATATTTTTTCTACGACTATTTAGAAACGCTTGAAAAAGAATTTAATATAATTTTTGACAGTTTTTCTGTTTGGAAATTAGGGTTACTCTTACTAGAGCTGTATTCTATTTGCCTCTTGGTTCACTTAAATCAGTTCAGATAAATTTGACAACATGAGTAAATCAACAGACTTACGCAAACTGATGCACTTATTGGGATGAATTACTTCAAATTAAATCAGAATTAGTAATTTTAGTACTGAAAATAAAGACAGCGAATTAATCCAGCGAAATAAATAAGTGATCTGGTTCAGTAAATGTAAGTTAGATCTGATCCAAATGGCAAATGGAATACGCTTTTAGTCTCCCGACAAGCGGAAAATGACCAGTTTCTGCTTTTAACTGACAGTTGTAAATGTCTATTTTCTGCTCGGTCGTAGAAAAATATAAATAAATCTAGTCTCTGAAAATAAGAAGTTCCTTTCTATACATGTACCAACATTAAATATTTAATTTAGCAAATAATCTAAATTACTTAATGTCATGCTTAACCCTTTCACTACGCATTAACTTTATACAGCCCATCGCTGCGCAATTTTGTACTGTATTCCGTATATATACGTCCAGAGCAGCAAAACGATAAACGTATATATACGTCCAGAGCAGCGAAAGAGTTAAGAATCGCATTGAGTCTGCATAGTTCCATTTAGAGAACAAAAGAGAACAATATTTAGTTACAAACATAAACATTAATTGTATAGTGCTTAACTAATGCAGCATCCATGTTCATGTTACTAATCTTCAAACTCATTCGACAACAACAAACTGAAGCTAAATTGAAGTGATTCAACTAGAGAATAATTAAGTAAACTTTTCTGAATGACTGTTGTCGAACGAACAAACGAACATCATCTGCGACAGAACTTTCCAAACTGACGCAAGATAATAACAACTTCATCTAGATTACATAGATATTCAATTAAATCTCTCATTTGTTCATACAAATGCGGGAACTTACGGCCGACTTAATTAAAATTGGGACCTTGAAACAGTGTCGTAGTAAGGGGTGGTTCATTGATTAAATACCTTCTCTCTTCTTTAAACAATCATTAATTTATCTTCATGATATTTTCCCCATTTCTGAATTTTAGATGCAACAGTCCTGATTATATATATATATATATATATATATATACACTGCTCAAAAAAAAAGTCACTTTTCAAACCCCTGTCAGTTTGTCAGTTTTGAAACAAATTGGATGCAATTTTTTGTTTTGAAGTCGCCCAAAGTCTAGTCTTTGAAAAGCTGTGAATTGATTTTGACTAACCTCCCTTTCCCTTCCCCCCGCCACCCCCAAGCGAGAACCACTTTTTTCCTGAAAAAAAGGTGATTTTCCAAGCTTTCTATGGGAATCATCAGCCGTCAATTGACAAATCTGTATA
Organism: Pterostichus madidus; assembly: GCA_911728475.2. Taxonomy (NCBI): domain Eukaryota; kingdom Metazoa; phylum Arthropoda; class Insecta; order Coleoptera; family Carabidae; genus Pterostichus; species Pterostichus madidus. The sequence goes on along the minus strand of OU452308.1, from coordinate 35,137,355 downwards.
CAGACAATGAAAATATGAACATTTTTGTTATTCAAACGCAAAACTGCATCAAAATCGGACATTTGCAAAGGTTGGCATTCAATTGTCCGTAGTACGTAGACACCCGAACACATACGTACACTCAAACGCATACACATACATGCGCACACACACAGACAACGCACGAGCGTATCAATTCTTGTGAAGTATCGTTCCATATTGCCACCAGCCAAAATGGCGTGTGCGTGAACGTTTGTGTTTACATCTGCGTGTGCGTCAAAATCAATTCACAGCTTTTCGAAGACTAGACTTTGGGCGACTTCGGACAAAAAATTGCATCCAATTTGTTTCAAAACTGACTGATAGGGGTTTGAAAAGTGACATTTATTTTGGGATTTTTTGGGTGACCGGTTTTTTTTTTAGCAGTATCATCACGCCTTTTATCCATTACTGCACTCTGCCGAAGCAGATCTCGGTAAGTGATATATTTATGCGCGTGAAGTGCGGTTATTAGTCGTTAAATCACGGTCCCAAAGATGTTAGTGGTGGGGGTAGCTACAGGGGTAGTTTTAATTTGGTGAGAATTGTTTGTCGACTGTGGGAATCGAACCGTGGTTTTCAGGATCCACAGGCCGACTCGATACCATTGAATTAATTATTAATGATCTATAAATTAATGACAAGTTTCTTTTGACTTTATTAAGTTTTATCAGGCTGAATGACGTCAGTTCATCCTTATATCATTTCAGTGCTGGAGAAGGAACAGCAGAATTCTCCCTTGTTAACAATTTCGGTTACGGCCCTGCGTCTCGTCTCCTGCTGAGTGAAATGTGCCTAATTTCACGTGTTTTAGAAACGGAGATAATTCCAGTCTTGTCTAATTAAAAGAAAGGTCGCTGGGCCGCCTTACTGACTTATAATCTGCGCGTTTCGCGTTTCATTTCAGGAGATGTATAATTTGAAAATTGCGCCGTGCTGAAATTGTTTAAAGAGATAGTAGGCGGGGTGTTTTTTGCGAAAGACGTGGAATTAAATTTTGAACGAGTGTTGAACAATTATTTACTTCAAGAAGATTAAATATGTAAATTTTGCCCACCTGGGGGGAGGGGATAATTAACCTTGTTTTACTTGCAAAAAAGTTTAAGAATATTTCACATCTAATGTTCATGTAAGAAGTAGAAATCATAACACAGCTTCAAAAATTACGAATATTTTCACTTGTTTCAAAGTCAGTTATATCAGCAAAATTAAAATATTAAACTTGGTTTAAATATACGATAGTAAATCGAATGTTTAACAGCAGTTAGATCGAATTATAAAATTTTTATTAATGACCAGTTTTCATTTTCTCAATGATGTCTCTGTGTGTCCGAGTGTGCAATATCTCATGAACGAGATAAGATTTGTTAACGAAACTTGGTAATTATAAGTTACATGAAAATACGAAGAGCTGAGTTGATTTTGAATGAAATTGCAAAACCGGAAGAGGAAGTTTACTGGACACACAAAACAATAAATTCCATTTATTTCAAAAATGGAATCAATTACGGAAAAAAGTTTCAAATAAAAGATGTTGGCAATGAACATAAAATGTTATCTGTAATTATCCTATATATACGTCTAATTTTGAGAAAAACATTTTTATATTTAATAATATATTTCAATAATCATAGTAGCATTAGAAACAAAAAATATAAATTTTAATTTTCGCTTTATCTAGTTATCTATGTCTTTTTTCGGAAAAACAAATACATAATTAAAATGGTCAACTAATTTGGCAACTTTGCCTCAATTTAATCGACTTCGTATCCCACGGTTCTTGAGATACCAACGGTATCATCAGTAAAATTAGACATGATGTAGTCAACATTACTAAAAAATTATACTTACACAAATTTGATATTTTATATGTTTCAAACTGATAAATGCTGAATTACTGAAAAATTAAATTACATGTTTAATAATATTATATAACATTCATAAATAAAATAAATAAATAAATATATCATCACGCCTTCTACCCATTACTGGGTGTGGCACTCTGCTGAAGCAGATCTCGATAAGTGATATATTTTGCGCGTGAAGTGCGGTTACCAGTCGTCAAATCACGGCCCCCAAACATGTTAGTGGTGGAGGAGCCACAGGGATAGCTTTTTCAAATTATGAAAATTTGTTGCCTGTGGGAATCGAACCAGGGACCACAGGATCCACAGGCCGACTTCATACCACTGAGCTAGCCATCCCATTCATATATTCTAAATATTAAATATGCTGTGTATAAGAAAGTCGTGTGGTGCCACACCAGATTTTTTCAATTACTTTCTATAGATTTTCAAGGTAATGTAAAATTGTTTGTCAGATCAGTTATAGTCATTAGTTATAGTCACCTGTATATCACCTAATGAGATCTACTACGGCAGAGTATCACATCCAATAATGAATAGAAGGGATGATAATTATTTATTTATTTTATTTTTATTTCAATGAAATAAATTATGAGGAATCAAACATAAAAAAAACCTGTCTATCAAAACTAGCCCAACATTGAATCCATTTAAAAGTGGGTTAGTATTAGCCCGTCACCCTTCAATAAGCGCAAAAAAGGAAAAAAATAACATCGCGTATTCCTGTCACGCCCGTGACCTTACGGTCAGCCTTTCGGCCTCATTCGCTATAATGGGGGTAGCTTTTTGCAGCAGCGACCCCTTCTTGGACATAACGAGCCGCCACTGGTCTAAGATTACCCCGTGCATACATACGAGGTTGGTTGGTAAACTCGTAGTTCATGCGTAATTCGCGACGATTTACAACTGGGGCTGTTTAGGCCCTTTACACAGGTTCTTAATGATCAAGGTGGTTGGTAGTTAGTGTCTGCACCTATCCACACCCTCTTCATCCTTCTAGGGGATGTAAATCATCCTCAACGAGGGGTAATGAATAAATTATCATGGGGGAAAGAATGGAATTGCTCTTTAATAGGTTGTTACCCTTTGCAGTCGTTCACCCTTGCAAGAGTTCGTGTATTTCAAATTTCGCTGATTTTTACTTTCTTATACGCAGTATAAGGAAGTATTGGAATCGTGAAAAAAATCGTTGACGAGATTTTTGCGGAAATACATGTTTTGAGGTCCACTAAATCCGTGTTGAGCATTTTCTCAATGATGTCTGTGTGTGTGTGTGTGTGTGTGTGTGTGTGGATGGATGGATGGATGTGTGTCCGAGTGTGCAATATCTCATGAACGAGATAAAACTTGTTAACGAAACTTAGTAATTATAAGTTTAATGAAAATACGAAGAGCTGAGTTGATTTTGAATGAAATTGAAAACCGGGAGAGGAAGTTTACTGGACACACAAAACAATAAATTCCATTTATTTCAAAAATGGAATCAGTTACGAAAAAAAGTTTCAAATAAAAGATGTTAGCAAAAATATTTGGATCATAAAATGTTATTTGCAATTTTCCTGTATATGCGTCTAATTTTGAGAAAAACTAATTTATATATTTAATAGTATATTTCAATAATCATAGTAGCAATAGAAACAAAAAACAAAAACATGTTTAACATTTATATGTCAAATAATAATTGTTAAACGCAAGGAGCAAGTCATAAGTGTTCAATTCAGCGTATTAAATATGCGGTGTATCAGAAAGTCGTGTGGTGCCCACACCAGATTTTTTTAGTTTGAATTCCGTGACAAGCTTTACGCCTTATGTATTATAAATTTACTGAACACATAACTAATAATGGAATTCTGTGTACATCATTTGTTTTTAAACATTTCGGCGCCATGACCTCCTTCTAGTCAAAAATCACAAATAAATTCCACTGCGACCCCTTTACTTTCTATGTTATCAAAATTTCAATTTGTAAAATGCTGATTTAATACTTTACATTTCAAATTAGTTTTTATGAAATAAAAAATGTATTCGCACGAATCTTTTTGTGAAAATTTATTTACTTATATATTTTTACATGAGGATAACAGTAGTTTAAACCACATAGTTGTGATTCTGCTTCTCAAATTTATGATTTTAATTACTTATTAAAATAACTGAAAATTCAAAATTCTCATTTTTTTAAAAATATGATTCTATATAATTTGGTTCGATTCCCACAGGCGACAAACAATTTTCATAATTTCAAAAGCTACCCCTGTGGCTCCTCCACCACTAACATCTTTGGGGGTCGTGATTTGACGACTGGTAACCGCACTTCACGCGCAAAAATATATCACTTACCGAGATCTAATGGGTAGAAGGCGTGATGATATATTTATTTTTGTATACCTTATTTTGAATGATGCGAGTACAAAAAAAAACATTTAATATTTTATAAGAAACTGTAGTTACTTCTAAGAAACTATTATTCTAATGAATCATAAATCAAATAATACACAATGTTTCACAAAACAATTTGTCAATCCCGCGAGTGTACTCCTCCCAAAGATTTACGATTCCACTGAATATTTACTAACTGAAATAATTAGTTTCCTACTAAAGTGCAAAACTATTCCACCTCGGGCATTCCATAAACATAATCTTCCACAACAAAGTAACCGTTACCTTACACTGAGCACGTTCGAGGTGTACACTGCAACTCTGAGTTTGCACCCCTCGCTGCTCATTCAGCGTTCGTGATGCGCGAGTTTGTAATTACTTTCGTACTTAGCACTTCATTAAAACTTTAAAAACCGCGCATTAATAGTTACACAGAGCATAATGCAAAGTCAGGATGGGAGATAGGAGGTCTAGAGCATTAGAGGTTAATATGGAAGTAGGCCATGATGTAGTTGGTAATCTGGTGATGAAAAGTAGCAGTTGGAATTGGAAATAATGGAGGATTTATAGCGCTATAGGGATTTTTAAGTACTAACATCAAACTATGCGCAATGCTGAATGATTTGAAAATTGTATCAGGGGTGGGATCATGTAAAAATGACTAGCAGTGAATAGTAGTGACTCGTGTCAATTGAGATTGCGTCAGTTAAATTGTCATTTCTAAACGCAATGTTCATTGTGGGTGAAAACGTTACTCACTATTAACATCTTTGTTTAATTCATTTACATTTCTATAAGTCGTTCTTTATTTCAAAATTCTTTTATTTTATTTTTCAATTTTTGCTCAATGCTTACTATGTCACAATTTAATTAAGTTTGACGTTTGCACTAGACACAGGTAAAAAAATCAAGGTAAATCAATTATAAATAATGAAATATGTTAATTTTTTATATGAAAATATTTGACGATTAATGTTTTCATAAAATTTATAGTAATTAATATTACAGGACAATAAAATTTCAAGAATGGCACGAAAAGCTGATATATGGGAAACCTTTATATCATATTTTTAAATAAATAAGGAAATGATACAAGGACATATTAAGCAGTTTAAGGACGGGCCAAAATTAATGAATTGTGGAGCGACTTGACCATACGCTTAAATGCGCTGGGCAGTGGAATAAAAGCTGTTCAATAGTGGCAGAAAGTATAATTGCAATTTGACAATTATTATATAAAAAAAAATGTATTCATGTGACTTTGTAGGCTTGGTCAGATAATAAGCAGAGGGCTAAAAGCAAAGCAGCGCTTTAAAAAAAAGAACTATCAAAAACTGGCGGAGAAAAAATAGGGAGCATTATGTAGAAAGAGCTAAGAATTGTTTTATATAAATAAATGTTATCTACATAATATTAATATACGTACTTAAATAATTATTATTTTTACTATTTAATGTTTATTAAATAATGTTGATTTTTACTTGTCAAAGTTTTTTGACATAAAAATAAAAAGGTACTAAGAATACGATATCGTTTAGAGAAAAACGTAGTGAGTTCACGGAAATATCCGAAGTTGAAAACGTAGTGAGTGACTAATTTTACGTGATCAATTGAATAACGAATATCGTTTTCACTTAAGTGAAAACGCAATATCGTTTTCACATTTACATGATCCGGGGGCAGGCCAGGGTATATCATATTTAGGACCTTTTTATCAAATCAATGCTGGGATAAAATGACGGATGGCTCGTATTTTAATTGAATGTAAAAATATCTCCTCGAAATTATAACATAAATTACATAATAATTATTTGTATATCAAGGGCAGAAAGTAAGACATTTCTCCCCAAAACTGAAGATTTTTTTCTAGAGCATCTAAAGGTTGAATGACACTCTCTTCGCAAAGTATACATTTAATCTTTGTTAGTATCCTATCAGAAGGTGAAATATTCAGAATTAAATTAGAAATTTAGATAACATTTATTATCCTTTAGACAGATGTTTCCTGGATGTTACTAATTTTAAATCGTACTATTGTTTTCCTGTTACCATGAATATGACTTTACTTTCTTTAACTAAGGAAGAAATATTTACCTCTAATATGGGGTAGGTGGCTCAGTGGCCTGTGAATTTTCACCACATTAAAGAAGCTACCCTTGTGGCTTCCTCTCCACTAATATCTTTTGGGGACGTGATTTGATGGTTGGTAATTGCACTTTACGCGCAAAATATAACTCTTATCGAGATTACCTACGGCAGACTACCACACCCAGTAATGGTTAGACGGCGTGATGATATAATTATTTATTTTTTACATTTCCCTGTTTTATATTTATCAAGGAATCCAAAATAAATCAATTAATTTATGGGCGGACAAATCAATCAATAAGCATTGAGCATTTCACCTTACGGTCTTAATTCTTCTCGTGTATCGAGCTACAAGGAGATTATGTTGAGATATAAAATATGTTTTGACCAAATAAATCATTTCTTGTTTCATTTTTTAGGGACTTTTCACCCTGCCCTCGTATAACACACAGAATAGAAGTAACATCAAATATTTCTTGAAATATAGAGTTGGCTCTGAAATGTAACCAAAAATTCCTCAAAAAAACGGCGAAAAGAGGAACATCAATTTATTATCGTCAATAAATCTATAAATGTTCTGTTTTACACGTGCCGTTAAATTATAGGTCAAAAGTTGATCAATAAATCGGTCAATATATCGTGAAGTGTAATACAGCTACTAAGATGAAACATATCACTGTTTTTTTTTTTCTCAAAGAGCCACGAAACGAAAAATGTTTCTATGTTTGTAATTTAGTGTAGTAATTTAGTTTTTTAATTTAGTACCATTGGTAAATATGCCTTTAATGTCTTAATGTCGTGTATATTAATGTAACTGTTTAATAAATTCTTAAAATAAAAATAATTTAAGTTTGCTTATAGAACTTTATTTGAAATTATTCTCATCAAAAGTTATAATTATATTCTGCTTATTTACATTCTATTTACATAGGTTTAACATATGCAGTTTTGTAAATATTCATTTAAAAACTTTGAAAGTTTCAGAGAACTTGTAGTTCACTTCCACCGTTTACATTTTGATCAAAGTGTTCTTCGCTCCATTATAAACCCTGAGTGAAGTTTCAAGTGCAGCAGATAAAAAAAAACCACTTAATTCAGAATATATATTGTTCTTTTAACAACAACTAAATTTCCCAAGTCAGCGGTCCGCGTCAGCAAAAAACAAAATGGCTTAATCGTCAAGTTCTACACGATTGGCATTGTTTACACGAGACTTCCATTTTGCCGACTCCCGTTTCGGCATTTACTTAATAAGTTTACGTTTCTACCATCGAAAACAATAGTTACCTAATTCAATTTGACAGAAAATGAATATAGAAAATTTGTGAAATAGACTAATGGAAATAAAGTATCTTATATAAATATGTCAGTATTACTGCACACTTTTTTTTTTTTTAATTTAGGAAAATTATAGATGTATTTCGGCAGCTAAGGCCACTAATACCCCGGTACATTGGTTATTTACACATATTTAAGTTATATATCATTTGTAAGGTTACAGTGTTTTAGGTAATTGGTGATATTTTTTATGTTTTGTGGGTTGTTTGCTAACGCTAGTTTTAATGTGGGAGGTATATTATATGTTTGCCTGTGTGCAGTGTATTTGTTACATTCTATTATAATGTGTGTTACCGTTAGTTGTGTGTTGCACGTGTCGCATAGAGGGGGTTGTGTTTTTTGTAGTAGATGGCTATGTGTGAGGCGAGTATGCCCAATTCTTAGTCTGGTCAACATTTTTCTTGCATAGTTTTTAAAAAGTCAAAATTGTGAAGACACATTTTTTCGTATTTAATCTATAAAATAAAATAATAGTTATTTTCCTACAACTGTGCGATTTCTTTGTTATTACGTAACTATAATTGCCTTGGTTACGTATGGAAAGTAGATGAATGCAAACCAAATGCGTTTCTGAAAGCAAAGAAACACTAGTGCGGAAAGTGCTTCATTACGCAACTGTAAAAAAGTTTTTTTTGAAAGCGATTTAAATTTCGCGCCAAGCGCGTAATTCATATATTGGCCACAGACGCTTATGGAAGAAGAAGATGCAGTGAACCAGCGCTAGTAAATATGCAGTAGTATATTTTGACGTTTATAAACATAACCTTAAATTGCAGTATATCTAATCTGTACACAACTAGTAAAAAGAACCGAACAAAGTAAAAGATATCGATAAATGGTTTTATTTTAAGAGTAAGTGAAATACATAATATTTATTGTTTGTATATACTATTAACAGAGTTGTTACAGTTACTTATATTGACATAATTTGAAGTGGAAAGTTTTGTATTGTCTAAAGAAACATTGATTTCTTCCGTACCTGTTCCTATTATTAACAGTAATATTATTGACAACAATTTCGGAGGCTTTAGAAGTAGAAATAACTATTTTATAACAAGTGCCGAAATAGGCTTGTTACGTGCAAGTGCAAAATTTAATTTCTTCAAAATCGTCTAGATTGGAATAGTACAGTGAGTGATTCTTCTTTATCATAAACACCTCCAAAGATAATTGAAGCCACAGATCATGCTATGTTAGATCTATTTTCGACAATGACAATCAACCTGCTGCCGGTACTTCTAAAGCCTCCGAAATTGTTGTCAATAATATTACTGTTAATAATACGTACAGGTACGAAAGAAATCAATGTTTCTTTAGACAGTTCAAAAGTTTCCACTTCACATTATGTCAATATAAGCAACTGTAACAACTGTGTTAATAATATATACAAACATTAAATATTATGTATTTCACTTACTCTTAAAATAAAACCATTTATCGATATATTTTACTTTGTTCGGTTCTTTTTATTAATTGTGTACTTATTAGATATACTGCAACTTAAGGTTATGTTTATAAATGTCAAAATATACTACTGCATATTTACGAATTCCGCGCTTGGCGCGAAATTTAAATCATTCTCAAAACAACTTTCTTTTGACAGTTACGTAACGAATCATTTTCCGCACTAGTGTTTGTTTGCTTACAGAAACGCGCTTGGTCTGCATTCATCTACTTTCTATACGTAACCAAGGCAATAATAGTTACGTAATAACAAAGAAATCGCACAGAAGGAAAAATTATTTTTGTTCTATAATTTCCCTCGCAGTGCAATCTTCTGAATTCTTAACTGGAACAGAGTATATATAAACCGAGTTTTCCACCATGATAAATATTATTCTTATCCGAGTTGGCCCTGTCTTAAAAGGCAAGCCAGCACTTACAAGGTTTTGTCGGTCAGCATAAGATCTACCCTCTGCCCTTGCGACTTTAGCGCCGCCCTGTTGGCAGAGATAAGAACTAGCGAAGTGGAGGCAGTTTCTTACGACATAATCCGGTTTTCATCTGCAGCGTGATGTGATGTGCTAGAACTATCTCACCAGGCTGAAGCTGAAGATGAAGCTGAAGTGAAAGTGTACTTCGTTTGTCGTTGCTCCTTGCGTGTCCTTCGAGAGCAGATGACTTTGATCTCGTTGAGTTTGGCGTAAACGCACGACTTCACTAGTATGCCTTCTAGTTCATTATAGCAGGAGACCTCAACATTTTTAGGTTTTATCTTGAGGTTCAAGAAAGATAATTGCATTCAGTTTCTCCGCAGTGAGATAGCTTACTTCAATGCTTGTACGACACAGGATAAATTACTATGGTCCTTCCGTATTTATTTTTGTATGAAACATTAATTAAATTGTAAACAAACTATAATTTTATAAAGTATTAAATGTTATTTAGGGGTAATAGCTCAGTGGTATCGAGTCGGCCTGTGGATCCTGAGAACCCTGGTTCGATCCCCACAGCCGACAAAACATTTTCACCAATTTAAAAAATTATCCCTGTGGCTCCCCCACCACTAACATCTTTTGGGGCCGTGATTTGACGGCTGGTAACCGCACTTCACGCGCATAAATATATCACTTACCGAGATCTGCTTCGGCAGAGTGCCACACCCAGTAATGGGTAAAAGGTGTGATGATATATTTATTTATTTAAATAAATGTTTTGAAAATTTAATTAATTAGTATTTTAATAATAAGTTTACAGCGGTTCTAATATGGCACTCCTAAATTAATATATAAGCATCATAACAACCCGTGAGAACTGTCCTTTTAACGAATTCAACTAATTTTAAAAATGAGAAAAAAATCAAAATAGTGGAAAAAGAAAATATTACATTATTATAATTTGTTGTACGAATTTGACTTCGCAAAATTTACATTAGGTATGCAAATTAAAATTATATTTGTAGCGAAAATAAAATAACAATGCAAAAACAAAATAAACGGTCAAATAATAGAAATAATATAAATAAAATATAAACATGAATAATAAATATTTACTAAATTAAATATACAAAATGTTCATGTATATTTAAACAAAGTCAAATATTGTTGCAAATTGATAAAGGCTTTCAGAACATGCATATATTAATAATTAAATCATTATTTGGGGTTAGTTTTTGTTGTTCTGTGTTTATTTTAATTGTTTATCTAGAGTAACAGTTAGAGAGCTAGGGTGCAAAATAATGTCTCATTTATTCCAGTAACAGAAATGGATTTTTAATAGATTATATCATGATTTATTTATTTATGTTACTCTGTACAACAGGAATTTATTCCCAATTACAGTACAGGGTCCGAACTCACCGAGCCGCAGAGTGGTTGTAATTATAATTTCTAGTTTGAGTGGGAATCGAACTCGGGATCTCCGGATTCGAATTCCATAACGCTACTCACTCCACCGTACTGCCGGACATAAACATGAAAAAAAGAAAATTAGATTTGGGAACGGGTGGAAACTATAGATAGCGTCGGTGTGAATGCGTAGATTTTAAGGGTAGTTGTTGACATATTTTGCATAGGCTAATTTTCAGTTTAAATTATAGACCTTTGGTATAATTAAGTAATCAAAATAGTAGACAGAAGTTTTGGCCGGTGACGCATGAGCGACAAAACCAGTCAAAGTATGCAATTTTTATGGTGTCGTGTGACATATTACTACTTGTTCACGACGAATACATGACAAAAAAATTATTGACAGACATTATTGCTGGTTGCTCGTTGGTGGCAGAAGCTCTGAAAGTGGACTGGTGTAGGGATCAACAACCACCCTTAAAATCGGCGCATTCACATCGACGCCATCTATAGTTTCCACCCGTTCCCAAATCTAATTTTCTTTTTTTCATGTTTATCATGACATAATTTATTAAAAAATCAATATCTGTCACTGGAATAAATGAGACATCATTTTGCACCCTAGCTCTCTAACTATAAGACTGGCAAGGACACTTTCTGCTTGAGATATACGAAATATTTTTTATGTAACAATGGGGGATTCAAATGGTAGAGCTTTTTAATATATATTTATTAAAATAAATTCTTGACCGTACATCATATTTAATACAATATAAAATCATACCATAAATGATATCTTTATTGACGAAATATGAAAGTTAAAGTTGAATAATTCAAATCGCTCATTTGTATTTCGCACTGCCATATTGCAATTAAGTAGTTGCATTAAGCCAATCACAGAACTTTGTCTGAAACGTTTGTCGGTGCTCAATTTTACTGAGAGGAAGACGAAGAAGAAATAAGCATTCAGCATTCTACGATTCTACCAATGACGTATAATACTAGACGAATTATGCCGAGTTGTGGAGCAGAAAGGGATGGAATAACTTTTGGGTCCGCCGAGTGCGCAGCAAGGAGCGAGTACACTTTGATGTTATGCAAGTTGCTCCTTGCCGCGCATCCGCCTCACCAACCAGTTATTCTATCCCTTTCTCCTTTACAACAAACGCCGTTGTTATCCGTCTAGTTATGTTTTGTCTGAGGATTCTATGACGACACACGTTACGTGTTATTTATCTCTGTCTTATCTGTCTCTCTTTAAGCTAAGATGCAACTACGTCATATTCGTTTGTTTCGAAAGTTTAAATATTTTTATCATGCTTAATACAAGTTTAAAAAAAAATAAAAATTTTTGGGTATAATTATTTTATTACGTAGATTAATATATAAAAAATTCAAATAAGTCTTGAAAGGCCCATTTAATTAAACTTGAAAAAGAATTTAAAACCATTTTTAAACTAGTGAAATTGCTACTTTCCATTTGCTTGTTATTGGAGACAAGCAGGAATATACTCGTATATATTTTGTGAAATTTTAAAATTTATTTTAGTTTAATTCGTTTAAGTTGTTCTAATAATTTGCTAATGTAGGAGTAGATTATATCTTTAATTTATATTTCAGTAAAATTTGAAACATCAAGTCTACCAACTTTGCACACTTAAATATAAAATAAATGAATGCATTTCGAGATCAAAGTAAAATTTATAATTAATATAAAATTCTTCAATTTGCGACGAAATTTTAAGAAGCAGCACTTTAAATTAAAGTACAGAGTTCAATTAGCACAGAAAATGAATAACTCAAATTTCTCAACTTTAAATGAATACTGCAAAAACTTCTCGGCCAACTTTGTAAAGAAATTCGCCAATATTTCACGACAGCAAAAAACAAAGGCTTCTCTCGATTCACATCACGTAATATCAGACAAAAATCACATCCAGGCGAATTAATTTCACATCTGAACAAAGTTTCATCAAAACATAAATGAATCTAAGACGAATTATGGCTGGAGAAAGGTTCAGGCTAATAAATACAGAAAGGCAATCAGGATAAGGCTGCGTTTACGACTGGCAATCCATAAAATTTAGCGAAAGTGTTCCAGGATTTCAGGAGTCGTCTGGAGGCGGCGGACATTGGCGCCGATGTTGGAAGGCTCAAGGGGCTTTATCTGTCCTTGAAAATTGTTTTATTAGGGGAGTTGTCAACCCCCTAGGAATATTTAATACAGTTGCAATAATAAAATTTAAATTTTGAGGTTGATTTAAATGATTCAGTGGTATCGAGTCGACCTGTGGATTTGAGAACCCGGGTTCGATTCCCACAATCAACAAACAATTTTCACCACATTAAAACTACTCCTCTGGTACTCCCCTGCACTAACATCCTTGAGGGCCATGATTTGACGGCTGGTAATCGCACTTCACGCGCAAAATATATCACTTACCAAATTTTGCTACGACAGAAAAATGTTGAAATGATATTTGACAGTATTATTTAGTTATTAATTTGGAACAAATAAAATTTTGATAAAATAATTCTCGTGAATAATATGAAATATTCCTGTAAATTTTGATTTGTAGATTGTAAAATCTTCTATATTATGAAGTAAAATAGTATATTGTGTAACTAGTAGGAAAAGTGAGGTATTCTCGAACGATGGTAGCAATGGAGTTTGCTTCCAAATTTAGATTTTTTTGTAAACTAAAGCCAAAATAAGAAAAAAATATGGGTTAAAGAGTGGCATTTTCGATGAGATGATTTGAGGTATCTTTAAATTTTATGGGGAATGTGGTTCAGTGGTATCGAGTCGACCTATGGTTTGGTGAACCCAGGTTCGATTTCCACAGCCGACAAACAATTTTCACCTTATTAAAACTATCCCTGTGGCTCTCCCCTCCACTAATATCCTTGGAGGTTGTAATTTGACGACTGGTAACCGGACTTGACACGCACAATATATCACTTACCAAGCTCTGCTACGGCAGAGTGCCTTACCCAGTAATAGGTAGAAGGCGTGATGATATATTTATTTTATTTATTGTTATTTAACTTTCCCGGATCCTTTCAGATCTTTTCGCGGACCCTTAGTTAAAAATCACTGATCTGAAAGTCTACTGTAACAAAATTAAAATGTTGATACATTTATAGTGCATCATTTATTTTATTTCTCTAGGCCCCTCTAAATATTTTTGAAGTCTATGTCCATGTCGTCGAAAATATCGATGTTGGCGCCATCTTACGAGCGTGATACGAAGCTTTTGCGTTCGCTGTTTTATGAATTATTGCCTTTTTACTTTCGCGAATATTGATTTTGAGTTATCAACGCGATGCTCGCGAAATGAGATCCGCAGCGTTTAGGATTTGCTGGTTGACTCGAAGGCGCAGATGCAATGTGGAGGAAGAATTTATTTTTATTGCTATGTAACGGTTTTATAGGTGAGCATGCGGTAATGTGTTGTACTAAAAGGGAATTGTAAATGCAGATATACAATGGTTTAAATTTTTTTATTGCATGAAAAATCAAGTTATTTTTGTTTATTATTTTTATTTGGTTTCGACTGATTTTTATAGATAGAGATGTAGTGTGTTGTATAACTCCCATTTCTGGGTATATTACTTCCTTCTTATAATGTTCATATACTGTGTAAACAGGGCTGGGTGTGGCACTCTACCGTAGCAGATCTCGATAAGTAGGTAATGTAAATATTAAATGGAGTGGCTAGCCCAGTGGTATGAAGTCGGCCTGTGGATCCTGAGAACCCTGGTTCGATTCCCACAGACGACAAACAATTTTCATAATTTCAAAACCTACCCTTGTGGCTCCTCCACCACTAACATCTTTGGGGGCCTTGATTTGATGCCTGGTAACCGCACTTTACGCGCAAAATATATCACTTACCGAGATCTGCTTCGGCAGAGTGCCGCACCTAGTAATGGGTAGAAGGCGTGATGATATATTTATTTTATTTACTTATATGTAAATATTAAAAAATAGGAGGCCCTTTCAAAAATTCACACACAGGGCGTCAAAAGACCTAGAGCCGGCCCTGTTTGAATGTATATAAAACATATATTTACTGTATTTTAGGGGTAGGTTACTCAGTGGTATCGGGTCGGCTTGTGCATTTCAGAATCCGGGTTCGATTCCCACAGTCGACAAACAATTTATACCATATTAAAATTACCCCTATGGCTTCCCCGCCGCTAAAATCTTTGGGGCTGTGATTTGACGGGTGGTAAACGCACTTCACGCGCATACATATATCACTTACCGATAATATGTAATGATATATTATTATTAATAATAATAATATATTTTCAATGGGGTGGCTAGCTCAGTGGTATGCAGTCGGCCTGTGGATCCTGAGAACCCTGGTTCGATTCCCACAGGCGACAAACAATTTTCATAATTTAAAAAAAAGCTACCCCTGTGGCTCCTCCACCACTAACATCTTTGGGGGGCGTGATTTGATGCCTGGTAACCGCACTTCACGCGCAAATATTTCTCAAACTTTTTACCATTTGGCAATAGCCACTCAAGCCCCACGGGCTGTCGTGATTATTGCCTGGCAACAAGTTTTCGAAAGATCTGTCAAATTATTTTCAATTTATTCTCACTCTCTTGTTATATTATTACCGAAATTTATAGAATAATGAAAATACAGAACACGATGCTCTTATTGGGACCTTCGATGTTTTGTTCTTCAGCACCGTCCAGTTCTGATCAAATGATTATCAAATATACATACATACATACATATCTTCACGCTATATCCCAACAAATGGGGTAAAATATAAATATATCATTACGCCGTCTACCCATAACTGAGTGTGGCACTCTGCCGAAGTAGATCTCGGTAAGTGATATATTTATGCGCGTAAAGTGCGGTTACCAGCCGTCAAATTACGGCCCTCATAGATGTTAGTGGTGAGGAATCCCCAGAGGTAGTTTTTAAAATAGTGAAAATTGTTTGTCGCCTGTGGGAATCGAACCAGGGTTCTCAGGATCCACAGGCCGATTTAATACCACTGAGCTAGCTACCCCATATATTATAACAACAATATCTTATTTCAAAAAGCTCATTATTCAGATGCCATCTTCAGACCCAATTAGGCCCATTATTCACATTAAAGCAGAGTCGATGAATAGCTGTCATAAAACACCGTTCCTTGAAAGTTACAAAAATAGAACAGTCACTGTGAGAAATAAATTCACTCAGGTTTTTTCGACAAATGTTTAGAAATATTTCACAATTTCATCGTGAGTTCCCTTGCGAATAATTTTCAAATAACCTTACAAAAAAATTAATAATGTATGTTTCGATGTTGTTTAGTATAATCATACAAATTGCATGTAAATTCAGTGCTGTCAAACTCAGAAGTCAGTTTCTGCATTTTCCTGCACATATTTTCACAGCGGAGGCCATTTTGACTTACAAATCAGTGTTAGTGCTCAAACAACACACGAAGAAATGAAACAGAGTGCGATATATGCCCACCACTATATGGCAAAGTGAGATGAGACGATATGGGCGAGTTAAGAAAGCCTGGAAAATGTGTATATGTGGATCTCGCCTTTGTGCAACCGCGGCGAGAAATGGAAAACACAATAGGAAAACCGCGGATAATGCTACGCGTTCGTGAAACTCGAGACTCGTGGAAAAATAACAGCTATACGGACAGGACTGGACTTGAAAATTTACATATTTATATGTGGTAAACATAGTTGCCGCGCGCCTGACCCAAATATTACTTTATTCACTCAGTGAATGGAACAGATTTAGTTACTTCGGAAATTGTATAAATTAAAGAAATAAAATTGCAAAAATAGTGAATAGATTTATACGCTTGATATGATAGAATTTACATCTATAAATATGCCATGTCAATTAGTTTCTGTCATTTACATATTTTAATTTCTAAAGAAAACATTAATGTTTGTTACAGCATTGTCATAGTTTCAAAAATGACGGCAGTGTCTAGCCATTTTGCATGGAGTATAGCTTTTAAGGTAGTACTAGCGTGAACAAAATTTTTGCAGATCCGAATGAAATTTGGCGCACGTAAACATTGGGTAGTCATACGCATCCTGTTAAAATATGAAACACATTCATCGTGTGTGAACAAATATATTCGCTTGTAAATTTGAGTTCTTATAAACGGGGCTTATGGCGATCACCACTCAGAATCGCACTTATTTGGTTTGTGTACCTCTAAAATTTTGCAGTTTCATTTGAAAAACTAATATGATGTTCTAGAACTATCCATGTATATTGTATCAGAAGGAGAAAGTTTTTTATCGTTTAGTAATGGATATATAGCCATGCAAAGCCTTGTTTTTAACGAAAAATTAAGAATCCCCAGTTATAATGGCAACACCACACGGTGGTATGGTATTTTAAAATTTACTAGACCAACAACTTGTTAACAATTCATGATATTCAAATCATAATAGGTATAAAACACTTATTTTATTCAATTTTTATATTTTTTTGAGCGTAAGTTTCGTCACCCGACAACCGCTGGCGCCACCGTCACACTAGTGTTACCTTAATATCTCCTACGAAATACGTAATAATCAGAAGTAAAGCCCGTCTGATACGAACAATTTTTATGTACATTTTAATGACAATTTTTTGTGTTTAATTTTTTAGATAATTTTCCATGTACATTTTTATTGAAGACAAAAATTCCTGTATGCAACGACGTCAATTTTCTGCTAGATGCGCATGCGCATTTCGATCCGTTTTGAAAATATGTTGGTATTGAATTAAAGGTCTTTGTGTCAGAATCAAAATTATAATTTATATATGGCAGTTTTTGTGACATACAAGCAAGACTTATTTTTGTACTTCTTTATGGGGTGGCTATCTTAGTGGTATGAAGTCGGCCTGTGAATCCTAAGAACCCTGGTTCGATTCCCACAGGCGACAAAAAATTTTCATAATTTCAAAAGCTACCCCTGTGGCTTCTCCACCACTAACATCTTTGGGGGCCGTGGTTTGACGACTGGTAACCGCACTTCACGCGCAAAATACATCACTTACCAAGATCTGCTTCGGCAGAGTGCCACACCCAGTAATGGGTAGAAGGCGTGATGATATATTTATTTATTTATTTATTTTATTAAAACGGACACCCGTTGCCGAGACTACGATATTTTGATTAAATAATGATATAAGTAGAAAGAATGGGGTTCATTGTTTCAACAGATTCAACACAGTTTAACGTTTTAACAATTTAACTTTGAATTGAAGGAAAGATTGAAGAAGATAGGACCCGTTCTATTTTTTCATGGACAAGCTGTAAGCCACCTGCACTGTAATAGGGATAGGGATTAAGTTCCTATTGTGCAGAGTAACAAATAAATAAATAAAATAAATAGGAGCGATTAAATTTGACTACCAGTGCATCAACTTCCCAAAACTGATTCCCTGCAACTGCAACCACCACAAAATCTCCAATACCAATACCCATCTCGGATTACGAAACCATGATCTGAATACCAAAGACTAAACACCGTCACAAGGCTGCGTACAGGTTGCACAGCTGCAGAGTTGCACACTAGGATAGTGTCATCCAAGTTCCCAACTTGGCCGCAAGAGTGTGTAAAGTTCTACAAAGTACCAACAGTCTCCGTGATTGCTGCATGCAGCAGCACTGACGTAGTTGCAAACAAGCGAGCCTCAATCAACATAAGATGAATGCAAGAAGGGTGATGATGATGATGGTTGGGGTATGGTTAGTGGTTGATGTTGAAAAGGATGACTTATTTAATTAGCTATGCTCAATTGTCTTCAGAGCGGAACTTAGTAACAAATTAGGAATAGTATATTACATAATAAATCATATGTGAATAAGTCAGCGGATTGAAATAGTCGGACCTCGAATTTCAAACAACCGCTTCGTCAAGTAAAAACACTTTCCTGACGTATTATGTATACTATTTGTTTCTGAAACTGTTTAAATTAATCAATAATTAATCATAAATAATTTAGGGCCAGTTTTTCAATCATGATTAATGTTAATCGAGAGTAAACCGATGATTGAAAAACTGGCCCTCAAAATGACTAAATTTTGGATAGCAGGCTACGTATCCAAGGTTACAACAAAACAAAACTGTAGTTATAAGCTGTATTCCATTTGCCACTTGGTTCACTTAAATCAGTTCAGATAAATTTGACAGATGACTAAATGAAATGACTTAAGCAAACTGATGTACTTATTTCGATAAATTACTTCAAAGAATATGGGATGGCTAGCTCAGTGGTATGAAGTCGGCCTGTGGATTCTGAGGTCCCTGGTTCGATTCCCACAGGCGACAAATTTTCATAATTTGAAAAAGCTATCCCTGTGGCTCCTCCACCACTAACATGTTTGGGGGCCGTGATTTGACGACTGGTAACCGCACTTCACGCGCAAAATATATCACTTACCGAGATCTGCTTCAGCAGAGTGCCACACCCAGTAATGGGTAGAAGGCGTGATGATATATTTATTATTTTACTTCAAAGAATATTAGAATCTATAATTCTAGTACTGGAAATAAAGTAAGCGAAGTAATCTATCGAAATAAATAAGTCTGGTTCAGTAAATGTAAGTTAGATCTGATCCAAATGGCAAATGGAATATGCCTATAGTTATGCTATAAAAATAGTTAACTTTGGACAGCTATGGTGGTATCACAAGTTTTTATTTCTGTAATTCTTCTTCTTCCCCATTCACAATCACATCTCTTTTAACCTTTCGAGTATCAATTTTTGTAACTCAGTTATATTTAATTTTGTAAATACGTTGAATCTATAGAGTGTCTTGAAAGGGTGGAATGATGCAGCAGCGCACCTGGTGTATTTTTATGCAATTATTTGACAAATCATAAATTTGAAAATTTGACCATGATTTATATTGCAATAAAAAAATTACCCCTCAAGTTATATCAATAAAAATATATACATTTATGCAGAAAATTATGAGGAATACAATGGTGTATTTTCCAGGCCTGTATCTAGGCTAGTTTTTGACATATAGGGCAGTTAGCTGAAAATGGACAGAACGAGATAAAATTTATGCAAAATTTTACTTTTTCGAAGGCTATATCTCAAAAACTTAACAAGATATGAAATTTCGCTCAACGGCATTGAATTTCTCGTGTTTGAATTACCTTATAAATATGTTTTCAGCGATTTTGATTTTTTGAAAATTTCTTAAGGGGTACCCCTTAAGAATTTTTCGATTTTAAGCCATTTTCAGACTTATTGCTCTAAAAATCTTCCTCATCCGAATATTTTATTAAAAATTTACATACATGCGTATTTCGACGCGTAGAATCCAATGGTGAAATCCCTGAGTGCGTATCTGTTTTAGTTTTGAAGATATTGGCCTTAGAAATGTTTGTGTGTCGAAAATTTTGGTCAAAATAGCAAAAATAAAAAAATTGCTGAAAATATGTGTACAAGTCAATTCGGGCACGAGGAATCCCATGCCGTTGAGCGCATCTTCATATCTTGCTTAATGTTTGAGATATAACCTCTGGAAAAGCAAATTTTTAAAAATTTTTCTTCATTTCACATTTTGTACAATAGCAGTATATTATATATGTCAGTAAAGTAAAAACACTTTTCTGACGTATTATATATACTATTTTTTTTGAAAACGTTTAATTTAATCAATAATTTAATCAATAATCACGTTTAATTTAATCAATAATCACAAATAATTAAAAGTGTTTAATTTTTTTGATATGAATTGTATTGACAGCAGACTACGTATCCAAGGTTACAACAACAACAAAAAAACAGTTAGGTAAAACACAAAATAGTCAGGTAAAGTCTTTACCAGACTGTTTTGTACTTTATCACACCGTTATTTTTATTGTAACCTTAGATACGTACTTTACTTGACTATTGTGGTAAAAATCTATTTTCGAAACTAAAATTGGTCTAGAAAATAAGTACATTCTTACCGGTTCCAGAAAAATTACATTTTTAATATTGGTATTAAAAATATAGTATAGTTGTACGTTTCCAATCATTTTCAAAATTTATAAATAAATATTCATGTCAAGTTGTCAAATTTGTTTGAATCATTATATAAATGCATTTTCTTTTAAATAAATATAAAAAATAAAATAAATATATCATCACGCCTTCTACCCATTGCTGGGTGTGGCACTCTGCCGAAGCAGATCTCGGTAAGTGATATATTTTTGCGCGTTACCAGTCGTCAAATCACGGCCCCCAAAGATGTTAGTGGTGCAGGAGCCACAGGGGTAGTTTTTGAAATTATGAAAAGTGTTTGTCGTCTGTGGGAATCGAACCAGGGTTATCTAGATCCACAGGCCGACTTCATACCACTGAGCTAGCCACCCCATAAATAAACTAGTTAAACTTTAAAGTATAACTTAAAACGAATAATTTAAACTCAATACTCCATTTTATCTCTATATAAAACCAAATTCAACCAAACAAACGAACAAACCCAAAAGTTGTAAACACTTTAGAATAAATAAACAACAATTTCAAAATAATTCTCGAATTAAAGAATTGAGGTTAGCGGATTTGTTGTCGGTTAGTTTCGCCAACTTCCGCCACGGTTCGGTTGGGGTGAAACAGAAAGTTTTGTTTTTGCTTTCCTGTTTCTGGTTACGATGCTGTCCCACAGCAGCAGCGGCGGTTTTAGGGCAGTGGGCCAATGCGAATCTAATGCTCTGAAAGGGTAGAAGAAGTTTTTGTCAGGTAATTCAGGAAACATAAATAGTTGATCTGCCTCGACTGTACGTTATGTCTTTTTGCAACATTTATACCTGAATGGCTCTTTGACAATTTATGTGCGGTTTCAAAAGAAATGAAATGGTTCTTGGGAAGTAATGTCGATGTTAAAGTTTTTTAAGGGAGGAAATAAATTGATGTTCAATTGGACTTTGATGTTTGAATGAAAAGAAATGAATAACAAGATTGTATTAAGACCTTCCTACGCAAGCAATTAATGTTGGCTTACTTTTTTAGTAATTTAATGACCAACAACCGTTGAAATTTTGATTAATATACCTTATGTCCCCTGATTGAGTTTACAAAAGAAAAATTCTTATTTTTGAATTCACGAAAAAAATCCAAAAGAAGATAATTTTTTGCTTGATTTAAAACGCATATTTCAGTTATGAATACAAGGTTTTTTTTTATTATAACATCTTTTTGTACTTTGTCCTCGTAATAATAAAGTTATTATAATGAATTAAGCCTTATTTTAGTTAGTTTTTAAATATTGATAAATGGTGGGGTGGCTAGCTCAGTGGTATGAAGTCGGCCTGTGGATCCTGAGAACCCTGATTCGTTTCCCACAGACGACAAACAATTTTCATAATTTAAAAAGCTATCCCTGTGGCTCCTCCACTACTAACATCTTTGAGGGCCGTGATTTGAAGACCGCACTTCACGCGCAAAATATATCACTTACCGAGATCTGCTTCGGCATAGTGCCACACCCAGTAATGGGTAGAAGGCGTGATGATATATTTATTTATTTTATATATTATTAATTCTAACTACAAATAAAAAAACGGCGGAAATCAAAATACTTTTAAAATTTTCCAATAATATCTATGTTATCTTACTATGGTCTTATTTGTTTGGGAACTGATCTAGAACTAACTCGTGTTATTTCCAAATAAATGATGCATCTAGTAGTGTTAGTTGTAAAAATTAGCGATACATTCAAAATCTGAATGCACGTTCTAAGTGACATCTGCTTAAATACAAATTTTGATGCCACCAATTCAAAACGAATAACAAGCCACACAAGTTGATTAGAAAGAGATAGAAAACGGGTTCAACCTGCCAAGCCACCAAAATAGCTGGGGCAGTAGGATCAGTTCAGGAACTGTTCTGGGTTACTTAAAACGTGCCAATTAAACAAAAGTAACCTGCCGGGTTAATTTAAAAAATGTGAAATAAATACGACCTATGTCATATTGAGGAACTATCACATTTCGTAGAAGTCAGAAGAGCAAAGAAATGAATATGATTGACAGTTCATTAATGGAACAAGATGATACAAATCGTAGACATAAACTTCTCTCCTCTTAATTCTATTTCAATCAGAAATGTTTGTAACAAATTTTTCTCATTAAATAAGTATTTTAATTATATGAATTAAATTGTGAGTCTCTCTCCACTAACATTTATGGGCCGAGATTTGGCGGCTGGTAACCGCACTATACGCGCAAAATATATCACTTACCGAGATCCGTTACGGTTGAGTGCTACACCCAGTAATGAGTAGAGACATAATAAATAAATAAATATATCATCACACCTTTTATCCATTGCTGGGTGTAGCACTCTACCGAAGCAGATCTCAGTATGTGATATATATATGCGCGTGATGTGCGGTTACCAGCCGTCAAATCATGTTAGTGGAGGGGTAGCAGAGGGATAATTTTAATGTGGTGAGGACGTAATGATATATTTATTTATATATCTGTTTCTCCACAATAAAATTACAACTGTGCCTCCTCCTCCACTAATATCTTTGGAGACGAAATTTTACGGCTGGTAACCGTACTATACGTGTGTAAATATATTCTTGTGGAGATCTGCTACAACAGAGTGGCCACACCCAGTAATGATTAAACGGAGTGTTGATATATTTATTTATTTATTTATCTGTAAACAAAATACTGAATTTGATCAAGTTATATTTAAATAACAACTCGGCATGAACACATTTCCATACGAACATAAATATTTTCTTTAATTTAATTTCTATTTTCATTTTAAAATATTTTGATTTCTGAAATATGAACGTGATAAAAATATTATTCATATGCATAAACGTGCATTTTGAAATAAACAAATATTTTTCAAAAACATCACTGGTGTTTTTCACTGTAATCGACTAATTTATCTTGTTGCATACATTTCCGACTAATTGATTTACATTTGTAAAATAAATTATCAATACTGCTTTCGACCGTCATTCCACCTAACGGCGACGCCTGGAACTAACGTTCCGGGTTGCGAAGCTTTGAGCTTTTGGTGCTTCAGCAATTCGCCACTAGGGGCGCCAGTGGCGAATTCAAAGCTCCCACGAGAGATGGCGCAGCACGTTGTTTTCAAAGCTCTCATTACTGGAATGAATCTTCTAGATGTTTGCTACAAAAAACCTAATGGCAAATCATTATTTTTGTATGTTTTTAGTTTTATAAAAAAAAACACTCCTTTATATTAAAATAAAAATAAAATAAATATATCATCACGCCTTTTTACCCATTACTGGGTGTGGCACTCTGCCGAAGCAGATCTCGGTACTTGATATATTTATGCGCGTGAAGTGCAGCTACCAGTTGTCACATCACGGCCCCCAAAGATGTTAGTGGTGGAGGAGCCACAGGGGTAATTTTTATATTAATATATATAAAATATTAATGAAATGTTATACTCGCATATTACGAATTTTTAGAATTTAGTCTTTAGTAAAAATTATATATAAAAATAAACATATAATATATATATATATATATATATATATATATATATATATATATATATATATATTAGGTACATAAATAAAAATGTACATAGTTCATAAAGTAATATGTAATATATTATTACAACAACAAAAAACAAAAATATACATGTCTGTGTTCCTTGCGTTCACGTCACAGTACAGCTCAATAAAAAAACTGCATTAATCGCAAACTCAAAGTACTTCAATGTTTCGAAATATTTAAATACTTTTCGTGATTTTAATAATATTGACGTACTTAATAATTTGAAAAGTACTTCAATATTTTTTACATTTACTATCCAAAAATGTAAGTCTTAGGTACAAGCCGAAATTTAGTACTTAAAAATTTCAAGTATTAAGTAACACAAAAATAAATATACTTCAGTATAAGTATTAAATACTAGAAGATACGAAAAAATAGTACTTAAATACTTCAGTAATTAAGTATTGCCCAGCTCTGGCTATGGCATAGTGCCACACCCAGTAATAGGTAGAAGATGTGATGATATATTTATTTATTTTTTTTTTTACATAAACTTGAAATTCAGATTTGAGTCCAGGGCGACCGTAGCTTAGTTGATTTAAAGCATACGACCGGAGTTCATAGGTCGCAGGTTCAAATTCTGGCGGCGTCCTAATTTTTATTTTATTTTTAAAAACATCCAACAGATAAAAGAACTCAATCAGAGGACAGAAAATTAAACTGAACGTCGAAACGCAAATGCCATTACAGCATTTAACAATAACAACGTAATAATAAAATAGATATTTTGTCTAATTCTATGTTTTACCGCATATTTCGTGATATGACTGGCATGGCACAATAATCACCCACAGCACACCCACTTCTAACAACATTCTTTTCAAACTCAAGCTCACCATTCTCCAATTAAATTAAAAAATTTTGTTTGTGCAACTATAATTAACACTCGATTGAAACTATCCTTCAGCAATTTCAGATGATTACTCCCACTGCACCAACCATTCATCAATATTCCTCTAGCTCTTGGTCTAGTTCTCCTTGATTGAGCACAAGCAATTAATTAAAGGAATTGAACACTTAAATGTTGAATCCATTTGCTACATTCCACAATGCAATCAGAGTAATCATATCTCATCGACTGCAATTATAGATATTGTTCGTGTAGCAGCCATCTGCGATTTATCGATGTCGTATTGCCAGTGACAAATCTGTTGGTCGGTAGGGAACGTTAGCGTAGGTGGCGTGGATGTGAAGTCTTATTGCAATCCAGGAATAGATGTAAATTATGATTAGTAGGATTGCCAATTTTGAAAGGGATTATGATTAATTTTAAATGAATGAAAATTGGGTGATGTTTTGATACGCGTTAATCTGTTTCGACAAGGGGATTATTAGAAATTAAAAATGAGAATGGAAAGAATTATGCAATGGTTTAAATTATAATTTAAGTTAGAATTAGAACGAGAGTAAATTCCGTTAGCCCAATTCTCAATATAGTTTTAGCTACAATTTAGCTAGTCTTAAATTATGGATTTGTCAAATTAAGCAAAACCATATTCCTAAAAAAGTTTAAATAAACTTTGATATAATGTTGTTACCATTTATTTTTCGGAAAGTGAATTGAATTAACTTTTTTTTTAATTGGACAAGCTTAAGATTAGCTAATCAAAAATTTAGGATTAGTTAAAACTATCTACAGTTAATATAAATTTTCGCGCTTCTTCCTGCCTCTTAAAAAAGTTTTAGCTAATCCTGAGTTTTGAATTAGCTAATCTTATGCTAATCAGATTTTAAAAAGTTAATTCAATTCACTTTCTGAAAACTAAATAATAAGAAGATTATATTAAAGTTTTTTGATATTTTTTTTGAATATGGTTAAATATCAATTTGACAATTCAGGATTAGCTAGATTCTAGCAAAATCTCTTTTGAGAATTAGGCTGAAATAGTTTTACATATCTCCAAATCATTCGGAAACCATGTGTATACCAAACGCTGGTAAAAACTAGGGGCTTTTGTAATGTTAGCATTGACATCACTGGCAGTCAATGTCAGTGAGTGCTTGGAGGATAGATATTTTTACCAATTTGTGCATTGTAAACTCTGATATACCTAATTATAATTCAATTTTCAGTTCCTGTGTACAACCAATAAAAAATATGTCTATCTTTAATTAATAATATTTAGTGTAATACGCCCTAGAGATCAAAATTAAGATTGGCGACTCCAACTTATGAAAGTAGGGATGTTACGATATTATGAAACTGTCAATTTCGTGCTTGGGGGTTAGATATTTTTATCAATATTAAATTAATAAATTTATATAAATCGGCGCATGTATCACACTTCAGAAATTGTTTTACAAGTGCAAGCATATTTTGACAGGCCGAGCCGAAGTCATAAATAAAAACCATAGAGACTGTCATTCTCAAAATTAACAGCGGTCTCTATGGTTGTCGTTTACTTTATCACAAATATATCTATGGCAACTAAAATCCATTTCCGGTAAAAATAAGAAAAATTACGTTTATTCAAAAAAGATTTTTCTCAATTTTGTTTAAATAAAGTATTATTGTTTTATGATATGTTTGTATAGAGAAAAAAATCCTCTTTCAAAAGGGAATAGAAAAATTATACCATATTATTTAAAAAATATATATATGCTATCCCCTTCACTGTGAGAAAACGACAAAAAAATCTCATCTTGCCAAAATATCCGCAATCTTAAACCCTCGAAATGTTTTTTGTTTGTTTTAATTATGTAGATTAAATAATTATTTCAGGAAATAATATCAATATATATATTATGTTACATCCTGTATGTATATCCACCTAAACCAAAATCGGATTTGTCATCTCGATACATCAAGGTTTCTATATAATTTTATTTTTACCGGTGATACAAACACCGTACCGATCACATAAGTCGTCTCTTTTAAAATCGACGAGCTAACAATAATTGGTAAATACGAATCCTACAATTTTTCATTTGGAATTTTATACATTTCGTAAGCTGGATACTACAAAGAAAGTTTTTATTTTTCATTATTTGTATTTGTAAATTTTTCACAAATCTTTAGAAAATCCTCCAATATTACAAATCTGTTTTCTCGTCTTATTTTTCTAAATTATGAGAACCAGTGTTATCTTAACAAAAAAACATCAAAGGGAAGATAAATTCATTTTTCTTCCTCTGACACATTAGCTTTGAATAAGGTCTGATGAAAATTAAGTATTTGAGAGAATACCTCGAAGTAATGTTGTTCTACATTTGAATCATTCCAAGGTTTTAAATTCATTCCAGACAGCCGTCCGATATTCTCATTTCGGCGTTGTTAATGTGGCGAGTAATCCTTTGCGGATTTAGCACTACCCCTCTTCTACGCCTCTTGGATTTCCCTGCGGTCGCAGCCTGCCAGGATTTATTAAACTAATTCTAGGAATAATCGTATTTTTACCGGGAATTACCTTCAGAAGAATGGTTAAAATTGGGGAAGTATTTTAAGTGAGAAGAAGAAATTATTTTGTAGAATTTACCTTTAAGAATAACTGGCAATAAAATGGTACAGTTGTGAGAGGGAAAGTTTTGGAATAATTTTAAATATTATAATTTGCGTTGAAGCAAAATGACACTAGGGAAATTCCACGAGGAAGAATCTTAAAGTAATACCTCTAATTTTTTTGAACCGTGTGTTTCTTTATTACGAGCAGTCGTAATAAGTTTTCAAAGCTTATTAACTTATTTAAAAAAAAGACTGTATTTGAGATATTCTAATTCCACTATAAGCTATAAGCTCCATATATAGTCCCACTAGAGTATGAAAGTCGGCGTTTAAATTATTATATGGTTGTGGTTATTGGTACCACAGATCATAATATACTACTATAGATAAGATACTGCCATGTTACGTACTGGGACTGTATTTTGCGCCATCTGAGTAGTGGAAGTCTAACTAAAGTCATTTATATAGGCAACCCGATATGCATATTTAGGCAACTTGTAATTTTTATTATTATTTTATATTTATTTAAACTACATCATTATTACAATATAAATATTTATTAAAATAGTCTCCTGTATACAATTTATTTATAATTTGAACTGTTTGAATCGCAATTTTATCCAATTCTTGTGAACTTGAAAATATATTATGACTTCCTCATCTAAATATTATTTATTATATGATCACTTACTTACCAGTAGCAGTGCAGTTTTTTACACAACAATTGATATTAGTTGATGACATTATTTCTATGAAATTATTTCACAAATAAAAATTAATTGGATATTTGACAGATTAAAAAATTTGAAATATATATAAATGACAACTACAAGAATAATCTAGTAACCAATGATTGCCGATATTGTAGTTATCTGAAATGGATTTGTTCACATAAAGACTATTAGCGCCATTCCTTAGGTGGAAGTCTAACTATAAACACAGTCCCATGGTTACCTATATAACTTTCCGCTGCCTGATTGGTACTATTGTAAATATGAATAGCAGTTTTTAATTTGTTTTTCTATTTCGATGTTCTTATAGCTCTATAAACGCACTGTAAACACGTCGTCAAGGAGATCTAAAAGCGCACTGTTTTTGGCACTTTTTATTTTGTAGGAGTGGCATGAATCTGACAGATGAATGACATATAACCTCAAAATTGTAAATTGTCGGTGTCGAAATATTACTAAAAGAATATGTTATAATCATATAAAAATCACAACATTCACAAGACAGAAGAAAACATTGATTAACAGTCAAAAAAATGTTTTTTTAAATTGTTTTTGTTTTGAGAAGCGCTACCAATACAACTGATAAAAAACTTATATTTTTGACAAGTCGCAGTTTTTTAAATCTAACAGAATTATAAAATTACCTCAATAGAAAAAGTAGTATAAAGAACCCGTTTCATAAGGTCCGTTATCGCTCTCGTCCTTTGTACAACTTTGACTTATGAAACTAGTTCTTTAATATACAATTTTGGTCCGTATTATTATAATAAATTTTACTATTTTTAATACAGTACTTCGTACTGTATTTATACTTGTAGCCTTACAGATTATGCAATTAACTGTTTTTTAGTCATTAACTTAAATTTTACTTTTACCCGTCATAATAAACAGTTAAAATTAAAATTAATGGAATACTATTCAAGTTGAGTACCAACTGCGAGAACTAAGATTACATTTTTATTTTTTAATCACTTTTAGAAATGGCTTGTTATAATTTTAATTTACTGTTACTGCACAAATCGCCATTAAGAAAGTAATAAACTTAAGATTTACTCCGGTTTGTGTTCTCAAAAATTATCGTGTAAATCAAACATAATTATTTCATTAAAACACAATAATAGGGTTAAGGAGAGTAAAACTCGTTTGCACCAACAAAACGGAAATTTTATATCTGATATAAATAGATAAAAGCAAATCAAAGTAAAATATCATATAAAGATATTAAACATTTGATGCGAAAATGTTTGTTATATCAAACTTAAAATTTAAATTTGATTGATGCAAACGAGTGTTCACTAAGTCTTTTAGTTTTTGGTGGCTATGGGCTGTGAAACATATGTCTGTACTTTATTCATATAATTTAACCTTAAATAAAACGTCTAACGTCATTCAAAATGAGGAAAGTGCAATTTGGTTTTTTATTCGTTGACTATCAATGTTAAACATTTTACTGTAAAACAGTTCCAAAATAAATGATTGTTTTACTTTAATTTATGTCAAATAAATTATGACTTTTAAGGTTGAATTGTATGAATAAAGTACAGATATGCGTTTCGCAGCCCATAGCCACCCAGGACGACAAATCTTATTGAACACCCGTTATTATATAAAAATCTGTCGTGTTTGGTATCAAATGAAAGGTCTTTTGCATTAATTAAAATTGAACAAATTGACAAAATGATTTACGTTACCGTTTACTGATCTTTAGACCAAAAATATTCAGTAATCTGTACGTTTTCAGCCAACAAAATGGTTAGAAAGCGACTCATTATTTACTTTACTCTTCCATTTATTTGGCAAATTTTTAATTCAGACCTAAATCTGATTACATTGTATTGTTAGCTATATCTCTTGTGCATAAGGTAGAAACAGTAGTTAAAATAGAGTATTCCATATGAAGGTTTAGAACCTGTTACCCTAGAACAAACATAAACAAATACACTTCCACTTAGTCCAGACCTGCATTCATCTTTATTATTCCTTTCCCCAGCATTCCAAACGTGAAGCAGTGTTTTTAGAGTGGCCTATTTCTAGATTAACTCAATTGTCGCAGCCCTCAAATGTTTTATTTGCCCATAGCCGCCCCTACCGGAAAGCCGTTCGTTTTACAAAACAAAACACAACCATTGTTCAATTTTATGTTCCATTCTGAAAGCGAGTTGTACTCCTACAGTATAAATATTGTAACAGTGCAGTATTTGATACTGTGATACTGATTTCTAAATAAGAAAACAGTTGACTTTCTGGACAACACTTTGCAAACGTGTAAAGTAATGTTATTATAATTTAATCTATAGTATTTTGAAAAATAAGTGTCTCTATTGGTCATTATTACATGTATTTTTCATACTATTTTTCTTATATCGCATATATATATATCATCACGCCTTTTATCCATTGATGGGTGTGGCACTCTGCGTGAAGTGCGGTTACCAGCCGTCAAATTACGGCCCCCAAACATGTTAGTTGAGGGGAAGTCATAGGAGTAATATTCATGTGGTGAGAACGTAATGACATATTTATTTATATATCTGTTTCACCACATTAAAATTACAACTGTGCCTCCTCCTCCACTAACATCTTTGGAGCTGGGATTTGACGGCTGGTAACCGTACTATACGTGTATAAATATATACTTGTGGAGATCTGCTGCAACAGAATGCCACACCCAGTAATGATTAAACGGAGTGATGATATATTTATTTATTTATCTGTCAATAAAATACTGAATTGGTGATCTAGTTATATTTAAATGACAACTCAGCATCAACACATTTCCATACGAAAGTAAATATTTTCTTTAATTTAATTTCCATTTTCATTTTAAAATATTTTGATTAAATATATCATCACGCCTTCTACCCATTATTGGATGTGGCACTCTGCCGAAGCAGATCTCAGTAAGTGATATATTTTGCGCGTGAAGTGCGGTTACCAGTGGTCTAGTCACGGCCCCCAAAGATGAGGAGCCACAGGGGTAGCTTTTGAAATTATGAAAATTGTTTGTCGCCTGTGGGAATCGAACCAGGGTTCTCAGGATCCACAGGCAGACTTCGTACCACTGAGCTAGCTACTGCATTAAAATAATAATAATAATAATAAAATTTCAAGCTGGTGGTAATACTAACAGATTCAGTAAACATTTGAAACTTAATTTATTTTGACATTTATTAGTAAAGTTAAAGTTCAAATTCATAATTATCTAGGTTATAAAATAAATAAAATAAATATATCATCACGCCTTCTACCCATTACTGGATGTGGTACTCTGCCGAAGCAGATCTCGGTAAGTGATATATTTTGCGCATGAAGTGCGGTTAAATCATGCCCCCCAAAGATGTTAGTGGTGGAGGAGCCACAGGGGTAGCTTTTGAAATTATGAAAATTGTTTGTCGCCTGTGAGAATCGAACCAGGGTTCTTAGGATCCACAGGCCGACTTCATACCACCGAGCTAGCCACCCCATTAAAATAATAATAATAATAATAAAATTTCAAGGTGGTGGTTATACTGACAGATTCAATAAACATCTGAAACTTAATTTATTTTGACATTTATGTATTAGTAAAGTTAAAGTTCAAATTCATAATTATCTAGGTTATGTTATATGACAAAATACCTTTAATTTGTATTAAAGAAGTATTTTGCAACTTAATGTTTATTGTAAAAAATAAATAGGTACTTAGAATAATTTTACATGAATTGAGCAATGGCAGCCAAAGTGATAGATTTTTGTGTGACAACTTTGTACAAAATTGAATTTTGTAGCACTATCTTTGACAAGAAGTGTTGTCCAAAAAAAACGCGATAAAGGACAAATAATTTTAAGAATAATTTTTGAAAAAGCTATGAGCGATCGCCGGTATTTGAACCCAGAACCTTTCATTCGCATGATGACTGCTCTAACCAATTGAGCTACAAACACTCGGCGAATACTCATGCTTTTTCGTGCAATTTGTAGTTGAAATTAACGAATTGACGCAACCCATGTCACTTTACAAATTTCTTCAATTGGTTAGAGCAGTCATCATGCGAATGAAAGGTTCTGGGTTCAAATCCCGGCGAACGCTCATAGCTTTTTCAAAAATTATTCTTAACAATTACCAACTGGCCATGTGTCACTAAATTATTTCTTGAAAAATAATTTTATTCTAATTTAAAATGGTTTGTAATATGTTATTTAATTTTTGTAATTTGATGTGTTTCTTGTTGTACGAGAATTATAACTTTGTATTTTGTTGCAGGTGAGTGTTTTTATCATTGGGGAATACGAAATGAGAAAAGCAATATCGTTGGGTAAATGCAGACTTTTAAGGTAATACGAATATCTGTTTCACAAATAATTTGCGGAAAATATTGGCTTTGTTATAATTCTATCGTACTTCGAAGCTATAAAACTTTATATCTGAAAACGGTTTGTTTATTAGATAATTTATAAAAATATATATATGTACGAAGTTTGCAGTCTACTTCTTTATATGCAATGCAATTTATTTACTAGTAAGAAAATAAGAAAAAGCTGTAAGCTGTATTGAATACGTAAATTGAAATAGTTTACCTTCTCTTATAAATATTAAAATTGCCAAAGGCCAAATCATTAAATGTTAGCGCGTTGTTTTATTATTTATTTTATTCGATACATCAAAGTTGTTTTTCCAATTATATTGTAAATTCCAAATGAAACTTTAAATTTATCAAACTTCAAAGTCATCCATATGACTTAAATTCTTTAAATTTACTTTGTGGTATGATTTCCTTAAAAGATCAGATTGTGTCGCTACAGACGAAACCCGTTGTCAATTCCTGTGAGACATAGGAGTCTTGGGATCGATGCTGTGTTAGACACTATGACAGATAAATTCGGTTGACGCCTATTCGTTCAGGGGAGCCGTGGCTTAGTGGTTAAAGCATCAGCCCGGCAAGCTGAAGGTCCTCGGTTCGAGTCCGGGCGTCTCCCGAATTTTTCTGTCATAAACTTTAAATTTAAAATAACATTTGTTTTATTAGTAACCAAGGAGATTTAAATATCACTTTTTAATTTCATTAGTGGAAAACTATCAAAATAGCACAAATTCGTTAATCTATTAGGATTGTTGATTTTTCGAATATTCGAGATTTCGATTGTTCGGATTTATTGAACCTTCGAATTTATCATGTTTATGCGCTCGTTTATCAATCATCTCACTCGCGTTTAATGCCTTACTTCACCCACTTGTAACATAATATATTATAACTCTGATAACAATGAGCAACTGAAAACAGTAAGTGATTTGTTCGATACAACAAAGTAGTTAATTCCCCAACAAATCTCTTTTTGAAATCAAGCATCATTACCCGTTTGTCGTTAATGCCATAATTAAACAAACTACGTAAACAAAAGCGATGGATGAGTGAAATAGATTTGTATCCTCTACGGTCTTTATTTGTATCCATTCATCGAATGTACATCGTTCAGCATGACCTACATCCGTACATCCCTAATCCTTCATCGTCAATCATTCGCCAACAAAAACCTAAAAACTTCCGTTGATAGTTTCCATTAATGTAATCACCTATCGAAGCCGAACGTGGAGCCAAGCTGGGACCATTACCATAAGTCGCTTTTCCCCTTTCCCTTTCGCCACATTGTTGTATCTTCTTCCTGCCAGAGGCGTACAGCAGTATTTTACCCAAAAGGATTAATAAAGATACGTAAAGAGAAAGTTAAAAGGGAAGGGAGATATTTGTGTTATTGAATTTGTTTGTGGTTTTTGTCATTTACATTTTTAATCGTAAGAAAACTGGCAGTTGTACAGTGGATATAACCAGGGCCGTCTTAGGTCATAAAGGAACCCTTGGGCACACAAAATTATATATTTATTATCATACGATCTTTACAGTAAAATACTAACCGTTGGCACCAATAATTCAATAATACTTCCTTTTTTTGACCTATAAACACCTCAAAATTTTTAAATAGGTAAACAATATGGCGGCATAATTTACCTGAAGTGACAGATAATGCTACGTTGCCAAATGTAATTCAGTTAGTCTAGACTAGCTAGTCACTTTAGTCGAAAGCTCAGAATACTAGTCATACTAATAATATTCTATAATAATACTAGTCATATTTAATAATATTGAATGTACAAATAAAATACTATTTTCTATTAAATGTATTTTGTTTGATCACATAAACTTATTTTTGTAACATGACAGTGTTGTCACTTTCCTTTAATTCAAATAAAAAACACTAGATGGCATTTCTTGACATACCAAAACTGTAAAAAACTCAAGTGTAGCGTAGTTCAATGAAGTTGTTAACAATTCATGATATTCAAATCATAATAGGTATAAAACATTTATTTTATTCTATCTTTTTCTTTCCTCGAGCGTCAGTTTCGCTACTCGACGGCCGATGTCGCCACTGGCACACTAGAACATGGCCAACTTCATTGAATTGCACTATTTTGGCCGTTTCATATGTCATTGAAATTTCTACTGTCAAATTTTCAGAGCGGGCACATCAACTAGCGCCTCTAACGAGATACGTTGTAACTAAATTTGAAAATTCTGCCGCTTGCATTGATTGAAAAAATTATAAAAACAAGCCTAGTCATTGTATATTTATTATCATACGATCTTTACAGTAAAATACTAACCGTTGCCACCAATAATTCAATAATACTTCCTTCTTTTGACCTATAAACACCTCAAAATTTTTAAATAGATATTCAATATGGCGGCATTATCTGACGTAACAGATAATGCTATGTTGCCAAATGAAATTCACTTTAGCTAGTCCCTTTAGTCGAAAGCTCAGAATACTAGTCATAATATTTAATAATATTGAATGTACAAATAAAATACCCTTTTCTATTAATGTATTTTGTTTGATGACATAAACTTATTTTTGTAACATGACAGCGTTGTCACTTTCCTTTAATTCAAATAAAAAACACTAGATGGCATTTCTTGACATACCAAAACTAAAAAACTCATGCGTAGCGCAGTTCAATAAAGTTGGCCATGACTAGAACTACCTTAATATATTACTAAAACTAACACAACCAGAAACACTGAACTATAATTTACCTAAATTATTAATAAAAACTTAGAAAATACCTAAAATATAATAATAAAACAAAGAAATACTACAGCCTGCTATGTTACACTTATGAAAGACTAAACAAAATTGTTCCTTTGTTTAACTTTTGACGTATGGGTTTCAGCGCCATCTCTTATTAGTAAGATTAATTATTCGATATATTTGCACAGTTTGTCGAAAACTGTAAATTATAATTTAAAAATATCAGTTAAAACGTTATATCCCTTTAAATGAACGAAATTAATTCGTAAAATAAAAATTCAAACCATGCCTTAAGGGAAAAACACCACTCTAATCCCTAAAAACCTCCTGCGTACGTTTATGCCCTCAGGAAAATCACTGCAGTATAGAGAGAGAGAGAGAGAGCGACAACATTACGAATACTTCCTACTTCTCGTACCTGCTAGTGCACATTTCAATTTACCATTTAATTAATCACAGCGTGCTGAGGAAACAAGACACTAGCGCGGGTGGTGGATAGTTGCGGATAGATGTCTCTGCTTAAGCTTTTCAACACCGGTCGGTAATGCAGGCATCACACTGCCGGTAATGACAAGTGCTGTGAATTTGCAGGTTATATTTGCATAGGAATTGTTCTAGCGCTTTTATTGTTGCAATAAAACCGAAATGTTTTAATCAGCGCGATGAGTATTAATTTGCGAGTTGATAATCTGCAGGAAATGAAAATAGTTGCGAGATTATTCGCGATTGGCAGCAGCTGCAGATATCATATATTTTACAGTCTTCCTCATTTAAATGAGAAGTTATTGAATAGAAATAGGAATTCCTTGGATTTCTACTTTTTTTTACAATCATATCGATTTTGTCTCTCTTCACTATCTAATGCCAATGGCACACTGGTCGAGGAGCATCGATGAGCGTCGAGGAGCTCATCGATGAAACAACAGAACGCACCCGTCATCAATGAAAAATAGAGGCCCCTCTATTTCCATCGAGGAGTTCCTCGATAAAACGATTGTGTCTCATTTCATACGTATTATTGTGTCTCATTTCATGTTAGCGTGGGCTGTCATTTTGGTTTTGCTTTGTGCTAATCTTTCGTGTTTGTTTATTTTATCAGTCAGGATGCGTTCTGTTGTTTCATCGATGAGTTCCTCGATGCTCATTGATGCTCCTCGACCAGTGTGCCATTGGCATAATTAAGTTCTTGATTGAAGTAAATTTTGTAGAAGAAAGAAAAAAAGAAGATTTTTATGTAAATAACAAGTGCGCGAAGACATACTTTGCAGATGCGCGCAATTTTTAAGCACGAGCGAAGAGAGTTTTTTAATTTGCGCGAGTAGTACCAATGACGTCTTCGTGCACGAGTTTTGTACAATGCTTTTTGTAACGAGCAAAAATTATGTAACCGACAATGATGAAATTTATTAAATTTGAAGCGTGAATCTACTATATTGACAGTGTAGTATGCCATGAATTGACATTTGTTATTTGAAAACAAATTATTTATTTTTCTCCTAAAGTTTATTAAAATATATCAGTTTGATGGCGCTATAAGCTAATGTCTCTACTTCTTTTTATAAATTCCTTAAAATGTATGTATATAAATACTATGGAGTAGCTAGCTCAGTGGTATGAAGTCGGCCTGTGGATCCTGAGAACCCTGGTTCGATTCCCACAGACGACAAACAATTTTCATAATTTCAAAAAGTACCCCTGTGGCTCCTCCACTACTAACATCTTTGGAGGCCGTGATTTGACGACTGGTAACCGCACTTCACGCGCAATATATATCACTTACCGAGATCTGCTTCGGCAGAGTGCCACACTCAGTAATGGGTAGAAGGCGTGATGATATATTTCTTTATTTATTTTATAAATACAATTAGCGTTTTATTTTAATATTCAAAATTTAGAACCATAACAATGGTTGTTCTTTCCATTACTTTGTGCACTAGTGCGCAAAATCAAACTTTTCATTAGTTTCAAAGGTAATGTAAACCTTATTCTGAATTATGTGAGTACAAAAAATATTTTCCTATATTTTATATATTAACTGTTTTAGCGGACATTACCAATAGCACCGGCCGATGAAACCATTTTAACGTCCGTTGCTTATAGAAACATTTACGAAAGTACTAGTATTATTCAAAAAAATCATGTACATAAATGTTAATTTTTGTTGACAGTTACATAAAAATAAATTATGGAAGCTATTCGTGTTTTCATAATTCAAATGACTGTTCATCAAAACCAAAATACGTTATTGTGGTCCACGAGTTACGCTATTAATATGCGATGTGCGTTTACCAATATTCGATTGTCAATTTTATATTTCGTATATTTTCGACAGCTGTGACAACTAACGAGCTGTTGAAATTAGTAGGTATTTTTTTTTTACAAGATTTCAGCTTCAAGTTTCCTTTACAGTATAATTCGGCCTGAAGAAAACAAAATAACTATTCTCTTGTTTGCTCTTTTATATTTTTTGTGCAAAAATGGTTTCAACAAAATGTAGGCACAATTTTCTACTACATTATTTATGAATTAGAATCACTGGATACTAACGATAATCTTAAGTAGGTTCTTAAAAGTATAAAACGTAAGTTATAGTCACAAGGTAAAGGTAATTTATCATATTTTTGTCACATGATATTTTGTAATTCATCCATGAAATAATTTTCAGTAATAATATAACAAGAGAGAGAATAAATTGAAAATAATTTGACAGATCTTTCGAAAACTTGCCAGATGGCAACAAGTTTGAGAAAGATGCTGGAGAATTATTTTCTAATTTATCCAACTCTCGAGTTATATTTAATTAGATTATTTTTTGACTTAGCTGTTGAGGGTCGATTCATCCAACTTAAAAGATTTTGAACTGGGTTCATATCGATTGATTACTTATTAATGTATTCTTGGAAGTTGTTTCCAAAATTTGTTGGTGTATTTCTGTATCTAAAATACAACTAAATCGATTTTTTTCACACATTTTACTTGACGCGTTGACAGTTTTAAATAATTATTAGACAACTACCTATCATTTGTCACAAAACAAAAAAAGCATCTACAGAGATAATTCCCGGGAATAATCACAAGAGCTTAATTCTCAGTATAATAATGACAGGATTGGTTAAAACGCAGACACGTGACATACAATGAAGCATTGCATTGGTTTTGAGAAACGTCAAAAAATAATCATTCTTATCGGAATAAACATAGGAGAAACAATGTTAAATTTATACATGTTAATTTGCCATAAGAAGACTTATGATCGAAGTGGCGAAGGAAAAAATGAATTAATTTTTATGTCAAAATAACGTATTGACATAAAATTATATTATCATTAGTCTTCTTATGGCATATTAACAAGTAACAGACAGATTCATAAAGCGGATTAGCGCTAACACCATTTTTTATTTCGTTTTTAACTCTCTTTTCAATGTATGAAACAAGTTTATTTTAACTTGAGTTAAAAAGAGAGTTAATTAGCATCAAATTTAGTTCATTTCTTTAATCTGTTTTAATTTGAAACAGAGTTATAGATAATATTAAAAACGGTGTTAGCGCTAATCCGTTTTGTGAATCTGCCTGTCAAATCTTAACATTGTTTCTCCTATGTGTAATATAGAAAAAAAGACCCTGTACATAAATTATGAGAAAACAACAATTTATGTAGTTTGTTTTTTATTTTATTTTTCGACGGTACGGCATTTTACTATTATTATCATTATGTTAAAAGTGGCCAATCCCGTTAGCGTGACACTAAGCATTAAAGTACTATCAGAAGCGACAAGACAGCTTATCAATTTTACGACTTAATGATATTTAATTACGAAGCTTTTAGTAAATTAATAATTTAACATATAGTATCCAAACAAAAAATGTGTGCTTTTAGTTTTTATTTATGTTTGT
This sequence comes from Pterostichus madidus, assembly GCA_911728475.2. Classification (NCBI taxonomy): domain Eukaryota; kingdom Metazoa; phylum Arthropoda; class Insecta; order Coleoptera; family Carabidae; genus Pterostichus; species Pterostichus madidus. The sequence goes on along the minus strand of OU452308.1, from coordinate 35,097,702 downwards.
TGTCTTTGCCTGGAACTTTCTGAAACCGGCAAAAATCAACCTACTATCCTGAACAATTTTAGTATGAAAAGCAGATTTTTACTAAAACCACTCAAGAAAAGTACGTATTCAAGGTTACAACGAAAATAACAGTCTGGTAAAGTAAAAAATCTGGTGTGGTCACCACAAGACTTTCTTATACACAGCATATATAATATTTAGAATATATGTTATTAAACATGTTAGTTTCTTTCCGAAAGAAGACATAGATAACTAGATAAAGCAAAAATTAAAATTTATATTTTTTGTTGCTACTATGATTAAATATGAAAATTAGTTTTTCTCAAAATTAGACGCATATACAGAAAAATTGCAAATAACATTTTATGTTCCAAATATTGCTAACATCTTTTATTTGAAACTTTTTTTCGTAACTGATTCCATTTTTAAAATAAATGGAATTTATTGTTTTGTGTGTCCAGTAAACTTCCGCTTCCGGCTATTCAATTTCATTCAAAATCAACTCAGCTCTTCGTATTTTCATGAAACTTATAATTATCAAGTTTTGTTAACAAATCTTATCTCGTTCATGAGATATTGCACACACGGACACACATCCATCCATCCATCCACACACACACACACAGACATCATTGAGAAAATTATCAAAACGGATTCAGTGGACCTCAAAACACGTATTTCCGCGAAAATCTCGTCAACGATTTTTTTCACGATTCGAATACTTCCTTATACTGTGTATAAGAAAGTAAAAACAGTCTGGTAAAGACATAATACGTCAAAAAGTATTTTTACTTGTCTAACTTATTATGTAATATACTAATATAGTGTAAAATTTGAAATGGCGTAAAATTTGAAAAAATATACTCTTTCAGAAGTTATATCTCAAAAACTAAGTAGGATATGAAGATGCGCTCAATGGCATTGAATTTTTCGTGTTGAAATTGACTTATAAATATATTTTCAGCAATTTTTTATTTTTGGTATTTTGACCAAAATTATCGATATACAAACATTTCTAAGGCGAATATCTTCAAAACTAAAAGAGATACGAAATCAGGGATTTCACCATTGGATTCTGCGCGTCGAAATACGTAGGTATGTAATTTTTTAGTAAAATATTCGAATGAGGAAGATTTTTAGAGCAATAAGTCTGAAAATGGCTTAAAATCGAAAAATTCTTAAGGGGTACCCCTTAAGAAATTTTCAAAAAAACAAAATCGCTGAAAATATGTTTATAAGGTAATTCAAACATGAGAAATTCAATGCCGTTGAGGGAAATTTCATATCTTGTTTAGTTTTTGAGATATAGCCTTCGAAAAAGTAAAATTTTGCATAAATTTCATCTCGTTTTGTCCATTTTCAGCTAACTGCCCTATATGTCAAAAACTAGCCTAAATGCGGGCCTGGCAAATACACCATTGTATTCCTCATAATTTTCTGCATAAATTTATATATTTTTATTGATATAACTTGAGGGATAATTTTTTCTTTTAAATCGAAAAATTTTTATAAGTCAATTCGAACCCGAGAAATTCAATGCCGTTGAGCGCATCTTCATATCTTGTTTAGTATTTGAGATATAGCCTTCGAAAAAGTAAAATTTTGATTAAATTTCATGTCGTTTTAACCATTTTCCGCTAACTGCCCTATATATATAAAAAAATAGCCTAGATACGGGCCTGAAAAATGCAACTTTCTTTAAATTAAACAGCCAGCTTCTTAAAAAAATTTAGGTAATTCTGAATTTTGGATTAGCTAACCTTATACTAGGCTAATTTAAAAAAAGTTCATTCAATCCACTCTCCGAAAACTAAATGGTAAGAAGATTCTACTAAAATTTATTTCAATTTTTTTGGAATATGGTTTAGCTAAATTTGACAAAAAAAAAGAGTTATGCGTGTTTGAAGTTGAATGTGTATTTGGGAGTTTTTTCTTAGCTTCGTAAAGATCGTCAAAGATGTTTTTTTACCACTAAATATATTTTTCCCATCTAAGGGTTTGAGGGGGAGCACGAAAGGAGTTAACCGTAAGATCGCATGTATCCTTTTAAAGTAGACACATTTTTCACGCTCGAAAATTCGTCCAAATTAATTAAACCTAAAGTTATGAAGGTTTGAAAATTAGGAACATTTCATGAATTTCAACTGTTTCGTTTTTTTTTTATTATCAGTTTATATGTCCCGCTTTTCATGTAACATCCTGTATAATTCAGTAATATTTAACAGCAACACATACACTAAGTCTAATATTAAAAAAAAAATAGAAAATACTGAGTATAAAAATATGACTAACCAAATAGTTCTTAATGGGATGGCTAGCACAGTGGTATGAAGTCGGCCTGTGGATCCTGAGGTCCCTGGTTCGATTCCCACAGGCGAAAATTTTCATAATTTGAAAAAGCTATCCCTGTGGCTCCTCCACCATTAACATGTTTGGGGGCCGTGATTTGACGACTGGTAACCGCACTTCACGCGCAAAATATATCACTTACCGAGATCTGCTTCAGCAGAGTGCCACACCCAGTAATGGGTAGAAGGCGTGATGATATTTTATATTTAAATAGTTCTTGTTGAAAACTAAATGATAAGAAGATTCTACTAAAGTTTATTTAAACATTTTTTGGAATATGGTGAAAGCTGGGCAAGCTACTTAAAAAAAGTAGCTAAGCTACAGCTACAGCTATTCTTTAAAAAAGTAGCTGAGCTACAGCTATAAGCTACATTTTGTAAAATATAGCTAAGCTACAGCTAAAAGTTGTCGTTAAAGTAGCTGTTAAATTTTAAACCTACTTTTTTCAATTATTGTGAATTAATTAAATTTGCCATTGTCATATGATCAGTTGATCAGTCTTTTCTTATAATGACTGTTAATTTACTATTATGTACATAAATATAAAAAATCGCAAATGGACAAATGTACTGGTAATTTTTGATGCTATAATTCTTATTTATATCGGAATAAATTAACAGTCACATTAACAGAAGACTCCTAAACAGTCAATGTTTAGTTCATCTAATATTTAATACAAAAGTAGGATAGGTTAAGAACAAGTGAAAAATAAAATATGTTAATAGATTTTAAACTATATTATAACTTGTTATCCTACAGTTATAGAAAACAATAAAGAAGGTACAATTCAAATACAAAACAAAAATAAATAGGTATATCTTAATGAACAGTGGTAGCTTTAAGATACAAAAAGTAGCTTTAAAAGTAGCTTCAGTTGTTATAAAAATATTTTTAAGCTAATAGAAAAAAAAGATTTTGCTACAAGCTACAGCTATATTTTTTCACATTTACCTGAGCTACCGCTACAGCTAAGGTAAACGTAGCTAAGCTACAAAAGTAGCTAGCTACTGCCCAGCTCTGAATATGGTTTAGCTAAATTTGACAAATCCAAAATTCAGGATTAGCTAAATTCTAGCTAAAACTATTTTGAGAATTGGGCTGAAAAAGTATAATTCGCTCGGAAATTTTACTTAAATATTATGAAACTAATGCTTGCTACTCTTCTTTATCATATAGCGAATTAATTGGAAAATTGTACGCATGCCATCAAAGAATGGCTACTTGCTATATCAAGTTCGTAAGAGTTTTTTTTTTTGTCGGTACTATCTATTGCACGTACTTTAGTAAAAAAAGCGTTTAAAACTCAAAAGTCCGTTCAGTTTTATGTTCAGCGACATTCAATCGCAATCACGTAAAGCTCAAAGTGATTTGAATTTCAACGTTCTCTTTGACAAAAGTGTAAAAGATTCTAAAGGACGTAGGTAAAAGATAAAACTATCTATTCAAATGATCCTAGTTTTACTACCTACAGCAGTTTTATTTATCGGCTAATAGTACTTACAGGATCGGTTTTTCATTATAGGATATAGTGATGAACAAAGTATCTATCAAATTACATGGTGTAAAATAAGTAAGGAATATTGATATTATCTTCTGAAATTATCATTTAATCTAAATAATTAAATCTACGTTTCGAGAGATTATGATTGCGGATATTTTGGCGTGATCAGATATTTTTTATCGCTGGTCATTTTTTCACAGTGAAGGGGACGGTATGTTTTTTAAATGGCATACTATAATTTTTTGATTCCATTCGAAAGAGTATTTTTTCATATAAAAAAATAATAATACTTTATTTGAAAAAAATTGAGAAAAATCGTTTGAATAAATGCATTACTGATTTTTTTACGAGAAATGGATTTTAGTTGCCATAGATATATTAGTGATAAAATAAACACAAGCAATAGAGATGGCTGTCATTCTGAAGGAAATAAACAAATAAAACGGATTTTCTAATATCATCTATAACTCTGTTTCAAATTAAAACAGATTAAAGAAATGAACTAAATTTGGTGCTAATTAACTCTCATTTTAACTCCAGTTAAAATAAACTTGTTTCGTACATTGAAAAGAGAGTTAAAAAGTGGTGTTAGCGCTAAACCGCTTTATGAATCTGCCTGCTCGAAAATTTGTTTATTTTGTTTATTTTTAAAATATAATTTTCATTAACTCGCTTATAGTGTTATTAATTGAAATTGAAACAACTTAACGGTGGGATTCTGTGTAAATCCATAAATTTTATAGATCCATAAATCTGTAAATAATGAACAAAATCGCAACGGAACCTATGAGTTTATGAAATATTTTCTACTTATCAACAAATAGTGATGTGCTTTTGTTCATTATTTACAGGTTTACGAACCTATAAACTTATAAATTTATCAGAGAATATCACCATAAGGGTGATAAACTAGTAATTGACTATCTATAGATTATTGAGTAGATAGTTAAGTAGTATTTCATCAGACTGTGGATTTCAGAACCCGGGTTCGATTCCCACAGCCGACAAACAATTTTCATGAAATTCAAATTATCCTTATGGCTTCCCCTGCTCTAACATCTTTAGGGACCGTGATTTGACGGCTGGTAAGCACTCTTAGTGCGCATAAATATATCACCGAGATCTGCTAAGGCAAAGTCCATATCCAGTAAAGAGTAAAAGACGTAATGATATATTTATTTATTTATTTATTTACATTTTCGTTTGATAAACATTCTTAAATTATCGTAGCGATAAATTTGTGTTAATTAAAAGTCGTATTTCTTTTCACTAAACTGCGTAATATATTTTTCAATATTCCATCATTTAATTATATTTTGGGTTCGTATATAACATTATTAACGTCTGGAAACTGAAATCTATCAGAATAAAATTTGTCTCTTTAATTTTAAAATCTCCATAAATAATAGAATTGGGCTCGTAAAATTGTCAGTATTTACAATTAAATCTTGATAGTAATTTTCATTATTATTGAGTATATAAACTTATTAAAACAATTGAATAGAACAATATCGTATAAGCAGAAATTACGCATTTATTTTTTCAATAACGCGCGTAATCTAGTCTTCTGCTGCGCGATCTGACTGCGCAGGACATCTGAACGGCGTTACTGAGGCAACCCGCGTTCTCTCGAGTTTGTTTCGCACATTGCGCCAGTGTCGGGCGGGTTGCCGCACCGCGACCAGGGGCTCACAGCCGCCTGATATTCGAACGCGAAGTTACGATCGTCAATTGTTACGTGAATGTTTACTTTTAGTTAACAGTGCATGTGCTTCATTAAGGTGTAACAATACATTAATTATTGTGTAGTGGATTAATACTTTCATAACTGGTGCTAATTTTAATTACTATATTAATTATACACACATAATAATATTAATTTTTTTTATATATTCACATAATTGTACCAAAATTTACACGGTCCATATTTTAAATAATTTATATTATGTTATTAAACTTATAAATTGTTTTTAGTTTACAATTTATTTATTATATTTTTTTAGTAAATTTTATCGAAAATAATAATAATTTTGTTGTCATAAGAAATTGTACACATTCGATTCAATATGGTGAGGTGTATTTAATTTATTCTTAAAATTCATTTAAAAGTTTTTATAAAAGATTTATTTATGGCCAGTAGCAAAAAGAAAACTTTAAATTCAAGTGTGGCTTAAATTGACAATATTGAATCACATGTTTGACAGCTATAAAAATGTACCATATGTAACATTTATTGATTTTATTTATTTATTTAAATCAAGTCGTGCACAGTATTTTAAAATTATTTTGAACATTTGACATTCTAAATTTTTCGTTGTTAAACGTTTATAAATGATTTAAAAGAAACTGAAACTGGTAGAAAATGTAGTTCCTTTTTTCACCCACTTGAATATGACATTATTATTTTAACTTTTTCAATAGTAAAAAACGTTCAGGAATATTTGCGTTACCATGGATACGTCATCGTTTTTTAGTCTTAGGACCAAAAATAGCATTTCACTGCAGTTGTCATGATGATACAAATAATTTTGTCAATTTGTTTCATTTTAATTTGAATAAATCTGTGCAATATTCTAAATGACATACATACATACATAACATCACGCTATGTCCTATCAAATGGAGTAGCATGAATCCTGAAATCATTCATAAAACATTTACTCATATCATCAAATAATCAGTCCTCATCAAACATTCTCATCCTAGCATACCACCCTCGGAGCAACCACATTTATACAGGGTGATCAAAAGGGATTGTTACAGTTGGCGATAAAAAAAACTACTTAAAATTGGTAAGCCTGATACATAAATTCATTTCCTGTTGTTGACAGTGACATTTAAAATTTAAATTTGAGTACATTTATTATTACATTTATTTCTAAAGTATTTCTATTACTTAAAAGGTCAAAATTCTATTAGCTGTCAGTCTCCTGACATAACCTATTTGTATTTATTACAAATGTCAAATAGTATTTCCGCCTTTATCTGGCGTTGTGCCAACTGTGGAATAAAAAGATCTCTGGAATAGTATTGTCAACTATAACAATCTGTTTTGATCACCCTGTAGATCCCTCCATATAAGCTCTTTTGCCCATTACACTCGAAATCATTCATCACACAACAAACCTTCAATCACATCCATCCAATCATCCTGTTTCTAAATAAGTGGGTAAAAAAAAACAATTCGTTTTAATCGAACTAAAAGTACTATTTCTAGTTTCGTAATATTTATGACTCGACCCGAATCTGATATTATTAGTCCTATTGAAACAAATAATTATTTACATGTTTTTATTTTAAGTATTTTTCTCTAAAACTAACGGCTGTTCAATAAGTCTTGTCGTCCTGGGTGGCTATGGGCTGTGAAACACATGTCTGTACTTTATTCATACAATTTAACCTTAAACGTCATAATTTATTTGACATATATTAAAATAAAACAATGCTTTATTTTTGTACTATCTTATAGTAAAATATTTACTCAGGAACAAAAAAAAATTGTCTTATTTTCACAATAGTCAGCGAAAACGGAATTGCACTTTCCTCATTTTGAATGACGTTTGACGTTTTATTTAAGGTTAAATTGTATGAATAATGGTCAGATATATGTTTCGCAGCCCATAGCCACCCAGGACGACAAGAATTATTGAACACACTATATTTAGAAATAATTAACAACATAAAACATATTATGGGGTGACTAGCTCAGTGGTATGAAGTCGGCCTGTAGATCCTGAGAACCCTGGTTCGATTCCCACAGGCGACAAACAATTTTCATAATTTCAAAAGCTGCCCCTGTGACTCCTCCACCACTAACATCTTTGGGGGCCGTGATTTGACGACTGGTAACCGCACTTCACGCGCAAAATATATCACTTACCGATATCTGCTTCGGCAGAGTGCCACACCCAGTAATGGGTAAAAGGCGTGATGATATATAATTATATAATTATAAACATATGATGTCAAATATTCAATTTAATTTAAAAATCAGTGCTTCAAATTTAAATCACCAGTTTTTGTGTTAGTGCCCATTGAAGACATGTTTATACAAAAAAATTTAATACAAACTTTTTTTAACTAAAATTAACGTGAAATAAAATTCTGTGTAACATAAATCAGCAAAAAAACTATTTTCGCCCAAAAAACAACCTGTGTTTCGCCACGAAAGTAAATGAAATTTAAACAAAAACGTGATACAGTGTAAACGTAGAAAAAAGGACATTTTTTACACGCAGCCTGTTTCCTAAACCCATCCAAAAAGTAACGTTTCCGCAGAAAAACACAATATTTTCCCTGTGAGTTTTGCGTGTCTTTGTCGTAATGGTGGCACATTCATAATACTGCCGCCCCAGTAAATCTCGATTTGGGTTCTGGAACTTTAAAACTCCGGTGACATTCCGGGTCAAGTGACGTCACACCTCGTGTGCATGATGCGTGAAACAGCGTAAGTGGTTCGAGGTTCGAATCCTGAGTTGATATTGTAGAAATGAAGGTGAAATGAGCTGGAGAGAAATTTGAAAGTTAATTTGACAGCGACGAAAATATGTGAAATTTAATATTTTTAATCAAGAATAAGAGGTGAGATAATCAACAATACGAAAATGGCAGGTTCCACCAATAAAAGTTTGATTTTTAAACTTAGTTTAAATAAATAAAAGCAATTCGAATTTATGACAGCAATGACTTTAATTTTAATTTCATTTTATTTATTTAAAACAAGTTTAAAATTTTCCTTTTATTGTGAAAATTTAAAACCAGCCAAAAATAATCTCAGAGCAAAATATGAATCAATTTCAAATTTTCCTTTATCTCCGGAAAATATGTAAAATTGAACAACTGATGACCGATTTCACCAACAAAAATTAAATTTTAAACATGGATTAAATAAATAAAAGCATATCAAAATTACATGTCAAATGAAATAATTAACATTGTTGTCATACATTCGATTTGCTTTTATTTCTTTAAACCAAGTTTAAAATTTAATTTTTGTTGATGAAACCGGGCATAACTGTTTTACTGGGTGACAATAAATGATTACAATTGATTTCTTATTGATACCAACATATTTTTAATTCTTTATAAATAAGAATACTAGTACTAATAGTAATACTAATAAGAATTTATTTGTAAATAACTCAAAACAGTGTGTTGAAGATTAAAAATGAACTTGCGCTTATCTCTAAACTTCTCAAATTTGTCAGTTTTTCTGTTTTCGCTTGAAATTGTTGACAGTTTTCATGTATCCATTTATATACTCTTACATTACTGCTCGGCAAAATTTAATTCTCAGTAATAATGTAACAAGAGAGTGAGAATAAATTGAAAACAATTCGACAGATCTTTCGAAAACTTGTTGCCAGGCAATTATCACGAAAGCCTGTAGGGCTTGAGTGGCTATTGCCAAATGGCAACAAGTTTGAGGAAGATACTGAAGAATTATTTTATAATTTATCCAACTCTCCAGTTATATTTCATTAGATTATTTTTTGACTCACCTCTTGAGGTCGATTCATCCAACTTAAAAGATTTTGAACTGGATCTATATCGATAGATTACTTATTAATGTATTCTTGGAAGTTGTTTCCAAAATTTGTCGGTGTATTTCTGTATCTGAAATGGAACTAAATCGATTTGTTTCACACATTTTACGTGACGCGTTGACAGTTTTAAATAATTATTTGACAACTACCTATCTTTTGTCATAAACAAAAAGCATCTACAGAGATTATTCCCGGGAATAATCACAAGAGCTTTATTCTCAATATAATAATGGCAAGATTGGTTAAAACGCAGACACTTAACATACATTGAAGCATTTCATTGGTTTTGAGAAACGTCAAAAAATAATCTACTACATTTATTTAAAAGATTTCCATGTAACGTAATCAGGAAAACAGTGATAGTGGAAAATTTATTTCCTATATATTCGTCATCGTCATATTCATGGGATATTCTGTATGATTATTTTATGTCTATTTCAAGTTCAAGATTTGACTAAAAGACATTTAAAGTCCTGGTCATCCTCAATAAAGTTTCCAGCCGTCAAAATGTGCGATAAGTGTAAAAAATGTGACATTAGTGACATTATAAGTGCAAACAATCTGAAATGGACATTTCTACATCACCACTTCACTTCTGGGAGCTTTTCCTCTCGAAAGCTGAGCTTTATCGACGAGATAGTCAATAAACACATCATGTAGAAGCTTTAATGTTCGCCGACTTCCGCAGCTGACATGTTGTGTTACGTAAGTCTTAGTTAATGTGTTGTATTGTTGGATTTATTGGTTTTCTTTGATTTTGTCGTTTGGGCGATTCGTGTTCACTGGGAAATAATTTGGCATGAGTTCTTGAGAGTGAAGATATCTTCTGACTTCACGCGTCTGTTAATGAAGAAAAAACTACTTGAAGAGCACTTAGCAGGCGAAGTTTTTGCTGCTAACTTGAATTTTATTGATTGACAAATCGATTTGTAATTAAGGATACTTCTGTCGGGTGCAGGTTGATAAGAAACTTTCCATAACCTACATTTGAAAGATAATATTAATTATTTATTAATTACAACAATTATTTGGCCTGTTAAAACATTTTGAATCAGGATACTACTAGGACGAGTACGATACCATAGCAAAATTAAACTTTTGTCAATATTAAAATTATTTTTTCAGACGACCACTGAAAAAAGTAACCATAACAGCATCATAAGGCGTATACCATTTGCCATTTGGATCAGATCTAACTTACATTTACTGAACCAGATCACTTATTTATTTCACTGAATTACTTCGCTGACTTTATTTTCAGTACTAGAATTACTGATTCTAATTTATTTTGCAATAATTCACTTCAGTAAGTGCATCGGTTTGCTTAATTCAGTTAATTTAGTCATGTTGTCTAATTTATCTGAACTGATGTAAGTGAACCAAGTGGCAAATGGAATACAGCTATTAACTACTAAGGAAAGTTAAAAATAACATACATTGATATATTATTATAACGTATACTTCTAAAATATTAGGTGAAGTTCTACTGATTGACAACAGATGGCGTTACGATGAAAGAAAATAATAAAATAAATGAAAAGAATTTGTATTATTATTTAAGTCGAAGTTTCGGCAGATTTTTCAACACATTTGCACAGATAAATCTTATATTTTAAAATAAATAAATAAATATATCATCACGCCCTCTACCCATTACTGGGTGTGACACTCTGCCGAAGCAGATCTCGATAAGTGATATATTTTGCGCGTGAAGTACGGTTACCAGCCGTCAAATCACGGCTCCCAAAGATATTAGTGGTGTGGGAGGCACAGGGGAAGTTTTGAAATTATGAAAATTGTTTGTCGCCTGTGGGAATCGAACCAGGGTTCTCAGGATCCATAAGCCGACTTGATACCACCCTATAATCTTAGTTTTTAAAATTAATAATTACTTATTTACTAATATTTTAGCATTATTTAATATTTTAACATTATGGTTACTACATCACACCTAACCTCAAACTTCCAACGTCAACGCTTACCTTCAAAAACGCATCAGCTGTTAAAGTGTAACAACATTGCTCTTGTGAACTTTTTTTAGAAATACTTTGTGGTCGTCTGAAAAATAGTGTACATAACTCGCTCGTAAGTGTGATAACTGTCCTCGTGTACTTAAATCACTCGGTGCTGCGTGCCTCGTTTTTCAGTTTGTACACTCGCACGTTATCTTACACTTTCGATGCTTGTTATGTAATATACTATTTTCTACGTTATATGGAGTAATCTATGAATGTGGTTAAGGTAGTACTAGCATGAATTTTTTTTTGCAGATCTGAATGAAATTTGGCGCATGTAAACATTGGATAGTCATACGCATCCTGTTAAAATATGAATCACATTCATCGGCTGTGAACAAATATATTCACTTGTAAAGTTGAGTTCTTATACACGGGGCTTATGGCGATTATCACTCAGAATCGCACATATTTGGTTTGTGTACCTCTAAAATTTTGCAGTTTCATTTGAAAAACTAGTATGATGTTCTAGAACTATCCATGTATATTGTATCAGAAGGAGAAAGTTTTTTATTGTTTATTAATGAATATATAGCCATGCAAAGCCTTGTTTTAAAGAAAAATTAAGAATCCCAATTTATAATGGCAACACCACACGGTGGTATGGTATTTGAAAATTCACTAGACCAACAACCTGTTAACAATTCATGATATTCAAATCAAATAGGTATAAAATAATTATTTTATTCAATTTTCAAATTTTTTGAGCGTCAGTTTCGCCACTCGGCAACAGATGGCGCCACCGTCACACCAGTACTACCTTAAAATGAGGATGGTGTGTTCGGATGAGAATGTTTGATTAGGACTGATTATTTGATTATTTTAACGAGTGAATGATTTTAGGGTTCGTGCTACCCCATTTGGTGGGATATAGCGTGATGTTGTATGTATATATGTATGTATTCATATTCAAAATGGCAGAGGAAAGTACAAATTCATTGCTCAAAAATAGGTAAATAATTATTTGTTTATAAATTATTTATAGATATATTCACAAATTTTAATTAACAAAATAATTTTCACATGAGTGTACTCATTAATTGCGCCAGTACTTTTTAAATTCCATTTAAATTATCGCACAAAATGTTGCATTAATTTATCTAGATATTTATAGTGCATTTTGTCTTTAATTACATTGACTAATGAGATATTTTGTGTAATATTATTTTCGCTATTGAACTATTTTGTATCATCAAGTTTAAAATACCAAAACTTTTTAATGGTGTTTACTATTTGTTAATTTTGTTTTAAACTAATTGCAATAAAATTACACGGCAATTACTCAGAAAATAGCATTAAAATGAAACTGGTATGTAAACACGATGAGAAATACTTTTAAAATAAAATTATGTTTAATTTAACAATGTGGAGTAGGTGGCACAGGTTCTTGAGAATCCTGGTTCGATCCCCACTGCTGACAAACAGTTTCATCACATTAAATACTACTCCTGTGGCCCATTAACATCTTTGGAGGCCCTGATTTGACGGCTGGTAACCACACCTCACGCGCCTAAATATATCACTGTTTCGGCAGAATGCCACACCCAATAATGGGTAGAAGGCGTGATGATATATTTATATATATTTATTTGAAAAAGCTATCCCTGTGGCTCCTCCACCACTAACATGTTTGGGGGCCGTGATTTGACGACTGGTAACCGCACTTCACGCGCAAAATATATCACTTACCGAGATCTGCTTCAGCAGAGTGCCACACCCAGTAATGGGTAGAAGGCGTGATGATATAAAAAAATAAAATAAATATATTTATTTTATTTTAATTTAACAATGTTATTATGTACCACATCCCACCCAAATTTCTCTGTCATAGTGCCTAACACAGAAAAATAATAGTTTGGATTATAGATTTCTTTAACGTCGTGTTTTCAGTGCGTTTTTAGACTTAGTATGCAAACATCGAAAAATTAAATATTCTACTACATTTATTTCAACTATTTTTCTCTAATATTATTCAAAATAGGGTTGTTGATTTTACGAATATTCGAGACTTTCATTGTTCGGATTTATTGAACCTTCGAATTGTGGAATATTCAAAATTTTCGAATTTTTCGAATTTTCGAATTATTCGAATTGTGAATCTAGATCCTAATGCGAACACGCCGTTTATATGAATTATTTTTCAGAATAAACTCATGTGCAGAGTTTGTATTAATTCATAAATAATAATTATTATTTGGCAAATTAATTCAATTTAGACTTAAAATTTAATTAAGACGTTTTTGTATCCTTTTTATTGTCATTTTAAAACGTATTATTAAAAGTCCATAGCATTTAGATGAGCGGTAAGAGAGTAGATGGCTTAAATAAGACGCCTAACCTTGCAGATTTTTGCAGGATACTTCGCCGTGTTTATTATTTAATTCGTGGCCGACTTTTCGCGAATTATGCGTGAGCTTGTTTGGAGATAATAAGAATAATATTTATTGACGCAAGTCAAAGACAGGGTTCAGCCAAGGCTGTTCTACCACCCAACCATACATAATAAATACAAAAGAAAACAACGTCAACGAGATACAAAGGACCAACAAATTAACAAACATCGAAAAATTATAACAGAATCTTTACAAACTGATCTAATATTGTGGATTTCAAAATAGCATTTGGTTAAGATTATTACAGCTTAGAACATATTATTTACATGATTTTATACAGCGATTTTAATGAAAGAGGAACAGTGTTATATAACACAGATGGCTTTAATTCAGTGGCAAAATATTCGAGAATACGAAGCTTTGGATAATTCGAAAAATCGTAAATTCGAAGCTTCAAATTATTCGAAAGTTCAAAGCATCGAAGTTTCTGACGAAGTTCAAAACATTCGAATGTTTGAACGTTCAGAAATTCAAACTTCGGTGGAAATCAACGACCCTAATTCAAAATAATTTGACAGCGAAATATACTCAAGACAATTTGGTAATATTATAGTTCCACACTTTCACTTTCAGAGTCTCTCGAGGGCCATAAAAAGGAATTATACAATTATATCACGTTGCTAAGTTCATACGCGTTCCAAACACCTTAAAGACGTGCTTTAAGTTAACAGTGCATTGTTCTTATACAAAGGCTTCATCCAATAATTACCTACAGGGATGGTGACTTCCAGTATAATATAAGCCTACACAATTTTTGACATTTTTATACCTTCAGGATTATTTTTTGTTCAAAGGAAAAGAGATTTTAATTTACATTAAATAAAAACTTCATGTAATATTACAATAGACAACGAGGATACACTAAAAGTTTATTATTTTAATTATTTAATTAACTAGCTGGTTTATATTTGAACTACCCTTACAACATTTACGTTCGCATTTAATGCGTTCTTTATTAAGGAACTTTTAATTAATTTTTTCAATTTTATTATTTGATTTTTATTAGTTTTATAATCTTTGATTAAAGTTTTTCTAAACTTAAATTATGATTAGACAAGATGTTAATGAGAAAAATATTCTAAGGGAGACTCACAGGAATGATTTTTATAGAGAGAAAATTTATTTTGTCTTCTGTGGAATGCAGTAAATAGCTTCGTGGTAACGCATCAAACTGTGAAGATTAAGTTCGTGTTGGAATCCCATTGCTAATATCAAATGATTGAATAATAGGAGTTTCCAAACAAATATAAATTACGTATCAATTTTAATAATAAATCTATTTTAATAATAATCCGATATGACATGTTAATAACTGAAAAATAAAAAGTATATCTGTTCAAAATGTTTACCATTGCATAATCGTGCTGTTAAGGTACTACTAGCGTGAATTTTTTTTTGCAGATCTGAATGAAATTTGGCGCACGTAAACATTGGATAGTCAAATGCATCCTGTTAAAATATGAAACACATTCATCGTCTGTGAACAAATATATTCGCTTGTAAAGTTGAGTTCTTATACACGGGGCTTATGGCGATCATCACTCAGAATCGCACATATTTGGTTTGTGTACCTCTAACATTTTGCAGTTTCATTTGAAAAACTAGTATGATGTTCTAGAACTATCCATGTATATTGTATCAGAAGGAGAAAGTTTTTTATCGTTTAGTAATGGGTATATAACCATGCAAAGCCTTGTTTTTAATGAAAAATTAAGAATCCCAATCTATAATGGCAACACCACACGGTGGTATGGTATTTGAAAATTCACTAGACCAACAACCTGTTAACAATTCATGATATTCAAATCATAATAGGTATAAAACACTTATTTTATTCAATTTTTATATTTTTTTGAGCGTCAGTTTCGCCACTCGATAACCGATGGCGTCACCGTAACACTAGTACTACCTTAAGTATGCTTATTGGTATAAAGATCGTGAATATCGAACACTTTCAGTATTCGCGGTATTCAAGTATCCGCGGATACTATTCGACGATTTCTAAATTATACACCTCGAGAATAAAATTCACTTCTTTCCCTTGATGTATAAGATACTATTCAAAAACGTGAAAACCCGTATAACGTAGTTGTAATACAATGATAATGCAACAATGAACCAAATAAATTTATAGTTTTTTAAAGAAATACTGAAACGTAAAAGACAGAAACAAAATGTGTAACGTGTGTCTTGTACCATAAATTAATTCAGTGAGGTGATTTTCAAGCAATTTGACTTGATTCCTATTAAGAATGTTATTCTTACAGTAGTTACAGCCCTTCAAAATCAAATTGAAACTTATTATCCATCCTGTTTACATTTGCACGCTTACAATTTCAAGCGTCATTTACAGGAGATAAGTAGATAAGTCGCAAAATATCGCAGAGCTTTCCGGTACAAGCATGTACTTGAATCGTACAATTTCAAATTGGCTTGAAAATAATTTAACGCCGCAATTTTTCAAGAAAATAATCGAGTTATTTTGTAAGATTTACCGAGCAAAACTTAAGCTATAAACCAAGTTTCTTCAGAGATATCAGTTTTCCCCGACAATTGTATCTATGGAATTATGTTATCGATATATCTCTTTCATAGTTTCTATTTCCAATTTGTTAAATAATATTTCAGGATTGAAATACTATTCTGCAGATTTATTCTTTTGTTGTTCTTCTACAGAACGGTGCCAAATATTTAGTTTGGGATATTAATAATAATATAGTGGTAATAGTATATTACATAATAAGTCAGAAAAGTGATGTTTTACTTGACGAAGCAGGCCAAATATTTTAATTCACTGAGCCAAGTAAAAGCACTTTCCTGGCGTATTGTGTATACTATTTTTTTTGTTAAACCGTTTAATTTAATTTAATTTTCTGACGAAGTTCAAAACATTCGAATGACGAACGTTCAGAAATTTAAACTTCGGTGGAAATCAACGGCCCTAATTACTAGTGAAACAAAAAAAATAAAATTATTTTACTTTCTAGTTCATTTTCATATCTCGTAGACCCTGAGGCAACCAGTCTGATATTAGTAACTTTACTTCATTATTATATATGTTCTGTTTAACGTTTACTGATAACTTCATGTTTAAAACAAACTTGTTCATTTACAGAACAATGTATAGCCACCTAAAATAACCTCAAATTATCCGTTCTCATTTGAACACGAAAAAAATCGCAGCTTAAACAAGATTACCATTCTACTTCGTTGGCTAGGCCATTTTCCACCGTGAATATTTGATATTAGCAAAGGGACTTTAAAATGAGATATTGTTAGTGAAACTGAGTGAAGTGTAATGAAGTTAAAACCCTTTCATACGTTGTAGAGCGCGAGAGCACACCAGAACATCAGCATACCACAACGAGACATGTAGATGTAGGATGTTGGTACCGCGAGATAATACAGTTTTCAGATATTGGAAATGCGCAGTTTTCACAAGAGTTGTGTTCTTATTTAGATTAGCCGATTGAAAATTTGTACCACAATTATCTTCACGTTTGGAAATAGTAGTTTCACAGATAGTTGTAGTCCATTGGAAATGTAGGAGGGAGGGGAGGTGTATGCGATCCGCATCGGGCGGCACATATTTTGGGGCGGCATTTTTAATATTTACTTTTAGTTGTAAAAAACAACTTGTTCATTTCATAAGTTTACTATTCGATTTCTACGAATTATGAATTACTATATTTTTCTTCATCGCCAAGTCAATGTAGGGTTGAAAATATTATCTCGAAAAATTCCTTTATTACTGCCTAATTTAAATACGCCATCCAATGGTAAAAAAGTTCCCCACCTATAGTTTGTCTCAATTACAATTATTTATTTATGTTTATTAATTTAATGGGGTAATGGCTCAGTGGTTTCGAGTTGGTCTGTGGATCCTGAGGACCCCGGTGCGATTCCCACAGCCGACAAACAATTGTGGCAGTGTGCCACACCCAGTAATGGGTAGAAGTCGTGATGATATATTTATTTTTTTTAATTTATAAAAACCACCATTTGATTGACTTAGAAAGGGCGGCAAATTGGATACGACCGTAAGTATTGCCTGTCCCTATAAATATCCAAATACCAACATAAGGATGTATATTAAATTTTAATATAATTTTTGTGATACAATATTTTACATATTAAAATTGTATCGTAATGGCTCAGTGGTATCGAGTCGGCCTATGGATCCTGAGAACCCTGGTTCTATCCCCACAGCCGACAAACATTTTCACCAAATTAAAATTACCCCTGTGGCTTCCCCACCACTAACATCTTTGGGGGCCATGATTTTACGGTTGGTAACTGCACTTCACGCACATAAGTATAACACTAACCGAGATCTGCTTCAGAAGACTGCCACACCCAATAATGGATAAAAGGCGTGATATATTTATATTTATTTATTTAAATCCTGTTTGCAAAAAATACATTAAATATATCTTTACAGAATCATTACTACAAGAATCGTCCTAGTTTAAATTTATTATTAATTCATTTCATTTGACTATTTTATGAAAAATATACAAATATTTGTGACAAGTTTGATAATTTACGGTAAATTACGGTAATTTACGGTCACAGTATCACAACTGGATATTTTCATTTAGTTATCGCACATGAAGTGCATTTCGAATTTTTTTAGATAACTGTGATAACCTCAATTCAACTGGAAAAGCAATGATTGTTATTCAATAAAAATTGAACCTGCTATTTTTCAATTTCAAAGATACACAAGACATATTATTAGCCTAACAGAAAATAATCAATCATACTCGTAAAGGAAAGTTAAAGAAGTTCACCAGATTAAGTTCAAATAAGCAAACGGATGATTGCGGGAAACTTTATAAGATATTAGTTTTTCGTGTTGTATGCAAGAGAATTGAGTAAAATTTTAAAGAGCTAAACTCTAAAATGTTGTTAATACACAACTAAAATTTAAGGTGGTTCTATCATGACAGTCTCATACAAAAGTATAACTGACCTCAAAAGTTTACAAAAATAATTATTACATTTTTGTATGGTATAGGTTATTAACAGAATTAATATTTCGCTGCAAATATCGTATAATTAATAATAACATTGAATATATTAAATAAAACTATTTAACTAGTTTATGAAATTCAGTAACATACCAAAATTTTTGGAAGTGAATGTTTCATGCCAACCAATAGCAGTGTAAGATTTTACACAGCAGAAGCTATGACAACAAGGTTAGAACCACAAGCGGCATGATATTACTAGTCGGTACGAAACGTCACTGTATTATCGATACATCCTGTCGACAGTTCATAAGAAAAATGAGAAAAATGCACCAAAGCAATTATTATCAACTGTAACAACAATAAATAAATATAAAATGCTGTAATATATTTTTTTGTATTAAAATTAATATATTTTACTGATCGAAATAATAACTTTCATAGTTCTTGCTTTGTCATTCGTGCGACCATCTCTGTCTACGCCTGCGAGACCATCGCTGTTTACGCGTGCAACGATGCCGAGCATTTCTGACAGTTTCATTTAAAATCATAGAATATCCAACTTTCATCGGCAATTTCTTTGAAACTAATCCGGTAAGGCATGGATTTTTTAATTCTCATACCTTTATCTTTACATGATGTACTGTGTGTTAGTTTTTTGTGAAAAAATAACTACAATATATGAATTTATTACGCAGTAAGCTGCCTCGCGAGGTACAGTTCCTATAACGCCAATGCATTTTTGGTCGACTTTAACTTTACATTACTCAGCTCATCAAAGGTAAACTTTTTAAAAAAAATTGCATACTAGTGTAGAAACACATGAAAAATGACATATTTACCTTTCATTCAAATCCGGGTTAAATGCTTCCATGATAGTACCACCTTAAAGCCAATATTAAGAGTCTTTTTGTCCTCCTTATACGTAGTTAACTTCGGTTTTGAAATCCGTCCGCTAATCATTATTTCTGCTAATTATCTTATAAATTTTATTTTTTGTCCTTTAACTAAAGCTTCTCGTATTTTGGAAGAGTTACTTGTAAGATGTTTTGCAAAAATACAACTGTTATCGCAAATGAGGCGAAACGAGAATAATAATAGGAATAAAATAAAACGACTTTTGTTTTTTCCTTTGTTTGAACTTCTATCGTTACGGCGGAAAATGTTTGTTCATTTATCAGGAGGAAAACAAAACAGTAAATACAAACTTGTACAATTTACCAAATAACTACGGCCATGTATCAAAAATCAAGATTTTTTTTTTAGAATTTCAAAGGATTTTACTGATTCATGAGCAGATAGTATAGCAAGTAAAATTTTAAACGTGCATTAAAATGATTGAATTTTTGATTGAATGGAATGTGTGAAATTAATGTAAATTTTTGCATGTAGCAAGAACGAATGTTCTTTTGCTATTAAATTAATACTCAATATTTTTTAAACATAAATAATCAAAATGACCGAGATCTGCTTCGGCAGAGTGCCACACTCAGTAATGGGTAGAAGGCGTGATGATATATTTATATTTATTTATTTATTTAGTTACAGAACTATATTATATACAGGGTGGTCCATTTAAAGTGTTATCAGGAAATATCTCGGAAACTATAAATTTTACGCAAAAATGACCTAGACGAAAAACAATCGTACAAAAGGGGGCCATAATAACGAAATATTGGTTTTGTCCTAGATGGCGCTGTTGTCGCTAAATCATGGTCAACTCAATTTTTTTAAATGAAAACCCCTATTTTTTATTAAAGAATCTGATTCCTCATTAAAAAAAAGAAGAATTTATTTAGTTCACTTTTTCGTCAGCATGATAGATGACGCTGTAATCGCGAAAAATGATGTTGCTTTCGGACGTCCTGTATTAGAGCTTATGCGCGCGGCTGTGTGTGTGTGTGTGTGTATTATTTGAGTTTGTGTGCGTGTGAGTTTGTTAGTTTTTGTTTGTGTGCGTGCAAGCGCGTCCACTAACACGCACATCTAAAATCACAAATAGTCTCATTACATTCAATTGCCATTTTTATAAAATATGGTTCATCTGATTGTTTACATTCTGTCTAAAATCATATGGTGTAAATTTAAATTGCATTTTATTTTATATTTTAATTAAATTAAGCATAAGCTCTAATACAGGAACATCCGAAAGCAACATCATTTTTCGCGATTACAGCGTCATCTATCATGCTGACGAAAAAGTGAACTAAATAAATTCTTCTTTTTTTTTAACGAGGAATCTGATTCTTTAATAAAAAATAGGGGGTTTCATTTAAAAAAATTCAGTTGACCATGATTTAGCGACAACAGCGCCATCTAGGACAAAACCAATATTTCGTTATTATGGCCCCCTTTTGTACGATTGTTTTTCGTCTAGGTTATTTTTGCGTAAAATTTATAGTTTCCGAGATATTTCCTGATAACACTTTAAATGGACCAGCCTGTATAAACTAATAAAAAAAAACACTAAAACAATTAAATACAAGTGACAGCAATGATAACCTTATGGAGACCAAGTGAAAGTGCACCTTTGTCTCAAGTTTGACATATCGTGAGCAGCTCCATCTTGAAGTAGTTGATATCCCAATAGCGACTATATACACACATATTATACATTGCATCATTCATATGTATGAGTGAATATCAATAAATCCACATTTTTCTTCAATACAAAAGAATGTATTTTCTCAGCGATACCGTGATATACGATTCACTCCGATTCAAACGAATAATTTATTATTCTGTCAATAGGACATAATTTATTAACAGAGAAACCTCAGGTATTTTGTTTTTGTCAACTGAAAAAACATCAGCACCTTCCGGTATTTCAGCGAGGACCATTTTTTGCTGAATGCAATTTCACTGCAATGCGAAAAATTCAAAATATCGTAGTTTTATGTTGGAACTTTGTTGTATTTCTCATCAAACTCCGAATGGAGATTAAATTTTTTTGATGGTCGAGGATTTTGCTTCGCAAGGTAATTTTGCAGTGATGAACAGATGTTTTTTTCGAAACATACATACGTACAATCATGTTATATTGGGTGTTTCTATACCTATGTATAAGTTTTATAATTTTATATACTAATTAAATAAAATAAAATAAATATATCATCACACCTTCTCCCCATTACTGGGTGTGGCACTCTGCCGAAGCAGATCTTGGTAAGTGATATATTTTGCGCGTGAAGTGTTGTTACCAGTCGTCAAATCACGGCCCCCAAAGTTGTAAGTGGTGGAGGAGCCACAGGGGTAGTTTTTGAAATTATGAAAATTGTTTTTCGCCTGTGGGAATCGAACCAGAGTTCTCAGAATCCACAAGCCGACTTCATACCACTGAACTAGTTACCCCATTATATACTAATTATAGAACAAAAATAATTTTATGCACAACCAGGCCGAAATTCATGTGCTCTAGTCCGAAAAAGCGGGCTTAAACACTTGTTTTTGGCCCTAGGGCCATAAAAAAATAATTCCTATGGATACATAAATAAAATAATTAGGGTTCGTGCTACCCCATTTGACGGGATATAGCGTGAATGTATATATGTACATAAATAAAATGATATTTTTTTGTTTAGGTATTTGTAAACTTGATTTTACAAAATGCCATTTTGACATATAACCTATTTACATATTTTAATCTTTTGAACATATAATTAAATGTTATTTTGTTGTGCATAAAATATTGTATGTACCACGGGTGAAATTAGCGTTTCTGACCCTGAGCATGTTATTAGCCCTCGGCGCTTTGCGCCTTGTGCTAATAATCATGCCACGGGCCAGAAACGCCTGTTTTCACATTGGTACATAAATAATTATTTTGTACCAATAGTTATTTGAAAATAGGGTGGCTAGTTCAGTGGTATGAAGTCGGCCTGTGGATCCTGAGAACCCTGGTTCGATTCGCACAGGCGACAAACAATTTTGATAATTTCAAAAACTACCCCTGTGGCTCCTCCACCATTAACATCTTTGGGGGCCGTGATTTGACGACTGGTAACCTTGCGTGATGATATATTTATTTCATTTATTTTAGTTATTTGAAAATAAATTACATCTATTGAAATTTGTTTTTATTTTTTGCCATAATTATTTGTATTTAAGGTTGATATTCAAATATAGTTAATATCTACATTACAAAATTTAAAGTTTTTTCTAGTTTGCATCATCTAATAATACCTGGGATACCGTAATTGGCGGCTAGTATTAACATTTCATAATGAAAGTAGATATACCATTTATCGAAAATTTAAATTGCAGTTTTTTCACACCCAGATTGAATAAAATGCTTAATGATATATCAGTTAATGTATTTAATGTATTTTATTCAGCAAATTTATTTTGTACGTAAAATAATATAACTATCGGCGGAGCATAATTTCCTGACAGGAAATAAACAACGCGCATTAATCTGAAAATAAGTTATGAAGATTCATAAATTTTCCTCTGAAAATTTTCTTTGTTTCTTACATCAACTCATTAAGGAAAACTACTAGCACCGTTTATGAAAGCTATAAATTTCTTCGTGATACATAACGGCGCATTGAATTTTTCAGCTGCACCGCTGAAATATGGTTTACTGGACAGAAAAGTCAGTTATGTTTTTGCTTTGTTGTATTATCCCCTCATATTTCATTGTGAGGAAAAACAGAAATATTTGCTTTCAAAGGAAACCACGCCATTTTGCTGTTACTAACTTAGTTATACTGCTACGTAGAAACCGAGGAAAAGAAGAAGATAGTTCAGGGAACATTTCGTAAAATTAATTAAACAAAATAAGTATGATTTGATTATATGGAACGTATGTCGAATCAAAGATTAGTGAAACAGAATATGTTGGTGAAATAGATGGTGAGAGAATACATGGATGATCTAGGAATACGAGTAAAAGTAAAAGGACAAACAGGCCATCTTTTGTAAAATTAAAATAAATAAATAAATATATTATCACTCCTTCTACCCATTACTGGATGTGGCACTCTTCCGAAGCAGATCTCGGTAAGTGATATATTTTGCGCGTGATGTGCGGTTACCAGTCGTCAAATCACGGCCCCCGAAGATGTTAGTGATGGAGGAGCCACAGGGATAGTTTTTGAAATTATGAAAATTGTTTGTCGCCTGTGGGAATCGAACCAGGGTTCTCAGGATCCACAGGCCGACTTCATACCATGTAAGAAAATGTGTAATGTAAGTATGTCGAGGGTTAATAACATGCTCAGGGTCAGAAACGCAAATACATACAATATTTTATGCACAACAAAATAACATTTAATTATATGTTCAAAAGATTAAAATAAGTACATAGGATATATGTCAAAATGACATTTTGTAAAATGTCATTTTATTTATGTATCTATACGAATTATTTTTTTATGGCCCTAGGGCCAAAAAGAATTGTTTAAACCCTTCAACTTCAATTTCAGCCCGGTTCTGCATAAAATAGTTATTTTTATAACAAGGGCCGAAAAAGGTTAGTTACGTGCAAGTGTAGAATTTAGCACGAGGCTTGCCGAGTGCGGAAATCTGCACGAGCACGTAACCTTTGCAGCACGTGTTTTGAACAACATTTTTCTTACAATTGTGCGATTTAGAAAATCACTAAAATATTACCAGAATTTATAAAATTTTAATGATATTCCACGAGAACGGTGTTTTACGGCGTTGCTGTGGTGTGTTTGTTGATTGCTTGCACATTGTTCTACGTTATTTAAAAATATTTCACTAATTTCAAGGTAATTTCTTCCAAATCGTCTAGATTGGAATACTACACTGAGTGATTCTTCTTTATCATATACTCTTCAAAAGGTAATTGTTGGATCTATTCTTGACAATGACAATCAACCTGCTGCTGGTACTTCTAAAACCTCCGAAATTGTTGTCAATAATATTACTGTTAATAATATGAACAGGTACGGAACAAATCAATGTTTCTTTAATTTAATTAATTTAAATTGCTGTTATTTATATTTTCTTCTGAGAATTACGCCAGTATAAATTACTTTCCGCACTAGTGTTTCTTTGCTTACAGAAGCACACTTGGTCCGTATTAGTCTACTTTCCATACGTAACCAAGGCAATAATAGTTACGTAATAACAAAGAAATCGTATAGTTGTAGGAAAATATTATTTTCATTTCTTGTACCTAATTTCTAATATTTCTCAAACTATTATAAAATTTCGTTTGGCAACACTGCTATTGGTTGAAGGTTGATTGTGTTATCCTAACCACAGTTTAGAACTAGACAATATTTAAAAACCATTTGTACCTAAATAACATATCGAGTAGTAATGAAATAAGTAATATGTGTTTCAAATATTCTTGCCAATTCTGTATACAATGTTGTGTATAAAATAATAACCTCAAAATTATCATTTAATTATTAAAATTCTGTACAGTCGAATGTACAAAATTCTGCTTAATGTTACCCGTCGCCATCACGTTAACTGTTCGGCTATTCACGTTTATCCGGGGAAAAAATACGTAGGGACAAATTTATGTCAAATTGTATTTTGGAGTTTAAGTACATAAATTAAAAGTTTTCCCATTTCGTTCTGTGAAATGCAAAGGGAGTATGTTACCGTTAAAATATTATTACAGAGGAATGAACAAACAACAAAGTATAATAAAACACAAAATAAACGAACGTGTTTCTCTTCTGCTGTGTATTTTGATTTTGATTTGTTATATTTGAAAATAAATGTTTAATAATGTTAATAATGGAAACACAACATAAGTATCATAAATATAATTTTAATAAAATATGTGTTGGCTGCCGGCAGCCTTTTATTTATTTAATATTAATATTTAGTTTATATTTTCGTTTTTTAAAATAACTTTTTATCGGTTTTTCTCTTGAATTTTCCTTTTAATAAAGTAAAAAAATAAATATATCATCACGCCTTTTACCCACTACTGGGTGTGGCACTTTGCTGTAGCAGATCTCGGTAAGTGATATATTTATGCGCGTAAAGTACCGTTATTAGCTGTCAAATCTCGGCCACCAAAGATATTAGTGGAGGCAGAACAGGGGTAATTTGAATGTGGTGAAAATTTGTAGGTTGTGGGAATCGAATCCAGGATTTTCTTCTTTTAGTGTATTTCGTTTCTAGATTTTGGTACTGTCTAAGATAAAATAAATAAATAAATAAATATATCATCACGCCTTTTACCCATTATTGAATGTGGCACTCTGCCGAAGCAGATCTCGGTAAGTGATATATTTAGGCGCGTGAAGTACGGTTACCAGCCGTCAAATCACGGCCCCCAAAGTTGTTAGTGGTGGAGGATATTATATTAATTTAGAAGTTTATGTTTGGTTTTTATATACAGGGTGGTGAACGCAACTCACGAACATAGGGATTTAACATGTAAAATCACAATTTTGTAATTTCCTGCTTCTCTAATTATTTTAAGCAAAAAAGCTTCGAATAAAAGTTTTAGGGCGTAAAATTCTGCATCTAAGTCAATAAACAATATTAATTTTGCATGCTTCGTAACGGCACAAATTAAATCTGAAAATGACAAAAATATCCTCAAAACTATCGATAGCCATGGAATTGAAACAAAATTAAACAAATATTTGACATATAATCTGTCAAAATAATTTCTTTATTTATTATGTCATTTATTTTGACAGATAAAACGACAAACATTTGTTTAATTTTGTTTTATTTCCATGGCTATCAATAGTTTTCAGGCTATTTTTGTTATTTTCAGATGAAATTTGTGCCCTTACGAAGCATGCAAAATTAAGTTTGTTTATTGTATTAGATGCAGAATTTTATTCCCTAAAACTTTTATTTGAAGCTTTTTTGTTTAAAATAATTAGGGAAACAGTAAATTACAAAATTGTGATTTTACATGTTAAATCCCTATGTTCGAGAGTTGCGTTCACCACCCTGAATGTTACTGGCAAAGTATGAAATGCCCAGTAATAGGAGGAAGGCATTATAATATATTTATTTAAAAGTGTGTTTCCATGTTTTCAATAATTGCTATCTACCAAAATGGCGGACTCCTGTAGAGCACTTAAATTATAATGTGCTTCCCTATTTTTAGATCAATGATTAAACTTATCCCAATGGATAATGGAATACACTGAAGAATATATTGCTATCTGCAAATGCAGAGCTTTACCACCCCACATAGAATAAAGCATTAAAGTAACGAGCGTGATAATAAATTTTAGAAATTATTATTCGGTGATGCGTGTCAGTTTTAAACAAAAATGCGCTGTTGCCAGATAGGGCACGAACTGGCAGTAAATAAAATCGAATTAAACGCCCTTCAATAAAACGCAGACAGCGTAATTCTGATTAATTGATAAACAATGGAATTTCGCTGACAGAATCGGATCAAGGCACAGTTGAAAAACAAGAGAATGGAAAGCATTTGTTGTGTAAAATATGCGATTATGTACTCCGAAGTTTTAAAAGTGCTAACTAAATAAAAAAATTGTTTCCAAATTTTGAGCGTGAATTTATTTTGGTTTGACCTTTTTAAATTGAATTTCAGGATTTTGTGATAAGTTGAAGTCGAATAAAGACAATATAACTTTATAATAAAACTTTTATTCCACATTTTTATCAATTTCTTTCTATGTTAAAGAGCAATGTATATAGTTTTAAAGAACTTTCATACAAACTCGGGCAGGGTGAAAAATCCTTGAAAAATCAAACAGATGGCGCCACAATCGCAAATCTCATGTGACATTTGTGATGTACCATCTTTAACTAAAACGCATTAAAATTTTCAGACTGATATGTCATTCAGTTCTGTTTTGACATCCATCGAAAGCAAGCAACCTTAATGATTTTTGAAAACATGGAAAAAAGTGAATTTCGCGTCTTGATTAAACATTATTTCTTGCGCGAAAAAAACATTACACAAACCAAAGCATCGCTTGTTAAACATTATGGGAACTCCTCACCATCGATTGGAACGTTTCAAAAGTGGTTTACTGATTTTCGTTGTGTTAGTACGACCACAAAGGACGCCGAACGTTCTAGTCGTCCAATTGAGTTTACAACGCCAGAAATCGTCGATAAAATCCATGGTATGATATTGGACGATCGGCGAGTTAAAGTGCGCGAGATTTCTGAGGCTATGAGCATTTCAACCGAACGGGTACGGAACATTTTGCATAAATTTTTGGATATGAGAAAGCTATCTGCCAGATGGTACCGCATTGTGGACAACGCACCGGCGCACAGGTCCGCAGCCACAATGGCAAAATTGCATGAATTGCGCTACGAATTGGTTCGTCATCCACCATATTCTGCAGATTTGGCCCCCTGCTATTTTTATCTATTTCCAAACTTGAAGAAATGGCTCGGCGGAAAGAAATTTGCCTCCAATGATGAGGTCATCGCTGAGACAAACGCCTATTTTGAAGGATTGCCAAAATCGTATTATTTGGAAGGGATCGAAAAATTAGAAAAACGTTGGACGAAGTGTATCGAGCTACAAGGAGATTATGTTGAGAAATAAAATATGTTTTGACCAAATAAATCATTTCTTGATTCATTTTTCAGGGACTTTTCACCCTACCCTCGTATATCCATACATATTGCGTAGCACGAATGCATGAAAAAATATTTATTCATATATCATAATACGTTTTTTAAATAATTCTGAACGTGGCTTTTGTTTTATTGTTAAATTAAGTCTTTAAGTTTTAGTTTAATTTTCTTCAACTAAAATATTTTTTAATTATCGGTCGAAAATTTGTCTGATAAATAATAGTATATTATATACCAAGGGGCTAAAGTACATGATTAATCCTGAGGATGAATAAATGAAAAAGCTCAATAAAATAAAATGTAATATTGTGTTCCTACAAAAAGTTCTACTATTTTTGAAATAGAATTTTTACGATTTTATGTTATTTTGTTATCTACATAAATAATCTATTTTATTATGAAAACTTGGAGTGCATAATATTATCTATCGTTTTCCTCTAATTTCTTATTCATTAAGCGACTTCTAGAGGAGTCGCGACCCTTAGGTTCAGAACCACTTCTTTATATGACACATACCTGTCATATTTGCGCATGTGCATTACAGGTGTGATGAAAATATTTGATAATTAGCTGTCAGACTTAGTTAGACAAAGTTCTAAGCTTTTCCGTAACTAAAGAGGTTGTACAACGTTGCTTTTGACATCTATGTTATTAACTTTTTGTCGCCAACAAGGAATTTGCCCTCTAATTGTTGTGACAACTTTGTCAGGGATTAGTGTTTTATATGGAGGAAAACTTTGTTATTTGACAACAACGAACTATGACTGAAATAATTACCACAAAATGGATACAAAGCCTCTTTTATTAATAAAACATTTATGTTAATTTTGATTTACGATAAAAAGTTGAAACAGTTATATTGTTTGTTATAGTTATTTGTTTAATTATTTTTCATTTGTTTTGCGTAGTATAAATACAATTTTTGGTTATAGGAAAATGTTTACAGGTAAATATTATTGGAAGATATGAAATATTAATTTTGTCGCAAATATGATTGATTATGACGTATATTAAAAAAGTTTTTGAACATCTTCGAAGTAGTAGCTATAATAATACTGTCAAGAATTTCTTGCGATTGAAATGACTTTAAATTAGTTTTATTCAGAAGTAATAGCACAAGACCCCCTGATTTTATCCATAAACTATTTACCTTTTTTTTTGCTCCGCAACAGACATGATAGTTAGAGAGCTAGGGTGCAAAATGATGTCTCATTTATTCCAGTGACACAAATGGATTTTTTCATAGATTATGTTATGATAAACATGAAAAAAGAAAAATTAGATTTGGGAACGGGTGACGACTATAGATGGCGTCGATGTGAATGCGCCGATTTTAAGGGTGGCTATTGACATATTTTTTACAGGCTAATTTTCAGTTCAAATTATAGACTTTGGTATAATTAAATAATAAAAATGATAGGCAGAAGTTTTGGCCGGTGACGCTTGTGCGACAAAACCGGTCAAAGTAAGAAATTTTTATGGTATCGTGTGATATATTACTACTTGTTCACGACGAATATATGACAAAAAAATTATTGATAGAAATTATTGCTGGTTGCTCATTTGTGATAGAAGCTCTGAAAGTGGACTGGTGTAGGCATCAACAACCACTCTTAAAACCTACGTATTCACATCGACGCCATCTATAGTTTCCACCCGTTCCCAAATCTAATTTTCTTTTTATCATGTTTATTTTGACATAATCTATTAAAAAATCCATTTCTGTCACTGGATGAGATATCTTTTTGCACCCTAGCTCTCTAACTATGGGAGCAAACTGCATGGTAAATCCTCCCGAGTCCGTAGATGATTATTTTTTGACTTAGCTGTTAAGGTCGATTCATCCAACTTAAAAGATTTTGAACTAGGTCCATATCGATTGATTATTTATGAATGTATTCTTGGAAGTTGTTTCCAAAATTTGTTGGTGTATTTCTGCATCTAAAATGGAACTAAATCGATTTTTTTCACACATTTTACTTGACGCGTTGACAGTTTTAAATAATTATTTGACAACTACCTATCATTTGTCACAAACAAAAAAAGCATATACAGAGATTATTCCCGGGAATAATCACAAGAGCTTTATTCTCAGTATAATAATGACAGGATTGGTTAAAACGCAGACACGTGACATACAATGAAGCATTTCATGGGTTTTGAGAAACGTCAAAAAATAATCAGTATAAAACTCTCCTTATTAATGTTGTTACTACACAAGTACGCATTTAACTTGTTATTATTTTAGTGTAGCATGTGCACTATAGTTTATCAAACGCATAACCTAATAAAACACGTTTCACGCAAACTTTTTCCGCATTCACGTCATCCATCATTTTGAATAAACCACTTTTTTTAATTCCGTATCTTCGTTAAACAGTCGTGTTATTATAGCGGGTCATAAACCTTTTTAAAATAGTGATTCTGTATGCAAATACTCGTGGTAACTTTTAATCTGAACTAAATGGGCACGAGAAATATGGAACAGAGCGATTTTACGTGAATAAGTAATATTTAAAACTAGTGTACTTATGCGCAGAGAAAGATAACGCTGTTTGTTTTCCTTTTGATAATATTACTCAATTATAAATGCAAAGGATCTATATCGTTACCCTGTGTTACAGTGAAACAGAATGTATAAAAACTTCGTTACTTATTTATACCTTTTGCTTGCTATATTGCTCATATCTTCATCTGTGAAGTGAATAATAAATCATTACAATTTTTCATTAGACTACTTCGGTCGGCAAAAGTTATCGACACATATTTGAAAATATTATATAAAAAAATAAATAAATATATCTTTACGCCTCCTATCCATTACTGGGTGTGGCACTCTGCCGAAGCAGATCTCGGTAAGTGATATATTTTGCGCGTCAAGTGCAGTTACCAGTCGTCAGATCACGGCCCTCAAAGATGTTAGTGGCGAGGGAGCCACAGGGGTAGTTTTAAAATGGTGAAAATTGTTTGTCGCCTGTGAGAATCGAACCAGGGTTCTCAGGATCCACAGGCCGACTTGATACCACGGAAGCTAGCTACCCCTATAAAATCTTATTTTAAATAAAATAAATAAATATATCATCACGCCTTCTGCCCATTACTGGGTGTGGCACTCTGCCGAAGCAGATCTCGGTAAGTGATATATTTTGCGCGTGAAGTGTTGTTACCAGTCGTCAAATCACGGCCCCCAAAGATGTTAGTGGTGAAGGAGCCACAGGGGTAGTTTTTGAAATTATGAAAATTATTTGTCGCCTGTGGGAATCGAACCAGGGTTCTTAGGATCCACAGGCTGACTTCATATCACTGAGCTAGCCACCCCATAAAATTTTTATGTATATTAAATGAGTATACAGAGATTGAAGAAATTCGTTGGCAATTTTGTTGTTTTTTTTTTTCAAATAAAAGAAAGAAAAAATACAGTTTTCAAATAAAAGAAAGAAAAAAATTACAGTTTATAGAAGTAGTTCAAAAGTGTTCAACATTTTTATGCACATTCTACTGTTGTGTGTGGAACGAGTTATTATAACAATTGTTGACTACTTTCATGTCTCTTCTAGATGACAGATTTTTCATAAAATTTTTGTCTTGGTCGCTTTAGTAATCTAGGATAGTGGTACGCAATATATGGATCGCAATTCGCGATCCCCTGGGTTTGGAAAAATTGTTCAGAGTCACGATATTTTTAACAAATTCTCCTAGTGGATAATAATAAATAAAATATAAATAAATACATCATCACGCCTCCTACACGTTTGTTATAGAATTTAAGTTTTAAATTTTTGCAAAACTTATATTTCAATAGAAGACTTTCGTCTTGAAGTGGTGTTATCAGCCGTCTAATCTCGACATCTACAAATGTTAGTGGAGGGTCTGTAAAATACATTTATCACAACTCTCATTATAGTACCTTGGAAAATTAATGGATAGTAAACTTCAAGAAAAAATAAAAAATCGGGTGAATAACCGAACGCGTAAAGAATTGATGTGTCACTCAAGGATTCTAGATTCTAGCCTGTCAATAGAAAGAATATTTTTCATCCTTAAAATGACTGCCGTGTCTCAGTCCCATAGCTCACTTTTCACTAACGTCTTTGCAGTGAGGTTACGGATATTTGACGACTGGTAGCCGCACTTCACGCGAGATATATGTCTACTACTCAAGTGAAAGTGAAATCTGATTTAGAAGAGATGTCATCCTCGGAAATTGAGTAAGGACTAGATGGCATATATTTATTTCCTTCGTTATCTGATTTGAATATATGTATAATATATCGCGGTGAAACAAATTTTCAAAATTTCTGTTTAGAATTTTGAACTACAATATCGCAGAAATTATAATACAGAATATTACAATTGGTTATTATTATTATTACGGGGTGGCTAGCTCAGTGGTATGAAGTCGGCCTGTGGATCCTGAGAACCCTGGTTCGATTCCCACAGGCGACAAACAATTTTCATAATTTCAAAAGCTACTCCTGTGGCTCCTCCACCACTTACATCTTTGGGGACCGTGATTTGACAACTGGTAACCGCACTTCACGTGCAAAATATATCACTTACCGAGATCTGCTTCGGCAGAGTGCCACACCCAGTAATGGGTAGAAGGCGTGATGATATATTTATTAATTTTATAATTATTGATTAAATAAAACGGTTTCAGAACAAATAGTATATATAATACGTCAGAAAAGTGTTTTTACTTTCCTGACATACGTAATATACTAATATTGTGTAAAATGTGAAATAGCGTAAAATCTACTCTTCCAGAGGTTATATCTCAAAAACTAAGCAAGATATGAAGATGCGCTCAACGGTATTGAATTCCTCGTGTCCGAATTAACTTGTACACGTATTTTCAGCAATTTTTTTATTTTTGATATTTTGACCTAAATTTTTGATATACACATATTTCTAAGGCCAATATCTTCAAAACTAAAAGAGATACTAACTCAGAGATTTCTCCATTGGATTCTGTGCGTCGAAATACGTATGTATGTAAATTTTTAGTAAAATATTCGGATGAGGAAGATTTTTAGAGCAATAAGTCTGAAAATGGCTTAAAATCGAAAAATTCTTGAGGGGTACCCCTTAAGAAATTTTCAAAAAATCAAAATCGCTGAAAATATGTTTATAAGGTAATTCAAACACGAGAAATTCAATGCCATTGAGCAAATTTTCATATCTTGTTTAGTTTTTGAGATATGGCCTTCGAAAAAGTAAAATTTTGCATAAATTTCATCTCGTTTTGACCATTTTCAGCTAACTGCCCAATATGTCAAAAACTAGCCTAGATACGGGCCTGGAAAATACATCATTGTATTCCTCATAATTTTCTGCATAAATGTATATATTTTTATTGATATAACTTGACGGATAAATTTTTTATTACAATATAAAACATGCTCAAATTTTAAAATTTATGATTTGTCAAATAAAATTAACCCTATGACTCCCCCTTCACTAACAACTTTGCAGGCCGTGATTTGACAGCTAATAACCGCACTTTACTTATCGAGATCTACTACGGCAGGATGTCACACCCAGTAATGGGTAAAAGACGTAATGACATTTTTTCATATCGTATTTATATACTTTTATTTGAGAATTTTAATTAAAATAATAATGCTAAAATTTTAAGGTGGTACCACTGACAGATGAATAAACTTTTGAAATTAATTTATTTTGACTTTTATTGGTTAGATTCAAACTCATAATTATCTAGGTTATGTTATGAAACAAAATATTTTTAATTTTTAATAAAGTAGTACTTTGCAGTATAATGTAATTATTTTATTATAAACAATCAATAAATACAATAATGATATCTAAAGTGATAGATTATGTTTGATATTTTTACAACTAGACAACTCAACAACTTCTCAAAAAATATCCCTAAAAACAGTTGTTTTTGGCAAAAACAGTTATACAAAAATCACTTTGTAAACGATATGGGAAAATGATATTGTAAAAATTTTTGGAATATTTTTTGTTTCACATTTTTAATAAATTTTCATTTATAATAATAAAAAATATATATATCATCACGCCTTCTACCCATTACTGGGTGTGGCACTCTGCCGAAGCAGATCTCTGTAAGTGATATATTTTGCACGTGAAGTGCGGTTACCAGTCGTTAAATCACGGCCCCCAAAGATGTTAGTGGTGAAGGAGTCACATGGGTAGCTTTTGAAATTATGAAAATTGTTTGTCGCCTGTGGGAATCGAACCAGGGTTCTCAGGATCCACAGGCCGACTTCATACCACTGAGCTAGCCATCCCATAATAATTTTCATTTAATTTTACATATTAAACATCTGTAGGTAAACTTATTTGACGGGTGGTAATTACACTTGATTCCTGATTGCGATTCACTAAATATGTATTTCCGTTCTAGGAAATAATTTTGTTTATAGTGTTGCTATACAAATGAAGATTTGCACCCTAAAAATATAGAATTTAATTCAGATTCACGATAAATTTATATCAGTGCGTTAAACTACTACCCCAGTGTCATAAAGCTGTCAATCATTTTTAAATTGAATCATTCAGATATATGTCATTAAAATGTCAGCAATTAAATAATTAAATTCATTAAAATTTCCTATGTACCATATTTTATTTTAATTCAAAATATGCAAAAGTAATTAATTTATATTCAGGTGCAGAGTATTTTTATTAAACTGGTGATTAACTGCCCTTTTGACGTTATTTATTTTGTCGAAAATGCCCAACAGTGCCATGCATAAAATATCATATTTTTATGTAAATAATTGAATGTTATGTTTGACACGTACAATATATAGTTTGCTATCAAAATGAATTTGAATAATCTATCAAAACAAATAATTCTTTTAGTATTTTAAAAATGCAAAATACATTTTACGTGTTTCAAATGTAAAAGCATAACATTTTCTATTTCGAAATTTTATAGTAGATATTTTACAGGCCTTCTTTATTGCTGAATATTCGTTTTCTTTCAATTCAAAGTCTTCAATTTCTCAAATATTCCAATAAATTTTCGACGGTACAGTTTTTTTTTATTATAATATATATTTGCTCAATATTCGTTTCAGTTATAAAGCACACGTACTCTCAATAAATATTCAATGCATTTTAAATTCATTTACCGTTCATTTTTACTATTTTCACTTTATAATCTTCCATCCTATAATAGGTTCGCTTATAAGGCGAAAGTTCTATCTAGCAGACTACGGTTGCCCGTTATTAATTAAAAGCAGTTGTTACTTAATCATTAACGCTGTTGTGTAATATTCACTGTTTTCAACTTTTATAATAAATAAATTTTTACAATACTTGTACTGCAAGTTACATTTTAATAACAAAATTTTAACACAATAAGTGAAACTTCTATTGCACAGTGGTTTACATGTCAAGGTCCTGTTTATTTTGACAACAATTTGACAGCTGTTTCCTTCTATTTGTGCAAGTATTGTAAAAAATAGCTTACTAACCTCGAACTGTAAGTGTGTTTTTAGGTCGCGAATGTATAGGAAAGCTCGACCTTTCGGACCTCGATTTCCCAAACTACATTCTTGACCTAAAAATTGTCACTTATAATTTATGTTACTTAATATAGTATTTCACCACATTAAAATTAGCTCTGTGGCTCCCCATCCACTAACATCTTTGGGAGCCGTAATTTTGACGGTTGTTAACCGTACTTCACGCGCATAAGTACATTACTTACCAAGATCTGCTTCGGCAGAGTACCACACCCTGTAATGAGTAAAAGGCGTGATGATATATTTATTTATTTATATATTACAATTTTTTCTAAGTTCATTTGAAATATTAATAGTTAATTTAACTTCGTAAGACAAATCAATTAATAAACTTCATCTTAAACAAAATTTTAATGAACAAACAACTAATTAGCTACAATTGTTGTTTTATTCTTAAGAGTTTGCATGTTACTTCTACGAGTTTATCCTTATATATAACGTGCTGTAAACTTTATGAAGAAATGCAATTTTGCACGGATGTCATTAAAATTTGCAATATTACTGCATTCTTCTGTTGAAAACATTACTAAACTCTACAACCACGGAATATAAAATCGTATGAATGTGTATTTCGAATTTATTTGGAACATATATTACATCGCTACGTACTGTACTTGACATTATTTATTTGTTTTCATGTAGGTTAAACTTCTTCGTCTTCGTAATTTTTCATTTTTAAATCTAAATTTATATGTAAAACAAAGAGTACCACTTGAAGATGAATATAAATAAGAATAACACTACTTTAAAAGATATACATATAATTTTGTTTACAAAACCTGGGCTGTAAGTTCAGTTGCGTACCTTTGAGGGAGGTGGGGCCGGGGCGGTGGGTGTGGTCCGCGCCGGGCAGCACATATTTTGGCACACGCGCACACGCACACAAACACACACGCACACGCACACGCACACAAACACACACGCACACAAACACACACACACGCACACACAGAAGACGCACACGCAGATGTTAACGCAAACGTTCACGCACACACCATTTTGGCTGATGGCAATATGGAACGATACTCCACAACAATTAATACGCTCGTGCGTTTTCTGTGGGGGGAGTGTGTTTGTGTGTGTGTTTGTGTGTGTTGAGTTTGTGCGTGCGTGCGTTTGAGTGTCCGTATGTGTTCGAGTGTCTACGTACTACGGACAATTGAATGCCAACCTCTGCAAATGTCTCATTTTCTTCAAAAAATCATAACTTTTTAAAAAATCATTTGATTTTGATGCAGTTTTGCGTTCGAGTAACAAAAATGTCCATATTTTCATTGTCTGTAGACAGATTTGTCAATTGACGGCTGATTATTCCCATAGAAAGCTTGGAAAATCACCTTTTTTTTCAGGAAAAAAGTGGTTCTCGTTTGGAGGTGGCGGGGGGAAGGAAAAGGGAGGTTAGTCAAAATCAATTCACAGCTTTTCAAAGACTAGACTTTGGGCGACTTCGGACAAAAAATTGCATCCAATTTGTTTCAAAACTGACAAACTGACAAGGGTTTGAAAAGTGACGTTTTTTTGGGATTTTTTGGGTGACCGGTTTTATTTTTGAGCAGTGTACAATACTTGCACAAATAGAAGGAAAAGAAAAATAGATTTCAAAATTGGCAGTTGTCAAATTGTTTTTAAAATAAACAGGACCTTGATATGTAATGCCCACTGTGGATAGTAAGTAAATAGTCCTGATGTAACCATGGAAACTACTGTGAAATAAAAGTTCCACTTACTGTGTTTAAATTTGTTATAAATAGGTAACTTACAGTACAAGAATTGTATAAACTTATTTTTACTTTTCGTGTTGTGTAAAAAACTTGCACATTTCCCAACGGAAAATAAATTAAATACTTTAAGTCAATAAACAAAATTTAATTCAAGTTATAATTACATATTTACTATTAATTAATACTTGTTTATCATTAAATAATGTTAGCAATAATTAGTACATTAATAACTTTGAGCATAATTCAAATTATATCTAATTTTGTCATATACGAAATTAAATTCATGAAACAACATTAAAATTACTCGAATATGCTAACTACTCTCCAATTAACAATTATGATAATTAGAGGAACGTTGTAATAATACATGAGGTGTTTACGGCATTGATGTAATTTCTGTAATCGTTGGAGACTCGTTATATGCTACACATGTGCTCATATCATGTTGTGCGCCTGGATTCCCTCCGGCAACCAGTAATACGCGTTTGCCAAGCAGGTGATAGGCATATCGCAACCAAGTTTCCGAGACATGATGACGTCATGATGTTGACGTTTTAGAAAGGAGCTGTCTCCCTAAACTACTATGGTATAATTAGTGTCAGGAGTGTGATGTCACTATAGGCTTATCAATATAATAGTGTACCTTCTATTCTGTAATAGGTAGGGTCGTTGACTTTCACCAAAGTTTGAATTTCTGAACGTTCGAACATTTGAATGTTTTGAACTTCGTCAGAAAATCTTCGAACTTTCGAATTTTTTGCCACTGAATTAACGCCATCTGTCATCTCCCAACACGCTCACGCATAATTCTCGTAAAGTCGGCCACGAATTAAATAATAAACTCAGCGAAGTTCCTACAAAAACTCTGCAAGATTAGGCGTCTTAATTAAGATATCTATTCTCTTACTGCCCATCTAAATGCTGTGGACTTTTAGTAAAACGTTTTAAAATGACAATAAAAAGGATACAAAAAGTCTTAAATAATACGTTTTTGACAGTGTAGCGAAATTTTTAGTCTAAATTGAATTAATTTGGCAAATAATAATAATTAATAATAATTACTTACGAATTAATATAAAACTCTGCACATGAGTTTATTCTGAAAATAATTCATATCAAAATGTCGTATTCTGGTTAAGATCCAGATTCATGCAAAAAAACTCTCAGATAGACATAAATTTCTAAAATATTTTTTTTTACATAATATGAATACAAATACACATAACAAATAGACAAAAAGATATTTAAATTTGTGAAATAAATTACTAGCCTTTGGGTCTGGGTTTGAATTGAAGAAGAAGGACAATTTTCGAATAACTCTTCCATAAATTGACACCATTTCTTCAATAAATTCAGATTTGCAGCTTTTATTTTCTAATATTTTGTGTCTGTGTATACTTAATAAACATAGATTACTCAATCGCTACGATAGGGAATATGTCGCTAGCTGGCCATAAGAATACTGCTGGACAGTTTCAGCTTGAATTGATTATCTTTAAACTTATAATTTAATTTTTATTTAATTCATATATATATATATACTCTCGAACATAGGATTTTAACATGTAAAATCATATTGATTTAATATCCAGCTTCACAATTATTTAAAACAAAAAAGCTGTACATAAAAGTTTTAGGGCATAAAATACGAAATTAATTTTGCATGCTTTGTAACGGCACAAATTAGAACTGAAAATGACTAAAATTGTCTCAAAACTATCGATAGCTATGAAATTGAAACAAAATTAAACAAATGTTTGACGATCAATCTGTCAAAACTAACAAAATAAATTCTTTATTTATTGTTTCATTTATTTTGACAGATAAAACGTCAAACATTTGTTTAATTTTGTTTCAATTTCATGCCTATCGATAGTTTTGAGGCAATTTTCGTCATTTTCAAATCTAATTTGTGTCGTTACAAAGTATGTGACATTAATTTTTTTTATTGGTTCAGATGCAGAATTTTAAGCCCTAAATCTTTTATTTCAAGCTTTTTTGCTTAAAATATTTAGGGAAGCAGGAAATTACAAAATTATAATTTTACATGTTAAAGTCCTATGTTCGAGAGTCGTGGTTATCACCCTAGTTAAAATTGTATATTTTCTGGTATCAAACCTTTCGAACGTTTAGATATTGTTTTAAAGAAAAATAATTTAAATAAAAATACGCAGAATAATTACGCATTAATTTTGTTTGAAGTGTTCTTTACAAAAATAATTTGTAAACGAATATATACAATACGAAATATTAAAGTTCTTTTTATAATTTAAGCAACCAAACGATAAAAAAGCGACTTTGGTTTCAATTTATGAATATCGATTCCGTTTACATTTCATTATATTATCTAAAATACAAACATGAATCCGCATCATTCAATTACAAACTTGTTTCAACATCGAACATTTGATATCAAATACAAGCATTTCCTTGCTCACATACTCACCCAAATGAATTGTTTGTTGGATTCAATAAATTTACCCTGAAAATGACCACATTTCACTAGCAATATTATAATAACTTATTTTCTACATTTACTAAAACAGGCATTGTTGTGTATTCTGCAAAATTAATATTAAATTTAGCCTGGAACACAAAGTTATTACATTACATAAACAAATGAATATGTAAATAAATTTCGCGTGGCAGACAATGGAACAATATTTTGGAAACTATTTGTTCTTGTTTGAAAAATAAAAGAAAAACGTTGGTGTTGATTCCCAGTGGTTGTCTTAAACTGTTGGCAGTATTTCAACTTTGGGATATTTTTTGCTGGTGGAAACCATTTCTATTTTTCTATTGTTCACCCGACACTTGTTTTTGCGTCTCTTTTGAAAGAATTATGAGTTATCTTCAAACCTATATCAAACATTTCTTTCCACATCTTTAGATGCTGTTATCTTTACTGTTTTTCATGAATATCGTTCACCCAGATAAATAAAATTGATATATCATAAATTACAGCAAAGCTAGATGCATGTTTTGCTAGAATAATGATTTAGTGAGTAAATAAACCCTGTACTACACTTAGAAATATTACGTAGTATAATATAAAAATAAAATTATTTTTTATGAATAATAATATTTTTTATTATAGCTGCACAATAATCTTTGTTTAACAAACTAAAAACCTTGCGAAAACGCAACAATAAATTACGCCGTGTTTGAAGTTGCTTAGCAACAACAAAATTATTTTGCTCTTTACATTCATTACCAGTCGTCAAGTTACGACCTCAAAGGTTTTTAGTGGAGGGGGAGCCACAGGAATAATTTGTCGGTTGTGAGAATCGAACCCGGGTTCGTAAATACACAAGCCGACTCGATATCACTGAGCCATCTATCCTAAAATTTATTTAAGTTATATTATATACAATTAATATAAAATTTTAACTTTTTAATAATTCAATTAAACTACAAATATTTCTGTTCAGCATTACTAAATTTTTAAATGCTCTTTATAGCTTTATAGTTTAAATTTTAACTACATTTAAGAAATTACACTAGTAATTAGAGAAGTAAATTTTTTATAATTAATTAATTTATAGGATAGGTAGTTCAGTAGTACGATGTAGGACTGTGAATTTGAGAACCCGGGTTCGATTCCCACAACCGACAAACAATTTTCACCATATTACAATTACCTCCCTCTTCACTAAATATTTTAGGGGTCATGATTTGACAGCTAGTAACAGCACTTCACGCGCATAAATATATCACTCATCAAGATCGGCTACGGGACATGATAATTATGTTATTAATTAATTTTGTTTAGTAGGAGCTAATACTATTATTTAAAATACCTATTAATGTTATTAAGGCCGTGAATTGATTGCCAGTATTCACATTTAATGCGTCATAGTCAGAGCTGGGCAAGCTACTTAAAAAAGTAGCTAAGCTACAGCTACAGCTATTCTTTAAAAAAGTAGCTAAGCTACAGCTATAAGCTATATTTTGTAAAATATAGCTAAGCTACAGCTAAAAGCTTTAGTTAAAGTAGCTGTTAAATTTTAAAGCTACTTTTTTAAATTATTGTGAAATAATTAAATTTGCCATTGTCATATGATCAGTCTTTGGATATAATGACTGTTAATTTACTATTACGTACATAAATATCAAAAATAGCAAATACCATCTGGCACCTATTGTGTATTTTTGCGTATTAGAGCCAGTTAGAACCGGCAAGAAATAATTATTTTATGTGGGTTTAGCTTGTACGCATGCGTACTTTGTTGACCTTCTGCTTAAAAAGTAGCTTTAAGTTATAAAAAGTAGTTTTAAGCTACAAAAAGTAGCTTTAAAAGTAGCTTCAGTTGTTATTTTTAAGCTAATAGAAAAAAAAGTAGCTAGCTACACGCTACAGCTATATTTTTTCACAGTTAGCTAAGCTACAGCTAAGGTAAATGTAGCTAAGCTACAAAAGTAGCTAGCTACTGCCCAGCTCTGGTCATAGTATTATCTGCTATAGCCAAGTGCCACCATCAGAATAGGAAAAGTAACGTGTTGATATTACCTCCATGTTGGTTTTTGTGTTTTAAAAAAAGATTTAAGAAAATACATTTACGCATGAATGACAGAAAATTATTTGCAGCGTATCACATTTTTCAACGCATTTTGTTTTTATTTCATTTCACAATTCATTTATTACTAACAAGCTGTCATTATATGCATCCAATTGAAAAATTAGTTCAATCGAATTCCTGTCATTTTCACAAAGTTAAATAAATACACAATTCCAATTTATTAAACTGATATTACTGACAGATAATTCTTGTATCCTAAATGTTTTTCAATGCAGTAAATTCACCACAACAAAAAAAAAAACGCAATAAAATACTTTTCAAAAGCCAATATCAGTATTTTCTGATATCTACGAACATTTCATTCTTGAAAAGACTAACAAAAACCAGAAAAAAATTATAAAATAGAATTCATTTAACAATAAAAATTCCATCCGAGGAAAAAACACAATACCTGTGTTGTCAACCGACTTTCACTTATTTTTATATCAAA
Source organism: Pterostichus madidus (assembly GCA_911728475.2). NCBI lineage: Eukaryota > Metazoa > Arthropoda > Insecta > Coleoptera > Carabidae > Pterostichus > Pterostichus madidus. The sequence goes on along the minus strand of OU452308.1, from coordinate 35,055,146 downwards.
ACCGTTCACAAATCTCTGTAAAGCCTGCCCTGTTCATGTATTTCCGTCCCTTCGATAACGTCTGTCGATAAGTGGTCTATAGTCGTCGTGTCTACCCTATGTTAGAAGGTCTTGCTATAGCATTCAACTATCTGCGCGGTATTGTGATCGAAGTGAACTCTGGAAGGATATTTCAGCCCTCGCGATGGAATAATGAGGTTATGCCGACCTTGAAGGGTGGTGGGTGATTGTCATAGAAGGGAGTTTGGTTGTAAGATGGGTTTGATTTTGGTGTTTTGGATGGTGTTAGTAGTAATAGGGGAAACTGAAAGATGATATCTGTCTTGAGGTGTTCAATGAACTAATTAGGAATTTGATGCATTTAATAGCGATTTTTATAACAAGTTCCGAAAAAGGCTTGTTACGTACAAGTGCAGAAATCTGCACGCGCACGTAACCTTTTTCGGTACGTGTTATAAACAACATTTTTCCTACAACTATGCGATTTAGAAAATCATTAAAATATCAAAATTTATAAACTTTTAATGATATTACATGAGAACGATGTTTTACGGCGTTGCTATGGTTTGTTTGTTGATTGCTTGCACATTGTTCTACGTTATTTAAAAATATTTCACTAATTTGAAGACAATTTCTTCAAAATCGTCTAGATTGGAATACAACACTGAGTGATTCTTCTTTATCATAAACACCTTCAAAGATAATTGCAGCTCCGGATCATGCTATGTTGCATCTATTTTCGACAATGACAATCAACCTGCTGCTGGTACTTCTAAAGCCTCTGAAATTGTTGTCAATAATATTACTGTTAATAATATGAACAGGTACGGAAGAAATCAATGTTTCTTTAGACAGTACAAAAGTTTCCACTTCACATTATGTCAATATAAGCAACTGTAACAACTGTGTTAATAATATACACAAACAATAAATATTATGTATTTCACTTACTCTCAAAATAAAACCATTTATCAATATATTTTACTTTGTTCGGTTCTTTTTATTAGTTGTGTACAGATTAGATATACTGCAATTTAAGATTATGTTTATAAACGTCAAAATATACTACTGCATATTTACTAGCGCTGGCTCACTGCATCTTCTTCTTCTATAAGCGTCTGTGCCCAAAATATGAATTCCGCGCTTGGCGCGAAATTTAAATCGCTCCCAAAAAAACTTTTTTTACAGTTGCGTAATGAAGCACTTTCCGCACTAGTGTTTCTTTGCTTACAGAAACGCACTTGGTCTGCATTTGTCTCCTTTCCACCCGTAACCAAGGCAATAATAGTTACGTAATAACAAAGAAATCGCACAGTTGTAGGAAAATATATTTTTACAGTACCTATTAATGGTAATGGCTCAGTGGTATCCGCGTCGGCCTATGGATCCTAAGAACCCTGGTTCGATCCTCACAGCCGACAAAACATTTTCACCAATTTAAAATTATCCTTGTGGCTCCTCCACCACTAACATCTTTGGGGGCCGTGTTTTGACGCGCATAAATATATCACTTACCGAGATCTGCTTTGGCAGAGTGCCACACCCAGGAATGGGTAAAAGGCGTGATGATATATATATATATATATATATATATATATATATATATATATATATATATATATATATATATATATATATATATATATATATTTTTATTAATGACAAAATGCAAAACTGACAGTGAGGACGCCATTTTGCTAGGCAAAATTTCCTGGGCAAAAACAAATGCAATTTACCATAGCAACTACGAATACCGCTCCTGCGCTTCTATTTATTTATATATTTGTTATCTGCAATATTTATTTAGAACAGTTTCATGAATACATTAATTTGTTAAATCCATCAAAATATATGGAATGCATTTTATAGATAAATAAATTTGTTTAAAGTACTCTGAAAATAAAAACTGGTTTAAATGTAATCACATTAATTGAAACTACGTAAAACTGCAGAAATGTAAATAAATTCATCATCAGAGTAAAACGATAATTAAAATCCAATCCTACCGTAATTTAAATTCATTTACTATCGTCCAGCGTAGTTTAGATACGCTAGTGTCACCGACTTTAAAATACGCCCGCTAAATCAAAATTTAAAACACATAAAATGCCATTTATTGCGTACATTATTTTAACTTATCTGTTCGAAAGCCTGACTTATGTACTCGTACTTGGAATTCAGAGATTACTGCGGTCCCACTGGTTAGTAGCGCCATATTTCTCCATACGACAAACGGCTCTCCAGTTAGCCAGTTTTCCAGAAGGTCTATTTTGGCTATTACTATGTCGGACACTAATAAAGTTTCTTCCATTTCGATCACTGAGATCAACAACTTAACTAATCAGAAAGCAGAATATATATCTCTTAATTCCAGTTTTTGAGGTGTGACATAACCTTACTTATTTTGTTTGTGTCCTTTTTATCATTTGCAGGCTGATTCATAAAGATGATTAAAATTGTAATTAACTAACTCTATTTATTATTCCGGACTAAAATTATTGGCATTATAGCTATTTTTAAAACAATATAAGGTTGAAGTTATATTTGGAGTTATCGTTATTTCTTTAAATGTCATATGTGTTTATCGTACGCCGTTCAATAAAAATATGTGTTTGCCTAACGGTGTTCAATAAAAACTAGAAATTCGTGCCAATTTCATGCGTTAAGTGTTTGAAGGTAACAGAGATTTTTTTAGCAATTTTAAATCAATAATTTCATTTATCGGCGCGAAAAATATTTTGTATCCGTCGTCTAGAGTTTTGCGAGTACAATTTCCAGCCTAGTGCAACAAATAACTATTATTAAATTTCATTAAATAAGTTAATACTTACACTTCATATCATAATACATTTTCCTAACCTAAATTTATATTTCATATTGTGTTGGATATTTTGCCATGTTTTTAAGTTCGTATATATTTTTCGATCGACTAAATTTAACGTACAGTTCCAATCTACCAATTCTAGCCCTAGACGCACGCACACAGCTTAATATAAACGTTAAATTTACAATTATTGGTTTTAAGGTAGTACTAGTGTGACGGTGGCGCCATTGGTTGTGGAGTGGCGAAACTGACGCTCAAAAAAATATAAAAATGAATAAAATAAGTGTTTTATACCTATTATGATTTGAATATCATGAATTGTTAACAGGTTGTTGGTCTAGTGAATTTGCAAATACCATACCACCGTGTGTTGTTTCCTTTATGAATTGGGATTCTTAATTTTTCGTTAAAAACAAGGCTTTGCATGGCTATATATCCATTACTAAACGATAAAAAACTTTCTCCTTCTGATACAATATACATGGATAGTTCTAGAACATCATACTAGTTTTTCAAATGAAACTGCAAAATTTTAGAGGTACACAAACCAAATATGTGCGATTCTGAGTGATGATCGCCATAAGCCCAGTGTATAAAAACTCAACTTTACAAGCGAATATATTTGTTCACAGACGATGAATGTGCTTCATATTTTAACAGGATACGTATGACTATCCAATGTTTACGTGCGCCAAATTTTATTCAGATCTGCAATTTTTTTTTCACGCTAGTACTACCTTAAATGCTGCTTTCTTCACTCAACTATTAGTGTTAATTTTGGAAATATATAATTAATTTAATCATGTTTTATGAATTCGCAATGGAGTTAGGTTGACATTTCATGGTGTTACAAATATAACTAACAATAGTATTTGGGTAACTCTAGTTAACATTTAATCACTTTTAAGAATTAAAATTGGGACTAAAACTGGTATTAGCAGTTAATCTGTTTTATGAATATGCCTGTTATAATATATTGGCCATGTCAAATAACTTTTGACATTTACATGATTAAATTTGTTACGGTGTACAAAATTCGTATTTCAACTTGTCTCTGTTAGATTTTCATTAAATACTTCTCAAGAAAACAGTCACATATTTCGTTGGTTATGATTTTGTTAAGATTTCAAATCTGACGTAATTGTCAAGGCATTTAACATAGCGTATATTTTTTAGAAGAGGTACGGATAAGGAATATTTTCCAAAAGGCCAGAAAATATAAGATTCTCAACACAAGTTAGAAGTTGAAATTAGTTCACAGTTTTTCCTAGATGTCTCTGGTGACACAAGTACACATTACAATTTTTATTTTGTGAAGTCAGTTTTATGCTGGGTTGTAAGAAAAAAATAAAGAGCTCTTTAGTTAAAAATTTTTATCCAGCAACAGTATCAATAGCGATTTTCTGAAACTTATTGAATCGTTTGTTACCAATGAACCGATAAAATTTTCATGCAACCCAGCATTAGACTTGTTCATATATTATTTCAGGTATTTAAATTTAGACTGTCTGTTCGAAAACTATTAATGTATACAAATATCGTACAACGTTTTACGAGTATCTTCTATCGTGAATTTGATTCAAATATATAATAAAAATAAATATTTTGACATTCATTTTAAAAGAAATTAAATCAAAATTTTAAATTAATTGTAGATACAATAGCCATAATCAATCGCCCATGAATTAATAATCGACATTAGCCCTGTAATAGACTCGTCCTGAACTACAAATTTCATTGTTTTAAAGTGTCTACCATTTGGATACATTTAGATAGACGTCTTTATATATTTTGCTTGTAATATAGAACATATTACACCTTGATTATGATTGGCTAGTAAAATATCAAAACGAAGACACGTTTACACAGTGCAGGAAACAAGTTGGAATGTCATAAAAACGCAGGTGAACACTGAGTGCTAAACTTGGCCGCAAGAGGCGCTTTATCCAATAAATAATTAAACAATATTTATTTTGAAGGAAATGCATGGGTCCATTTGTTTTCAAAAACACACTCATACTATTTACCTAATTATTGTATGGAAAATTATAATTATGAATATTTGTTTTCTTCACTGTCACTGTCAAAAAATTTACTGAAACAACTGAAATCACATCCGGTTTATACGAGTATCATCATCTAACGCTCGAAGTACATGGAAATAAATTGTATAGACATTTCAGCTTCTTAATATTCAAGTAAAAAGACTTTTTTACAGTCTAGATAAACATTTGTTCAAGACACATCATTACCTTATATACAAAATTTAATAAATCATGTTTACCCAAACTTTGTAACTAACTTAAAAATTTGTTATTTTTTAATGAAATTATGTCTACCTATATTTGCATTAATTCTTTATTAAAAATAAGATGATATAAAACATCTTTTCAAAGGAAAAACAAATTAAGCGATATAATAAAACCAGAGGTATATTTCGAGTCTGTAAATTTCATGTTAAGCTTTTCTCCGTGAAAAATATCTACGTCATATCTCTGTCAAGAAGTTTTCTGGTTCAGCCACTTGAATAGAACTTTGAAAAGTTTTATCTGAATTTAAGACAAGTCCTTGACAATTTCATCGCAATGTTTTCATAAAAGTGACAGAGAGTACAATGCCGAAATTTTTATTGTAATGTATTTTCAATAAAATGTAGTTTTTACTTAGATTTGATTTGTAAGCAGTTTGATTCTTCTTTATTCCGTAGAAAATAGAAAGAAAACTAAACTAGTCGTCAAATGAGATAGGATTTACAGCCAAATTTAGTTCTGTAAATAACAAGCAATAGTTCTTGATTTCCACTTATATGTTAAAAAATATACGATTGTATCTGAGTTGTTTATATTCCACAATATAAGCTGTAAATCTCCTGTACCAGTGGTTCTTTAACTTTTTCCTTGGCGACTCATTTCGCAACCCTATCAATTGTAATATGGTTGTGTGGACAGCATTACGCTTTCGAATTAGGAGATTCCGAGTGCGAATCCCATTCAAGCTAAATTTATATGAACTACCACCAGAGCTGGGCAGTAGCTAGCTACTAGCTTAGCTACGTTTACCTTAGCTGTAACTGTAGCTTAGCTAAATGTGAAAAAATATAGCTGTAGCTTGTAGCGAGCTATGTTTTTTTTCTATTAGCTTAAAAATATTGTTATAACAACGGAAGCTACTTTTAAAGCTACTTTTTGTAGCCCAAAGCTACCTTTTGTAGCTTAAAGCTACCACTGTTCATTCAGAAATACCTATTAATTTTTGTTTTGTATTTGAATTGTACCTTCTTTATTGTTTTCTATAACTGTAGGATAACAAGTTATTATATAGTGTAAAATCTATTAACATATTTTATTTTTCACTTGTTCTTAACCTTCCCTAGTTTTGTATTAAATATTAGATGAACTAAACATTGACTGTTTAGGAGTCATCTGTTAATGTGACTGTTAATTTATTCCGATATAAATAAGAATTATAGCATAACAAATTAACAGTACATTTGTCCATTTGCGATTTTTTATATTTATTAACATTATGGGATGGCTAGCTCAGTGGTATGAAGTCGGCCTGTGGATCCTGAGGTCCCTGGTTCGATTCCCACAGGCGACAAATTTTCATAATTTGAAAAAGTTATCCCTGTGGCTCCTCCACCACTAACATGTTTGGGGGCCGTGATTTGACGACTGGTAACCGCATTTCACGCGCAAAATATATCACTTACCGAGATCTGCTTCAGCAGAGTGCCACACCCAGTAATGGGTAGAAGGCGTGATGATATATTTATTTATTTTTATTTTATTAACAGTCATTATAACAAAAGACTGATCAACTGATCATATGACAATGGCAAATTTAATTAATTCACAATAATTGAAAAAAGTAGCTTTAAAATTTAACATCTACTTTAACGAAAGCTTTTAGCTGTAGCTTAGCTATATTTTACAAAATGTAGCTTATAGCTGTAGCTGTAGCTGTAGCTGTAGCTTAGCTACTTTTTTAAGTAGCTTGCCCAGCTCTGGTAAACGATAATCTTGTTTAAAATTTATTCCTATAAAATATTTGATATTTGACTGAGCAAGAATTGGAGTGTTTAAATCAGACTGACTTCAACTAATATAAACAAAATTCAACTTTCTCTGACTGCTTCAAATTGCACTATAAACAGTAAAATAATATTTTTATATCAAGATGTAGAAAAAAATATTTCAAATTCAGTTATCAACCTTGTCAATAAAGTGCTTATCGACACATTGAAATATATCTGTAAACTGTCGGTTTTTGCCGAATATTCACATCGCTGAACCACATTTTGAATTCTTTCATGCCTCCTGATCTTTTTCTTTTCACTCTTGAATTTTCTTCATTCTTATATTTCCTTTACATCAATATCTTGCCAAAATATCTTTTGACATTCGTTCAAACGTTCAAAGTTATTTATACCATCAGACATTTGTGTATTTATCTTGATGAAATATTTGCTTCATAATAAGAAAATGTGAATTTTGTTTTTATAAATTATTCATGTTACACACTGTATTGAAGAATATTTCATGACGTAAATATGTGTTGTTATTTCTTGACAGAATCTTGTGTTTTCATAAAGTATTAATTTGATACTTACTCAAAGTAATTTAGGATTCAAATGTATGTATAGTATTTTCAAAAGATTTTGTACACGAATGGTATCGTATATTTTTTGCTATGTTCGGAAATAGTAATATTTTCAACTTTGAGAAGATGTAGCTTTAAAACTAAAAGAGATAAAAAGATGCGGTCTTCGACATTGGATTCTGCATAGTTTTTTGTATACGTATGCCAAATTTTATTGATGTTTATTGAGAGACAAATATTTGAGAATAAAAAATATGAATAGATGCAAAAATAGCTAAAAACTGTCAAAAATGACAACTTTTAACTTATTATATCTCAAAAATTAGAAGAGATATCAAAACTTGCTCATCGGCATTGGATGCCTCATGCTTTGATTGACTTATAACCAAATATTCAGCGAATTTATTTTTTTTTGAGTTTCTTAATTATATCCGACTACCAAAACTATTTTTTGCCAATAACTCAAAAACTAAACGAGGTATGGACTTGGGTATTTTACCATTGGATTCAGCGGATCCAAATACATAGGTATACTTATTTTTGTGAAAAAATTCTAATGGATACAGTTTTTAGAGCAAATATACCAAAATCGTCTAAAATGCTAAAAAAACAAAGGCCTAAACCTTACGAAATTTTTTCGAAAAATATGCAAATCGCTGAAAACTTGGTTATAGGTCAATTCGAACTCGAGGAATTCAATTCCGTTGAGAGCATCTTCATATCTCGTTTAGTTTTTGAGATATGGCTACTTTAAATTATGATTTTTGGCTGTTTACACATATTCATATTTTTTGTTCTAAAAAATTTATTCTACAATATTAATCAATAAAAATAATTATATGCGAAGTAGAATTCGTGTAGAATCGAATGCCGGAAACCGTATTTTAATATCTCTTTTAGTTTGAAAGTAATGGCTTCTAAAAGAAGTCGAAGTCCTCCTGAAAATAGAAGTAACGCATGTCACAGAAGTGGCACAAATCTAATCTCGGTAAGTGATATATTCATGCGCGTGAAGTATGGTTACCAGCCATCAAATCACGGCCCTTAAAGATGTTAGTGGAGGGAGAACCACAGTTGTAATTTTACTGTAGTGTAAATTGTTTGTCGACTATGGAATTTGAACCCTGGGCTTTCAAATTCACAGTTCGATCCGATACCACTGAGCCATCTACTCCGTAAATAATAATATTATACTTTATATTTATTATGTATGGATCCTAAGAACCCTGGTTTGATTCCCACAGGCGACAAACAATTTTCATAATTTCAAAAACTACCCCTGTGGCTCCTCCACCACTAACATTTTTGGGGACCGTGATTTGACGACTGGTAACTGCACTTCACGCACAAAATATATCACTTACCGAGATCTGCTTCGGCAGAGTGCCACACTCAGTAATGGGTAGAAGGCGTGATGATATATTTATTTTATTTATAAGAAATAGTTCCGGAAAATTATAAAAATCAGATCAATGGGGTAATGGTTCAGTGGTATCAAGTCAACCTGAAGATCCTAAGAACCCTGATTCGATCCCCACAGCCGACAAAACATTTTCACTAATTTAAAATTACCCCTGTGGCTCCTCCAATACTAACATCTTTGGGACCGAGATCTGCTTCGGCAGAATGCCACACCCAGTAATGGGTAAAAGGCGTGATGATATATTTATTTATTTATTTAACTTAAGGTACACTTTAATTTGAATTCTTATATATAATAATTATTAAACAATAATTAACAATCTACGGAAAAACTAATGTGCAAAAAATTGTTTGGACGACATTTACAGAATCTGTGATGTCAAATTAGTTAATAAACTAGTAATGAGTAGAAGGCGTGGTGATATATTTCTTTATTTTTTATATATATTTTACTATTTCCTTGCGAACTTCTTCGATAAATTCATTCATTTGAAATCGCAGACAAGTAACTCTTGCTCTGCCCAGTTTTCAGATGATCAGAACTCACCAGGGCATTTATATCGGTAAAAGTGTTGGAGAGTTCTCTTACCGTTACCGATTCGAAGCGGTTTTAATGGCCGCAATGGGACACATCGATTTCCTTCGTAATCAAAGTTAACGCGGACGCTTACTCGTGCTGCCCAACCGTCAAAAAGCCTCGGAAGCGAAATCATTTCTACTCGTGAGGTGAGACCTTTTTCGATGGCGGTGACTTGTGATTTGATGAATTTTTTATGTTTTTTAAACGTGACAGAAGTTGGGAATGTTTTTCTGGCTTTTAACTGGATTGAGATTAATTTTTCATGACTTTTCTTTGGTTGATTTATTGCTTTTTATTTCATCTCTGAAATGGACAAGAGACGAAATATTTTGGAAGTTAATTGAATTTTTCTTTGTAGACGCAGATTCATAATTTAGGATAAGTTATTCGAATTATTTTTCATCTTAAGGTATTTCTAATATCTTTCTTTAAAAAATAATGGAGCATATTTTTATACTGTAGTGGCAGTATATCTTCATTTTATAAATGTCTCCCTCGTCGATTAACATCTGCGAGTTATTGAATTTGAAAGAAATAAAAATTTATTGAGATGTATAATTAATTATACGGAATTTAACCTTCCAATTTTTTTTTATAAATAAAATGTATATTTTTTAAATCTTTGTCTAGTAGAGTAGAAAATGTTATGTTTTCATATTTTCTCGTATTATAATATTTTCAATCTTGTTATTTCAAAAATAAGTTTAATACATAATATGTTTCATTTATAATTACAATAATATCTTGTTTCAAAAAGATCAGTCTTCAGGTGACAAGTTCACACCCAATTAGGGTCATGTTTCACTTTAATTAATGCAATTTGTTAGGCGTCGCAAGGAAAGTACGAATCTACCCATTACTGGGTGTGGCACTCTGCTGGAGCAGATCTCGGTAAGTGATATAATTTGCGCGTGAAGTGCGGTTACCAGTCGTCAAATCACGGCCCCCAAACATGTTAGTGGTGGAGGAGCCACAGGGATAGCTTTTTCAAATTATAAAAATTTGTCGCCTGTGGGAATCGAACGAGGGACCTCAGGATCCACAGGCCGACTTCATACCACTGAGCTAGCCATCCCATATTTATACTTTGTAAATATACTATATAATAATATATAATATATAATAATAACTTGTTTTCCTACAGTTACAATAAAGAAGGTTTCTTAATGAACAGTGGTAGCTTTAAGCTACAAAAAGTAGCTTTAAAAGTAGGTTCAGTTGTTATAACAATATTTTTAAGCTAATAGAAAAAAACATAGCTCGCTACAAGCTACAGCTATATTTTTTCACATTTAGCTAAGCTGCGGCTATAGCTAAGGTAAACGTAGCTAAGCTACAGCTACAGCTAAGGTAAACGTAGCTAAGGTAGTAGCTAAGCTACAAAAGTAGCTAGCTACTGCCCAACTCTGATTCAAATAGCAGTAGAACTGTTGACAGTTATGTTATATATGACATAAAATTACAACTAATACGAATTTGTTAATTTCAATACATTTACTATAAAAGTAAATTTATTGTATCCTTTTCAAAGCAGGGAATTATTATATCAAATTACTGTAATACATCATCTACACGTGTACAAATTTTAATATCTATTACCAATAAACCTTTTCTGTTATCAAAATACGTTCGTAGATCTCAAGGTTGTATAAATATCTATTCAAAATGAAAAATGTTTACGCTAGAAACATGGCAAGTTTATTTGAATTCTTGGAATACTTCACGAGATGGGACGCTTTCATAAATTCGTTCCGATCTATTTAATGATAACACTATCGTCATGCTCCCTCCGCACTTTCCAAATATTGGAAAAGTTTGCCCGTTTCATTGTTAATTGGAAAGCATTCGCCCTATTTTCCTTCTACAAGCTTAGAACGCCAAATTTTTTCTCATTCTGACGGAATATATTTTTAGTTCCAGTTTGTTTTCTTATTCTTGATTCTCTGAGTCTTTTCCTTTATCACATTTATTTGTTTGTCTTTTCAGTCTTGTGGGATTTTCCTTGTGGTCAGGAATAATATTACGTTGGCTCTCAAAATGTGCGAAAGCAACGTTTTTTGTTTTTCTGTAGTCTATCTCGTCGTATCTTCACAGCGTTGCACAGCATTGGGAATAAACTTCCACGTCGGTGATTGGTTGATCGGAGTAGCGGTTTACAATGTAACAAAAAGTGCAGTAGTGATTACGACAAGTGATATTTATTTGTACTTTTGTTTGTGTCAATCTATTGTCAGCCAGTGCATTGTTTTTACGGTTTTAGTCATTTTTGTGAGTGTGATAATATTTCAAAGAGTTTTAAAATTTCTTTACAATAATTTTTCGTTGTGTAAATTGGTCAACTATGAAATTTAGGTGACACAGACTGTAGTATATATATATATATATATATATATATATATATATATATATATATATATATATATATATATATATATATATATTTAACTTGGTGGCTAGCTCAGAGGTATGAAGTCGGCCTATGGATCCTGAGAACCCTGATTCGATTCCCACAGGTGACAAACAATTTTTATAATTTAAAAAAACTACCCCTGTGGCTCCTCCACCACTAACATCTTTGGGAACCGTGATTTGACGACTGGTAACCGCACTTCACGCGTAAAATATATCACTTACCGAGATCTGCTTCGGCAGAGTGCCACACCCAGTAATGTGTAGAAGGCGTGATGGTATATTTGTTTTAATTTTTATTTTTTTAACTTATAATAGTTATTTATGTACCAAGGGTGAAAACAGGCGTTTCTGGACCGTAGCATGATTTTTAGCACGAGGCGCAAAGCGCCGAGGGCTAATAACATGCTGAGAGTCAGAAACGCTAATTTCACCGGTGGTACATATAATATTTTATTGTTTACCGATCAGTAATTTGTAGATGTAACTTACTGCCTTAGAAATTCTATTGGTAAACTTATACAACAAATTTTAACCATTCATTTATTTATTATTAAAATATTTTATATTACTTATTTATTATTATATTACTTATTGTGGAGTAGGTGGCACAGTGGTATCATGTCGGCCTGTGGATCCTGAGAACCCTGTTTCGATCCCCACAGCCGGCAAACATTTCCACCAAATTAAAATTACCCCTGTGGCTCCCTCATCACTAACATCTTTGGGGGGGCCGTGATTTTACGGCTGGTCACCGCACTTCACGAGCATAAATATATCATTTACCGAGATCTGCTTCAGCAGAGTGCCACACCCAATAATGAGTAAAAGGCGTGATGATATATTTATTTTATTTATTACTTATTAAAAATAATATTCGTTTTAAATATTGAGGTTGTGGAAAAATAGTATATACGCCTCGCGAGAGAAGTTTTTATTTTCTTCGGTGTTTGTAACCCTCGACTTCGTCACGTACTTCCATTTTACACCTCGGGAAAAACATGCACTTTTGTCCCTTAGCGTATATTAAACTATTTAACGACCGTCGCTAATTGCAACATAAAATAAAGTAGTATTGTAAAAAATATGAACTTCGTTGTCAGAATCGCCTATATAAAAGTTAAATTTTTGACAGTTGCATAAAAACATTTATCTTTTGCAAACAGCATAAAAGAGTTTTATTTTTTACTGTTTCTGCTGGTTACGTTGTTCGTTATTTAAAAATTCTTTAATTCTTTAACAGATAACGTAGTGTTAAGAAAGGAAGGAGACTCCCTCCTATAAATTAAAATGGCAATTAAACTTTTTTCTCTTAACTTTGGAGTTAGTTTCTTTGCAAGACGATAATTCTTTAACCTCTGAACGCAAACACAGGCAATTGTTCAATTTTGCTGAATTCGCGTTGTCGACAATTGTCGAACTATATCTGCTGATCTTGTAAAAACCTAAAAATCACAGATTTTTCTCATGCGCTCAAACACTTTCTTTAATTTGCTTCTCTGCAATTTATTGTGCGAACTGAATGAAATAATAAGTAAAAAAATAAATATATCATCGCGCCTTTTACCCATTACATGGTGTGGCACTTTGATGTATCAGATCTGGGTAAGGGATACATTTATTCACGTGAAGACAAATCATGGCCTCGAAAGATGGTAATAGAGGGGGAGCCACAGGGGTAATGTTAATGAGGTGTAAATAAGTAATTGTAATTGAAAAGGATTAGTCCGAAAATACCTACTATCTTCAGTTATTTGACATCTGTTCAACCGTTTCTTATTTCGTTTGGTTTCCATAAAATAATGGTAATACGCGATAATTTGGTCCTTTCTATCGACATTTAGCAAATTTTATCATGAGGCGCTATAGGCGTGTACCATTTGCCATCGGGATCAGACCTTACTTACGAGGGCAGGGTGAAAAGTCCCTGAAACATCAAACAGATGGCGCCACAATCGCAAATCTCATGTGAAATTTGTGATGTACCATCTTTAACTAGAACGCATTAAAATTTTCAGACTGATATGTCATTCAGTTCTGTTTTGACACCCATCGAAAGCAAGCAACCTTGAAGATTTTTGAAAACATGGAAAAAAGTGAATTTCGCGTCTTAAATAAAATAAAATATATCATTACGCCTTCTACCCATTACTGGATGTGGCACTCTAGCGAAGCAGATCTCGGTAAGTGATATATTTTGCGCGTGAAGTGCGGTTACCAGTCGTCAAATCGTGGCCCCCAAAGATGTTAGTGATGAAGGAGCCGCAGGGATAGTTTTTGAAATTATGAAAATTGTTTGTCGCCTGTGGGAATCGAACCAGGGTTCTCAGGATCCACAGGCCGACTTCATACCACTGAGCTAGCCATTCCATAATTAAACATTATTTCTTGCGTGGAAAAAACATTACGTAAATCAAAGCATCGCTTGTTAAACTTTATGGGGACTCCTCACCATCGATTGGAACGATTCACAAGTGGTTTACTGTTTTTCGTTGTGGTAGTATGACCACAAAGGACGCCGAACGTTCTGCTTGTCCAATTAAGGTTACAACGCCCGAAATCATCGATAAAATCCATGGTATGATATTGGACGATCGGCGAGTTAAAGTGCACGAGATTGCTGATGCTATGAGCATCTCAATCTCTTGCTCCATTTTTGTGGAAAATATTCCATATCCTTTAAGGGCGATAAAAATGTAAAATAGTGTAGTCCTTTACAATTCCGTAAAAGTTAGAATTCACCCTTTAACTTAAAAGGTTACATGGACCTGATCAAAATTAACATATTTAGTTGAGATTGAAATTATATTATAATTTAGTGTTCGTTCTGCGCTTCTTGTTCGTTAAACATACACAAATAACACATAACTTAGTTCTCCTCCAAACTTTAGTAAAGACCCGTATGGTACCCAACTTCAAGCGGGTAAATATTGAGAAACCCTGATTCGCAGTCAACAAAAATAAATGTTGTTGACATTTCTAATTTATGTCCCAGAAAACACAAGTATTTTTTCAGCTGCGAAATTGATATGAGAAACATACAGCAGCATCGGCTTATCCACGTGAGATCTGTGGAGAAACAGTATAATTTCGATTCAGAGCTATCTGGATTCCCAGACCTAGCCCGAGTTTCCAGCGCCGCGGCGGCTAACAATGTCACGTCGCCGCGTGTTGTCAGCGAGGATTAAAACAGGTCCGCTTCCGTTCGCCTGTTGTTTCAGTTTCCATAGCCTTCCTTGCGAACTCTTGTTAGAACCACAGATGTCATTATATATGGATTACATTTTTGATTAGATCGAATTCTGGAGAGGAATTGACTCATTTTGGAAAGAAAGTCAATTAATATTGCTATATGGGAGGTTTTATATTATAGAATATAATAAATTTTTCTGAAACCGACAAGAAAATGCCTCCTTTCCTGATCAATTTTAGTATGGAAAGTAGGTTTTTACGAAAACGGTCAAGTGAAGTACATATCCAAGACTACAACAAAAATAACAGTCTGGTGAAGTATGGGATGGCTAGCTCAGTGCTATGAAGTCGGCCTGTGGATCAAGAGGTCCCTGGTTCGATTCCCACAGGCGACAAATTTTCATAATTTGAAAAAGCTATCCCTGTGGCTCCTCCACCACTAACATGTTTGGGGGCCGTGATTTGACGACTGCTTCAGCAGAGTGCCACACCCAGTAATGGGTAGAAGGCGTGATGATATATTTATTTATTTTATTTTTTGTGAAGTACAAAACAGTCTGGTAAAGCTTTACCTGACTGTTATTTTTGTTGTAACCTTGGATATGTAATCGGCTGTCAGTACAAATCATATAAAAAAATTGAAACATTTTGAATTATTTATGATTAGTTATTGATTAAATTAAACGGTTTCAGAAAAAATAGTATGCATAATACGTGCGGAAAGTGTCAAGTACAAACATTTTCCTGACTTATTATGTAATATACTATTACCACGTATATGTGAGAAACAATAGAATCATGAATTTGTTTCCAAATGAAAGCTATTTTGATAATTTTTCACTAGTAAAATTAATAAGTGATAATTTTTCATTGTAATTAAATCTCCTTGGTTACCAATAAAATAAATGCAATTTTCATAAATGTCAGTTGAAAATAATCTATTGAAATGTCAGATTATCGATTGGGAACTGTTTCTACAAATGAAATGTTGGCAAAAATGCAGTATCATAGTCAATAGAAACAAAAAACATAAATTTTCGCTTTATCTAGTTATCTATGTCTTTTTTCGGAAAAACAAATACATCATTAAAATGGTCAACTAATTTGGCAACTTTGCCTCAATTTAATCGACTTCGTATCTCACGGTTCTTGAGATACCAAGGGGCTCGAAAAACGGACATCCGTTAGACATAAAGTAGTCAATATTACTAAAAAATTATACGTAAACAAATTTGGTATTTTATATGTTTCAATCAGATAAATGCTGAATTACTGAAAAACTAAATTACATGTTTAATAATATTATATAACATTCATATATTCTAAATATTAAATAGGCTGTGTATAAGAAAGTCGTGTGGTGCCACCCGTTTTATGAATCTGCCTATTTGTGTTTAAGGCATATTTAATGTTAAATTTAGTTAAAAATGTTGAAAATTAATTGTAGAATTTAAAACTGTGAGATCTCTGCGTTATTAGTATTATTTAAATTTTTTACGAAAAAAGAATTATGTGGCCCATAATGATGTGATTTTGGGTTCGTATATTGTAATCCGAATCCTTCGGTTTTTGCTTATAAATAGACATTAATACTATATGAAACTCTGAACTTTTGTTTGTAAAGCGACAGTACAAGCATAATGTACGTTTTTTGTGTTAATTTTCTGGAAATTTCCACGTAGGCGATTGTTTTGGTCATCTGTATAGTTGTAAGTCATTGGTTTATACGTACGAGTGAAATAGTAGGAGAAATAGGCGTGGCTAAAGGCAATGTTACCCCCACTCCTACAAGTTAGTGTTCAGTGACACCTAGTCATGTCCTCTCACACAAAAGGGTTTTTTTTTTGCTTCCTTTTCCTTTGTAATATCTTTTCTTTTTTGGTAGATTTTTTTTAAATTTATTGTGATGGAATTTTCTTTATTAACAGTGCATTTAATTTTTGTTTTCTTTTCATATTTTGCGGAATTATTTTAGGCTGAAATTTAATTCATTTTATGGATTAAAAATAAAAAAGGTAGAAGCTCGGGTAAAAGGCAGTTGTTTGTATCATCCTGACGAATCTGTTTTGTTTGAATTGATGTGATGTTGTTTAAAATTTACTCCATTATCATTACGCTTATGGAGGGTGGTTTTTAAAATTGCCAAACTCGAGAGAAAAAGTTTTATTACGTTTTCTTTACTATAATATACATTATACATTGTAAATCAAAAATTGTGGAGTTAAACACATTGATACACTACTATTTATGCATAAATATAAGTAATAAATTTATTAAATAGTTTTATAATTATTATTAATTAGTTTCAAGTTAATCTTGCGCCTAGGTATGTTTGAAGTTATGATAATTGAACACTAAACAAATTAAACATAGTATGTACGATCAGAGCTGGGCTGTGGCTAGCTACTTTTGTAGCTTAGCTACTAGCTTAGCTACATTTACTTTAGCTGTAGCTGTAGCTTAGTTAAATGTGAAAAAATATAGCTATAGCTTGTAGCGAGCTATGTTTTTTTTTCTATTAGCTTAAAAATATTGTTATGACAACTGAAGCTACTTTTTGTAGCTTAAAGCTACCACTGTTCATTAAGAAATATCTATTAATTTGAATTGTACCTTCTTTATTGTTTTCTATAACTGCAGGATAACAAGTTATTATATAGTGTAAAATCTATTAACATATTTTATTTTTCACTTGTTCTTAACCTATCTTACTTTTGTATTAAATATTAGATGAACTAAACATTGACTGTTTAGGAGTCTTCTGTTAATGTGACTGTTAATTTATTCCGATAACAATTTTAACTTTAAAACTACCCCTGTGGCTCCCCCTCCACTAACAATTCTATATGAGGCAATGGCTCAGTGATATCAAGTCGGTCTATGAATCATGACAACCCTGGTTCGATCTCCACAGCCAACAAACATTTTCACCAAATTAAAATTACCTCTGTGGCTCATCCACCACTTTGGGAGCCCTTACATAACTCCCTCTTTTTTTATACCTTTATAATTTTATATGGGGTAATGGCTCAGTGGTATCGAATCGGCCTATGAATCATGAGAACCCTGGTTCGATTCCCACAACCGATAAACATTTTCACCAAATTAAAATTACCCTTGTGGCTCCTCCACCACTAACAGCTTTGGAGGCCGTAATTTGACGACAGGTGACCGCAGGTCACGCGTATAAATCAATCACTGACCGAGATCTGCGTTGGCAGACTGCCACACTCTATAATGGGTAAAAGGCATGATGATATATTTATTTAATTTATTCATAATTTCAAAAGCTACCCCTGTGGCTCTTCCACCACTAACATCTTTGGGGGCCGTGATTTGACGACTGGTAACCGCATTTCACGCGTCAAATATATCACTTACCGAGATCTGCTTCGGCAGAGTGCCACACGCAGTAATTGGTAAAAGGCGTGATGATATATTTATTTAATTTATTTAAATGCATAACGCATAATCTATTTTTATTTCTATAACCCAATTAGTGTTTCACAGATCGATTTGCTAATTAACAAAATTCTTGTGCAATTTTCTCTTGCTAGTATCAGTGCGCTAATTTCACTAATTCGCTAAATATATCTGCACATTAAATAGTTCGCGAATAACTACCCCTCCCCCCCCCCTGGTTAAATTGCGCATGTACCGCGAGATGATGCTGATAGAATAATTAATGGAATGGAATATTACAATCAAATTACAAATTATGTAAGTGCCTTATACTACGCGTAGATTTATACAAAATAAACAGGGACGAAAGAAACAATTTTGTAGAGGCAGCATGTGTTGTGTTTTTAGGGTAACCATGGGTGAAACTAACTTATCTTTGCATATTTTATGGCTGTAATTCTGATACAGTGCCTTCATTTATTATTCCTTTATAATTCGCAGAGTAATTATTTACTTAGGGGTGTATTTGTTCATATGTCATAATCTGTTAATTTCTAAGTGAGTGCGATTGCTTGAAAAATTTTTGACTGTTTGTTGTTCGTTAATAATATACAATATGGGGTGGCTAGTCTGTGGATCCTGAGCACCCTGGTTCGATTCCCACAGACGACAAACAATTTTCATAATTTCAAAAACTACCCCCGTGGCTCCTCCACCACTAACATCTTTGGGGGCCGTGATTTGACAACTGATAACCGCACTTCACGCGCAAAGTATATCAATTACCGAGATCTGCTTCGGCAAAGTGCCACACGCAGTAATTGGTAGAAGGCGTGATGATATATTTATTTTATTTTAATCGTATAAAATATTTATCAGTTTTATAGTTGGATTCAGATTTTAAAGGACATATTTATATTATTCTCGTTTTATTTGTAAAACATTGTTGTTAGCTTTTGATTCTTGAGGTGTACACCTCAATCTCTCTCAGATTTTCTCTAGATAATTATTGTTTCCAAGTTCTTAATTTTTTTGCTAGATGTGGCACTCTGCCTTAGCAGAATTTGGTAAATGATATATTTATGTGCGTCAAGTGCAGATACCAACCATCAAATCACAGCCCCCAAAGATATTAATGGAGGAGTAGCCATAGAGAGAGTTTTAAATGTTACATTTTTTTCTCGGCTATGGGATCGAACCTGGATTCTCAAATCCACAGGCCGACTCGAAGCCACTGAGCTATGCACCCCAAAAAAAAATCACTCGAAAAAAAAAATGCATTAAGTGACAAAAAAGCAAAAAAAAAATTTTGGAAAATAAAAATTTATCAAAAAAATCCGAATGTTTCGTGGTATTACAAATTTTCTTGTTTTCGAGAATTTATATTCAAATCTCGAAACCTCATTTGTTTTTTGGTATCTAATGTTTACGTTGTTCTTGATTCAAACATCTGTGGGTGACATTGAAACTTGAGTTTACTTTTTACTTACATTTGCTTACTTACTTTGTTGATGATAGTTTCGGCTGTTTGTTGATGAGAGCACTTGAAATGAAAAAAAAATGTTGGCGACGATTACTTACAGAATTAATATTAAATGAATAAATATTTGTGCTACACCTTTTGAATTAATTATTAGCATTATTATATTTTAACATTGAAATTGATTTCAAAGTAATAATTTCTGAACATTGCCTTCATTCTCTGTTACGGTTTAGCATTAAAACAGGCCACTTGATTAAATTAAATATTTAAAATAGTATGATTGTTCAGTTGTTCAGAAAGCAAAATGGTTCTTGAATTTTTAAATTACTAATTGCTCTCCCCTCCTATCTGAGAATTTCCATTTTCGATTGTTTAAATTTTAATGAGAATTGAGGTTTGCTTGTTTTTAAATCGTTCAATACCGGACGAAAATTGCTAAAATATTCAATGATTTTTACGGAATTGTAAAGGCGTCAAGGTTATTGTGAAATGTTCATTTAATTGTTAAATATCAGAGAATGTTGTCAATTCATTAATATTTATGTGTTAATGAATTTCAAATTTATTTTTATTTTCTCAATAAATATATCAATTTCGGACAATTAATTTCTAATCAATTATTTAATCATATTCAAATGATTCAATTAAAGAAATATATATAAATAAATATATCATCACGCCTTTTACCCATTACTGGGTGTGGCACTCTGCCGAAGCAGATCTCTGTAAGTGATATATTTATGCGCGTGAAGGGCGGTTACCAGCCATCAAATCACGGCCCCCCAAAGATGTTAGTGGTGGGGGAGACACAGGGGTAATTTAAAAAAAAAATTAAAAATATATCATCACGCCTTTTACCCATTACTGGGTGTGGCACTCTGCCGAAGCAGATCTCGGTAAGTGATATATTTATGCGCGTGAAGTGCGGTTACCAGCCATCAAATCATGACTCCCAAAGATATTAGTGGTGGGGAAGCCACAGGGGTAATTTTAAATTGGTGAAAATGTTTTGTCGGCTGTGGGGATCGAATCAGGGTTCTTCGGATCCACAGGCCGACTTGATACCACTGAGCCATTATCCTATAATTTATATAAATAATAATATTGAGATATAATGGGGTAGGTGGTTAAGTGGTATTGAGTTGGCCGGTGGATTTAAGAACCTTGGTTCGATTCCCACAGCTGACAAACAATTTTCACCATATTAAAACTACCACTGTTGCTCTTCCTCCACTAACATCTTTGGGGGTCGTGATTTTAAGGCTGGTAACCGCACTTCATGTGCATAAATATATCACTTGCCGAGATCTGCTAGGCAGAGTGCCGCACCCAGTAATAGGTAGATGATGTGATGTTATTTTTTGTTTTTTTTTTTATTTTTTACATATTCTTGTAGTGAGAAGTTTAAAGTTATGTTATAATTATATAAATTTTAAATATCTTTGATGTTAATAAACAAAAATATATCATCACGTCTTCTACACATTACTGGGCGTGGCACTCTGCCGAAGCAGATCTCAGTAAGTGATATATATTGCGCGTTACCAGTCGTCAAATCACGGCCCCCATAGGTGTTAGTGGTGGAGGGGCCACAGGGGTAGTTTTAAAATGATGAAAATTGTTTCTCGCCTGTAGAAATCGAACCAGGGTCCTCAGGATCCACAGACCGACTTGATCACACGGTCTTAATAAATAAAGCTACAGTATAATTAGAAATAATATAAGATAATCCTAAGAAATACAGAGTTTGTAAAAAATATGCAAAAAAAAAAACATCAAAAACGGAAGAGATGTTTTCAAACATTTCTTTTTTATTTTACTTGTAATATTTCTCAACAATTTTCTCATAATCTTAGCACATTAAATTAACAAAGGAAAGTAGCTAATAATTAAGTTTCAAGTTTTTGCATCTAGAAAATGCGACATAATATAATGAACATCACCACACTTCGCTGTGTCTTACATTCTGTTGTTTCCGGCGATACTTCAGTAAGATTCCTGTCTGTACAATTATTTACAGTCTGCTGCCGCTGAAATAAAACCTGAAGGTTCTCAGATATTTACTAGTATATTTAATCTCTAAAGATGCAACAATATTCGATGAAATATTAGCTGTTCGACAAACATTTTGTTTGTTTATTATTGCTTATAGCGTTGTTTAATATTGCTGGATAGTTACACAATAAATTGTTTGTGTATAAATGTAATTTGATTTTATTTCTAGAACTTGTAGTTTAAACTAACTAAATTTAGATTAATTTTGAAATTTAATATCCTGAATACTAGAATAGAGTTATTTTAATAGTTTAATGAAACAATACTTATTAAAACGATATAACAACCAGATAATTTACATTTTAGTCCTAATGACAAGTACTTTTAGGGTTGGTATTTCAATCTTCTAACAAAGTCCCTCATAAAAATATCGCATCGAAATCAATTCAAAGTAAGGACTTGATTTCATCCGGAACATGCATCTATATCGAATTAAATCGGCATATTTTTATAATAATAATAATAATAATATATCATCACGCCTTCTACCCATTTCTGGGTGTGGCACTCTGCTAAAGCAGATCTCGGTAAGTGATATATTTTGCGCGTGAAGTGCGGTTACCAGTCGTCAAATCACGGCCCCCAAACATGTTAGTGGTGGAGGAGCCACAGGGATAGCTTTTTCAAATTATGAAAATTTGTCGCCTGTGAGAATCGAACCAGGGACCTCAGGATCCACAGGCCGACTTCATACCACTGTGCTAACCATCCCATATTTTTAATATAACTAAATAACGGCAGTATGGTGGGGTGGCGTTACGGAATTCAAATCCCGAGAAATAATACATTTTTCTCCCACCATCTGTATTATATATTGCAGGGGTAGATAGCTCAATGGAATCATGTCGGCTTGTAGATTAGAGAACTCGAGTTCTATTCCTTTTACTTACCATTAAAATTACCCTTATAGGGTACTTTCTAGTACCATCTTTGAGGATCATGATTTAACTCTTAAAATATATCACTTACCGACATCTGCTACGACAGAATGCCACACCCAGTAATTATTAAAAGGCATGATGATATATTTATTTTATTTTACATATTACATTTAAAATTTTTATAACCGAAAGGTAGGATATAATTGAAATTATACATAATATACCTACATTATGTATAGTAAAAAAGCTAATTAAAAAAGAACAACGTAAACCTTCGTTACTTTATTAGGATTCAAAAGATGTTTGATGTTTGTTTCAAGTTCTTCCAGGAAACAACAAAAACATTTTGAATATAATTTCCATAATCAACAATCTACCATAATCTGATATCACAGCACACAATTTATCTTGTAAATCTCGTAATACTCGCAAGTATCTCTTGGCTTCTCTTGCTACAATAAAACTTTTATTAATCTCAACATTCCACATACATGGATCTATGCCAACAACAGCGTTGCACCAGTGTTGCCCAATGTTTCAACATTAACGAATGATTACATTGTTGCAATTTGTAATTCATTTATAATTTCTCTTTGGACTATGTTCTTAATTATAATTATATCTAACAATTAAAACTGGCATTATTTCTAATCTTTTGTTTTGTTTCAGGTAAGTCATCTCTGGCATCTAAGCATATTCTTATGATTTATTCTTAATAAAATGATCATGGTGGTAAGTTAGAATTCTACATTGTCTAATAAATAATTAATATATAAGTAGGATTATTTATTATTCACTCTTTTTAACATGGTTCCAATTGTTGACATAAAAATTATTTTTGTTTTATTTTTTGAAAAAGCAATGAGCGTTCGCCGGGATTTAAACCCAGAACCTTTCATTCGCATGATGACTGCTCTAACCAATTGAGCTACAAACACTCGGCGAGTACTCATGCTTTTTCGTGCAATCTTTAGTTGAAGAAATGTAAAGTGACATGTGTCACTTTACATTTCACCAGAGGGTGGGGCGGGAGCAACGTTGAAACCTTAAATGGGTACCCCCATTTTTTATTACGGATTCGTATTATGCGAAAAAAAATAAGTTAATTTTATCTGAAACTTTTTTCCAATTCGGAATAGATGGCGCTCTAAACGCAAAAATAAGTTTTGACATGATTCTGAAAGAAAAGTAAAAAACGGTCTAATATCACAAGAAATAAACATTGAATCAAATAAAAAAATCAACATAATCACAAGTAGCCACAAGCCTTTGTTTTGCAAAATATGAAACACGTGTTTTTTGGTTTCTTGATTCGATGTGTATTTCTCGAGATATTTCACCGTCCCGGAACTTTTTTAACACCCTGTATATTATTGAACGATCAAGGAAAAAATTCATTTGAAACAATAATTTTATTTAAAATAATATCTAAGAAAATATTTGTTTCTAATCTGGTAAACACTATTTTCCTCTTAACAAGTATCTGGGTATCCAAAGACCTGGGTACCAAACTTTGAGAATCTCAGTTCTAAACAATCTGCAAAGTCTCTGCGCTGTTCTTTTCAGCATCTTTCAAGTACACGTTCTTTTCTTCAATTTCGCTCGTAAACCAACAAATGTATTATATTAAGACCGGCTTCCGTCCATTTTTATGCGATAGGGTACCATCCCTTCCGTATCGCGTTATAAAAATTCATGTAAAGTCTGGACATTTTCACCAAACTTCGCTCGAAGAATTTGTTTCCAACTCGTGAGGTTCGGTAAACAACATGTGGATGTTTCTGTTTTCCATACACGAATAAATTTTAACCGGTGCGTAAAATTTATCTTCTGGTTTTTTTAACAGGGGGAGAAATTACCCTCACGCACGTCGCGGGCCGATGTTGACAAGCGAGTGGCTTCGAAATTCGGACAGTAAAAACGGGAATAATATTTTTATTGTGGATACATCGTCAACGAGGGTTTTTTCTGGGTTTAATAACGGGTTTTTATTTTCTAAATGGCCTTGAAGTTAGTTTTAGAATAATTTTATGTATCGTGGAAAATAAAAATGGTATAAAATAACAGTCAAAGTTCGGTCTTACGTGATCGGTTTATCTGAGGGATGAAAAAATATTTTTTCGGTTTAGAACGAAAATTAAGTTAGACATATATAAGTAACATCACGTTATATTTCATGAAATGGGGTAGCCATTATCCGTGAAACTTTCACTATACATTTAATGATCAAATTCATCACGCTAGACATTCCATCCTGATACACCGCTTTCACTTCTGTTACATTTATAATTACATACGAGTGCATACAAACTCGTTTATTCCTTATGCAACAAACTTTTTTTTGCAGATCTGAATGAAATTTGGCGCACGTAAACATTGGATAGTCATACGCATCCCGTTAAAATATGAAACACATTCATCGTCTGTGAACAAATATATTCGCTTGTAAAGTTGAGTTCTTATACACGGGGCTTATTTTGCAGTTTCATTTGAAAAACTAGTATGATGTTCTAGAACTATCCATGTATATTGTATCAGAAGGAGAAAGTTTTTTATCGTTTAGTAATGGATATATAACCATGCAAAGCCTTGTTTTTAACGAAAAATTAAGAATCCCAATTTATAATGGCAACACCACACGGTGGTATGGCATTTGAAAATTCACTAGACCAACAACCTGTTAACAATTCATGATATTCAAATCATAATAGGTATAAAACACTTATTTTATTCAATTATTATATTTTTTGAGCACCAGTTTCGCCACTCGACAATCGATGGCGCCACCGTCACACTAGTACTACCTTAATTAGCAAGCAAGATGTCGTGCTTTCAAGTCTCACTGAATCCTTATATCATAAAAATATGATTGTATCTAAGTGATTCCGATTCCACTATAAACTGTAGGTCCCTTTTACTGTAATTGGGATTAAAATCCTGTTGTATAGAGTAACAAATAAATAAATTAATAAATAAATTAGACCAAAAAACAATGACGCATCCATGATAAAGTAAACAGTTGAAAAAAGAGTATTATCTTCAAAAAAATAAGTACAAATTTGTAACAACCTATTTCGCAAAATCATAAACACGTCCTTTAAGAGTAAGAAAATTCATTAACTGTAATTAGAGTGAAGAACCAAAAATTGTACAATAATTAATAGTTTCTACGTCCATTTGTTAGGTTAAAATAAAACTGTTGAAAAATGAAAACTGTAAACTCTGTCAACTTTATCAAAATGAAAACTTCTGTCGAAAAAAGTAAAACATAGTTAGAACGTAACTTTTAGGTCAACCCGTATATTTACTTTGATTTAAGTAGTCTAGCATTTGATTCCTCTAAACGTTCCAACAAAAATACAAAGTTAAATTCATCTGAAGAACTAACAGTTGCAGATGAAGGGGTTAAGTGGTGTTAGTCTAGCTCTCGAATCTAAACTGGAATCTATTTGCTCAAAGTCTAGAATTTGTGAGATTAGAGTTTCAAACTATAAATGTAAGTACAATTTGGCAGAATGGACCGCACTGTCAACTAAATTTATATAATTTACTAATTTAAGTCTCATTCATTACTTTGATGAATAGCACTTCTTGAATACGTAAAATGTATGTAGATAAAATAAAATCAAAGCATACGTAAGCACAAGAATGACAGGTTGCCCCAACAGTACAACTTAAGAAATATTTAACACATATCAATTTTAGCAGTTAATGTGTTAAAATAACGAATTCATATATCAAATATTTCATTAAAAAATTAATTATTCAAAAAGTCCGCCATTTATTTTCTTGTGATGTAGGTAGCGCTATTAAACTGCAACTTCACATTGTTTATGAAGTAATTTTTCTGCGTCACATCTTTTACTTTAACATGTAATAATTTTACTCCTGAATTCTATTTAGTTTGTTTATTTAATTAGACTTGATAATGTTGTCATGTATGTCGCAATCCTAATATAAAACAATCTATCCTCTTCTGATAATTGTCTATAAATGATATAATTTTTCTGTGATTAATGCTGTTCCTTCTGCACTTCTCTATTCATGTATTTGTCAGGATAAAATCATAGACGAAGCACAGTGAATATGAACATCAGTTTTATTTAATAAAGATTTACAAAGATAATTAATTTCAACTTCTCTCGTCGATCGTCGGATACACACTATCTTAGCAACTATTCACAAAGTTTCATGCACCCTTAACCATTCACACACGTCTCTTCATCCCTCACCTATTCGAACATGCTCTCACATCTGGCGTCACTCAAACAAACCCAGACACACTTGACCATAATTTATTGGTTTGAAAAACATAAACACAACCCCAAGCGTTCCATTTTCACAATACTTAAATTTTCTAAAACCAATAACCATAAATTAACTAAAATTAAACAAAACACATAATTTAACAAAAACAGCCTAAATTATAAATAATGCCACATGTATATCAATTGTTTTTAATCTCAATTAAATTTGTTTAAAGCCTATTTACAAGCAAAAATGGAAGATTTTATTAAAAAATTGCTTATTCTACTAGAGTATCCTTTAGAATAAGGTAAATAATTTATTTTAAGAACAAATCCATTTGTCTTCTACCACAAACAAATTCACTGACGTTATTGTCAAGCCATTTGACCTACTTTATATTTAACTGACTATAGCATGATGTGCATTAGGACTATCGGGTAATTGTAGCAGCATTGTAGCTCAGTCATAATATATGATGATGCAATTTTAACACCATAATGGTGCTGTCAGCTTACAACGGATAGACTTGATTGTATAAAGCGATGATAAGTATGTTGTTAGCTAACAGCATGTTAAAAGTTAACAATGGCCAAGATGACTGACACCACATTTTATATATTTTCTTATTTTTATGTTATAATTCATTAATATCAGCATTAAAATGCTTATTATTCTCCCTTTACTAATATCTTTAGGAGTCACAGGGATAGTTTTAATGTTGTGAAAATTGTTTGTCAGCTGTGAAAATGGAACCCGTGTTCTCAAATCTATAAGCCGACTCGATACCACTGGTCCACCTACCCCATAACTTTAACTTATAAACAACTAAAAAGATCCCCGATGTATTGTAATTGGAATTAATTGCCTGTTAAAAAAGAATCTCTTTTCTACATCAAATCATCAATGAAACTTCCGTCTGTCCCAAAAATACCCACAAAGCAAAACTCAAGCTAATTACATCTTATCTCTCGAAATCCATAAACCACCGGTCTAACGGCCGTGATAAACCGTGTAAATACAAATAATTAATTAAGTGTGAAGCCCAAAGTGGACCTCATTATCCTTGTTGCGCACGGGAAAAACAAATGCCTGGTGATGCTGTGGTGGGGGGCGGTGCTAGCGCCGTTAGCGTGATGTGTGGGGCGATAAAACTCTGCTGTCGACGCGCTAGAGATGCCAGAGATGTTAGAGATGGTAGAAATGGTAGAAACGGTAGAAATGGTAGTTTGGATGAAGGAAGGCGCCACTGTAGAACAGGGAAGTGTTTCTCAACCCCTAGGAATTATGTATATCTATCCCCTAAAGTTAAAATTAAACATTTCGTGTTTATATTTCATTGTTTATGTCAGAGCTGGACAAGCTACTTAAAAAAAGTAGCTAAGCTACAGCTACAGCTATTCTTTAAACAAGTAGTTGAGCTACAGCTATAAGCTATATTTTGTAAAATATAGCTAAGCAACAGCTAAAAGCTTTCGTTAAAGTAGCTGTTAAATTATAAAGCTACTTTTTTCAATTATTGTGAATTCATTAAATTTGCCATTGTCATATGATCAGTTGATCAGTCTTTTGTCTTTTGTTATAATGATTGTTAATTTACTATTATATACATAAATATCAAAAATCACAAATGGACAAATGTACTGTTAATTTTTTATGTTATAATTTTATTTATATCGGAATAAATTAACAGTCACATTAACAGAAGATTCCTAAACAGTCAATGTTTAGTTCATCTAATATTTAGTACAAAAGTAGGATAGGTTAAGAGCAAGTGAAAAATACCGATATAAATAAGAATTATAGCATAACAAAGTAACAGTACATTTGTCCATTTTATATTTATTAACAGTCATTATAACAAAAGACTGATCAACTGATCATATGACAATGGCAAATTTAATCATACACAATAACTGAAAAAAGTATCTTTAAAATTTAACATCTACTTTAATGAAAGCTTTTAGCTGTAGCTTAGCTATATTTTACAAAATGTAGTTTATAGCTGTAGCTCAGCTACTTTTTAAAGAATAGCTGTAGCTGTAGCTTGGCTACTTTTTTTAAGTAGCTTGCCCAGCTCTGACCACAGAACAAGAAATTTAAATGTAAGCACTGCGAAACTGACCAATGACAGAAGGAATCTTTGACCCTGTCAATTCCCGTGTTAATTAGTGTTTGTTGATCAGCGCCGCTAGTGCGCATAAACACGTACTAATCTTAGTTAAGAGAAGGGTCCTGACAGCTAATAGGACTTTTTTTGTGCTAGAAGTATTGTGGGCACGGCGCGGTAAGGATGAGAGTAAACCAATTTACACAATAATCAGAGATGGCAGCACGGTGTAGAAATTTAGATTAAATTTCTTGGAAAATTGTTTATAAACAAGGAGCCTATTCATAATCATTTATTGTTTTGTTTTATTTATAATTTTTTTATGTTACTAGTATAATATTTTTTAATTTATATTGCAAATAATATTAAAATGTTAATTGATACAAGTTTAAGAACAATTTGACATTGACATTATTATGTGCAGATGTCATAAATATAAAAAATGACAGAGAGACAATGAAATCCGTAACAACATTTTATTATTATTATTTGAGAAAAAGATTTGATAAAATTGTGAAGCAATTTAAAATTACCTCTGTGGCTCCCCCACCACTAACACCTTTGGGGGCCATGATTTGACGGTTGGTAATCATACTTCACGCGCATAAATATATCACTTACCGAGATCTGCTCCGGCAGAGTGCACACCCAGTAATGGGTAAAAGACTTAATGATATATTTATTTAATTTATTTAAAATAAAATAAATAAATATATCATCACGCCTTCTACCCATTACTCGGTGTAGCACTCTGCTGAAGCAGATCTCGGTAAGTGATATATTTTGCGCGTGAAGTGCGGTTACCAGTTGTCAAATCACGGCCCCCAAACATGTTAGTGGTGGAGGAGCCACAGGGGTAGCTTTTTCAAATTATGAAAATTTGTCGCCTGTGGGAATAGAACCAGGGACCTCAGGATCCACAGGCCGACTTCATACCACTGAGCTAGCCATTCCATTTTTAATTTATTTGTAAAGCAAAAATACAACTGTGTCCGGCTGGTTTAGATTTAACAATCTTGTAATTGGAATTATTTTCTAGTTGTAGTAAACAAATAAATAAACTAATGAAGAGGACATAAGTAAACTTCGTTTCCAACATATAATGTCTTGTATTTATTATTTAATTCTTCATTTTGAGGTCAAGATACGCTTACAAAATAAACCCCAATTAGTAGGTAATTCACTGTAACAATTTACTCCTTTTGTATTCCTCAATCAAGTTGCTTTATTTCCCACAAAACAAAAGCACGTCCACGTACTGCTATTAGTATTATACCCATCGTGAATTCAGATTCAGGACACGGGTCCTTTGACGTGAACTTATATCCCTCGCACCAGTTGCCACCAACTTCCAAACTCGCGATCGTAGTAGGCCGACCGAATTTCTCCCTTGTCTTTCTCTCTCAAAGAGCTGTATCTCTCTCCTCTTTTTGTCCATGGGCGTACACAAAAAAATGTTAACGAAGAGGCAATCTTAATGTAATTAATTTCAAATTTAATTGGTTTTCATAGGAATTTTTTATTGCAAAATATTAGTTAGAGAGGTAGGGTGTAAAATGATGTCTCATTTATTCCAGTGACAGAAATGGATTTTTTAATAGATTATATGATGATAAACATGAAAAAAAGAAAATTAGATTTGGGAACGGTTGGCAACTATAGATGGCGCTGATGTGAATGCGCAGATTTTAAGGGTGGTCATTGATCCATACACCAATCCATTTTCAGAGCTTCTGTCACCAATGAGCAACCAGCAATAATTTCTGTCAATAATTTGTTTGTCATGTATTCGTTGTGAACAAGTAGTAATATGTCACAAGACACCATAAAAATTGCTAACTTTGATCGGTTTTGTCGCGCATGCGTCATCGGCCACAACTTCTGTCTATCATTTTTATTACTTAATTATACCAAAATCTATAATTTAAAATGAAAATTAGCTTGTAAAAATATATCAACAACCACCCTTAAAATCGGCGCATTCACATCGGCGCCGGCTATAGTTGCCACCCGTTCCCAAATCTAATTTTCTTGTTTTCATGTTTATCATGACATAATCTATTAAAAAATCCATTTCTGTCACTGGAATAAATGAGACATCATTTTGCATCCTCCACCATTAACACCCAGTAATGGGTAGAAGGCGTGATGATATATTTATTTTATTTATTTATATATAATGGGGTGGCTAGCTCAGTGGTATGAAGTCGGCCTGTGGATCCTGAGAACCCTGGTTCAATTCCCACAGACGACAAACAATTTTCACCATTTCAAAAACTACCCCTGTGGCTCTTCCACCACTAACATCTTTGGGGGCCATGATTTGACTGATAATCGCACTTTACGCGCAAAATGTATCAGAGATCTGCTCCGGCAGAGTGCCACACCCAGTAATGGGTAGAAGGCGTGATGATATATTTATTTTATTTATTTATATATTTATACGCGTGAAGTGTGGTTACCAGCCGTCAAATTACGGTCCCCAAAGATGTTAGTGGTGAGGGAGCCACAGGGGTAATTTTAATGTGGTGAAAATGTTTGTCAGCTGTGGGAATCGAACTAAGATTCTCAGAATCCACAGACCGACTCGATTTTATTAACCGTTACAATTAAATAATGTACTATTATTATCATCAAGAGACATCTATTTTTCTATTGTACAACGACAACCAATTGCCTAAAAGCAACTCTGTCCGTACTGTAATTGAAATTAAGTTCCTGTTGTGTAAAACATAACGATTAACTATCTAATTTGGCGGCAAAGGGCAAGCACCCTCTGTTTCTCTCCTGTTGGACGCCTATGTCGTCGTATTTGGCTTACACAAAAATTAGGAAAATGGATCGTCCGTGCGTGGAAGAAGTTATGGCTTTCCGTCTTCGGAGCAATAATTAGCAGATGTTAGTTCATGATACAAGAAAAGTTTCATTTCTCGCCTCTTGGAAGTACGTGCTTTGGCGATGGTGATGCGGTGCTGGAGTTCCCGAAATGCGAGTCTAATTTTATCGTAATTTATTTGAATTGTTTGTTTAGGAGAAAAAGTTGTGTTGATGTAATGAGACTATTTAATGAAGTAATTATGGAAGATATATTTTATTTTTAAAGGGATATAATATTTCATTCTTTATTTACAAGGACTTTTATCCCAATTAGAGTCTACAGCCTGTAGTGGAATCTAAATCATTCTAGACCCAAATAAGAATTTTATGTTATGTAATATAGGTTTGGTTATGTTTTTAAAAACTTGAAAGCACCAGGTGATTATTTCGGGTATGTTTATTAAACTCAACAAATCTAGTATATGGAAACAGTGGCGTACCTAGGGGGGCCGGGGGGTTCCCGCACCGGGCGGTACATATTTTGGGGCGGCATTTTTTATATTCAGTTTTAGTTGTAAAAAACAACTTGTTCACTTCATAAATTTACTATTCGATTTCTACGAATTATGAATTACTATATGATTTCGAATATTTTCATCAAGCCAATGTAGGGTTGAAAATATTATCTCGAAAAATTCCTTTATTACTGCCTAATTTCAATATGCCATCCAATGATAAAAAAGTTCCCCACCTATAGTTTGTCAGAATTACAATTATTTATTTATGTTTATTAATTTAATGGGGTAATGGCTCAGTGGTTTCTAGTTGGCCTGTGGATCCTGAGGATCACGATTCGATTCCCACAGCCGACAAACAATTTTCACCAAATTAAAATTACCTCGGTGGCTCCCCCATCATTAATATCTTTGGGGGTCGTGATTTGACGGCTGGTAACCGCACTTCACGTACATAAATACAGAGTGATCAAAAGGAATTGTTACAGTTGGCAATACAATTCCAGAGATCTTTTTATTCCACAGTTGGCACAACGCCAGGTAAAGGCGGAAATACTATTTGCCATTTCTAATATATACAAATAGGTTATATCAGGAGTCTGACTAATACGATTTTGACTTTTTGAGTAATGAAAATATTTTAGAAATAAATGTAATAATATATGTACTCAAATTTAAATTTCCAAATGTCACTGTCAACAACAGGAAATGAATTTATGTATCAGTCTTACCAATTTCAAGTATTTTTTTTTATTGCCAACTGTAACAATTCCTTTTGAGCACTCTGTAGTAGGTTACATCATGCTTGAGGTTAGAATCTAGAAAATATTTTTCAAATAACAGTTTAGAAGCACTGGTTTATTTAGTAATTTTGGAAATTTCCAGAATTTTATCAACCTAAAATAATTTTTTTTAAATTGGTCAGTGATTTTGCACTTTTGCCCAAATGTCAAATTGTTTTAAAACAATGGAAAAATTTAATAAATGATTGGATTTCTACATACCAGATAATTTAATATATATACCCGAAATAAACTATGACTATAGGCGTATTCCATTTGCCATTTGGATCAGATCTAACTTACATTTACTGAACCAGATCACTTATTTATTTCGTTGGATTACTTCGCTGACTATTTCCAGTACTAGAATTACTGATTCTAATTTACTTTGAAGTAATTCACCCCAATAAGTGCATCAGTTTGTTTAATTTAGTTCATTTAATCATATTGTCTAATTTATCTGAACTGATTTAAGTGAACCAAGTTGCAAATGGAATTCAGCTATCGATACCAGTGCGAATGATCCATTCGCTCTTTGTAAAGGCAATTTTTTTTTGCCACTTAAGAATGCGTGTGTATCAGATGAGATTGTTTGAACATGTGGAGCATATGTAGAATAAAATATTAGTGAAACAGGTGTATGTCAATGAAATTGATAGTGATAAATTGTGTGAACGACCTTGGAATAAATAGATGGATATGATTCAAGGTTTGTTGTGTAAACGAAATATTCCGATAAGAATATTTGTCAAAGATTAATTGCAGAATGAATCTAATAAACAAACGTTTACCCCATTTGATGAAATATAGCTGGATATATGTATTTTCAAAAGGACTTAAATATTACAAACTGTACTATAAATTAAAATTATCCTTGTACACTTAACGTGCAAAAATATATCACTTGTAGGGATCTGTTACAGTAAAATAAATAAAAGGTGCGATATATTTATTTTATTTGAAGTATTTTTCCTTCAAATACTAATTTATACATTGTTCAAGATAAAGTTCGGTTGCAGAAAAAGTTTCTTTTTTAAATATGTTAATGTTATTATAAAGAAACAATAGTATTGGAATAAAAAGTACACTATTAATAAATAATAACGTTTTATGAAATCGTCCAAAGGATCCTTTTAAAGTCACCAGCAAAAGAACACTTAAAACCTGTATTTTTTATATATGTTGAGCAGAAAGGAAAGGTTGATAAATTACTGTCTCAAAAGGAAACTACCTACGTCCCACGTATTAAGGAAAAGCACTAAGATGAGAAGGAAAAGTTCTGGAGCTGATTTAATATTTAAAGAACTAATGGATCTTCAGTAGCTACGGAAATATACATTTAGGTATTTAATATTTTAGGTTACATTACGCGTTTTACTTCATTACATGTCAATTTTAGTTTATTTATTTTGTCTTTGTTGTGTATTCCATAATGGAATATCAAAATATCTAATTTTTCTATTGCGGTGTTCTTATAAACTTTATAAACGCACTGTAAACACGTCGTCAAGGAGATCTATAAGCGCACTGATTTTGGCGCTTTTTATTTTGTTGGTGTGGTATGAATGCTTTTTAATCTGACACATGAATGATATATAACCTCAAAATTGTAAATTGTTGGTGTCAAAAAAATTATTATTTTTATTGTTTTTGTTATGAGAAGCGCTACCAACACAACTGATAAAAAACACCAACTTATATTTTGTACAAGTCGCACTTTTTTATATCTAACAATCTTATAAAATTACCTCAATAGAAAAAATACAGAGTGATCAAAAGGGATTGTTACAGTTGGCAATAAAAAAAACTAGTTGAAATTGGTAAGCCTGATACATAAATTCATTTCCTGTTGTTGACAGTGACATTTAAAATTTAAATTTGAGTACATTTATTATTACATTTATTTCTAAAGTATTTCTATTACTTAAAAAGTCAAAATTCTATTAGCTGTCAGACTCCTGACATAACCTATTTGTTTTTATTAGAAATGTCAAATAGCATTTCCGCCTTTATCTGACATTGTGCCAACTGTGGCATAAAAAGATCTCTGGAATTTTATTGCCAACTATAACAATTCCTTTTGATCATCCTGTAGTATAAAGAACATGTTTCATAAGGCCCATTATCGCACTCGTCCTTCGTAAAACTTGGACTCGTGCGGTAACATTGCCTTATGAACCTAGTTTTTTAATAAGCTATTAATTATTTAAATCTACAAACTTGTAACACTATTTATTATAAATTATATTTCTAATCAAATTATTATGTATTATTTATTTATAAGTGTCCACAATTGTTTTCGTACTTTTAGCTCTCCGTATGTTTTGCCAGTGCGTGCTACATGACTAGGCAGACTTTGGCGACTGTAAAGCATACTTACCTGGCGTAGGGATAACCGTGATCAACAAGGCGGTTTCCCCAGGGTGAGGCTCTCCCATTGCACTTCGGCTGAGCTGACCCCTGCGATTATTCCTAATGTGAATAACTCGGGCGCGTAATTTTTGGTAGTCGGGACTGCGTACGCGCTGTCCCGGATTTAAATAATACGAACATAGTCATTCGCTTTCCCGGATTTAAATAATACAAACATTTTTATTTTATTTATCCAACACCTAACACAAATAATGTTTGTATGGGAAAGTAAGTTACAAATATTTAGACGAACCGGTTCGCACACTGCTTGGCACGCTCCAGTGGCAGCTCTTTATTTTCTATGTGTGAGAAGTTCTGTAGTTTTTAGAAATACAACAAAATTAAACGTAAGTTTTGGTGTTCAATGAGTTTCAAAAAATGGCTATTGGTTACTTGACTAGATCAACAATTCTTTAAATTGTAACATGATATTTTATTTTACAATTCCACTATTATAATTAACAAATTGATTTTAGAGTACCTCTGCATACTTATTTAAAGGAAATAAAGAGAAAAGTGAAAATTATGGCCAGTTCCACCACTGTCAATAGACACTTACAGAATTGACGTCACGTGCAAGAGAAATGTAATTATTTTTTGACGTTTCTCAAAACCAATGAAATGCTTGATTATATGTCACGTGTCTGCGTTTTAACCAATCCTGTCATTATTATACTGAGAATAAAGCTCTTGTGATTATTCCCGGGAATAATCTCTGTAGATGCTTGTTTGTTTGTGACAAATGATAGGTAGTTGTCAAATAATTATTTAAAACTGTCAACGTGTCAAGTAAAATGTGTGAAAAAAATCGATTTAGTTCCATTTCAGATACAGAAATACACCAACAAATTTTGGAAACCACTGCCAAGAATACATTAATAAGTAATCAATCGATATGGACCCAGTTCAAAATCTTTTAAGTTCGATGAATGGACGTCAACAGTTAAGTCAAAAAATAAACTAATTAAATATAACTCGAATGTTGGATAAATTAGAAAATAATTCTCCAGTATCTTTCTCAAAGCTGTTGCCATTTGGCAATAGTCACTCAAGTTCTACGGGCTTTCGTGACTATTGCCTGGCAACAAGTTTTCGAAAGATCTGTCAAATTATTTTCAATTTATTCTCACTCTCTTGTAATATTACTACTGAATATTTGGAAAAGTTAAAACATTCTGAGTACAAACTCCCACTTTTAACAACTTTTTTCTTACCTACTTTTTTTTGTCTTTAGTACTTGAACAGACAAACAAAACTAATATTTTTTGTAGCATATTTACATTTGAAAATAAAATAAATAAATATATCATCACGCCTTCTACCCATTACTGGGTGCGGCTCTCTGCCGAAGCAGATCTCGGTAAGTGATATATTTTGCGCGTGAAGTGCGGTTACCAGTCGTCAAATCACGGCCTCCAAAGAAGTTAGTGGTGGAGGAGCCACAAGGGTAGCTTGTGAAATTATGAAAATTGTATGTCGTCTGTTGGAATCAAACTAGGGTTCTCAAGATCCACAGGCCGACTGAGCTAGCCACCCCATACCGAGAATAATTTGTTTATAGCCCGTATACAAACCTCTTCTTATATTCTATAGTTTGACGTTTGATACATATTTATTTGTGTTGCAGTAACTTATTAACTTCGTAAAAATGCCGTTAGATGGCAACCTTAAATATTATATTTGTAAGTGTCTATTGGGATTACGTTCCTGTTGTGCAGTGTAACTAAAAAAATTAATAAAATATACAATTTGATAATATTCAAATGTCCTCATTTATTAATGTCGTGAAAAATGACGTAGAATCTAAAAAATGAATGTAATTCGTTTACAGTTACCAAAATCAAATTTTCGCCAATAATTCACCCTCCCAGAGACATATCAGCACTGTAGACGAATTTGCTTCCGTTTATTAATAGCATCAAATAAAATCAATAACAACATTTCGCTTGTAGCCACTCAAGCACGCTCAATAATCCTCCTCATAAAATTGTCTCCTCTTCTTGTACTCTTTTAAAACTCCTCATGTTTGAGACACTCACATCTTCCAGTTACAATTTGAAAAACGAAGTGATGAAAATTCTCTTCTTTCTTTAGTTGTTAGTTTTTGATGACGCGAAAGAACAAAAGAAGAGCATGTTCTTATTTTTAAAGAGAAGGCTGAGGATGCTGAGGATGCTGACTAAGGAACTTGAGGTCTTGTTCAGAGTTTAGGTTATGTTTCCCAAGGATATACATTTGCACAGAGGCCAAGTTAATAGGATCAACGTCGGGATTATTATAATCTTGGAGGTATATCTCTGTGTAATATTAATATGCCTGGATCATATTTTTTTATCTTGATACAAAGGGGAGATGTATATTAAGATAATTGACTAAGTTCATAAGTTCTAGGAAGTTTCGAATATTAGTGTATGATTAAATTTAGATGAATAGCCTAGCTTGCGGTCTTTGTAGTTCCGTGTAATAGTAATAGGTGTGGCTTATGTGTTAGCTGAATCAATCATAAATAAAAGTAACGCAGAACGATGACGTCATATCGTATTACGTTTATATGTAGGTGTCATAATCATATCATTACTTATTTTCGCTGCCTCTTAATAATCAATTAAATTTGCAATGAATTTTTGAGCAAAAGTCTTCGGTGTTTTCAATATTCAATAGATGAATGAAACTATCAAAATACGCATTGTAGATTCACATTTATCGATAAACAATTTAGTAAAATACTTTTTATTACAATTTAATATTTATTATTATTATTATTATTATATTAATTTGACGACTGGTAACCACACTTCACGTGCAAAATATATCATATACCGAGATCTGCTTCGGCAGAGTACCATACCTTTTAATGGGTAGAAGGCGTGATGATATATTTATTTTATTTTCATATTATTATATAAGTGTATAATTAATATACACATATTTAGATATACTGTTACTGTAATGCTAAAAAGAATGATCAAAAGTAACGTATTAATATCTAAAATATTTATTTAAAAAGTGAATTATTCATAACGATCGATGTTGATGTTCTAAATAAATAAATAAATAAATAAATAAAAATATACCATCACGCCTTTTACCCATTACTGGGTGTGGCTGATCTCGGTAATTGATATATCTATGCGCGTGAAGTCCGATTACTAGCCATCAAATCACGGCCCCCAAAGATGTTAGTTGTGGGGGAGCCACAGGGATAATTTTAAATTGGTGAAAATGTTTATCGGCTGTGGGAATCGAACCAGGGTTCTTAGGATTCACAGGCCTACTCGAAACCATTGGGCCACTACCCCATATCCATTGGTGTTCTACAACTTTAATATTCATTTAATATTTTTTAAATTAGTTTTTATAATAAAAATTGTGTAATACAATAAAATATTTAATTTATAAACTATTTTTTTCGGGGCCTGCGATGTGTGGGGGGCCCTAATCCACTGTTTATTTTGTTTATACCTAAACCCGGCCCTGCCTACACATAATTTGTAGTTTCTGCTATTCAATTGTTCCTAATCGTTACTCATCGTAGCTTTTCGCTAATTGCCGAAGATTTAATAAGTTTGCGCTTGCGTATTCAATTGTTATAAACAAGTTGTCATGTTGCAGGTGTTTTTACTTGTTTTATTTACGTAGCCATTTTGTAGTTTTGTAAACCTAAAGTGTTTTAGCGTATGTGAAGTGTTTCTGTGTTTGTATAATGTAGTGTTTAGTGCGTGTAGTTATTCTGAATGTCATTAGGCATGATTTAGGATACAATATTATTGATTAGTGTACTAGTGAATAACATATTAGACACTCAATGGGTGAAGAAAGCCGGTGTATGGTTGTCATTAGAAGCAGTAATGGTGAGTCGTATTTTTACAAGCTTTATGGAAAACATTATAATTACAAGCTGATCAGAATTATCTGCCAATAAAAAAATTAACTTTAAATTGACAATTGACTGATATAAAAATTTATTTCCTGTTATTGACAGTGACATTTATATAATAACGTACGAGGGCAGGGTGAAAAGTCCCTGAAAAATGAAACAAGAAATGATTTATTTGGCCAAAACATCTTTGAATAATTATTAATTTGTTTTTATACGACCGGGTGTAAAAGTCAGTTTCTATAACATCAAATTTCTGAAAAATAAAAATAAATATATCATCACGCCTTCTACCCATTACTGGGAGTGGCACTCTGCCGAAGCAGATCTCGGTAAGTGATATATTTTACGCGTGAAGTGCGGTTACCAGTCGTCAAATCACGGCCCCCAAAGATGTTAGTGGTGGAGGAGTCACAGGGGTAGCTTTTGAAATTATGAAAATTGTTTGTCGCCTGTGGGAATCGAACCAGGGTTCTCAGAACCCACAGGCCGACTTCATACCATTGAGCTAGCCACCCCATCTTTGAATGATTATTAATTTGTTTTTCTACGAGTGTAAAAGTCAGTTTCTATTGCATCAAATTTGTTGTATTAATAATACATTTTAACGCTCTGTGCCGTTGCTAAGAACGACGGAACTAAAATGAGTTTTTTCTCTCGTTGCGAAAAACATTGGAAGAAAATAGTTATTTGTTTCATTAAGACTAAAAACAGTTTTCTTGTCGAATAACAAAAGTTGCTTAACGCGTAATGCAATCTGACAATATTACTAGACTCGAAATATTAATTACTGTACTTATAATAGAATAGAATTTTTTAAATATGTTGAATTAAGCGAGATTTGAATGCACTATTTCTTACTTGAGATGCAAGTTTTATCTCGGTTTTATCGATTGCCTGTAAGTAAATATTCTTGTGATTAAATGAGTTCAATATTTATTTATAAATTTATATTTTCGGTGATTAAAATACATTTTAATGGAAAATAGCGTACAGTATGTTTATTTAAGAATTTGCTGCCGTGCCTTATTTAGTTCGAGACGCTATTAATATTTCATAAAGCTTTTTAAAAAAATCTCTGGTTATCGAGGTTTTATTTATATATTTTTTCCTCAGGAAAATTTCCGCATGATCGATTTAAAAGCTTCAAAGACCTAAAACAGTATTTGAATTTTATATTTTATCGAACTCTTCCTTTTCCGCATTTGAGTTTTTGAACATTACAGTGAAATAATAACCTGAATGTCTGTATTTTCAAATTATCTTGAAAATTTGTCATCACATATTTTTTACTGTTAATTGTTTCTAAATTACTTATTTCAAAGAAAAATGCGTTATATAAAAGTTAAGGTAGTATTAGTGTGAAATTTTTTTATGCAGATCTGAATGAAATTTGGCGCATGTAAACATTGGATAGTCATACGCATCCTGTTAAAATATGAAACACATTCATCGTCTGTGAACAAATATATTTGCTTGTAAAGTTGAGTTCTTATACACGGGGCTTATGGCGATCATCACTCAGAATCGCACATATTTGGTTTGTGTACCTCTAAAATTTTGCAGTTTCATTTGACAAACTAGTATGATGTTCTAGAACTATCCATGTATATTGTATCAGAAGGAGATAGTTTTTTATCGTTTAGTAATGGATATATAGCCATGCAAAGCCTTGTTTTTAACGAAAAATTAGGAATCCCAATTTATAATGGCAACACCACACGGTGGTATGGTATTTGAAAATTCACTAGACCAACAACCTGTTAACAATTCATGATATTCAAATCATACTAGGTATAAAACACTTATTTTATTCAATTTTTATATTTTTTTGAGCGTCAGTTTCGCCACTCGACAACCGATGGCGCCACCGTCACACTAGTACTACCTTAATGAAAACTATATTTTCTCCTAATTTATTTCAAACATTTTTCTATAAAGATTTGTTTGCATTTGAAATATGACATATCAAATATATGACCACATCCTTAATCATAAGGGTGTTCTTGCTTAATGACAAATTAACCGCCCTTTAATAAAAGCGGTCGCTTCTATTCATACAAGTACGAATACATTTCATATCTAATCACGACGTACATCAATCAAGTGTGCTATGATTTCAGTTATGATGGAATAGGAAGACATTAAATATCAGGTTTCGCAAACATAACCCAACATTAATAAAGCTCACGTCAAAACGTTTAGATTTCGTGATTCGAAATCAGTGGCGTGGAGGGAACAAATTATTTAGTTTTGCAAATGAAAAATATTTGCGCAAAATAAATAAACTATCACCATGGTAATAATAATATTTTTAACACTTTTTGCAATTTAGGTCGTATTTTTCGATCTAGATCGGTAAAGACGGATTTTCTACTCTAAAATGTGATCAATGTGGCTGTCGCGAAACAAAATCTTTTTATTTATTACTCACTTGTAAACGTCATTTATTCCAGTTTATTCACTATGGAAATGAATCTTTACAGGCTAGTAACTTGTAAAATTTTTACAGGTCAGCTGTCAATTTTTACAATACCTGTACACCTATTAATGACAAAATTTAAACACTGTAAGTGCAACTTTTATTGCACAATGGTGTCCATGATTACATATCAGGATTTCAATATTTACTTACTGTCCACCGTGAACAGTAAATATAAAAATAAATAAATATATCATCACACCTTCTACCCATTACTGGGTGTGGCACTCTGCCGAAGCAGATCTCGGTAAGTGATATATTTTGCGCGTGAAGTGCGGTTACCAGTCGTCAAATCACGGCCCTCAAAGATGTTAGTGGTGGAGGAGCCACAAGGGTAGCTTTTGAAATTATGAAAATTGTTTGTCGCCTGTGGGAATCGAACCAGGGTTCTCGGGATCCACAGGCCGACTTCATACCACTGAGCTAGCCACCCCATATGAACAGTGAGTAAATATTATATATCAAGGTCCCGTTTATTTTGACAACAGTTTGACAGCTGTCAATTTAGAAACCTATTTTTCTTGTCCTATTTGTGCAAGTATTGTAAAAAATAGCTTCCTAACCTCGAACTGCAAGTGATTTTTTTAGGTCGCCAATGTTTAGGAAATCTCGACTCTTCGGGCCTCGATTTCCCAAACTAGATTCTTGACCTAAAACTGTCACAGTTCATCGTACGTAATATACTATTAAATCAATTTTTGACACAACAATTGGAACTGACAAGATTTAATCGTAATTTTTAATTTTATTTACAAATGAGTAGCAAATAAAATATTGTACAATACATGAATGGCAACTGTTTCTTCCATGCCAGTAATGTGAACGTCTATATCTTTCCGTACGATAGCTAATTTAGAAAATACTTTCTAAAAGGTCAAAAACAATTAGACTAAAGCTGGTTTAAAATAGGGAAGCATTATTCTTTGTTTTTCAATTTACTCGCAGTACATAAATTTTGCTTTAAAGAGAGAGTTTTCAACATAAATTCTAGAACTTGTTTTGGTAATTCATCTTGTTCGCGTAGGACGTTTGTCTGTTGTAAAGAAGGGGATAATTTATGATGAATGCTCTATTATTTATTAGAATTTATTCTCCCGACAATTATGTTTAGAAACAGACGCCACCTGCTTGTCTAGCCAAGCGACAACAATTGTAACTACTGTTAACACAGTATGTAATTTTCATAACGTTGAATATAGTTATTTCTGTATAAACAAACACTGTTCTAGAAAAGCTTTCAGATGGAAGTTTCATCCCTTAGATTTGAGATAGGAGGATATTTAGGTATTCATCCTACAATTATATTTAAACTCAGTCACTTGCATTGAGGATAGTTTTGCAACAACTACTGTTAAGACAATATGTATCTATTGTGAGGTAATCATTCGTCTCCCTTTTCCGGGGATAGTCCCTAAAACAAAAACTTCTGTCGCCGTTTATTTTTGTCCCCAGATTTATTTCTGAATTTCTTCCTGAAAGTTATAAAATAATGAGTAGGCAGAGCACGAAACTCTTATCACCTTCAATATTTTGTTTATCAGCTCTGCCCAGTTCGAAGAGAATAATTTTAAAATATAGAAAAATTAAATGATAATTATTTAAACGAAATTGTTAGGAATGTAGGGAAAAAGTTTTCAAAACCTATGAGATTAAGTTCCTGTTGTACAGAGTAGTAGAAACTATATAATACTCTAACAGGAGTTGAACAAAAAGTCCGTTTCCTTGGAAGTCTTAAGAAAAAAATCTGATGTGGGCACCACACGACTTTCTTATACACAGCATATTTAAAACGTTATATAATGTTATTAAACATGTAATTTAGATTTTCAGTAATTCAGCGTTTATCTGTTTGAAACATGAAATATCAAATTTGTT
The DNA here is from genome assembly GCA_911728475.2 of Pterostichus madidus. NCBI lineage: Eukaryota > Metazoa > Arthropoda > Insecta > Coleoptera > Carabidae > Pterostichus > Pterostichus madidus. The sequence goes on along the minus strand of OU452308.1, from coordinate 35,011,181 downwards.
TACGTATAATTTTTTAGTAGCGTTGACTACTTTCAGGCAGATTAATAAAGCGGATTAGCGCTAACACCGTTTTTTATTTCATTTTTAACTTTCTTTTCAATGTACGAAACAAGTTTATTTTAGCTTGAGTTAAAAAGAGAGTTATTTAGCATCAAATTTAGTTCATTTCTTTAATCTGTTTTAATTTGAAACAGAGTTATAGATAATATTAACAACGGTGTTAGCGCTAATCCGTTTTGTGAATCTGCCTGTTTATGTCTAACTTTACTGATGAGGCATATACAGGACACACACACACACCAGTAAACTTCCTCTTCCGGTTTTTCAATTTCATTCAAAATCAACTCAGCTCTTCGTATTTTCATGAAACTTATAATTACCAAGTTTCGTTAACGATCCCGTTCTTGAGTTATTGCACACACGGACCCACTTCCATCCATCCATCCATCCATCCACACACACATACACACACACACACACAGACATCATTGAGAAAATTATCAAAACGGATTCAGTGAACCTCAAAACACGTATTTCCGCGAAAATTTCGTCAACGATTCCAATACTTCCTCATACTATGTATAAGAAAGTACAAATGGTCTCCTTACACTATAAACCATCAAAAATTGTCCCCTTTTTTGCCCTCTCCCCCTCCCCACCCCGTATATAAAAATATACAAAAAAGACACTAGTTTCTAAATAGTACATCATAATAGTCATGCAATTTTTGACTTCTGTTATCATTTGACGGATTATACTACACCAAGCCAAAAAATGAAATTAGAATTAACATCTCTGGAGAAATAAAACATACAGACTTAGACAAATAACAAAATGTTCCTTTAAAAATTAATTATCCCTACGTCACTGTTCATGATCCGTGGTAGCCAGTGGACAATTTGTTTTAATATATCCGTCTGCACAGATTAGTTAACTCTAAACGCGTGTGGTTGACATGCTCTTGGTGCAGGATTGCAGGACTGCACGAGCAGGAGGGAAGCTGTAATGTAGCAGGAATGTTTGGTCTGGGCGTTTATGTACACTTCGTCCTTTTGCTACACTGTCAAGACTGGCTAGGATTCGCTAACATGTCATGCAAAGTTGGATGAATGGATGAACTCAAGTTTGATGTACATCGTTATAATATACTGTTGTTTATTATTTATTTATTTGTTAGTCTGCACAACAGGAAGTAAATCCCAATTACAGTACAGGGGGCCTACAGCTTATAGTGGAATCCGAACCACTCAGACACAATCGTATTTTTTTTATATAAGTAGAAGTCAGTGAGATTTGAACGCACGACCTCTTGCTTGTTAATTAAGAAACGCAAGTTTTACCTCGCTTTTATCCACTGAGCTACGATTGTATGCCAGGAATCATTTTGATATTGGAAAATTTTAGTAACTTTTAGTTTTGTAGAAGGATTGGTGATTTAATATTCATTATTTTGAAAATAAAAATAAATAAATATATCATCACGCCTTCTACTCATTACTGGGTGTGGCACTCTGCCGAAGCAGATCTCGGTAAGTGATGTATTTTGCGCGTGAAGTGCGGTTACCAGTCATCAAATCACGGCCTCCAAAGATGTTAGTGGTGGAGGATCCACAGGAGTAGTTTTTTAAATTATAAAAATTGTTTTTCATTATTTTGAAGTAGATTCAAGTGCGTTCACAGAGAGAAACGCGTCTATGGTTAAAGCTGAACTGACCAGCCGTTTGATGATGACCTAATAAGTTGATTCAAATATGTTATAATTTTTTGTGGAACTTTGACAAATGTTGGAAATTTTTTCTTATTTTCCTTATTTATTAAGACTCAGTTCCACATCGAAATTAACATTTTGTGTTTGTATTACTAAACCATATTCCTAAAAAAGTTTAAATAAACCTTAACATAATCTTCTTACCATTTAGTTTTCGGAAAGTGAATTGAATTAACTTTTTTAAGTCAGACAAGAATAAGATTACCTAATTTAAAATTCAGGATTAGCTAGAACTTTTTTGAGAATCTGGCTGTATAAGTTTATTAATACTGTCACTTGCACTTTTTTGGTTTTCTTTTATTTTGTGTTTGCTAATACTTGTTTCTACAGGCGCGATGGCCGAGCGTATTAATGCACATCTCTTAGCATACTGTGACGTCATCCGAACCAAGGTTCGTCAGTTCGAATCCGCCTGTCGACAAAGTATGATTTGTCGTTAAATAAAAAAATACAGTTACTTGTATGAATCATACTCGGGCGCTATAAGCTAGTCACTTATACATATGCCTTAAAAAGTAACATCGACTATGGAAACCGGTAGTCCGGCAGCGTAAAAACTGCGGCTCGGTGTGCCCGGTAGGCCCAGGCCCGGTTCGGGCTGTAGCGCCATTGAAGAATACTTGTTTCTAATAGTAATTACTAAATGAATACTTGTAAACACAGGTTGACAACATTTAAGGCACTACTCGGATTGGTGCTGATAAATCTAAGCAATTTATATTTATTATGTTTGCAGTTAAAATTTGAAACTTCGTTGCAATACTAGACTTACTTCCTGAACATATATCACAAGTTAAAGTTCTAAACGTAAATATTTGTAGTTTGTGAATAAATATGTGCATAACTTATCATACGAATATTTGGAATAAAGGAAGAAACTTCTTGTAATTTATGAGTTTTCTTTAGGTCAAAACGCATTATACATATGAAATATTGATCTAAGTAAATAGTATAATACGAGGAGCAATTTTTCAAATGTTTTAATTCCATTTTATTATAAATTGAGAAAAAGAGAAAGACAAAAATTTATTTTATTTGAAAAATTTATCAAATTACCTCAATAGTATAAAGAACACGTTTCATAAGTCCTGTTAATGCACGAGTCCAAATTTGGAAAACGAGCCGTCCTGCGGCGAGTTTTACAAAGGACGAAATTTGCATATCTCTTCTGTAGGTTTTTGGTATGAAAATAATACATTATTATTATTTTCATACCAAAAACCTACAGAAAAGTTTTAAAGGTATATTCTTCTTCTTCAATGGCGCTATAGCCCGAATCGGGCCAGGGCCTACCAGGCGCACCGAGCAGCAGTTTTTTACGCTGCCGTACTGCCGGTTTTCGTAGTCGATGTTACTTTTTTAAGGCATATGTACTCATATAAGTTTTTTATTTAATATGTCATCGATATGTGCTGATTTATCAAAAAAATGACGGTTATTTTACCGATAATTTTACCGATTTATAATCCATAATTTTTCCAGTCCTAGAAAATAGTATAATTGTTTGTTTTATTTTATTGTAACGTGTGCATATATGTCCACAATAACGTTGAAACGTTAGGCATAATTAAAAAGAAATTTTCTACAACGCATTTTATTAATTAAATTATAATTACAATTGTTTTTAATTAAATTTTACATTTAAAGTGCAAATAAAACAGAATTATTTTATATAACTGGAAGTATAAAAAGTAGAATTTAATAAACGCAGTTGTAAATCGTATTAGTTTTAACCTAGTAAAACAATGTCTCCGCATCTGACAAAGAACAATGTTTCATCGTGTATCTTTTCAATAAAACTAAGAACCGAAAACGCGCAAGAAATTCCTGCAGTGGAAACTGAATTTCCCTGTTGCATTCAACGTAATCGCATTCTGAAAACTCGTCGTTTCTGTGAAACTCTTCTATTTTCATTTTCAGCCCCTTTATCTTAATTCTTCGCAGCAAAAAACATTAAGTTGATGCTGAGTTAAATGTTTTATACATTGTAGTATTCTAGATTGTAATGTTCTTAAACAGTGTTATTTTAAAGGACAATAGTTAGTTTATGACATGCATTTATCTTTGACACGTAATAGTCTATTTTCTTCTCTATCGTAGAAAAAATAACTTTATCGCGCGTTGTCAAGCGAGACAAGCGCCAAAGAACTTTACGCTCGTTTAATGACTTTTGTTTTAAACTGAATCAATTATTTATTATTAAAAGCGTTTGAAATGATATTTAAATATTTGGATAAAATTCACTGTTTTCGTGTTTTCCAAATATGCTTCTGTTGATAGCTGTATTCCATTTGCCACTAGGTTCATTTAAATCAGTTCAGATAAATTCGACATATGACTAAATAATCTGAATTAAGCAAACTGATGCATTTATTATGGTAAATTACTTTAATAGTTATTTTTATAACAATTGCCGAAAAAGGCTCGTTACGTTCAAGTGCAGAATTTAAATCTGCACGAGCACGAGCACGTAACCTTTTTCGGCATGTGTTATAAACAACAATTTTCCTACAACTGTGCGATTTAGTAAATCACTAAAATATTATTAAAATTTATAAAATTTTAATGATATTACATGAGAACGATGTTTTACGGCGTTGCTATGGTTTGTTTGTTGATTGCTTGCACATTGTTCTACGTTATTTAAAAAAATTTTCACTAACGTCAAAATAATTTCTTCAAAATCATCTTGATTGGAATAGTACAGTGAGTGATTCTTCTTTATCATTAACACCTTCAAAGATAATTGAAGCTCCGGATCATACTATGTTGGATCTATTTTCGACAATGACAATTAACCTGCTGCTGGTACTTCTGAAGCTTCCGAAATTGTTACCAATAATATTACTGGTAATAATATGAACAGGTACGGAAGAAATCAATGTTTCTTTAGACACAAAAGTTTCCACTTTACATTATGTCAATATAAGCAACTGTAACAACTGTATTAATAATATACACAAACAATAAATATGAAGTATTTCACTTACTCTTTAAATAAAACCATTTATCGATATATTTTACTTTGTTCGGTTCTTTTTATTAATTGTCTACAGATTAGATATACTGCAAATTAAGGTTACGTTTATAAACGTCAAAATATACTACTGCATATTTACTAGCGCTGGTTCACCGTATCTTCTTCTTCCATAAGCGTCTGTGGTCAAAATATGAATTCCGCGCTCGGCGCGAAATTTAAATCGCTGTCAAAACAATATTCTTTTGACAGTTACGTAATGAAGCACTTTCGGCACTAGTGTTTCTTTGCTTTCGGAAACGCACTTGGTCTGCATTCATCTACTTTCCATATGTAACCAAGGCAATTATAGTTACGTAATAACAAAGAAATCGCACAGTTGTAGGAAAAGTAAATTAAGATCTGTAATTTTAGTACTAGAAATAAAGTCAGCGAAATAATCCAACGAAATAAATAAGTGATCTGGTTCAGTAAATGTAAGTTAGATCTGATACAAATTGCAAATGGAATACGCCTATTATAGATGGTTTTTCGTAAACTTTCATTTATATTTATAGATTTGGGTATGGTGTAAAATATACCGAAATTGAAATTAAAATTGGGAGGTGCCTGGGCCCCTGGACCTTGCCCTTAAATCCGTTACAGCTTTTGAACAAAAAACGTTAACGATGTCCATTTAAAAGAGGTATCTTCAGTGAGCAATTTCGTAGTATTTACTTATCTATTATTTCCTCAATGAAACACACATGTATGGAAAAGCACTTTAAATATTTAATCAATTTAATGTAATCCTCATAATTATTGCATCAATTCAGATTTAGATAAAAGGCGTGATGATATATTAATTTATTAATTATTTACTCAGTTCAAAATGCATGTATGCCTTTGAACAATTTTCACATGCATTAATTATTTGCAATGTAAATATTTAATCATTTTTAAACAATTCTAACAGATCACGAAAATTCAGTGTTCATAGCATTAAACTGTTAGGAGACCGATTTTAATTCGTAGCAATCAAATATTTAGTTGAATGACGTATTTTTGATGACGTCAGGCGACTTTGTTAAATTTCTATGGAATTTATTTTCTACTGTTGGTTATAAAGATCAGACTATATATTTTGATGTGGTATTACTAAAAAAAATTGTTGCCGCTTTTTGTGATTGTTTATTCTTAACAAGTCCACTTTGTTGATTGAAATCGTAATTATGTTTCTATATTTAGTATTATTTATTAAAATAAGCAAACTTTTCAAAACACGGCACTGCAAAACATACGAATAGAACGAAGCGACTGAGTTAGCGACTGGGTCAAAGCAATTGCTAGCAGTAGCAATATTGACGACACACGTAAGTTAGATTTTATCCCGCAAGGTGGCTACACTATCGGTAGCGACAATAAATGACGTCAAGCCAGTCGCTACAACTGGTTGCTACGAATTAGAATCAGTCTCCAGTAGGTTGTGGGTTTGAATCCTGTACAGAGTTCCTATATGGTAAAAAGTGAATACTGAAAGTGAGTGCGAGTACAAATCCAAAACTGAACCAAACCAATTAGAAATAATTGAGTATATTTATAATAACTTTAACAATTACATTTTTACTTCACATGCATATATTATGACATTCTTTTACCTCAAAATGAGCGGCAAGAAAAAATGCAAATTTTTTATCGCCATGGCCAAAAAGTTTATTTTTTGATACGTCAAATAATTGGCCTGTATATAATATACAGAGTGATTAAAAGGAATTGTTGCAGTTGGCAATACAATTCCGGAGATCTATTTATTCCACAGTTGGCACAACGTCAGATAAAGGCGGACATGCTATTTGACATTTCTAATAAATACAAATAGGTTAAGTCAGGAGTCTGACAGCTAATAGAATTTTGACTTTTTAAGTAATAGAAATACTTTAGAAATAAATGTAATAATAAATGTACTTAAATTTAAATTATCAAATGTCATTGTCAACAACAGGAAATGAATTTATGCATCAGGCTTACCAATTTCAAGTATTTTTTTAATGCCAACTGTAACAATTCCTTTTGATCATTCCGTAGTTATTTGGCAATAACAGCGGCCGTTAAACAGTTTTTACGGTCATCGCTAATAGCAACGTAAAATAAAATAGTATTATACAAAATAATAATTTCAAGAACAGAAGTCTGTAAACGCACAGAAAACACGTAGTTAAGGAGATCTATAAGCGCACTTTTTTGGTGTTTTCCATTTTGTAGGAGTGACATGAATGCTTTTAAATCTGACAGATGGATGAACAAATTGTAATATTATCTTCTTATTGTGTTTTCTTAATAATATTATGTAATATTTATCTGATGTTGAAAATTCTTTCAATTGCAATAATAGAACATTTTAAAATATTTGAGGTTATCATTGTGAAATGACTTTTTATGTGTGACTGCGTAGTAGTGCCAATCTTACAAAATAAAAAGTTACCAAAAACAGTTTAACAATAGATTCTATTATTAAACTGTTTTCAGTATAACAACGAACCGATTGTGAACGCAAAATATGAAAATATATTTGAATAAAATTATTTCATAAATGCAGATAATTGGAATACATATTTCAATCCATTACGATTTAAGAATAACATCGCATTCCCATTTTCAATAAATACTAAATACCAAGTCGATATTGTTTAACATTCACAGTCTGTTGCAATTCCTAACCGCTCCCTCTTTGATTCCTGCCAGCGGGTTAATTTTTCCAGACCTGAGTCTCTAAATCCTTTTGATCTTTGAACGTTTGCAGTTGAAGTTCTGAGTCGAGTCTCTGAAATTTTCCGTTGGAAGTTGTTTTTAATTAGCAGCAGGTAATATTTTTAATGCAGGCGTTTTCAAATGAGTTTTTGGATTAATTAAGGATTGTGGAAATGTTGATTAGTAAATGTATGACATTTGAAATATGGCCACTGGAAGGACTATTTTTTATTTGCTAATTGCAAAATATAATTTTATGGCTGAAAGAGAAAATAATAATAATAAATCATCACGCTTTCTACCCATTACTGGGTGTGGCACTCTGCCGAAGCAGATCTCGGTAAGTGATATATTTTTGCGTGTGAAGTGCGGTTACCAGTCGTCAAAACACGGCCCACAAAGATGTTAGTGGTGGAGGAGCCACAGGGGTAGTTTTTGAAATGATGAAAATTGTTTGTCGCCTGTGGGAATCGAACCAGGGTTCCCAGGATCCACAGGTCGACTTCATACCACTAAGCTAGCCACCCCATGAAAGGGAAAATATGTATAATAAATTCTTTAAAGTGTCTGTATATAAGTACAATAGGATGCGGGCACTGACGTGATACAGTGACGTTTTTGTGACGTAAAAACAGCTGTACGGGTAAAGATCACTGCACCACCTACAAAATTAACTATTTTTTGTGGCGAGATTTGAAAAGACCGGTTCTTTTCAAATCTCGCCACAAAAAAATAGTTCATTTTGTAAGTGGTGCAGTGATCTTTGCCCAAACAGCTGTTTTACGTCACAAAAACGTCACAATGTCACGTGAGTGCCCGCATCCTATTAGCGTTTTAATAGTCAAAAATTTAGAACCATAAAAATGGGTGTTTTTTCAATTACTTTGCGCACAAGTGCGCAAAATCAAACTTTCCATCGGTTTCCAGGGTAATGTAAACCTTATTTTGAATGATGCGAGTACAAAAAATATAATTGTAATTTTATTACCTGTCTTTGTCAAAATTTATTTCACCTTTATTTATACAAACGGTTATTTACAAAACACCAAATTGGGAAAATTTTAACCTAAAAAATTAATCAAGAGATGTCATATTGACAGTGACAAGGCTTGCCAACTAAACACTGTAGCCAACTCAAAATTTTTTGTCAATCAATTATAGTCACCCGGATTATTTCTGTGTAAAATTGTAGAAGTTCAATTTAAAATATCCCTTTTTACCCCAGAATTACAAATAATCGATTCAATGGAATATAGCATTCGCCATTTCCGTTCAAAAACTACGAGCAGCCACGGATATGAGATTCAAATTGAATATGTTCATTTTGCGCTATCCTCCATTGTCTCCCCACCATTTTCACTTCAACATTTATTTATTTCGAGTGTAGCGGATATTCCCCAACTCCGAAAGGGTGGAAAGGATAGAGATCCTGAGGGATGGAACGGAATGTCACGGGTGGTGCTCTCTACCGGTTGTCTCCAGAACTAGAACATAAATTGTCGAGTTCCGCTTTATTCCCGCCTGAATTTCAAATAATAAGTTGCACACAAAAGTGATAAACATGAGTCCTTTGTTTGGAGCTAATAAAGAGATGGAGAGACAATTATATTTTGTGGAGTGAGATTGAATTATTTGTGTGGAATGGTTCACATTTTGATTTAAACGAGGGACGTTGTATACAAAAATAATTTTGGTTTATACGGCAACCATTCCTAGAGTTTTAATTAAGGTAGTACTAGCGTGAATTTTTTTTTTGCAGATCTGAATGAAATTTGGCGCACGGAAACATTGGATAGTCATACGCATCCTGTTAAAATATGAAACACATTCATCGTCTGTGAACATATATATTCGCTTGTAAAGTTGAGTTCTTATACACGGGGCTTATGGCGATCATCACTCAGAATCGCACATATTTGGTTTGTGTACCTCTAAAATTTTGCAGTTTCATTTGAAAAACTAGTATGATGTTCTAGAACTGTCCATGTATATTGTATCAGAAGGAGAAAGTTTTTTATCGTTTAGTAATGGATATATAGCCATGCAAAGCCTTGTTTTTAACGAAAAATTAAGAATCCCAATTTATAATGGCAACACCACACGGTGGTATGGTATTTGAAAATTCACTAGATCAACAACCTGTTAACAATTCATGATATTCAAATCATAATAGGTATAAAACACTTACTTTATTAAATTTTTATATTTTTTTGTGCGTCAGTTTTGCCACTCGACAACCGATGGCGCCACCGTCACACTAGTACTACCTTAAATTGTAACACAAACTAAACATTTATTCTTCAAATTCATCTTGTAATTAATCTATTATAATTCACAGCGAATAGTTAGGGTTGATATTTGTCGAAAAAATTATGACGTCATGAGGCGTCTGGTAACTATTGGTTCCAAATAATAAGAATTTTATATTGTGTTGAGGAAGTGAAAACTTTTGAATTAAAACGAACGAACTTCATGTACGAGTACTTGACGTTGTTTTCGTGAGTGGTCTTTTTTGTACTTTAATTTCTAATTTTTGTGTTAATCTATTTAAGGCGTGTTTCTTTGGACTGTGATTCGTAATCAAACTGATCAAACTTAACATGATCATGAAGAATCATGTTTCTTCGTTCGTTATTCGTTATCCCTACTCTTTCATTTTGTGATCACGAAACGACAATCCACCTACCCTTCTGAATCATACTTTTGAATACCTAAATAAAAAATAAATAAATATATCATCACGCCTTCTACCCATTACTGGGTGTGGCACGCTGCGGAAGCAGATCTCGGTAAGTGATATATTTATGCGCGTGAAGTGCGGTTACCAGTCGTCAAATCACGGCTCCCATAGATGTTAGTGGTGGAGGAGCCACAGGGGTAGTTTTTGAAATTATGAAAATTGTTTGTCGCATGTGAGAATCGAACCAGGGTTCTCAGGATCCACAGGCCGACTTCATACCACTGAGCTAGCCACCCCAATACCTAATTCGAAAATTCGAAATAGTCCAAAGTTCGAAAGTCCAAATCTAAATTCGAATGTTCAATAAAACCGAACAACCGAAGTCTCGAATATTCGTAAAATCAACAACCCTACAGCCTAGCATAAAATTAGCTAATCAAAAATTCAGGATTAACTAAAAAAAATGAGAATCTGGCTGATAATTTTTTGTTGAAACTCCTCGTATGCCAAAGAACTGAACAGAAATTGAACCTTGACCTTTTAATGATAACAAACCCTCGTCTTCAGCCTCCCGACCCTCTATCACAAACCAAAACCTTAAATTAAAAAACACATTTCATATTTACTTTAGAAATTTCAATCCTACGTCCAAAATTTCCATACCGAATATTTAATCAACCCGAAGAGAGAAAAAAGAAAATTTATTTACTTATCGAAATTTAATACAAGCAATTTCCACCCTTGGTTACAAAAATCCTATTCACTTCCTAACACAGACGACACGGCGCTTAACCTTTTGAACTCACTAACCGAATTTAACAGAGAACCAGTAGGGTAAAAATTACTAGTAATTTATGATGGGCGGACTCCATAAAGGATCTCTTTGTCGCTGCCAGGGAACAATAGACAATCGAATCGACCAGTGGCGCCGAGAGAGGGGATGATAGGATAATAAACTTTACGTGCGAATACTCTGGCTTGTTTACTGATTTTTTGTTGGAGAAACGTACGGCGTTTGTTTACTTTATGGAGTCTGCGATGCTCAGTTTTTTTGCAATTCCCATGTTGACTTGATGATGTTAGCGTTTTGGCAACATGTAAATATTAATCTGAAAGAAGGTAGAAGATGAAGCTATTAAAAAGAATTTCTAGAATTACGACTCAGGTGAATAAAAATGCTGAATAATACATGATACTTTTTAGAGTAAATAAAATATGGTTTCAGAAAGTTTATTAACAATTGAAATACTGTTTTAACTGGTCTCGTTAATAACAACGTAAAATAAAGTAATATGGTACACAAAAACGAATAGAATCGCGTACTTGTTTTGATTTTTTTATTGTAAACAATTTATTTTTTTATGGGGTGGCTAGCTCAGTGGTATGAAGTCGGCCTGTGGATCCTGAGAACCCTATCTCGATTCCCACAGGCGACAAACAATTCTCATGATTTCAAAAAACTACTCCTGTGGCTCCTCCACCACTAACATCTTTGGAGGCCGTGATTTGACGACTGGTAACCGCATTTCACGCGCAAAATATATCACTTACCGAGATCTGCTTCGGCAGAGTGCTACACCCAGTAATTTTTTCATTATTTCAATTATTTTAGCAACCATAAAAAAATATATAAAAAAACGTTAATAATACATTTTCATTGGTTTAATTTAACTTTTTTTCATTATTTTCACTATTTATTAGTCTGGCAGTACAGTGGTGTAAATAGCATTACGCCATTCTAATCCGAAGATTCCGGGTTTGAATCCCACTCAAACTAAAATAATGTGAACTACCACGACTGTTTTGTAATCTTGGATACGTTTGCTGACAATATGCTTCTTATAAAAAAAAATTAAACGTTTCGAATTATTTATGATTAATTATTATAAAAAAATATAAAATAAATATATCATCACGCCTTCTATCCTTTACTAGGTGTGGCACTCTGCCGAAGCAGATCTCGGTAAGTGATATAATTTGCACGTGAAGTGCGGTTACCAGTCGTCCCCCAAAGATGTTAATGGTGGAGGAGCCACAGAGGTAGCTTTTGAAATTATGAAAATTGTTTGTCGCATGTGGGAATCGAACCAGGGTTCTCAGGATCCACAGGCCGACTTCATACCACTGAGCTAGCCACCCCATTAATTATTGATCAAATTAAATGGTTTCAGAAAAAAATTGTATACATAATACGTCAGGAAAGTGGTTTTACTTGATTCAACGGATTAAAATATTTGGCCTACGGCCTCGTATTTCAAACAACCGCTTCGTCAAGTAAAACATCACTTTCCGAACTTATTATGTAATATACTATTTTAATATGCATAGAAATTTAACATTATTGTTAAAAATTAATAATACATTTTCAATCTGCTTTCCCCTTTTGTTTTATATGAACTGTTTGACATAAAATTTAGGACGGTTAAAATACATAATAATGCTGAAACAATTGAAAAGTTTCATATGTAATTTTGTAATTTGCCATAATTGTAAAGGTTAAATTAGTTGTCGTAATATTGACAAAACAGCAATCAACAATTTGACATTGTTTTTAATTACATCGTAAAATTTTAATATTTCAATTTAATTTTGGAATTGAAAATGAACATAATAAAACAGCATTTCAGTAGTGGTGGACTTTGCTATGCTATTGAAATTGTAGCAGCATTCAACAAAAGTAATCTTGGCGACAAATCCAGGATTACGTTAAGTTAATTAAACGATTAGAGCATGAGTAATTACATCCAAACTATTACTGATTTGATTCAATCCTTGATTTGATTGCAGACATCAAAGGAATCTTTACTTTAATCAATAAACTTTACTATGTAATTACCAATTTCAATCAGTTTCTGATTCCTTTATTTTTATTAATTAATTGCAGTATTTTATGCCACTTTGATTGATAATATGTACGAGCCCAGAATCACATCATTTGACCCATAATTATTTTTGCGTTAAAAATTTAAACAATACTAAAAACGACTTTTATATTTTCTACAATTAATTTTCAACATTTTTAACTAAATTTAACATTAAATATACCTAGACACAAACAGCCAAATTCTCAAGAGCGTTTTAGCTAGAATCTAGCTAATCCTGAATTTTGGATTTGTCAAAGTAAGCTTAACCATATTCACAAAAAAGTTTAAAGAAATTTTAACATAATCTTCTCACCATTTAGTTTTCGGAAATTGAATTGAATTAACTTTTTAAATCGGCCTAGCATAAGATTAGCTAATGCAAAATTCAGGATTAGCTAAAACTTTTTTGAGAATCTGGCTGAAAATGTATAACAGTATTACTAGCAATTTAGTTTTTATAAAAAACTAATTCAACAAAAAGTGGATTAAATTCAAGCTGAAACTTTCCAGCAGTATTCTTCCAGCTAGCGATATGTTCCCTATCGTAACGATTGAGTAATCTAAGTTTATTAAGTATACACGGACACAAAATATAAATAAATAAATAAAATAAATATATCATTACGCCTTCTACCCATTACTGGGTGTGGCACTCTGTTGAAGCAGATCTCGGTAAGTGATATATTTTGCGCGTGAAGTGCGGTTACCAGTCGTCAAATCACGGCCCCCCAAACATGTTAGTGGTGGAGGAGCCACAGGGATAGCTTTTTCAAATTATGAAAATTTGTCGCCTGTGGGAATCGAACCAGGGACCTCAGGATCCACAGGCCGACTTCATACCACTGAGCTAACCATCCCATATTAGAAAATAAAACTGTAAATCGGAATTTATTAAAGAAATGGTATCAATTTATAGAAGAGTTATTCGAAGATTGTCCTTCTTCTTCAATTCAAACCCAGACAACAAAGACTAGTAATTTATTTCACTAATTTAATTATTTTTTTGTCTATTTATTATATGTATTTGTATTTATATTATGTAAAAAAAAATATTTCAGAAATTTATGTCTATCTGAGAGTTTTTGCGACCCGCCCTCCCCTGGAAAAATGTCTGTGGACGCCCATGAATACATATGACGTACTACACTACGGCTCGATGAGCCCAAACCCTGTACTGCAATTGGGATTATGTATAATAAATAATACATTTAATCGCAAAATAAACACATACTTTATGATAATTTTTAAATATGATAATAACGTATTTACAGCAAATTTTATATAAATTCCATATACAAATATATATTTTCATTTCATGTTAATGGATTAATTTTTCATATTTGTCAGTATTTATAATGCTAATTTAATAACATGACGACCCATGAATTACGGGTATTTTGTATCTATATATCATGGCATCAAAATGAATGAGAATTTTCCAAATTAACAGTTGTTTTTCATCAAAATTCAATTTATTTTCCGAAGTAGCTCCTTCCCAATTATATTGCAATTAATTTTCATTTCATCATTGTGCAAAATAACAAAAGAGAAAATAACAGGAAATTATAAATTTATCAACATAAAATATCAACACAATATATTTTCCCCAATTTTCCATTATTTGACGTGAACAAAATGTCATCAATACTTGTCAGGCGTATACCACCAAACTTGAGTATTTTTCGTAATAATTTTCCGAAATATTTCGCTTGTTTCTGCCTGAAAGACAAATGCTACTGAAAGATTAGACTTCTAGGCTGTCAAGGCAATGTTGCGCTATCAATTGTTTCAGCTTTCTACGGCCCTCCAGCAAAGCATGACCTACTTCAGTTTCATTTATTTTTCGGTATTAAATAATGCTTTTTAAATTAGAATAATGGTGCATGAAATAGACTGTGTAAAACGGTTGTTTTTCTTAACATGTAATGGGATGTATTTGTTTTATTCTGTTGAAGTCTCATTACTTCGGAAAAGAAAAGTACAGACACGATGTCTTGGGCAGTTCTCTGACTTTACAACAAAAAATAATTAATATACTTCAGATTAAGGTAGTACTAGTGTGACGGTGGCGCCATCGGTTGTCGAGTGGTGAAACTGACGCTCAAAAAATATAAAAATTTAATAAAATAAGTGTGTTATACCTACTATGATTTGAATATCATGAATTGTTAACAGGTTGTTGGTCTAGTGAATTTTCAAATACCATACCACCGTGTGGTGTTGCCATTATAAATTGGGATTCTTAATTTTTCCTTAAAAACAAGGCTTTGCATGGCTATATATCCATTACTAAACGATAAAAAACTTTATCCTTCTGATACAATACACATGGATAGTTCTAGAACATCATACTAATTTTTCAAATGAAACTGCAAAATTTTAGAGTACACAAACCAAATATGCGCGATTCTGAGTGATGATCGCCATAAGCCCCGTGTATAAGAACTCAACTTTACAAGCGAATATATTTGTTCACAGACGATGAATGTGTTTCATATTTTAACAGGATGCGTATGACTATCCAATGTTTACGTGCGCCAAATTTCATTCAGATCTGCATAAAAAATTTCACGCTAGTACTACCTTAAGTAGCTAGTTCAGTGGTATCAAGTCGGCCTGTAGATCCTGAGAACCCTGGTTCGATTGCCACAGGCGACAAACAATTTTCACCATTTAAAAAAAAACTACCTCTGTGGCTCCCTCACCACTAACATCTATGAGGGCCGTGATTTGACGGCTGGTAACCGCACTTCACGGGCAAAATATAACACTTACAGAGATCTGCTTCGGCAGAGTGCCACACCCAGTAATGGGTAGAAGTTGTGATGATATATTTTATTTTAGATTAAACAAGGAATCAATATTGTATGAGAAAGAATAACTCTAGCGGTTAATGCACTAACTAAATCATCTGCTCTCGTATAGATAAGGTAATAAAAACTTAATTTACTATTAAAATATTCAGTTTTAAATAAAAGTAAACATACTTAACTGTAATGAAACATTTAATCCATTTTATGCAGGAAATTTTGTATTAAAAATCCCTCTGATGGAAGCTTTCAGTGAAAAGATCGTGGCGCTAGTGTTCCAGATTCACTTTGATTTTGTATCTTTATCTCCTCGTATTATGAAGTCGGCCTGTGGTTCCTGAGGTCCCTGGTTCGATTCCCATAGGCGACAAATTTTCATAATTTGAAAAAGCTATCCCTGTGGCTCCTCCACCACTAACATGTTTGGGGGCCGTGATTTGACGACTGGTAACCGCACTTCACGCGCAAAATATATCACTTACCGAGATCTGCTTTAGCAGAGTGCCACACCCAGTAATGGGTAGAAGGCGTGATGATATATTATTATATCTCGTATGCCCACATTTCTTTCCACTTTTGTCTTAAATTGGTACAGTGGTACTCCTTCAATTTTTATGTAATGTGGTACATTTTAGAAAATTCTAATTTCAAAGGTGATTTTGGACATTTTAAATAAATTTTTAGGGAATTAATGAATTTAATATTTGTTTGATTTGTTTTGTAAATAAATAAATAAATAAATATATCATCACGCCTTCTACCCATTACTGGGTGTGGCACTCTGCCGAAGCAGATCTCGGTAAGTGATATATTTTGCGTGCGGTTACCAGTCGTCAAATCACGGCCTCCAAATATGTTAGTGGCGGAGGAGCCACAGGGGTAGCTTTTGAAATTATGAAAATTGTTTGTCGTCTGTGGGAAATTTGTTTTGTAAAGACCAAAATCAGTATTTTGTATTAAAAATACCTTTTATATACATAACATTAATAATTATTTATGTATCAAGGGTGAAAGCAGGCGTTTCTGGCCCGTGGCGTGATTATTAGCACGAGGCGCAAAGCGCCTAGGGTAATAACATACTCAGGGTCAGAAACGCTAATTTCACCTGTAGTACACACAATATTTTATGCACAATAAAAGAACATTTAATTTTTAATTCAAAAGATTGAAGCAGGTACATTTTATGTCAAAATGATATTTTCAAAATTATGTACTCATAATAAACAAAAATTGTCATTTTGTTTATGTATCCATAGGAAATTATTTTATTTTGGCCCTAGGGTCAAAAAGAATTGTTTAAGCCGGCTTGTCATGGCTAAAACATATGAATTTTTGGCTCGGTTGTGCATAAACAGTATTTTGTTTTAAAAATACCTTTATGTACCTAACATTAAAATAAATTAATGAAAATTAAAAAAAAAGTCATAGCAAAATATAGTTAGATTGCCTATTAATGATTGGTACCAATGTGGTACTTTTTACTGAAGGTTGGTACGAATTAAAAAATTCCCGCGTCAGCATTGTTTTTCTATCCCTATTCCCATCTTTGTCGACAATTCATCGATTTAAAATAATAGGGGGTATTATTAATTATATTACCAAAAAAATGCAATATACTGTAACATAATTGAAAGCTATGAATCAATTAGTTGTCAAAATTAATAGACGAAGACTTCTTGTAAAAATATATATTTAATAAAACATAAAAATGAGATATATAAAAATATAACGTAAAATTACAGAAGTAATAAGCTAAAAAAATACTAAAGTTAATAATGTAATTAAACAAATTATCCGGCAATGGAAACAACAACGACAACGTATGAATATACTAATCTTTAAGTTACAAAATACTAAAATACATGGCAAGACCTACATCTTGCACCGACGAGACAACTCGTCTCATCAGAAGCCAAACTACCACTAACTAATCCGTTGTTGTTTCCATGGGATGTTCTGACAAAGGGTAAGGGGGTGGTATCGTCGCGATGGTCGTACATATGCGTTTACATAAAAAACCCAGACGAGGTTAAATCATTCCGACCCCTCGCTTAGCTATAATTTACCCAGATATGTCATCACATCCCGTGTAACCAGACGCGACAATTCAGAAAAGCTATAAACTTGATAAATAATCATCTACAGAATACTGAAGTTATAACATATGCACTAATAAATTTGATAAACAAAATAAACTCTGTCAAGTCAACTTTAGAAAGATACTTAAGATAACACTTAATTAGTCTGTATCTTTCGAAGCTGAGTTGATAGTGAAATATCATAATTTATAAACAAAACCAAATTCTGAATTACCCGTTTTGTTACAATACCATCTGTCCCAGTTCACATTTTGAGAAGTCCTGGTCTAGTACTATAGCTCTATTCATTTCAGGTTATTTTATCCTCGTTCTATAAGTACTAAAGGCTGTTAATTATTCCCATGTAGCATTCCATGTCGTACAAATATCCTAACCGCGAACCTCGCCATTCGCGTAACTATTTAATTTATATTATTTTCATTACATCGAAACAAAGCACCAACACCTGTATGAGTGTGGTATAGTGTACCATGTAGTATTTATCGAAACATACAACTTCAGTACTTCAGCTAACTTCCTAACCTTACTTATAGTTTACAACCCTCATGGGATCAAATCGGTATCATCGTAACCGTGAGCCGCGAGCGTTTATACAGTCATCTAGAGACGTCTGCGTGAAGTAAAGACTCTAACTAATCCAAGGATTTTATATGAACACTGAATAGCTGACTTCCAATAAATAAATAAATAAATAAATATATCACGCCTTCTACCCATTACTGAGTGTGGCACTCTGCCGAAGCAGATCTCGGTAAGTGATATATTTTGCGCGTGAAGTGCGGTAACCAGTCGTCAAATCACGACCCCCAAAGATGTCAGTGGTGGAGGAGCCACAGGAGTAGTTTTTGAAATTATGAAAATTGTTTGTCGCCTGTGGGAATCGAATCAGGGTTCTCAGGATCCACAGGCCGACTTCATACCACTGTGCTAGCCACTCCATAAGAATTCAATCGTATATTATTTGCACTATTTGAACGAAACAAGTTAAGTACCACTGAACCGAACTTTGGACGTCACAACTTCAATACAAAATTTTAAAAACTCATATCTCTTGTTATATAACGAATTTTCAACCCGTGTTTTCACTGATCGTCATAGTTTATCATGCAGTTTTATTAAAAAAATATTTTAAAAATAGGTACAGGAACCCATTAAAAAATGTGTAAAAATGCGTTCTTGTATTTGCAAAATTTAAAAACGTCTTGATGTATTATTAAATTCCACATATTTAATGTGCTTTAGACTACTGCTGTCATCTACATCGTATTTTACCCAGCATCTCCAGAAGCGGATTTAAAATATTTCGGGCCCTAGGCAAAATATTTATTTCGGGCTCTTTAGGACATAAAAATCTGCATCTAATCCAATAAACAAAAATAATGTTACATGTTTCGCAACGGCACTAATTAGATCCGAAAATAACGAAATTATCAATAGCCATGAAATTGAAACAAAATTAACAAATGTTTAACGTTTTATGTGTCAAAATAAATGACATAATAAATAAAGAAATTATTTTGTCAGATTCAACGTCAAACATTTGTTTAATTTTATTTCAATTCTATGACTACCGACAGTTTTGAGGCTATTTTTGTTATTTTTAGATCTAATTTGTGCACTTACGAAGCATGCAAAATTAATTTTGTTTATTGTATTCGATGCAAAATTTTATGTCCTAAAACTTTTATTTGAAGCTGTCTTACTTAAAATAATTAGGGAAGCAGGAAATTATAACATTATGATTTTACATGTTAAATATCCATGTTCTAGAGTCGCGGGCACCACCCTGTATATATATATATATATATATTTCTATTATTTAAACTAAAATCTTGAATGCGGGTCCTAAAAATTTTGGGCCCTGGCTATTGCCTCTTTAGCCTAGGCCAAAGTCCGCCTGTGAGCATCTCCCATTAGGGATGCAATGGTAGCGACACACTAGCTTCCTATGTTAATCACTTATGTCGCTTATGGCGTAGTTTCCATGAGACACCATAAGAATTAATGAAACAACGCAGGTAAAGAATATCTATCATAAAATTTCTTAACTTTCAACATTCCTCGCAAATCGCGCTACTTTTCAACTTTATCATCCCTGATATTAACACACACACACACATAATGAATTTTTATCTTGGTGACGTAGAAACTTTTTGTCTGTCACCTGCTACCTCAATAACTCGACTAGGCTTCTTAGAAGTTTCCCACATTCGCATTACATTATTTCCTCCCCCAGGCAAGACGAAGACGTGAAGTCGTTGTCATCAACATCACTGTTCTTTGGTCGACGTTCTTTCCTTGTTCGTTGTTCGTTTCGGTTCGCTGGAGTTCTTAGTTCACGCACAAGACGCTAGATGGGCGGAGAGATGGTTTGTGGTGGTAAAAACGTTAAAACGATAAAAAGTTCTTTGTTGTAAATGAATGTAAGTAATACTAAATTTTTTTTTAAATTTGCTTTATTGCTTATTACTTAAATAATAATTTAATAAATTAGAATTAGGTGAGGTTAGGAAATAAATATATATCATCACGCTTTTTACCCATTACTGGGTGTAGCACTCTGCCCAAGTAGATCTCGGTAAGTTATATATTTATGCGCGTGAAGTTTAATTACCAGCCGTCAAATCATGGTCTTCAAAGATATTAGTGGAGGGGGAGCCACAGAGGTAATTTTAATGTGGTGAAAATGTTTGTCGGTTGTGGGAATCGAACCAGGGTTCTCAGGATCCACAGGCCGACTCAATACCACTGAGCCACCTACATATCTAGGTTAGATAAAAATTTCATATGCATTTTTATGAAACTTTTCTTCTTTTTGACATTATTACAATTTTGCATTTTGTACCTCGTCTTGATTTTATTACATACATAACACGAATCCTTCAAATAATCAGTTCTCAAACAGTCTCAACCTAACATATCACCCTTGCTTCAACCACTTTTATAGATTCCTTCAGACAAATTCATTCGTCACACAGCAATAATAGATATAACTGAAAGTTTGTTGTGTGAAAGAAATATTCCACATGTAAAAAATATACTTGCATATATGAATGTGAATAAAGTGATGTGCAGATGACATTTTCTGATTATTTTATGACGTTTCTCAAAACCAATGAAATGCTTCATTGTATGTCACGTGTCTGCGTTTTAACCAATCCTGTCATTATTATACTGAGAATAAAGCTCTTGTGATTATTCCCGGGAATTATCTCTGTAGGTGCTTTTTTGTTTGTAAAAAATGATAAGTAGTTGTCAAATAATTATTTAAAACTGTCAACGCGTCAACTAAAATGTGTGAAAAAAATCGATTTAGTTCCATTTCAGATACAGAAATACACCAACAAATTTTAGAAACAACTTCCAAGAATACAATAATAACTAATCAATCGATATGAACCCAGTTCACAATCTTTTAAGTTGGATGAATCGACCTCAACAGCTAAGTCATAAAATAATCTAATTAAATATAACTCGAGAGTTGGATAAATTAGAAAATAATTCTCCAGTATCTTTCTCAAACTTGTTGCCATTTGGCAATAGCCACTCAAGCCCTACGGGCTTTCATGACTATTACCTGGCAACAAGTTTTCGAAAGATCTGTCAAATTATTTCCAATTTATTCTCACTCTCTTGTTATATTATTAATGATAATGAAAAAAATTATCAGCCAGATTCTTAATAAATTTTTTGCTAATCTTGAATTTTGAATTAGCTAATCTTATGCTAGTCTGATTTTAAAAAGTTAATTCAATTCATTTTCCGAAAACTAAATGGTAAGAAGATTGTATTAAAGTTTATATAAACAGTTTTGGGAATATGGTTTAACTTAATTTGACAAATCCAAAATTCAGGGTTAGCTAGATTTCAGCTAAAACTCTTTTGAGAATTGGGCTGTATATGTTTATATACTTCGAGAAGAAAGTATCATTATTTCCTTAGTATACAAGTACATAATTGAATATAGCAGAATTTTCCTAGGACACTCAAATAAAAAATATAGTAGATTCTTTCCAGATTTTAGTTAGATTGTAGTAAAAAATGGAGCACTCAGTTTGGTGACCCAAATAAATTGGGTGATACTGATACATCTAAATTTGAAGTACTATAAATCAAAATATGGCCAACATATTATTTCCGAAAAACTCTTGACCGTAACCCGTAACCGCACGGCGATTGGTCGCTCGTTTCAAATCGATTACCGGTCCGATCTGCGACCATCTGTTCCGGTTCCGATAGCAGAATTTACATTTATGTCTTCGGCGATTTGTATAAAATACGCGACTGTTTCTTTATTTTTTATTTAAAATCGTTCCCGTTTGCACTTTTCTGGAGATGGAAGCAACTGTTATGCAACTGTGCAACGAGACTTCTAATTTCATCGACGTGACTTCTACTACATACTTGTGTTTATTACAATCGGCTGTGGCGTAGTCTCCGCCAAATACAAAGGGACTATAGAATAGTAAACAATTAATATAATAACTATTTGTGTACCAAGTGAGTAATAATTATTTTTGTGCACAACCGGGCCAAAAGGCATGTGTTTTAGCCCTAAAAAGCGAGCTTAAACACTTATTGTTGGCCCATGGGTCAAAAAGAAATAATTCCTATGGCTACATAAATAAAATGACAATTTTTGATTCTGCAAAATGTTATTTTGACATATAACCTATTTACATATTTTAATCTTTTGAACATACAATTAAATGTTATTTTGGTAAGGTAATAATGGACAAACGGCTTAAAGTTGTAGTTATTTTATTAAAGATGTAATAACGACGTTTCGGCCAAGGTTATGGCCATCTTCAGGTCTAATAATAAAATACTATAAAATTAACAATAGAGAAATTGTTAGTCAAAACGACATTTAACTTACCAAAGCGTTAAAATAAACGAATAACAACAATATAAGTTAAGTTACTATTAATCTTGTAGATGAAACGTCATAATATTCCATGACGTATGACTTGACACAGCTTCACTCATTCAACGAGGCACCTATATTTGATGTCACGGGCAAATGTGAAATTCAAGTAACGTATGAAGTGTAATATAAATCATGTAAATTTTACCAAAAACAAAAAATATAAAGGCTTGTGTGTGCAGAACATGCGTTGTCACGAACATGTTTACTATTTAAATAAATAGGTATGTGAGATTCAGAATATTTTGAGCTAAAATTGAATATAACGGCTTTGCTTGTGTGAAGCATGTGTTCTATAGGTTTATAGTAAGAGAGCTAGGGTGCAAAATGATGTCTCATTTATTCCAGTGACATAAATGGTTTTTTCAATAGATTATGTCATGATAAACACGAAAAAAAGAAAATTAGATTATTGTTTTTAACGAAAAATTAAGAATCCCAATTTATAATGGCAACACCACACGGTGGTATGGTATTTGAAAATTCACTAGACCAACAACCTGTTAACAATTCATGATATTCAAATCATAATAGGTATCAAACACTTATTTTATTAAATTTTTATATTTTTTTGAGTGTCAGTTTTGCCACTCGACAACCGATGGCGCCACCGTCACACTAGTACTACCTTAAGAAGAATTTTTACCAATTAGTATTTTAAGTAAATGCTTAACAATTGATTAAATTAAATTGAATTATTGTTATTATCATTATTAGCTTCAAACCTCCTTATAATTCAATTGGATAATTTCGAAAATTTAAACTATGATTTTGATGCTATATTTTTTGTTTGTTTAACAAATAAATTTATTAGGAATTTTGTTGAAAGATATTGAAAAATCAGTCCTAATACTCACACAATCGTGAAATATAAAAATAATTAATATTTGTTAAAATTTTATATCTACGCCACTGTAGTGCGCAGTTTCCGAATAGCGAATAGGGCATGATGGGATGTTGTTTTCTTGCAGAACAAAGTTCGGAATGTGTTTGTTGTTGCTGAAACAAATGCTAGCGTTATTGTCTTTTATTTATTAGCTAACGACGAAATTACTTGTTAGAATCGTTGTGTGTACCGCATATAAAATGTCTCTTTTAGCGGATAATCACATTCCTAAACTCTTCTAATTTTATCATGTATATATTTGAAATTTTTTAGCAATACACTATTCAATTATTCTCAATTTAAATTATATTTGCTTCCTTGTTTACGGATAGTTACGAGAGCTTTTCAAGATAATGAAAAAATACTTCGAATAAAAATTATAATTAAATTTGGGGATCAACAAGATTACTGCAAGGGAAATTTTTAATAATGGAGCGTTTCGGAAATGAATTTCCTGGGATTATTTCGTACTTATGTTTTTAATAATTTTTTAAAAGCTCTTTAAATTCCATGTAAGAAGAGTACATCAACTTTTAATGACGAGAAATAATTACAGATTTCAATTAACGGTAGTTTTTAATTAAATCTAATGTGCTCGTCAAAAATGTTTCATTGAAGGGTGATCAATTTTAAAATAAAAGCTTTTAGTTTTAGACCTAATTTATGATAATGTTAATAGTTTGACAGATTATTGCTTTACTGAGATTTATTATTAACACAGTTGTTATAAATAAATAAATAAATAAATATATCATCACGCCTTCTACCCATTACTGGGTGAAGTACGGTTACCAGTCGTCAAATCACGGCCCTCAAAGATGTTAGTAGTGGAGGAGCCGCAGGGGTAGTTTTTGAAATTATGAAAATTGTTTGTTGCCTGTGGGAATCGAACCAGGGTTCTCAGGATCCACAGGCCGACTTCATACCACTGAGCTAGCCACAGTTGCTTATATTGACATAATGTGAAGTGGAAACTTTTGTACTGTCTAAAGAAACATTGATTTCTTCCGTACCTGTTCATATTATTAACAGTAATATTATTGACATCAATTTCAGAGGCTTTAGAAGTACCAGCAGCAGGTTGATTGTCATTGTCGAAAATAGATCCAACGTAGCATGATCTGGGGCTTCAATTACCTTTGGAGGTGTTTATGATAAAGAAGAATCACTCACTGTAGTATTCCAATCTAGACGATTTTGAAGAAATTGTCTTGAAATTAGTGAAATATTTTTAAATAACGTAGAACAATGTGCAAGCAATCAACAAACAAACCATAGCAAAGCCGTAAAACATCGTTCTTGTGTAATATCCGTAAGATTTTATAAATTTGGACAATATTTTAGTGATTTTCTAAATCGCACAGTTGTAGGAAAAATGTTGTTTATAACACGTATCGAAAAAGGTTACGTGCTCGTGCAGATTTCCGCACTCGGCAAACCTCGTGCGTTAAATTCTGCACTTGCACATAACAAGCCTTTTTCGGCACTTGTTATAAAAATAGCTATTCCCATTATCTGTATTTAAAAATGTCTCAATAAAATCATATTTAATAAGAGAGTATTTGAACTTCATAATTTACATGTTATAATCCGTAAGGATTGTGTTAAAACATATGAATAGTAATAAATATGATGATTGCAACATGTAGTGATAGATGAATCAAAATAATTATCGAATATTGAGTAAATTGGTACATGGTGAAGTACGAACATACATACATACAAGTTAAGTGGATTATAGTTCCACTACCAATAAATTATTATCCTCTAACCAAACATAATTCCGTTTCAATATGCTGCGTGCATACGTATAGCACAATGAATAGAAACAATATCATAAATAGCAATCTGCATACGCGGTGTTGTCATTCAAATATTAAGTGCTAAGCTCATTTCGAATTTGCATATTAATTTAGGACATATTTACTAATTTAAGAACTTTCATAATACAGAAGATTATAATAAAACTTTTAACACTTCTTGTAGAACTGTTTTTGTTAACACTTGAAATCTTCTGTAATGATCTACAACTTCAGAGTGATCAAAAGGAATTGTTACAGTTGGCAATAAAAAAACTACTTGTAATTGGTAAGCCTGTGCATAAATTCATTTCCTGTTGTTGACAGTGACATTTGAAAATTTAAATTTAAATTTGAGTACATTTATTATTACAGTTATTTCTAAAGTATTTCTATTACTTAAAAAGTCAACATCCTATTAGCTGTCAGACCCCTGACATAACCTATTTGAATTTATTAGACATGTCAAAAAGTATTTCCGCCTTTACCTAGCGTTGTGCCAACTGTGGAATAAAAAGATCTCCGGAATTGTATTGCCAACTGTAACAATTCCTTCGCAAAAAACTCTCAGATATAAATAAATTTCTAAAATATTTTTTTTTTTACATAATATAAATACAAATACACATAACAAATAGACAAAGAAATATTTAAATTTGTGAAATAAATTACCTACTAGTCTTTATCATCTGGGTATGAATTGAAGAAGGACAATCTTCGAATAACTCTTCTATAAATTGACACTATTTCTTCAATAAATTCCGATTTACACTTTTTATTTTCTAATATTTTGTGTCCGTGTATACTTAATAAACTTAGATTACGATAGGGAACATGTCGCTAGCTGGCCATAAGAATACTGCTGGAAAGTTTCAGATTGAATTTATTATCTTTAAACTTATAATTTAATTTTAATTTAATTCATATATACATATACAGGATGGTGACCGCGACTCTCGAACATAGGATTTTAACATGTAAAATCATATTGATTTAATTTTCAGCTTCATAATTATTTAAAACAAAAAAGCTTCAAATAAAAGTTTTAGGGAATCAAATATGAAATTAATTTTGCATGCTTTGTAAAGGCACAAATTAGAATTGAAAATGAATAAACTTGTCTCAAAACTATCGATAGCTATGAAATTGAAACAAAATTAAACAAATGTTTGACGTTCAATCTGTCAAAATTGACAAAATAAATTCTTTATTTATTATTTCATTTATTTTGACAGATAAAACGTCAAACATTTGTTTAATTTTGTTTCAATTACATGCTTATCCATAGTTTTGAGGCAATTTTCGTCATTTTCAAATCTAATTTGTGTCATTACAAAGTATGTGAAATTAATTTTGTTTATTGGTTCAGATGCAGAATTTTAAGTCCTAAAACTTTTATTTCATGCTTTTTTGCTTAAAATATTTAGGGAATCAGGAAATTACAAAATTATAATTTTACATGTTAAAGTCTTATGTTCGAAAGTCGTGGTCACCACCCTAATTAATATCCGGGGGCGGGGCGCCCCGGCTTGCCCCCTTCCCCCTGCGGACGCCCATGCTTATTGGGATGAAATATTTCAAAGTAAATTAGAATCAGTAATTCTAGTACTGAAAATAAAGTCAGCCAATAAGCCAGTTAAATAAATAAATGATCTGATTCAGTACATCTAAGTTAGATCTGACACAAATTGCAAATGGAATGTACCTATTGTTTTAAAATCACTGGAAACATGAGCTTGTGTACAGTGCTATCATTTGGCAAAATATTAAAATAAGGCAAGAGGGTAAAAAAATTAAAAGATTATGCTTGTTACGCGAAATATAACTTGTAATATGGTAATTGTCAAATAATATTTTGACATAAAAAATTCGTTGTTACGTTGTTTCCATAACAACCCATAATTAATTATAAATAAATGACTGACCTGATGTTTGTTTGTTTGCAGGCGCTGCTGCAAGCGCACGACGTGGTGGCGCACGAGGTGTACGGCGAAGACGCGATGCGCGTGACGCCGCCACCGCTGCTGCCATACCTCAACGGCGGCGACGAGCTGGACGGCCCCAACGGCGACTGTGACATGGAGAATGTCACACGCGTACGCCTCGTGCAGTTTCAGAAGAACACCGATGAGCCGATGGTAAGTTTACACAATGATGCACTTGATGGCGATGTGGGAGACATGAAAAACACAAATATATCTATGTAAGGTGTGGTGGGATTTAAAATAATGCATGCATTCTTAGAAGGGGTGATGTTAGTAAGGAAGATTCTCTAAAAATAACAAAAAATATGCAGTTAACATTGGTACTAGTGACGATGATCAGATTTAAAAATATAGTTAGTCCTGTTTGAAGTATCAAGTTGAATATGTTCTTAAAAAAATTTGTAATATAAGACATTAATAATTTAGACATTTTAATTTAATAATCCGAAGTTACAAATTCATTAGTACAAAAATAACAACGATTTAGATATATTTTTATAAATAAATAAATAAAATAAATATATCATCACGCCTTTTACTCATTACTGGATATGGCACTCTGCCAAAGCAGATCTCGGTAAGTGATATATTTATGCGCGTGAAGTGCGATTACCAGCCGTCAAATCACGACCCTCAAATATGTTAATGATGGGGGAGCCACAGGGGTAATTTTAAATTGGTGAAAATGTTTTGTCGGCTGTGGGGCTCGAACCAGGGTTCTTAGGATCCACAGGCCGACTTGATACCACTGAGTCATTACCCCATTATATAGATCAGTAATGGGTGAAAGACGTGATGATGTATATTCCACATTTGCACTATTAATATTTAGTGCACCCATACCAAAAAATAAATCTCTACGCCTCTGTTTTTTTCATAATGCCTAAACACTATCATTATAATAATTGTACGCAAACCGGGTTCATTCGTTTCTTGACGGAAATTAACCGACAACCCAGAAATCTGTAAACATTTTGTTTAATATATTTTTATGCTATTAAACAAGTTAGAACAATCTTCACCAATTAATTTAAATCGTCGAAAAACGTTGCTTCGCGCAGAGTCAAACTAGTCTAGTGTGGATGTTTACAATGAAAGCAGTGCTTCTAATGTTTTAAGATCATTTTAGTGAATATTTTAATCTGTACAATTATTTCAAATGTGTGATATTGTATGTATACGAGTTTCGAGAGTCATGTTTAAAAGAAACACTCGGATAAGTAATAATAATGTTGAATAGATTATGTGGATTACCTAAGACAATGTGCAATACGGCCGATCGCTAATTCCTAAGCTAAGTAAGTAATAATATTATTTTTAGTAATCATATTCAGTTTGCCTTACTAATACAAGAAATTTAATAATTAATTTACATAAATCAAAGGAATTATGTTTATAAAATCACGTTTTCGTATAGTACATATAAAATTTTGCCAATATAATATTTTCCTCATTCAGTTTAATTGTTATGATGTTATTCAATTGTCTAGTAACCAAATCTGAATCTATGTAAATAAAAGTCTTCTTCTCCTTCAATGGCGCTACAGCCCAAATGGGGCCTGGGCCTACCGGGCACACCGAGCCGCAGTTTTTTTTACGCTGCCGTACTGCCGGTTTTCGTAGTCGATGTTACTTTTTTTTAAAGCATATGCATAAGTGACTATCTTATAGCGCTTGAGTATGATTAATACAAGTAACTGTATTTTTTATTTAACGACAAATCATACTTTGTCGACAGGCGGATTCAAACTGACGAACGTTGGTTCGGATGACGTCACAGCATGTTAAGAAATGTGCATTAACACGCTCGACCACCGCGCCTGTAATTAAAAGTCTGTAAAATTAAATTAAAATGTCAGTAAATAGCATCTTCGAAGTTACTCAATGGTATCGAGTCGACCTGTGGATCCTGAGAATCCCACAGCCGACAAACATTTTCACTACATTAAAATTACTCCTGTGGCTCCCCCCACTGCTAACATTTTTTGGGATTTGACGGCTGGTAACCGTACTTCACGCATATAAATATATCACTTATCGAGATCTGCTTCGGCGGAGTACCACACTCAGTAATGGATAAAAAGACGTGATGATATATTTATTTATTTTATTTACTAGTGCAATAACTTTCTGGAAAAAATTTAAATATCATCACGCCTTCTACCCATTACTGGGTGTGGCACTCTGCCGAAGCAGATCTCGGTAAGTGATATATTTTGCGCGTGAAGTGCGGTTACCAGTCGTCAAATCACGGCCCCCAAAGATATTAGTGGTGGAGAAGCCACAGGGGTAGTTTTTGAAATTATGAAAATTGTTTGTCGCCTGTGGGAATTGAACCAGTGTTCTCAGGATCCACAGGCCGACTTCATACCACTGAGCTAGCCACCCCATAAAAAATTTACAGTCGACAAAATAAATTTGTTCAACATTTTTAAAATTATATGTTTATACTATATTATTTTCATTTTAATATTTCTGCAGATAAAAAATTAGCTTCTATGATTAGTGTGATTGATTTTGAAAATATATATGTTAACCTACTTTTGTTTCAAACGTCATATTACACGTGTGTTTCGAAATGAAATTTATTGCCGAGTATGCGTGTCATTTCTGTACACAATAATCTTCTATCAAACAAAAACCGGAAAGTATTTTGCTGAATTTATAGCTTCTGTCATTTTTATTAAAATTTAGTATATTTGTTTCTACAAAAATGAAAGTTTAATATAATAGTGGAGTGGAAAATGCAAACATTGACTTAGGATAAAAGTATCAATATATATTTTCGGATATTTCGGAATATATTTCAAATAATCTAACACATATTTTATACCAGTTCGCAGTATATTATTGTTTGATTGTGCTAATATAACAAATCTAATTTTCATTTATAAACAAATTAGAAAATTATTGTTGTAATTATAAATCTAGTTTAATTATTTAGATATTTTATATAAATATTTGCGCATTGTCTGCATATTTGTTTACATACTAGATGAAAATAAATAAATTTATAATCAAACAAGTAGCTAGTCAAATCGAATATTTATTAATGTACATATTGTTATTATTTGGAATAATTATAATGAGCAATATTAAAATAATTTGATATTTACTATACTATAATCACTAATTTTCAGTCAGTTTACACTAATTAGGTAATAACATTCAATATATAATATATATATATATATATATATAATATATGAGGTGGCTAGCTCAGTGGTATGAAGTCGGCATGTCGATCCTGAGAACCTTGGTTCGATTCCCACAGGCGACAAACAATATTCATAATTTCAAAAACAACCCCTGTGGCTCCTCCACCACTAACATCTTTGGGGCCGTGATTTGACGACTGGTAACGCGCAAAATATATCACTTACCGAGATCTGCTTCGACAGAGTGCCACACCCAGTAATGGGTAGAAGGCGTGATGACATATTTATTTATTTATTTATATAATATTGAAAAATAATTTAAAATAATTTTAAACAACAGAAATGTTACTTCTCCCTTCGTTGTTATTGGAGATAAGCGGGGATATTATTTTCTCGCGAGAAAGTAACGTAAACGCTTGTTGCTCGAAAAATGATAACTTCACGTTGTCAAAGAACTGCTGAAATAGCATATTTTCAGTCCTGGTCGTATAAAAAAGTATTTTTCTGAAATAACAATATTCCCCCCATATTCTGTAATTCAATCTTTGTTTATTACTTATCGATAAGTTAATGACAACCCTTATTTTTCATAATAACTCTACAGATTACTACCATTTCAGCATTCTGTGTCCAAAATCTTTTTTTTTAGCTCTCGTACAACACCGGTAGTATAAAATAGTTATTTATGTATCAAGGTTAAAAACAGGCATTTCTAGCCCGCGGCATGATAATTACCACGAGGCGCAAAGCGCCGAGGGCAAATAACATGCTCAGGGTCAGAAACGTTAATTTCGCCCGTGGTACATACAATATTTTATGCACAACAAAATAACATTTAATTATATGTTCAAAAGATTCAAATTTGTACATTTGTAGGTTATGTCAAAATAACATTTTACAGAATCATAGAAATTATTTTTTATGGCCCTAGGGCCAAAAAGAATTGTTTAAACCCGCTTTTTAAGGATAAAAAACATGAATTTCAGCCCGGTTGTGCATAAAATGACTTTTTAACCACGTTTTTTCACTATTCGTTCAGTGAACTGTCAGTATATTTTGTTTGCAATAATAAAGTAAAGTAAATTAATATAAAAATGACAAAAGAAATTATTCTGGTCTCAGAATATCAAGTTGAAATGATCTATAAATTAATCAAGAAAGGTTGTCATTAACATAAAATAAATAAATATATCATCACGAATTCTACCCAACTGCGGTTACCAGTCGTCAAATCACAGCCCCCAAAGATGTTAGTGGTGGAGGAGGGGTAGTTTTTTGAAATTATGAAAATTATTTGTCGCCTGTGGGAATCGAACCAGGATTCTCAGGATCCACAGGCCGACTTCATACCACTGAGCTAGCCACTCCATAACATAACATAACGATCATTAACAGATAATGATACAGTTACAGAATACAGGGGTATATTTTCTTTTTCAATAATCTGCAAAAGTTTTTGTAATAAATTATTTATGATGATAACAATGCAATTATAATAAATAGCCTGTTGCTGTAGTCTTTAGTTCAATTCCAGTTTATTTCTATCTCTGAACTATTAAATGAAGGTAGAATGAATGGATTCTACTTATAATTTCATAAAGAAATAAGAAGAAAAGGTAGAATTCTCGCAAATTAGCATCTGTAGTGAAAATAAAAGAATGTCGTTTTGGACAACAGTTCAAATGAATTGCTGATGTGTGTGAGAACTTTCAAAAGAATTCCCAACCGGGCTGTAGAACGCAGTAAACTGAAGAACTGAAAGGAATAATTAATGAGAAAGGCGAATAAAAAAATCATGGAGGGTCCTGGAAGAAGGATAAAGTGGAGACAAAAGACAAATGCTCCAGGAACTAAGAATTGATTAACACTTATCCTTCAAGGTGCTATAAAAAGAACCCAAAGACATTTTAAACTTTCAACTTTATAATTGATGAAATTTTAGATGATTACTGAAAATTAGTGGCTTTTCAACGACACGAAAATTTATTATAATTGATATTACTGTTATGGAAAGTAAAAATGAAACGGTTTCAATTTTTACCCCAGTTCTAATATTAAAGATTTGTAATAAATACATCGACACGTATTTCACCCAATTATTATCGTATATCATCACGCCTTCTACCCATTACTGAGTGTAGCATTCTGCCGTAACAGATCTCAGTAAGTATTATATTTATGAGCGTGAAGTGCGGTTACCAACCGTCAAATTATGGCTCCCAAAGATGTTAGTGAAGGGAGAACCACAGGGGTAATTTTAAAATAAATAAATATATCATCACGCCTTCTACCCATTACTGGGTGTGGCACTCTGCCGAAGCAGATCTCGGTAAGTGATATATTTTGCGCGTGAAGTGCGGTTACCAGCAGTCAAATCACGGCCTCCAAAGATGTTAGTGGTGGAGGAGCCACAGGGGTAGTTTTTGAAATTATGAAAATTGTTTGTCGCCTGTGGGAATCGAACCAGGGTTCTCAGGATCCACAGGATGTGGCGAAAATTGTTTGTCGGCTTTGGGAATCGAACCCTGGTTCTAAAGTCCACAATCCGACTCGTTACCACTGAGGTACCTACCCCATTATTATTATTGTCGTATGATACGTAATTGCTCTGCTATTGCAGATCACAATAAATGCAGCATATTTATTTAATTACTTGCTACTCTGCACAACAGGAACTTAATCCCAATTACAGTACTGTGTGCTAATTCTTATATTTTTAGCTGAAATGGAATTCGAATTTATATATAATTCATTATGGGGTGGCTAGCTCAGTGGTATGAAGTCGGCCTGTGGATCCTGAGAACCCTGGTTCGATTCCCACAGGCGACAAACAATTTTCATAATTTCAAAAGCTACCCCTATGCCTCCTCCACCACTAACATCTTTGGGGGCCATGATTTGACGACTGGTAACCGCACTTCACTCGCAAAATATACCACTTACCGATATCTGCTTCGGCAGAGTGCCACACCCAGTAATGAGTAGAAGGCGTGATGATATATTTATTTTTATTTATTTTTATATAATTCATACATTTAGTTCATTTAATTCATCCTTATTAATATTGAGGAAAGTTTAAAAATTCGTGACGTCAGTAACTGTAGATTAAATGGCTGCCAATTCTATTAGTAAAATGTGTACTTATGTAGCTGCCAATCTGACGTTTGATAGCTGCCCGTGGTGAGCGTAAGCTATTATTAATGTATTTTCGTTTTGGAAATAACATATTTGTACAATAACAAACTTACTATTTTTATTTATGTCAGCGTCACGCTGAGTAACAACAAAACAAGCTTTTAGGTTATTGTATGATTTTTGACAGTTCTCTCAAAATACACTCTCCTTGCAAAATATAAATGTCACATGTTTTAAGATAATTCTTTTTTACAACTTATACTGTGATATAGGTACCTTGAATGATTTATAAATTGTATTAGCGCCTATATGTAATGGTAAAGGGTAATGGCTCAGTGGTATCAAGTCGGCTTGTGGATCCAAGGAACCCTGTTTCGATCCCCAAAGCCGACAAAACATTTTCACTAATTTAAAAAAAATTACCCCTGTGGCTCCTCCCACCACTAATATCTTTAACCGCACTTCACGCGCATAAATATATAACTTACCGAGATCTGCTTCGACAGAGCGCCACATCCAGAAATGAGAAAAAAGCGTGACGATATATTTATTTGTTTTAATAACTTTCTTATTTTAAGAGGGAACCTATTTTTTTTATTTGCTTGTTCGATTCAGTATTTCTTTCTGAATTCAACCACTATAAAGTACAGTATCCTTACATTACAACATTTTTGACAAAAAATTATTAATTTAATTTTAATCGTATAGGAATCAGCGTGCTATGATAGAAACAAATGACTAATAAAATTTATTTATTTATTTTTTCACAAAATAATTGTATTGACATATAATAGGCGTATTCCATTTGCCATTTGGATCAGATCTAACTTACGTTTCCTGAACCAGATCACTTATTTATTTCGCTGGATTACTTCGCTGACTTTATTTCCAGTACTAGAATTACAGATTATAATTTACTATAAAGTAATTCACCACAATAAGTGCATCAGTTTGTTTTATTTAGTTTATTTACTAATGTGTCGAATTTATCTGAACTGATTTAAGTGAACCAAGTGGCAAATGGAATACAGCTATAATAGACATATGCTGGGTTGCATGAAAGTTTTATCGGTTCATTAGCAACTAACGGTTCAATAAATTTCAGAAAATCCCGTTTGATACTGTTGCTAGATAAACAATTCTTTAACTAAAGAGCTCTTTATTTTTTTCTTGCAACTCAGCATCAAACACACAAAAATATTATGATTTGTTCATTTGTTTTTGTCATAGCACGCTGATTTCTATGTGATTTAAATTAAATTAATGTCTAATATGCAGTTTTATAAAAAAATTGTAATGAGAGGATAGTGAACTTTGTAGTTATTGAATTTAGAAAAAAAATACTGAATTGAATAAGCAAATAAAAAGAATAGGTTCCCATTTAAAATAAGAAAGTTGAATTCCATATTTTGAGAACCACTAATTGAAAAATTTTTTGTTAATAGTTTTGTAATAAACTTTGAAAACAGCATTTCTTTGCTAATTTAACCAATCTTGTAGCTCTTATAGTTCTCGAGATAGCAATGGTGACACAACTAAATTGAACACTCTGTATATCACTTTTCCTACTTAGTGACACAATATACTATTCCATAAGAAATTAAATAGTCCTAAAAAATTGTTTCTTTGAGCATTCCTGAAACATCTATGAAAAATATAGTGGCGCATGTAAAAAAGGGTGAAGATAATGAATTAAAAAGACAAAATAAGCGGATAACAAACACGTAATAAGCCGTGACTTGTTTTATGTCCTCGCGAATAAAAACCCAGGCCAGATTAATGCTTCGACTCTCATTTGTTTAAAACTTCCAGTTTTTCTGACTGCAGCTCTTTGATAAATTAATATTTAACATTCTACTTACATAAAAGATACACGACAAAATTACGACAGACATTTTTAAAAACAGCCACCTTGCACGTTCTGATATAAAAAGAAGATATTTATAAAGTCTTATCACTCTAAATTTATATACACTTTTAAGATGTTTTTGTAGTTCTCGTTTTAAAGAAACCAGGACGAATTTTCTTTTAATCAAAAGAATATTTTGAGTGTGTTTCTCAAAAGAACAGGAAGCCTGTGTGCATACCTTTGGCGGATTATTTAATTTTAGAAAATTTTTTATTCGTTTTGTAGTTGCATCTTTTTGATTTAGTTTGAATACCAAATTAAAATTTATAATTTTATACGAAAAGAGAAGGCAATGTTTAAACCACATTTCATCGCATTTCCTCTGAATTAAAATTTGTATTAATAGAACAGAATTTAAGAAAATGCATTTAGTCTAAAATAAAATTTTATCAGGAAAAATAAAAAAATATATATACAATTTTCAGATAATATTTAAAGTAACTATCACTATTTTAACTATAAGTTGGTTCTGATGAAACTAAAATAAATAAATCATTCATCGTTCATTAGAGTAGCGATCATAATGAGCAACTTTATACTATGAATGTTAAGATAAAAATTCAGCTGGGCGAGTTCAACTTTTGAAAGTAGGGCTGTTACGATGTTAGGAGACTCACTGTCAATTTCATACGTTGAGTGCTTGGACTCTAGAGATTTTGACAAATCTTGAGTATCACATGTCCAGAAACTGTTTTGCGAGTA
The DNA here is from genome assembly GCA_911728475.2 of Pterostichus madidus. Taxonomy (NCBI): domain Eukaryota; kingdom Metazoa; phylum Arthropoda; class Insecta; order Coleoptera; family Carabidae; genus Pterostichus; species Pterostichus madidus. Next base: position 34,974,755 of record OU452308.1, on the reverse strand, counting down.
CTCGCCTTCGACTCGGTCAAAATATGCTCGCAGTCATAAAAGTACAGTTTCTGGCCTAGTGATACAAATAACTATTATTCCAATTTCTTTTTACTTTCTTATAGGTACACAGTATAAGGAAGTATTGGAATCGTGGAAAAAATCGTTGACGAGATTTTCGCGGAAATACGTGTTTTGAGGTCCACTGAATCCGTTTTGATCAATGATGTCTGTGTGTGTGTGTGTGGATGGATGTGTGTCCGAGTGTGCAATATCTCATGAACGAGATAAGATTTGTTAACGAAACTTGGTAATTATAAATTTCATGAAAATGCGCAGAGCTGAGTTGATTTTGAATGAAATTGAAAAACCGGAAGAGGAAGTTTACTGGACACACAAAACAATAAATTCCAGTTATTTCAAAAATGGAATCAGTTACGAAAACAAATTTCAAATAAAAGATGTTAGCAAAAATATTTGGAACATAAAATGTTATTAGCAATTTTCCTGTATATGCGTCTAATTTTGAGAAAAACTAATTTTTATATTTAATAATATATTTCAATAATCATAGTAGCAATAAAAACAAAAAACATAAATTATAATTTTCGCTTAACGATCTCGAATAACATGGCGTAAGTAGCTTAGTAGCTTAAAGCATATGACCGGCGTTTATAGATTCTAGGTTCAAATCCAGACGACATCTTAAAATGGTAAATGGCTCAGTGAGTAGCATCGAATCGGCCAGAGAATTTCAGAACCTTGGTTAAATTTCTAGAGCAGCCAAACAATTTTCACACATTAAAACTACCCTTGTGGCTCCTCCTCCACTAATATATTTGGGTGCCGTAATTTTACGGCTGGTAAGCGCACTTCTCACGTAAAATATGTCACTTACTGAGATGGCCTACGGCAGAATGCCACACCCAGTAATGAGTAGAAGACGATTTATTTATATTTTTATTTACTATCTTCGTTGAAGTCATTTAACAGTATGTATTATATTAATTTTTGATATGTACATCATCGAATTTACTATTCAGTGTGACTAGCAGTACAGAATGAAATATAGCGCAAAGAGGACATGTTTAAGTGTTGGTTGAGTGCGCGCATGAAAAGTTCTGGAATTGCTTTTTGAAAGTTTTGGCAGTGAATTGTTTTTGTTGTGCCAGTGAGTTTGCCTTTTGTTTTTATTTTTGTTTTTGAGGTTTCGTTGACTTCTGACTGGAATTATTGAAGCGTTTTCTAGATTAGAATAGGATTTTACGCGGATTAAATTTGCATCAATGGGTTCGGAAATAAATGCAATAGTTCTGAGATCATGAAAAGGATTGTCTGCTTCTATAAAAAGAAATGTTAGAAGTTTTTGCCGAAGTCGTTTAGCTGTTTAGCATATAGAAATGCAATAGGAAGAAGTCATGTCGACGAATAAATTAAATGTTATTTTTACTTGTTGTTTAAGCAGATACATTCATGTTCAAGAAAAGACCTTCGGGATTTTCTGATGTTTAACAGTTAAACTGGAACATCATGAATACTAACATTAACTATGTTTAGCTTTTAAATCAGAACATCACATTTCGTCCTTCTTTTTTTTATTCGATATTTTAACATTTCAAATAATTTACTATAATGGCCGGAGTCACCAACAAAAGTTAAATTTTAAAAACTTGCTTCAAATAAATAAAAGCAAACATCTTAAATTATACTAACATGTGTGTGTTTTATTTCAGGGTATAACACTAAAGATGAACGAGGAAGGCAAGTGCATCGTGGCGAGGATCATGCACGGCGGAATGATCCACCGCCAGGCCACATTGCACGTTGGGGATGAGATCCGTGAGATCAACGGTGTACCCGTCATGAACCAATCGGTCAACACGCTGCAGAAGATTCTTGTAAGTACACTCTGTAGTTATAGTTATTTCAATCATTATAACGTCACATGCAGCAGACCCCCCCCCCCCCCTCCTCCAAACAATTTTGTTTGGAACAACAAATTTTTAGAAAGAGCAAGGTGATACCATGATCGAGTCGATTAACTTCTTTCTCATTTTAGCAATTGCCGCAAATCTTCACTTTTGTTGTTCAATACAGGATGTTTGACGTTTATTGTTTAGATCACGTGATAAACGTCAAACTGTAAAGCTATACCATGTTCGCTACATAACAAATTATTAAATTCTATTTTACTTACTAGATGGCAAACGAAAAATTGTAATTGTATAAGTCCTCATTAGGTTCCATCTAGCGTTAAACAAAAATTGACAATAGGGTATATTGATAAAGCAAGTGCAGAAGAAAATCGTTAGAAGTTTCTTTTACAATTTTATAAAAGGAGATCTTTGGAATTCTATTTTTATAATGTCATATCGTTAGAATTTAGTCTACAAATTGCAGAGATATTTATTTTTCGAAATCCACAATGCTTCTGTGGAATTATTTCTTCGTCGCTACTGTGTTTTCTGTCCCCAATTATTATTTCTTATTATTTGTAATAATTTAATTAGTATTTTTCAATAAATACTCGTATTTAACAATGAATGAAATCTCTTACAGGCAGATTCATAAAGCAAGGTTAGCGCTAACACCATTTTTTAATTTCATTTTTTACTCTCTTTTCAATGTACGAAACAAGTTTATATAAACTTGAGTTAAAAAGAGAGTTAATTAGCATCAAATTTAGTTCATTTCTTTAATCTGTTTTAATTTGAAACAGAGTTATAGATAATATTAAAAACGGTGTTAACGCTAATCCGTTTTGTGAATCTGCCTGTAAATTATTGAATTAATTAATTTGTTATTATTCTATTATTTATCAACATTGGTGAGTTGTTTAAATGATTAATTATTGTTTTTATTAAAACTTTCTTGTTGACCAGTCGCCCAACAAAAGTTCACATTAAGAACCATGTCCTTAAATTTGCGAATTTTTCAAAATATTCTTTTTTAAATTGGGATTAATATAATCCTTTACGTATTAGCTCAGTAGTATCGAGTCGGCCTTGAATCCTTGAGAACCCTGGTTCGATCCCCTCAGCCGACAAATATTTTCACCAAATTAAAATTACCCCTGTGGCTCCCCCACTAATAACATCTTTGGGGGCAGCACCTCACGCACAGAAATATTTTTATCCACAACTCATATATAATGAAGACATTATTACACTGATTGCAGTTGAATTATATAGTTCATAAAACCCTAAGGTTTTATATTCCATAAAACATTGTAAACAACTTGTTACTTAGCAACTACTTCAATCTACCGTATTTTGAGAAAATATGTATAACTGAATCAACGTTAAACGTTACCAATCTTCTTCGGTGTCTGTAATTATGAGTTGTGGATAAAATTTTGTATTACACTCGTGTTTTATTGGTATATAAAACACTTAAGAATATTAAACACGAGACCGAAGGTCGAGTGTTTAAACTTTTCTTGCGTGTTTAATATACCTAATAAAACACTTGTATAATAAATAACTATATTTCTCTACGTCTACAACTTTTATTTAATGCTTATTTGCCATATTATTTTGTGCAATTTTCATGGGATTTTCAGTACATGAATCATTCTGTTTGAATTACGTTTGAACCGGCGACATTTGTCTAGTAGTCAGTGAAGCGGCTATTTAACCGTTGCAAATTCGAATCTCTTCTAAAGTATGTGTATTTCTGATGTCTTTATAAAATTTAGGATGAAAACTTCTTTCAGTCGTCAATAAAGCAATAAAAAATATCATACATTTTTATGAGTAGATACTAACATAAATAATGTAATAAAATTTGGCATCTTAAGAGTTACAGTAGCGAAACTGACCTTTGATCTTTTGACTCCAAATTGAGTGACTTTGAAAGAAGCCGCCATCATGCCAATATGATATGAAAATAAATATTTTACATGCTTTTCAGTGCGTTAAAATCAATATTTCGGTTGCCATCTAGTGAGTAAAGTAGAATTTAATAATTTGTTATGTAGCGAACATGATAAGCTTTACCAGTTTGACGTTTATCCGGCAGTACGGTGGGGTGGATAGCGTTACGGAATTCGAATCCGGAGATCCCGAGTTCGAATCCCACTCAAGCTAGAAATTATAAGAACAACCATTCTGCGGCTCGGTGCGTCCGGACCCTGTACTGTAATTAGGATTCAGTTCCTGTTGTACAGAGTAACATAAATAAATAAATAAATAAATAACAACAACTGCTTATTTGAACGTCAAACTACACGTAAGAATAGAAATATCTTGTGTTAAATTCATTTCTATACTTAAAAGAAACCATAAAAAAGATATATTCATTAACCAAACGTCAAACATCAAATATTCAATAATGTGTTGACCGGATAACAAATAACGATACCTACGGGGAGAAATGCTGAACGAGAAAGCAGTTATGCATCGTGAACAAGTAGTAATATATCATACGACACCATAAAAATTGCCTACTTTGACCAGTTTTGTCGCACATGCGTCACGGGTCAAAACTTCTGTCTACAATTTTGATTACTTAATTATACCAAAGTCCTATAACTTAAACTGAAAATTAGCCTGTAAAAATATGTCAACAACCACCCTTAAAATCAACGTATTCACATCGGCGCCATCTATATTTGCCACCCGTTCCCAAAACTAATTATTTTTTTTCGTGTTTATCATGACATAATCTATTAAAAAAAAACCATTTCTGTAACTGGAAAAAATGAGACATCATTTTGCACCCTAGCTCTCTAACTATTATATGTGTCACCGATTTTATACTCTGACTTGACTCGAAACTTTTCAGAGAAAAATTTTCAAAATTATCATTATTCATGCTATGGACTTTGTTCGTTTAATGTAATGAAATATGCATAGAATTCAGAAGCAAAATTATGAATTTGTAAATCTAAATGAGCAAGGAGTGAAGAAATGATTACATAACTTTACAAATTAGTCCATTTTTATTGTCATAAATGCTTTCATTTTCAACTTTTCAAATTAATTCCAAACACGAATTTGCAATGCATCCATGGGCGTCCACAGACATTTTTCCAGGCGGGGGCGGGTCGCAAAAAACTCTCAGATATACATAAATTTCTAAAATATTTTTTTTTACATAACATAAATACAAATACACATAACAAATAGATAAAAAATATTTAAATTTGTGAAATAAATTACTGGTCTTTGTCGTCTGGGTTTCAATTGAAGAGGAAGGACAATTTTCTAATAACTCTTCCATAAATTGACACCAGTTTTACAGTTTTTATTTTCTAATATTTTGTGTCTGTGTATACATAATAAACTTAGATTACTCAATTGTTACGAAAGGGAACATGTCGCTAGCTGGCCATAAGAATACTGCTGGAAATTCAGTTTCAGCTTGAATTTATTATCTTTAAACTTATAATTTAATTTTTATTTAATTTATATATATATATATATATATATATATATATATATATATATATATATATATATATATATATATATATATATATATTAATTTTGCATGCTTTGTATCGGCACAAATTAGATCTGAAAATGACTAAAATTGTCTCAAAACTATCGATAGCTGTGAAATTGAAACAAAATTAAATAAATGTTCGACGTTCAATCTGTCAAAATAAATTTTTCATTTATTATTTCATTTATTTTGACAAATAAAACGTCAAACATTTGTTTAATTTTGTTTCAATTTCATGCCTATCGATAGTTTTGAGGCAATTTTCGTCATTTTCAAATTTAATTTGTGTCGTTTCATAGTATGCAAAATTAATTTTGTTTATTGGTTCAGTTGTAGAATTTTATGCCCTAAAATTTGTATTTCAAGATTTTTTGCTTAAAATATTTAGGGAAGCAGGAAATTACAAAATTATAGTTTTACATGTTAGAGTCGTGGTCACCACCCTATTTAATATCCAGGGGGGGCGCGCGCCCCTTCTTGCCTCCCCCTGCGGACGCCCATGAATGCATCAACTTTAAATTTATGAGTTGCCAAGTAAGATGAAGGTATTTATGTAAACCTACAAACCACATTTGCATTTCTGTAGAGGAAATCGTAACAAACAGAACTCTGCAAGAGTTTGCTTTAATCAAAGAAGTACGTTACTTTTTCTTTTATTTCCGAACAAATTTATATCTTATGTATCTCGAATTACAAATTATGATTGTAGCTACCAAGTTTTATGTTTACAAAGCTGAAAAAAGTTCTTGGTTAAGAATTATTCAAATCATGTCAGGGATATATCCGTATCGCGTTTCTGCTTGCATGTTTATGAGAGAGTAAAACCTGGGTAAATATTTTTCTGCGCTTCAAATTAAATTATATGGCATTATTCATATGCAAATGCAAGGAATATATGAGCGTATGAAACATTGAAATATATTTTGTGATTCTTTACTGTAACAGAGAAGACAGTAGCAATTTACTTCTGTAAAACCAGTTTTAGTGCTGTCTGCTGCTATGAAAACTTATCAATTTTGATGTTAAAGATTGCAATTGCTTCTGTATGTCTCTGGTTACAGAAATTGAATTGTATTTTTCTGATTGGATTAGGATTGTAATTGAAATGTTATATCAAACATTCCTGTTTTTGATAACTAATTGAAAGTAGAATCAATAAATGAATGTAGTGTTTTAACTTTTATTTTGTGTTACATGAACAATTGACTCGTTTTTAATAAAGTTCAGTTGTTGAAGTTGAACAATTTTTTCTGTGATTTGTTCAGTGTTTAGAAATGTCTATTCGAACGGTTTAGTCGGTCAAATAAGCACGGTTGTTATACAGCATGGTGTTTCAATTTTACCAATTTTGTATTTTGTGTATGTTACTAACTTCGGGGTTTCTGTTTTGAAACGACTAAAGCTACATTCACAAATCGAAATTAATTTTTGTTTTATGTTTTCCATTTTTGTTTTAATAACCTTATAGACATGTTATCTTATGCAGCCATTCACAAATCAGTATTTAGTTTTGGTTTTAACACAAAAGTTTGCAAACTACAAACTTTTATACTTAGGAATAGACCAATAGGAAGAAGCGTAGAATGATGTAGTGATATATACTTGTCTCTTTCTATCATCCTTCGCATTGACGATAACCTAAGTTTGTTTTTATTCGAGTGTCAAAATGAATGAAAATAAAAATAAAATTTTAATATCTACTTCCTTATTATGATAATATTTACCTTGTTCTTCCAAAAAATACGAAAGTAAACAAACAACATATGATAGTATGTGTAACTTAGCACATCTGACAGTTGCATTTACTGCATTACCGATCTTCTGAGTATAGCCGATCTTCTACAATTTATGATAGATGTCACTACTAACTAAAATCGACAAAAGCAAAACTATTTGAGAATGGCATCTAAAAACACACTAAAACATAAAGCATAAAACAAAAACTAATTTCGATTTGTGAATGTAGCTTAATAAAGTGAGCTCAATAAAAAAATGTATTTTGGTATTCGCATCATTCAAAATAAGGTTTACATGACCCTGGAAACACTGGCGGACTAAGGGGAGGGGCGACAGGGGCGGTCCGCCCCGGGCCCTACCAAACAGAGGGGCCCCCATTTCCAGATTAATTTTTTTTTTAACTGAATGAACATGCAATTATGATTTATTAGGTGATTTTTTTATTTACAATTACGAATTTTTCTTTCAACATAGTTGGCAACACTGAGTGGTAGCGCAATAAATATACCGCTCATGTGCAAGTGGCAAGTGGTGCAAGAAGTAAAGAGATTTCGACACCATTTATCCGCCACCAATACAAATGCAGAAACATTTCTCACCTGGACAGCACTAGAAATACTTCAATTTATTATTAAATGAGACTTCAGTGAATCCCTTCCCAACATACCTCTGATTATTCAATACTTTTGAACAATTTGTGTTTCCGTGGCGTCATGTGAAAGGAGTTTCTCGAAACTTAAATTAATAAAAAATTACCTGAGATAGAGGATAGGCTAATAAATTTGGCAATTCTATCTATAGAGCAGAAAGCAACGAAGAAATTAGATTTTGATGATATTATAGATAAGTTTAGTAAAGTTAAGGCTAGAAAACATATTTTATAAAACTATTATACATTAATATAGATCCCATTGCACTTTGTATTTTTTATTCCATTGTTTTCTGTTCCTATTCAATATAAGGGACCCGGTATTAGAGTCCGCCCCGGGCCTTCGAAGGAGTTAGTCCGCCACTGCCTGGAAACTGAAGTAAAGTTTGATTTTGCGCACTAGTGCTTCAAAGTAATTGAGAAAACACCCATTTTTATGGTTCTAAATTTTGACTATTAAAACGCTAATTGTACTTATAAATACACATTTTAAGAAATTTATAAAAAGAGTAGAGATATTAGCTTATAACGCCATCAATCAGACATATTTTAACAAACATTACGAGATAAAAATAAACCATTTGTTTTCAAATAACAAATGTCAATTCATGTCATACTAGACGTTGAATATAAATTCACGCATAAAATTTAATAAATTTCGTCATTGTCGATTATACAATTTTTGCTTGTTACAAAAAGCATTGTACAAAACTCGTACATGAAGACGTCATTTACACCATTCACTCAAATGAAAGCACGAACGAAGCGAGTACTTTAAAATTGCGCTTATGTGCAAAGTATGTCTACGAACTAACAACTTGCATTTATGTTTAAATAAATAGTATCTTCCTAACTTTTCCAGATACCAGATTTCCATTTTTCGTATAGTTATCATGAACTTAGTTCCCTAATTCCGAATTGCAAATGATAATTCTGAATTCCCCTAAATTGAATTTCCAACCCTCTTACTAAATCACTATGCAAGGGATAATAAATTCAATATGTGTACAATCTCCTTACAATGTTCCTCTTCACCGGATACAAACCGTACTACTAAACTAAACTATAGTGTAAACCTGCCTTCAGTTAATAATTCATGTGTGTTTCTGTTTCAGAGAGAAGCTAGAGGATCTGTGACGTTCAAAATCGTGCCCTCTTACAGGAGTGCCCCTCCTCCTTGTGAGGTAAAAGTAAGCTCTTTTCGTTTGTTTTATTTGGTTTTTATTATTTGGTTTTTTTAGTTATCGCCAGTAGTTGTTGATTAGTTTTCTTAATTTTCTTGTCATCGATTTCATTTTCTATTTGACGGTTAATTCTACATTTTCTTGAAAAAACAAACAGATATATTCTTCTAACATATCTAAAAATACTGACATAACCGGTAGGTATATACATTTCTTATTGACAAATTTTTGTAAAGTATTTTTGGGAAACATATTTCAAAATTCATGTGTTTTAGCCCTTAAAAGCGGACTTAAACACTTGTTTTTGGCCCTAGGGCCATAAAAAAAATAATTCCTGTGGATACATAAATAAAATAACAATTTTTGTTTATTGTGTATACTTGATTCTGAAAAATGTCATTTTGACATATAACTTAAGTACATATTTTAATCTTTTGAACATATAATTAAATGTTATTTTGTTGTGCATAAAATATTGTATGTACCACGGGTGAAATTAGCGTTTCTGACCGTGAGCATGTTATTAATCCTCGGCGCTTTGTGTCTCGGGTTAATAATCATGCCACGGGCCAGAAACGCCTGTTTTTGCCCTTGGTACATAAATAACTATTTTATATTTTGCTTTAACAATCGGTTCTTTATTATACTGAGAATATAATTCATATATCACATTACATGTACTTGTATCACTCAACCTATTTGTATTTATTATAAAAAAGACATGTCAAATAGTATTTCCGCCTCTACCTGGCGTTGTGCCAACTGTGGATTAAAAAGATCTCTAGAATTATATTGCCAACTGAAATACTTATTTCTGATCAATCTGTATATTTCTACATTTTTTATTGAAAGAAGTTTTTTCTAAATTAATTTGGACACATTTGACAACGCAAAATATATGTCAGTATTTTTATATATATACAGTACACATTTATTTTTGTTTACGTACTAATTATTCGTTCGATTTATTAATCTTACGAGCAACCTATTGACTGCGTGAATAGAATAATTATCTCAAAAGCGACAGTAGAAACCGCACTGACATTTATATTTCAAAATACGACAGTTTCTGAGTGGTTCGGATCCCGCTTCCTATACCGTAACTGGAATTTAGTTAGAATAGCAAATAATCAAATAATTAAATGTTAGGTTAGGTTACACTAATAAAATATTTTGTTGAAAACAGAAGAGAAATAGGATAAACCTTACTTAATTGTTAAAAAATAATATCTCTTTCATAATTGGTTTTGTTAGCAAATTTTCAATCAAAAATCAAAATATTAATCCGTTTATTTTTGCAATGAGTTTAGGATTTATAAATTCGTAAATTTAAAAAATACATAACTATGGTTGCGCTTTTGTTTGAAATGCGAGAGTTTGCACATTCTAACCTCACAATTTAAAAAGCATTTTCCTTCCTTATAAAATAAATAAATATATCATCACACCATTTACCCTTTACTGGGTGTGGCACTCTACCAAAACAGATCGCAATGAGTGATATATTTATACGAGTGAAGTCCGCAAATCCCGGTCCCCAAATATGCTAGTGGTGGGTAATATTAATTGTTTGTCGACTGTGAGAATCGAACCCGAGTTTCAAATATCCAGTCCGACTCGATATCACTGTGCTGCCTACCTCATAATAAAAAATTGACATATAAACAAACACGGCGTAAATAGTTATTTTGATAAATTTTCGAATTGGACAAACATAATTAAAAGTTAAATATTTTTCAAATTGTTAAATTTCTCTATTTACTTTAGTAATTGGGCAGGGTAATGTATGGATTAGTAAACATTTTCTAGCAATTTATTAGGTAAAAGTTAATTAGGAAGTCTTTAATTACGTAAGTTTAAATGAACGAGCTTTACAAAAACAAAAAATAAAATTCGCAGTGGTTTTAATTGCGTACGAACTATTGAGAAAATTAACTGGATTTTATTTTCTTCTTTCTCCTTAAATTACTTCCTGTATTTTTATTTTTCATCTCCGTTTTATTCTGTTGATTTTTTATAAATGTATTTCACCAAAGATACGTGTTATTGTGAAGCAATCACAGTAAATTTAAATTTCATTTAGGAATTATATTTTGTGATGAAAAAATTTTAATTGAATTTCGATTTAATAACAGTTTGTGAGATATTGAATAGACTTTATTTTTTGTCTTTTAATTTTATCACTAGTTTTAAATTACAGAAATAATGCAAAAATTAATTAATCTATTTTCATTCTACTAAATAATCAATTGTTAATTTGACAGTTAGTTTTTCTTTCTAATAAAATTTAATGATTTCTTTTAAGAGTAAATTTTTTTCGTTATCAAATGTTCCTAAATTTTAGTTTAAAATTATTGAAAAATAACCCTTAATCAGTGTTCTTGAGGTCAATTATTTCTAAAAGTAACATAATTGTAAAATGACTATTTTAAATAATTTGATATATTGTATTTTCAAAATATCTGTTTGCTGTCAAACTTTTATAAATTATTTGATAGAAAAACAAATTTTCTACCTAAAATAAATTAGAAGAATTTGACAGAAAATATAAAATGCTAAATATGAAAGATAATTTGAAAATACATTTAACATTTTAATAAAAAATAATAATTATAAAGATCGTATATACTGCATTCACCGAAACGAGAAAAATTGGAACTAACTTGTGAAGCCATCCTATTGGTCGCTTCAAATTTTCAAATTGAATGCACACTGTACAAAAACCCACAGTTGCAGGCAGTCCGATCTGATTATTCCGTTAATTGACTCAGTTCGATATTAAATTTAATATGTGAGGGCGCATTTCAATTCAAATTTTCGCGCCAAATTAAAATGTACTGTTTTAAATCAGGCTTCTGCGAAATTAGTTCCAATTTCTGTCGTTTCAGCGAATAAAAGCAATGCATACTTTTGTGTTATTCTTTTTTTTATTTATTGATGTTGTGTCTAGTGCTCGTAAAACTAGTGTTAAATGTCATAACTAAATTGCCTTAATCACACCAGATATTTCATATATTTTATTAGTCATTGCGACTTATTTTTTATCACAATATTGTCTGTTAACTCTACATCATCCATTTATTTCATTGTTTCTGTTTCATTATAGTTGGCTTTGATTTAGTGAACAGACAGTATTTTGTTTGGAGAGTTAAATTTGTAGCTTAGAGTAATTGGAAATCAGAGTGCAAAATTAATTGTGTCTTTTTGTTCCGATTATCTAGTTGTTCAGGATAAAACCACTGCCAGTATTAGTAAGTACATGGAGTTATCTGGTGTGATGTGGGACTGCTAGTTAATAGTTTCGATTTGTTCCAGTAGATAGCGACACAAGTATCTTTTGCACAGTTTCACGTTTTGTTTTGCATGCCTGACAGTTTCACAAGTAGACATTTTAGGTTATGTTGTTATTTTCACTTGTTCTCGCACGCATTTTTGCACATTTATTTTACATTTCTTTCAGAATTGTTTTGCATGTAAGTACTTGAACTACAATTTCATTAAATCTGCTTCATTTGCAAAACATTTGCATCCACAAATAACAAATTTGTAGTAGAGTTTATTTCAAATATGGTTATATTTACGTGATTACTTTCTGAATTAAGAAATGACAAATATATCCATATTTAAAATATCTGTGGTCCCAAATTTGTTCATATAACGTAGGTGTTTTCTTAATCTGCCATTTGCCAGTAGGTTAGAATAAAATTTTCATAATAGTTCTAGCTCCACTAAATAAAGTGATCCAGTTTTGTAGGTAGACATTGCATGGTTTAATTAAAAATACCAGCTAAAAGTTTCCAATGAACAAAAGTCTCTAATTAGATATTTAATTAATTAAATTTCGTTTTACGATCTAATATAAGTTTTGTTTATGAGTACGCAGAGGTTATGTACAGTGTGTAAGAGACGTTGTTGTTCTACAATGTTGTTTGTTGTGTTTGTAGATATTTGTGAGAGCGCAATTCGATTATGATCCACTCGAAGATGAACTGATTCCATGTGCCCAAGCGGGTATCGCCTTCAAGACTGGGGATATCCTCCAGGTCAGTATTAAACTTATTATACATTATTTATAATTACTAGGTAGTATAATATTAGCCAAATATTTCATTATATTATTAAAATATTAACTGCCAGTTGTACCAACCAAAGTTTTTTTTTTTTTTAATATCGGTAACTAACAGCATAACGAAGTTATATATCATGTGGAACATTTTAAAAATCCTAGATTAGATTCGCAATGTATCTAATCGTCATAATATTGAATTATTATATTTTAAAATCAATTTGCGTTCTTGTCGTTTTTTTGCATTTCCGTTTTTTATTGTTAACTTCGAAATTGATAAAAAATTATTGAAGTATAGATTAATATACAGAGTAACTACAATTGATTGACAGAAAAATTGAGTTGGCTACCCTGTTTAAGTTGGCAAGTCTCGTCACTGTCAACATGACATCTCTTGATTAATTTGTTAGGTTAAAGTTTTCCCAGTTTGGTGTTATTGTAAATAACCATTTTTATAAATAAAGGTGAAGTAAACTTTGATAATAATTAATTAATTAAATTACAATTATATTTTATTTGACATATTTGAATTTGACAATCAGGTATACAACTTAAAACATAACATTTTATTGATATCACTAAATAAAACAATGTTTATCATTTATAGTCAACCGGTATTTCTAAAGATGATTTATGTTTTTATATTTATTATAATACTTTCAAACTTTAACTTCAAAAATATGTATAATACATAATGGCCCGGTTGCAAAAAACGTTGTCAGCTAATCACCTTTTTTTTAACTAGCAATAAACATTTTCATTAATTATAACATAAAAATTTGGGCTTAAATGCAGTATACGGTCTTGTTTGTTACGCCCACTTGGTCTGCTTTGTTGCGCATGCGCTAAATTTCATGAATCAGTGATTCTAAAACAAGTTTGATTCTACGTTTTGAAATGAAACGACAGGTTGGTTCCTCAAAACGAAAAACGTATTTTCTGTTGGGTGTGAGTTTTACTGGCTTAGGGTTTGTTTGTTTAAAATGCGAGCGAAGCGAGCTAACCTAAAAAATTAGTTCCATTAAGATCAAATATAATGACTTGTTTCTATTGGGCTTGAGTTCTACGGGCTTAGGGTTTGTTTATTAAAAGTGCAAGCGAAGCGAGCTAACCTAAAAAATGAAATCCACCAAGATCGAATATTATGGCTTGGTTCTGTTGGGCGTGAGTTCTACGGGCTAAGGATTTGTTTGTTAAAAGTGCGAGCGAAGCGAGCTAACCTAAAAAATGAGTTTCATCAAGATCGAATATAATGACTTGTTTCTGTTGGGCGTGAGTTCTACGGGCTTAGGGTTTGTTTATTAAAAGTGAGAGCGAAGCGAGCTAACCTAAAAAAATAATGCTCAGAGATATTCCTTCAATATCCGTGAATAATTTATTATTTACTTTATACCATTGATTTGGAGCCACTGGAAATCTTTCATTTTGTTATTACAGACCACCATTCTGCCATCTATCAACAAAATAACAAACTGGACAAGGTCGTATACTGCACTTTTACCAAAATTTGAAAATGTGTAAAATGTGATATCAGCCATCTTCACCATGGTTCACTTTTAACATGTCAGCTAATAACATAGTTACCTTCGCTTTATGCAACTGGGCCATAATATGTTTCATTTATAATAACTTAAAAAACTTATTTAAAAAATATCGGTGTTAACTAGGGAGCTAAATAATGTTTCACTTTAAGGTTTAATTCTTGCATATGAGCGTAAAACAAATTTTACAAAAATGTATTTCTTGTATTTAGTTTAGTTTTTTTACTGTTGAATAAATTACGTACCGTAATTAATCGTCATAACAGCCAGACAAATAAAATAAAATATTAATTTAATGAATCGGTATTCATTATTAATTACGAACAATCCTGGTTTCGTGAATAGATCAATCGCCTTACAAACAAGAGTATGAGAGTTAAAGTACCACTGACTTAATAAAGAAATAAATAAATGTAACTGTTTTGCATTTGAGATAAATTTCACGTTGCATAGAGCAGCCTTTCTCGAACTTTTTTGTCCATGGACTCCTTTATATGTACTTAAAATTTGAAATATCAACCACATTGTCCACACCCTCCCAACCCTACCACTAACGCCATCTCTGTTACAGATCATCAGCAAGGACGACCACCACTGGTGGCAAGCGCGCAAGGACAACGCCGCGGGGTCCGCAGGACTCATCCCCTCTCCCGAGCTGCAGGAGTGGCGGACGGCGTGCGTTGCCATGGAGAAAACCAAACAAGAACAAGGTACGACATCGTAACGAGGAGTATGATCCTCGTCAAACTAATCCGAGACAAATTGTTTTTCACGAAACAATTTTAAACTTAAATCTTAGTTGATGCTTTAACTAAATCCTGCTTTTAATTTATCGTTAACCCGGGACTAAATATCACGTTTAATATAGGGCCAACGAAAGCTGAATCAAGTTGAAATATTTTAAACCATTTTTACTTTGGCAACTAGAAAAATATCATATATTTCAGACGACCATTTATGAAAGTAACCATAACAACATCATAAATTACTACGGAAAGTTTAAAATAACATACACTGATATGTTATTATAATGCATACTTCTAACATATCAGTTGAAGTTCCACTCATTGACAACAGATGGCGTTACAATGAAAGAAAATAAAATAAATGAAAAGAATTTGTATTATTATTTGAATACATTTGCTCAGATAAATATTATTTTTTAAATTAATAATTACTTATTTACTAATATTTTTGCATTATTGAATATTTTGACATTACGGTTAGTATAGTTGGTATCACCACACCTAACCTCAAACGTCAAATGTTAACGGTTTCCTTCAAAAACGCATCAGCTGTCAAAGTGTAACAACATTGCTCATGTAAACTTTTTTTAGAAATATTTTGTGGTCGTCTAAAAATAGTGTACATAACTCGCTCGAAAGTGTGATAACTGTGCTCGTGTACTTAAATCACTCGGCACTGCGCGCCTCGTTTTACAAATTTGTACACTTGCACATTATCTTACACTTTCGATATTTGTTATGTAATATGCTATTTCAGACGACCACTCACAAAAATAACATACTCTAATATGTTATTATAACTCACATTTCTAACATATCAGATGAAGTTTCACTGTTTGAAAACAGATGGCGTTACGATGAACAAATAAAATAAATGAAAAGAATTTGTATTGTTATTTAGATCAAAGTGTTGGCAGATTTTGCAACACATTTGCGCAGATAAATCTTAATTTTTTTAAAATTTATAATTACTTATTTACTAATATTTTATCATTATTTAATATTTTGGCATTATGGTTAGTACAGTTGGTATCACTACACCTAACCTCAAACGTCAAACATCAATCCTTACCCTCAAGAACGCTTCAACTGTCAAAGTGTAACAACATTGCTCTTGTAAACTGTTTTTAGAAATATTTTGTGGTCGTCTGGAAAATAGTGTACATAATTCGCTCGAAAGTATGATAACAATGCTCGTGTAACTTAAATCACTCGGCGCTACGCGCCTCGTTTTTCAATTTGTACACTCGCACATTATCTTACACTTTCGATGCTTGTTATGTAATTTACTACAGAGTGATCAAAAGGAATTGTTACAGTTGGCAATAAAAAAAACTACTTGAAATTGGTAAGCCTGATACATAAATTCATTTCCTGTTGTTGACAGTGACATTTAAAATTTAAATTTGAGTACATTTATTATTACATTTATTTCTATAGTATTTCTATTACTTAAAAAGTCAAAATTCTATTAGCTGTCAGACTCCTGACATAACCTATTTGTATTTATTAGAAATGTCAAATAGCATTTCCGCCTTTATCTGACATTGTGCTAACTGTGGAATAAAAAGATCTCTGGAATTGTATTGCCAACTATAACAATTACTTTTGATCATCCTGTATATGATGTTACTTTTCAACAATAATTTAAATAATAATTAAATAATTTTTTTAGGCTAATTTGGCTATAAAAAATTAATCGTTTTAAATAGTAATAATGATTTCAGCTTTCGTTTACTTTATTGAGAAAACGAACGTTCGTATTAATTAATAATAATAATAATAAAAACTAGTTCAAAGAATGCTGAACATCTTAAAAAATCTGCTAGAAAAATAAACAAAAAGAATTCGTGTATTTTCCGTAATTTTCCACCGGATTATTTAAAAGTTGGAAATTCCACTATTTAAACTTAGCGAATACGAGTAAACTAAATAGAAAAGTTGTAAAATGTCAGTAAGTTGAGAACTTGTTACAATAAACAAACCGAGGAAATAAGAAAGTAGAAATAAAACTTTAAACATCTAGTTGCTGATGGTGAATTTTATCAGTGTAGATATTTCCAGCAGTTCTCAAAACATAACTGTGTGGACATGCATGAATGTAACTTCGTCGTTTGAATACCGCATGTAAATGTTTAACTATAAACATTTTCACGTATTGTCTGATTCATGTAACATGGACACATTTCTTCACATTATTTGCTAATAGTTTTAAGGTATTTTCAAAATATCTTGACACATCTGATTTATCCTATATTTTCAGAAATCTGTTATAGAATTGTGAAACAGTTTGACATATATCCAAGAAATCTGTTTTTATTTTTTATGAAAAATTTAATCTAAAATAAATATAAATAAATATATCATCACGCCTTCTACCCATTACTGGGTGTGGCACTCTGCTAAAGCAGATCTCGGTAAGTGATATATTTTGCGCGTGAAGTGCGGTTACCAGTCGTCAAATCACGGCCCCTAAACATGTTAGTGGTGGAGGTTTATTAAAGTATAATAATTAATTTATAGAACAAATTAACAAATTTGATACTAAATGTTCTGACTAAACTTATAGAGAAATGTATGGAAAAGTCAGCCAAAGTGCCAAAAGAAGCATACAAGCGGATTTTCGAAAGTTATAAGTCAAGAACTTGAAAAAATTACAGGAAATTTCCCCTAAAAATCGGCAAATAAAAAATCGTAACTCAAATTTTATGGACAAATATTGAAGTTCGGCTGTTTGTATCCCTAGAGTAACTCATTAGGAAGCATTATATGTTATTCGTTGGTTATAATTCACTTGTTCTTGTCATTTAAACACATTTGCGACAAAATCGAAATTTCGTCATTTTAGTTAAATTGTCTAAATTTTCAAACTGTTATTCTGTTATTTTTCAACGAAAATACGTGAACTTTTCGGCCCTTGAAAGTTAAAAATGAATTCTTTTAGATTTTTACACTAAATAAATAGATTTATCGTCGCTTTCAAATCCGCAAATTTCGATTTTTTCGCAAATGTGTTTAAATGACAAGAACAAGTGAGTTATAACCAACGAATAGCATATAACGCTTCCTAATGAGTTACTCTAGGGATACAAACAGCAAAACATCAATATTCCTCCGTAAAATTTGAGTTACGATTTTTTATTTGCTGATTTTTAGGTGAAATTTCATGAAATTTGAGGGTTTTTTCCAAGTTTTTGGCCTATAACTTTCAGAAATCCGCTTGTATGCTACTTTTGGCGCTTTGGCTGACTTCTCCATACATTTCTCTATAAGTTTAGTCAGAAACAACAAGTACTAAGTTATGGTTATATAGTGTTAATTCAGTATATTCGTGGAAACATTTATGTTTTCAAAAAAAATTCGCCCTGGGCGCAAAAGCAAACTTTTCGGCTTGCGACTGTGATTTTCCTGAATGATTTTGTATCAGAAACCGAGCTGAAGTACTAAGAAAGTTAGGCAGAACAAAAAGTCAAATTTTGTTACTTAAAGATATTTGTTGATGACCTGAGAAGTTGATGCAAACGTGCTGTAAAACCTCTGTGGAATTACGAGACAAGTGATGGAAAATTTTTTCCTATTTTTTCTTATTTATTAAGACTCAATTCCACATCGCAATAGACATTTTGTCTTTTGTTTTATTTCAATAGCTGTCAAGCAGTTTGCGATTTTGTCCGTAGATGGCACAACGAGTGGCTCCATAGCTCTCATGTCATGTTACCGTTGTAGATAGGTTAACATCAGTCAGTTCAGCTAAGTCGGTATCACAATCCACTATTTCCTAGTTGATCTAGTTGGATAAATGATCGCACCATACTGATGAGTCCGGAAGGACGAAACGCGTCTATGGTTAAAGCTGAACTGACCAGCCGTTTGTTGATGACCTGAGAAGTTGATGCAAACGTGCTGTAAAACCTCTGTGGAATTACAAGACAAGTGATGGAAAATTTTTTCCTATTTTTTCTTATTTATAAAGATATTAACTGGATTTATAGCTATTAGCAAATAATTTTTGTAAGGATATGTGTGTATATAACATGAATATCAGTTGAACTCGCTCACTCACGCCGAGCCCCGTCCGTGTATCCCGTGAACGAGTAGTTCTAGACTGACTGATATCTGTTGGGTGTTCTTGATTGAAATGCGTATTTTTCTATTATTTGTGTACGAATTGCCAGACACGGAAGCCGAAGGTGGATGCTCCTCTCATGCTAATGGCTGTGACGGTACAACAGGTAAACACTCACGACAGCCGAATGCCCTCCCTTTAGTTCTCCCCTGATTCTCAGTGATTGCATGTCACTCTGACTTTCATGTCCTCAAGACTGAATGGTATTGAAACTGTAGTTATCGAGTGCATGTTCATATTTTAGTGCTAGATTTAAACTCAACTTTTTCATTCAATTTATCCATGTACTTTTTTATTTTGTTTTACTGTACAAAGTGATTCAGGTACTGTTAATTAGGTACTAGATTTGTTTTTATTACTGGTCTGATAAATTGCAATAGTTTGTAATAACTAGAAAGTTTTAACAAGCAATTAAATACAAGAGTTCTTGAATTCAAATCTTGTTGAAGACAAATTAAAATAAAAAATAAATATATCATCACGCCTTTTATCTATTACTGGGTGTGGCACTCTGCCGAAGCAGATCTCTGTAAGTGATATATTTATGCGAGTGAAGTGTGGTTACCAGCCGTCAAATCACAGCCTGCAAAGTTGTTAGTGGTAGGGGAACCATAAGAGTAATTTTAAATTAATTAAAAATCAATATGCTGTGTCATCTGTATTATAATTGGAATTAAGATTTTGTTGTAACGAAAGCGAATGCAATTGAAACTAATTCCACAAGACTGTGTTTCAGTATACCATTATATTGAATACGTATTCACTCTTGCTTTCCTGTTAAAAATAAGGGTCTTAAAACTCATAGAATAAATTATATTAATACAATAACTTAAGCTTCCCTAATAAAAAAATCAGCAAATAATTGGACTACTTTTAAAATAATTTTGTCAACGGCCATGGCTGCACTCGTTGGAATTGATCTAAGCGATAACGCGAGTTAAGTAACGTTGCGCGCGGGTAGTACTTGGATGGGTGACCGTCCAGAGAAAACCCGCGTTGCTGTTGACCATAATACCTAAAACGCAGATCAGGGCGGAATGGCGGCATATGCCCTAAGTAGTTGGCCCGCCAAAGAAGCCACAAAAAAAAAAAAAATTAATTAAAAAATCCTGAATAACATTTGAAACATCCAGAATTCACTCAAATTTTACTCTGGCCCTCCACAGCTGTTTCCCGTTATTTATTTTGTCTTTCATGTTTCAGAAAACCATTTTTCTAAAATAAAATCCAAAAAAAACAACAAATCTCTATAAATAAAAATGTAATCAGTAACAACCAATGATTGTTGTTCAATTTCAATTAATTAAAATGCTATCAGATCAATAATAAAAATGTTTCATTAGTTACATTCACCCGGTTTTACACCCTTAGTGCAAACAAAAAAAACAGATGTGTAACTAAATATAGTCAAAAGGTAGCATTTTTATGAATGAAATTTGTAGTTCTGGATGAGTCCGCATTGCAGCGCTACTGTCAATTTAGTTCTTGGACCTTAAATTAGGCCACTAATAGTTAAAGGATTATAATTTCACAATACACAATTTATAAAAAAATACAAAATATATCATTACGCCTTTTATCCATTACTGGGCGTGGCACTTTGCCGTAGCAGATCTCGGTAAATCATATATTTATGTGCGTGAAATGCGATTACCAGTCGTCAAATCACAGCTCCTAAAGATGTTACTGGCAGGGGATCAACAGGGGTAATTAAATTGTGATAGAAATTGTTTGTTGGCTGCGGAAATGAAACCTGTATTCTCAAATCCACAGTCCTACCCATAAAATTCATAAATAAATAAATAAATATATCATCACGCTTTCTACCCATTACTGGGTGTGGCACTCTGCCGAAGCAGATCTCGGTAAGTGATATATTTTGCGCGTGAAGTGCGGTTACCAGTCGTCAAATCACGGCCCCCAAAGATGTTAGTGGAGGGGGAACCACAGGAGTAGTATTAATGTGGTGAAAATGTTTGTCCAGTGTTCTCAGGATCCACAGGCCGACATGATAACCACTATGCCACCTACTCCATAAAATTCACAAAGGAATTAATTCATAATTCAAAATAAATTATAAATACGAAAGCCCTAATTGATCGTTAATGAACTAATAACAGACATTAACACAGACTCGTCCAGAACTACAAATATCACTGATAAAAGGCGTTCCATTTGAATACATTATGTAAGAGTTCTGTAGTATATACAGAATGTTCAGAAAGTGTGTAATAAACTTCAGGTAGAGCGATTCTTCGTTTATTTGTGAATAGATAGTCCTAAATAAATATTTGTACGGCCTTTTCGTAAAGCCACACGAAGCCATCAAACTAAGCGATTAAAAAAAAAACCTTGTACAAAAAAGATTTTGCTTCAAATAAAAATTTAAAAAATTGTCAAATTTTTACGTTTACCAAATTTTGATTCGCATAGATAACAGCTATAACAGTTGTTTAATTCAGTGTTGCCAAATTTACATAGTTTTTTAAGTAGTTCGTATGTCTTTACGAAGGGTTGTACAAGTTTTTTGCATTAGGTTTGTTAACTCAGAATTAAACAAAGAATTGTTCTACCTAAAACTTGTTACCATTTTCTAAACATTTTGTATATTGTCTGCGTCTATACTTGGACCAGTATGATAAAGTAATTCTTATTTATTTTGAGCTAGATTGACAAAATATTATTTATTTACAATATTATTGAACTGAATTTATTAGTTAGTGTAAATATAGTAACAAACGAAGTATATATTTTTTATGTTATATAATTTATTACTTTTTATATTTATAATGTAATTTATAAATTAATAGTTAAAGAATTATATTAATTTTTATTCTTTACCAGATTCATAATATCATAATTCTAATATGC
Source organism: Pterostichus madidus (assembly GCA_911728475.2). NCBI lineage: Eukaryota > Metazoa > Arthropoda > Insecta > Coleoptera > Carabidae > Pterostichus > Pterostichus madidus. Next base: position 34,952,408 of record OU452308.1, on the reverse strand, counting down.
AATGAAGTACTTAACTCTCAATTAGATTTTTTTGTGTTGTTCCGTTAATTTGTTTGATTTCAGTGTTGTCGTATTTTGCGATCTGCTGGAAATGCACTTTATTTTTCAACTCTAACTTATCTTTATCAACTCTCCACTAACGTTGCTCTTTTGTTTGGTTCCTTACAGTAAATTGCTCAATATTCGGCCGAAAGAAGAAGCAGTGCAAAGACAAGTACCTTGCTAAGCACAACGCAGTCTTTGACCAATTAGATTTAGTTACGTATGAAGAGGTTGTCAAATTACCGAGTAAGTGATATGTTGTGAGATAGAGGGGGTGGGAGGTGGTGATAATAAGAGTGGATTTAATTGGGTGGTTTTAGTGTCTGATCCAGCGTTCCAGAGGAAAACGTTAGTTCTGCTGGGAGCTCATGGCGTCGGTAGGAGACACATCAAGAATACACTCATAGCCAAGCATCCTGATAAATATGCCTATCCCATTCCACGTAAGTTGCAACTACTTAAATATTTTATTTAGTTCTTAGTTACGTAGCGCTTGAGAAGAATTTTCAATGGTTGCAAGAACTTATTTTTGTAAAGGTATTGTTTCCATATCAATCAACAGACACCAGAGCTGAGCAAGCTACTTGAAAAAAGTAGCTAAGCTTCATTTTTATATTATTTATGAGCAGTTACATCAACAAACCTTAAATTTTAAATAAAAGCAAATAAAATGTTTTACAGTAATATCAATGATTCCATATGGCATGAAATTTCAATTTACTTTTATTAAATTTATTTAAACCAAGTTTAAAATATAAGTTTTGTTAGTGCAACTGATCAACCTACTTTAACGGTGGCAAAATATTATTTTTTTTATTATAAGGTCACTTTATTTTGTAATCGCTACAATATTATTTATTTAAAATAATTTCCTATGTAGATACGACGCGACCGCCGAAACCAGACGAAGAAAACGGAAGGAATTACTTCTTCGTATCGCATGATGAGATGATGGCTGACATTGCTGCCAACGAATATTTAGAATACGGTAAGCAATCACATCAACAATACACATATTTACTAATTTCACTTACTGATTGTCATGTAACAGGAACCCATGAAGATGCAATGTACGGAACGAAGTTAGAAACAATTCGAAAAATTCATCAAGAAAGAAAAATGGCAATATTAGACGTAGAACCTCAAGCACTCAAGATTTTAAGAACAGCGGAGTTTGCACCCTATGTTGTTTTTATCGCCGCACCTATTCTTCAAAACTTAGCCGACGTAAGTATCATCAAATTAACAATAAAACTAGTTAATTGAACGATCACCTCACAAGTTAAACTGATGACAAAACTGGGGACTGTAACAAAAATGTTATCCGACTTAGTTTTATTCAAAGTAGGTAAAGTCGAAAAAAGATTCCTTAAATTGTTCTGATAGTCAAAAATAAATATACGTGAAATATAAAAACAAAAACTTTAAAGCGGGCCACAAACGTTCAACATAGGAAATCAGTTTTTTCGTGCGCATCGCTTCCCAAATCATTTTAGACAAAAATTATTCAAATAAAAGTGTAGAGCTTAAAATTCTATATCTAAATCAATAAACTAAATTTACTTTGTTTTTTTGTAACTGCAAAAATTAAATACGAAAATTTACAAAACTAATGTAAAATTTACAGACACATCAAAAACTTATGCTGCGTTCAATGAGCCCAGCAAAACAAGCAATTGCTAAGTAAGCAAATGCGATTTATTGCTTGGTCCACTGAACGGTTTGCTCGTTTCGCTACATTTTCAAGACCCGAGTTGTACCGAACAAGACATCGTGAAATCTGTTCGGCTAATGATAAATAATATGAATGCGCACGTTGTACTTGCTTTTTATGCGTTTTGACTTTTGACAGATTGAAATTTGCTCTAAAAATTTTAAGCCAAGTTTGTGTTGGTGATATTAGGCTATTATTTGGATTTGGTATTCAATAAATATACATTTTTTAAGAACCATGATGGCACATTCACTAAAACTGATGACGGCTATTTTATAGCCCTTGTAATAATTGTAATCCTATCGATAATAGCTTGATATAGATCAATCCCATCATCTACGAAAAGCTGAATATATTCGTTTTCCATTTTTCATATATCTAAATTAATTAATGTTTGTCAACTATCAAAATAGTTTCGATTTTTCATGTTATAAACTTACAATTTGAAATTCCCGCAAAAATATTTGAATTTCTAGCACTTCGAGCGAGAAATTTCTCGCTTATTTTGCTCGCGAGCAAAACGAGCAAATGCTAGCCTAGCAAAACCGTTCAATGATTCTTACTTCCGGTTTGCTTGTTTTGCTTAGCACGTTGAACGCACCTTTAATTTTAAACCATTCAAAACTTCAATGTGTCAAAATATTTGACATAATTAAGTTACACATTTGTTTGCTTTTTTGTTTCAATACCAAATTCACAAATCGAAATTAGTTTTTGTTTTATGCTCTATGTTTTAGTGTGTGTTTAAGTGCCATTCACATATAGTTTTGCTTTTGTCGATTTTAGTTTGTAGAGACATCTATCGTAAATTTTAGAAGATCGGCTATACTCAGAAGATCGGTAATACAGTAAATGCAACTGTCAGATGTGCTAAGTTACACATGCTGTCATATGTTGTTTGTTTACTTTCGTATTTTTTGGAATAGCAAGGTAAATATTGTCATAATAAGAAATTAGGTATTAATTTATTTTCATTCATTCCTAATTATAAAACGTAAAACTAAAACATAAGTTTGGAGTTTGCAAACTTTTATGTTAAAACCAAAACTAAATACTGATGTGTGAATGACTGCATAAGATAACATGTCTACAAAGTTATTAAAACAAAAAATAAATTTTGTTAATAGATTTAGATTCAGAATTTTAATGTGTATCACTTTTATTTAAAGCATTTTTGTCTTAAATAATTTGGGAAGCAGTGCGCATGAGAAAACTGTTTTCTCATATATAAAATACAGTATTTAAAAGAATTTAAATGTATTGTAAAACAGAGTACTACGGAATAAATTTAGCACCATCAAGTAGATTAGCTTTCATAGTTTTGAAAAAATATGATGAAAATAGCGGTATTTTTAGATTTCACCTTGACTTCATATTTATGTGTCACTGGTTTACGCGACTACAATGTTAATTTTAATTTATATTAGTTTTACAAAATTGTTGCTTATTAAAAAATAATCGACTTTAAATAAAGGTATTTATTTTATTTAATATAACGGATTAATTTGTTAAATGTATGTTTAAATATTGTTTACTTTAGGGGTGTCGTAAATACTAGTAAAACGAATTTTATTAGAGAAGCAGTTCTTTAAATTGTAAAAAAGTAATTTTAAAACTGACAATTTAAATTTAGTTCCCAAATATTTTGCTATCTCTTGACTGAAATCCGTAGCCTACTTCGTGAAATATTTAATTTTTACCCAATTTAAACAATTTTTTACATATTTAATTCTACCAAATTAAAACACAAGTATTTTATAATACGTGGGTATAATTATAATTGTTGTAATATGTAGACATAAATGTTTAAAATTGTTTTAGAACTTTTAGCTCTCCGTATGTTTTGCCAGTGCGTGCTACATGACTAGGCAGACTTTGGCGACTGTAAAGCATACTTACCTGGCGTAGGGATAACCGTGATCAACAAGGCGGTTTCCCCAGGGTGAGGCTCTCCCATTGCACTTCGGCTGAGCTGACCCCTGCGATTATTCCTAATGTGAATAACTCGGGCGCGTAATTTTTGGTAGTCGGGACTGCGTACGCGCTGTCCCGGATTTAATTAATACAAACATAGTCACTTTTTTCTTACCACACAAGTTCATATATTAATGTATGAATATTATGTTCCCAGTTTTGTTTTCTGTGACGTCATATATTTTTAGATATGCTAACGTTAATTAACAAAGAAAATCAGTTGGTTATTTGAAAATTTAAATCGTTTCTTGTGCTGTGTGAAAAGACGTCATAAATTATTGATTTCTCAGAAAACCAGTTTTTTTACTTCTAGTGACATCATAAGTTTTTAGATATGGCTAACGTCGAATTAACAAAGAAAGCCAGTTTTTTTAATAAGGGACATTTGAAAATTAAAATTGTATTGTATGAAATGACGTCATAAATTATTGATTTCTCAGAAAACCAGTTTTTTACTTCTTGGTTAGTAGAGAAATTAAGTTTTTTATTAATTAATATTTCAAAAAGTTTTGGATTATCCCTGAATTTGGATATTAAAATTTTAATACAAATTACATTCTAAAAGCTAAAATTAGACTGTTTTAACTTTTTTGCGATAAGGTTCAAGTTTAACATATGTTTTTTGCGAGCTGGACCACAGACAAAATCTATTTCAATTAGTTAAAATGTTTTATTAGTTACATTCACCTAGTTATTGAAGATGCGCAGACAAATATACAGACGTCTAATTAAATAATATATGTATTCAAATAGCAGAGTTTTTATTTTAATTTAAAAATATGATCAAAAGGTTGCTCTGAACGATTTTTAATATAAAATCGAAACACAGCAAATTAATTTAATTTTATTATTTTCATTAAAAACATACAGGATTAGTTGATTTGGAAAATGATAATCTAAAATGAACTGTTCAAACTTCAATAAAAGTAACACTATTGTATATTATAGTAATTACATGGCTTTACACAATGAAGTAAACATATAAAATTGTTTTTAAATATTTATTTTCTATATATTAAATATATAAACACTATAAAATTGTAAAAGTATGCACTCGCGACACAATCTTCAAATTACGTTTCACTTGATAAAATAAATCACACACTATGTCACGCATAAAATGATGCACAGAATAGAAACTTGTCACTTTTGGAATTATATGCACATATACTTCTTAAAAATATATTCTATCTATACAGTCTAAATCGTACATTTAATACTGATGTGAGAGTCACTCGTTTGACAGTTACGGAGTACATCTAAAATCGTGACGTCACACGCCCGTGGTCTATAGGTTATGTCAGGAGTCTGACAGCTAATAGAATTTTGACTTTTTAAGTAATAGAAATACTTTAGAAATAAATGTAATTTCAAATGTACTCAAATTTAAATTTTAAATGTCACTGTCAACAACAGGAAATGAATTTATGTATCAGGATTACCAATTTCAAGTAGTTTTTTTATTGCCAACTGTAACAATTCCTTTTGATCACTCTGTATAAGTATAAAAGGAAAATGTAGACCACATTTATATTATACCAACCAGGTTCAGATTATTAATAGAGATTTGAACAAGATGCAGTTCAGTTTCATAGTCTTAGTTAAGATGGTTTAATAATGTGTATATCGAATAAACGATTTATTAAACAGGTGTAAGTTGGTTAAAGTCAGGATAAGAGATCATGTAGACAACCTAGGAAACAAATAGATAGATATGATTGAAGGATTGGCAAAGAAACAAGTTTAAAAACTATGAATGTGTACGAAGCAAAAATGGTGTGCTGGGTTCTGATTAATTGAGGAATGAATCCAATGTATAGATGCTCAATTTGTAGTAATTTGTAACGTATGTTTTGAATTTCCAGTATGATGGCAGTTTGGAACGGTTAGCAAAAGAATCCGACATGCTCCGGTCAGCGTACGGGCACTTCTTCGACCTCACCATCGTGAATAACGACATCGAGGAAACGATCGGTTCTCTAGAGGGTGCCATTGAGCGTGTGCACACCACCCCACAGTGGATCCCAGTCTCGTGGGTCTACTGACAGCGACACTCGCCTTGCGAGTCCATCTCGTCGCTCAAGCATCTCTAACAACAAACAAACACCGTACTATCTAACCTCAACTCAACTCAACACACATGATAATGATACAGTTGTTCTTGTTTTAAAACTGTTGTGTTCAGAACGATCATGGTTTGGTTGGCGATTGTCGAAACGAATCAGAAGACACTTGATCACTGCACTAACCTTTTTTCTATTCGTTACGAGAAGCTTGAATATAAATTGTATTTCGTCTAATTCTTTGGGTATGGTTTTATATTTCGATGGCGTCGCAGAGCAATACACTTAGGCAAAGTATTATATCCCAAAAAGTATTTAGGTACGTACTCTTTTCTAATTACAATCACTTTTTTAATAGCCATACTGTATTATTTGAATTTCTTCCCTCTGGAAAATTCTACAAAATTTATCAAAAACATTTGAGGTAAGTCATTTTTTAAAAAACAATTAAAAGGGAGTATTATGTTGAATATTGGCCCCACGACTTTAAACCATCAATAGCGTTTCATTAGGCGTATTCCATTTGCCATTTAGATCAGATCTAACTTACATTTACTGAATCAGATAACTTATTTATTTCGCTGGATTATTTCACTGACTTTATTTCCAGTTCTAGAACTAATATTCTAATTTACTTTGAAGTAATTCATCCCAATAAGTGCATCAGTTTGCTTAATTTAGTTCATTTAGTTATGTTGTCTAATTTATCTGAACTGATTTAAGTGAACCAAATGTCATATGGAATACAGCTATTATTTGTTCACGTTGTCATGGAAATGAGTGAATTAATAAGTGAAAATTGCAGCGATAATTTGCACTAGTTTAATTATCGCTATAAGTTTCTATAGGCGTATTCCATTTGCCATTTGGATCTGATCTAACTTACATTTACTGAACCAGATCTCTTATTAATTTCGCTGGATTACTTTGCTGACTTTATTTCCAGTAATAGAATGATAGATTCTAACTTACTTTGAAGTAATTCACCCCAATAAGTGCATCACTTTCCTTAAATCAGTTAATTTTGTCATGTATCGAATTTATCTGAACTGATTTAAGTGAACCAAGTGGCAAATGGTATGCAGCTTATATTGACAGTTTTACTTCATTTTTTTTAGTTACCTAGCAACAAGGTTGTCTGACATATAAGGAACAAAGGAATAAACATATTAGTTTTGAAAATTTTGGATTGTTTTCGTGAGGCAATGTTCTTATCGAATATAATACGTGCATTGAATATTCCCAAGAATTTTTTTCTCACAAATAGCGAAGTAAATACTCGGACTTTTGTTGCTCTTAAGAAATCTGTACTCGTCTTCGATTCATAGCAACAAAAGTACTCATGAGCTCAAAAAAAAATCGGTAATATTTAATGCATAAGGAATAATAACATTTCCAATTTTTCATTTACAGTCATTGTTTTCATTACTAATAGTAAAGTTATTGTAATTTTAAATCGGTGTGGGATTTTTGGAATATTTAGTGTATTAGGGAGACTTGTCATGGCATATATTTCAGAGAGAGCTTTCAAAATTATTTTAATGTAAAAGTCAGCTGAAAAATTTGGAACAAACGAATACATTTGTACAAATGATAATTAATGTAGTTTATATTTGTACGTTTGTATTTAAATGAATAATACAGTTTTTCAGTTAATGTTGATATGCAATAAGGTCGCAAATTGCTCTTATTTTTGCTTTCTGCGAATGGCAAATCTCCCAATACTTTGGCTAAGGCAATACAAGTGCATGTTGTTTAATTGTAGGTTATGTTTTATTTAGCTTGATTTGTTATTTGCTTTTTAATGGCTGTTGAATGATATAAGAAAAAAAAGTGAAAAGCGATAAAATATATATATTATTTTCTTATTGATTTATACTGTAGATGGTTTTAAAGGACATTATATAATATTGTAACCTTTAAAACTAGTTGCGAATTTGAAGATGTTCACTATGCATTGAAAAGGTATTTTTATGGATTTTGGTGAACAATTTCGTTTTCATTTCATTATTTAAGGATTTATATAAAATATGAGGCAACGTATCTACGAAATATATGTGAATTGTTAAAGAATGAACATCTCTATGATAAAAACTGTGCATTAGTTTCAAAAATATTTACAAACTTATCAATTAACCTAACCTAACTTATTGACAATCGAAATATGGCACAAATTAAAGATTGTCACACATGCATACATACATTCCTCATGTTATATATCCCAGAATATTTTTGATCACTAGTGTACAGTTTAGTTATGATTTGTAAAAATGCTCGTACATATTCTATGATTAATTTTATTCCAATATCTGATAATAAATGTCAAATTATAAATACACCTACGATCTACACACAAATTATATAAATTGATACATTAAATATATGCCAATAATACTAATAAATAAAATTAAAGTAACAAACACACAAGAACACACACATACACATGTAATATATTTATATAAGCCTACTTGATTGTGAGTAGGAGAGCTGTAAGGAATAAATTCCTCAATTTTAGTAATCGCCATATTGGTTTCGCGGACTCATGGGCGTAGAATATGAATATAAGTTAATGTTGCCATGTATTACATTTCATTATAATAATTACATTTAGAATAAACTGTTACGAGATACCTCCGCTAAAGGTGATTGGTTGAATGGATGAGGCGTATGTTACTTTTCATTTTTGGTTCGGAATGTGCAGTGAACTCGTGTGGTGTATCGTGATAATATTATATATAAATGAATAAAAAAGTTATTTAATAAATTAGTTAATTAACAAATTTTAAATATACCAATGAATGCTTCCTGATTAAAAGTTATAATTATAAAATAAAATTAGGGAGCATTTGGAAATATTAGATAATGTAGGCTTAATATTTCACAAATAAAGTTTAAATATAGTTGAATAGGTATGCGTATTTCTTCTTTTTGACTTTACTCAAATGCAATTATCCGAATTGAAAGTACCCGATTTTCAACCTTATGTACTTGCAGGACTAGGACAGTTTCATTACAATTTATTTTTCAAACAGTGTACTGAAAAATTCAAATATAAATTTGATATTTGTGAAGAAACTTGTTTATCCTATTTATTGTATCTTCGATCCTACAACTTTCACTAACTTTTTATTGTACTTTAGACTAGTTCATGATTTTCATTCTTATATTATGGGGATTTTTTTATATGTATTTATTTGCAGTTCACTGCAAATAAATTACATAAATGTCTTATGATAATATACGTTAAGTTATGTTGTTTTATGTTATAGAAACTCTGAATCCAACTTTGGGCTGGATCATGATTTTATTTCTTAAATTATGGGGCATTTTTTTTGTATATATTTGTTTGCAGTTGCAGCAACTAAATGTACCAGTTTATATTAATAAGAAAATTTGTTGTAATAAATTGTTTAGAAAAATATACTGCATAGTGTCCCGGACTCGACTTGGAACCGTCATCCAATTTCCTGAAGCAGTCATCACCATCAAATATCATCATCATCTTCGAAGTCGACTCCAGCTGTCCCCACCAAGCAAAATCAGTGTGAGTAAATTAATTCTTATTATTTGTAATTCGGTTTTGTTCTTAATTATTGCAAATTCTAATCAAATGTTCTGTCTTTTTGTTTTTAAGCGTCCACGGAGCTGGGCTCGTCTCTGTAGCCGACCTGAAGTTCGAGATTCGTTCTAATTAAATAAAAAAGGATCATGATGGCAACGAACAAGTTGAAGAAAAATTGGTGTGTGATTTGATAGCGCATATTATATAGTTTATGAACTAATTTGACATCACAGATTCTGTAAATGTCGTCCAAACAATTTTTTGCACATTAGTTTTTCCGTAGATTGTTAATTATTGCTTAATAATTATTATATATAAGAATTCAAATTAAAGTGTACCTTAAGTTAAATAAATAAATAAATAAATCATAACGCCTTCTACCCATTACTGGGTGTGGCACTCTGCCGAAGCAGATCTCGGTAAGTGATATATTTTGCGCGTGACGTGCGGTTACCAGTCGTCAAATCACGGCCCCCAAACATGTTAGTGGTGAAGGAGCCACAGGGGTAGTTTTTTAAATTATGAAAATTGTTTGTCGCCTGTGGGAATCGAACCTGGGTTCTCAGGATCCACAGGCCGACTTCATACCACTGAGCTAGCTAAATAAATAAATAAATATATCATCACGCCTTCTACCCATTACTGGGTGTGGCACTCTGCCGAAGCAGATCTCGGTAAGTGATATATTTTGCGCGTGAAGTGCGGTTACCAGTCGCCAAAACACGGCCCCCAAAGATGTTAGTGGTGGAGGAGCCACAGGGGTAGCTTTTGAAATTATGAAAATTGTTTGTCGCCTGTGGGAATCGAACCAGGGTTCTCAGGATCCACAGGCCGACTTCATACCACTGAGCTAGCCACCCCATAAGAGTCTTCTAAATTTCATGTACTCATCATAAACTAACGTATACCTAATAATTATTCATCGCTGCTACAACTGCGTCTGTAAACAAACAACAACATAAATTAGAAACAATTACACATAATAATTAATAAAATAGGATTAGAATCAGCTATTGAAACTATTTGCTCTTTATATTTAAATTATCCTTTAAATACAAATAAATAATTTTATTCAAATGATTAAATATTAATTCTGTCCCAAGTTTCAAAATAAATTAAATTTAAATATTGTAAAGAACACATTTAGAACTTGTATTTTAATATTGGAAACAATTATTTTGGATAAAAGTGTTTAATTAACTTTATTTTGAAAATTCAATAACAGATAAAAGTGATTAACTTTATTTTCCTGCTTTGAACCTATCATATATTAAAGTAGACAAAAATACTTGAAATAAAAGTGATACAAATTTATTTGCATCCATCTTTTATTTCAAATATTTTAGTCTGAAATAATTAAAAAATGTTTTGATAATAAAAAATATAGTTAATCACCCTTAATCGGTTTAATTATCAGTTCGTAAAATAAATATTAATCAAATAATAAATATGTTGCAAAAATAGTTATTTTAAATTATAACAAAACATATTTATTATAGTTTTTAACAGACTTTTACCAAAATAATTAAAAAATAATAATTTTTCTTACAATAATGTTGTGAACAGCGGATTTGATGTTCGATCTCGGCATTGCTGATGTTGCTACCACTCTGGTGACACTGGTTACATCTCCAGCTGCTCCAGGATGATGATACAAGCTTGGACGCTGGTTACATCTCCAGCTAATCCAAGATGATGATGCTGGTTACATCTCCAGCTGTTCCAGGATGATGATACAAGCTTGGACGCTGGTTACATCTCCAGCTAATCCAAGATGATGATGCTGGTTACATCTCCAGCTGTTCCAGGATAATGATACAAGCTTGGACGCTGGTTACATCTCCAGCTAATCCAAGATGATATAAGCATCGGTGATGTCCACGATGGCGGCAGCTCCGGTGGCGCTGGTTTGAACACCAGCTGCTGCACGATGATGCTGAGGCCGCAGGAGATGCTTGCAGGTTCCGTCATGTCCCTATAAACATAAAAACAATGTATTAGTAACATAGAATAACTGTAAACATTAGAAAATAACATACATAAAGACATTTTGATGAATGTTGAACCTGAAACAGAAACTCAGAACAAAATGCAATAAAATAGAACAATGTACAAGTTATGGTAAATCAATATAGAGCATGCAGCATACACCATTCATACCACACATTCCATTTATCCCATAACATCCCATTTATACATTTCTTGATCTTCACGTTGACTTCAATGTTGATTTCTTTGTTCTTTCTTGACTTCTTTTCTTGCCTCATCCCTACCTAAGTTTTAGTGTACGAATAGCTAATTTTAAGTGGCGCAATGAATCTACGACAAGCAGCCGATTTGTGCTTGTACTTAATACAAAGACGTGGACTATATTCCGTAGCCCCGACCTTTCGGTTTACGCCTACAAAACCTACCCGAGTCGTAGGGAGAGTATTCCACAGTGCTCGTGGGAAGAGAAGCCTCTATGAACTTGCCCGGAAATCCAAGGCCACCTCTAACGAGGGGATTTGGCGACCCCGACCACGCAGTCATCGGCAGAGATACTCTCTAGCTGGGCGACCCGCCTACACACCAAACTACGACCTTGGTCACGAGGGACTCGCCCCACTCGCCAGCGATACGCTAATTAAAACTTGCCAAATGTATGTAGAAAGTATGTTGGGCCCCCACGTGAAGGCACTAGCGTTGTTGGAGGACAATTGTTTAAATATGATGGCCTTCTAAAAGGCAGAAATGTACGAAGCGCGATTCTACGTCTGTACACAACGACGAATTCGAGACAAGTGACCGAGGCTTGCGCAACCATTTCACTGATTACAATATGCTAGAGAGAGACAGACTTATGGCTAGAATGTACAGCGAGCAGTAGCAATGGTACGGGTTTGCAGGTTTCGTTTGGATTAATTAGTGAAAGGCACGTTCTAACTAAAGTTTATAAATGTTATCTTGAACGATAAAGAATAAAAATATACACTGCAAATACAATATTTATCATTTTACTTTTGATATTATTATAAATAATAATTTTATTATTGCTATTGTTTGTTACAAACATATGTTTAAAATAATTGCAATATAAAATTAAAAAGTTTAAATTATAACGTCTCTATAATTAGCATTTACTTTTAAAATGTTTAATAGATAGTTATTAAAATCTAGACTGTATTTGGTAAAATATTTCAAATAAAAGTTGATTATTATATTATTCTCTACATCTTTTGCTTGAAACTTGTTTTCTCTTACAACCTTTAATTTCGGAGATACAGAAAAATATATTTTAAGTGAAATATCTTTCGTATTAATACATGTAAAATATCAGCGAGATTGAAAATTTCGTTATTAATTAAACTTTCAAGATCCCTTAATGGATCTACATTTTAAATTTTTATCAATCATACTGAAATTTTGCATGCAGCTTTTACAACTTAACGTTTGGTGCGGAGTCCATCAAATTTTGTTAGGAAGAAAGATACTTTGATGATGTATTTATCAACTTTTATTTGAAACATTTAACTAAATAATGTAAAAAAAAACCTTGTACTTTTTGTCTAGCACTCTTTCAATCTTTTATACGGGATTGTATCTTATATTATATATGTACTGAAGCTTTAGTTTAATTTGAACTATTATTAGAACAATAAGTAACAATCTATATAAAAACTAATGTACGGAAAATTGTTTGAACAGAATTTACAGAATCCAGTATTCACCACAGACGCTATCAAATCGCCTATCAATTTTGTTACATATACATGTAAAATAATTGTAATATGATTTGTTTTTGAATAAATTTCTGATAAAACGTGTATAAATTGTAACGACTATTTACTTTTAAAACGTTAAATAAAGTTAGAACATCAAACATACTCAAGATAAAAGAATATTTCATCTTTCAACAGTATTATTGAGGCCAATTATAGATAATTAATAAAAATTAGCTTTTACATAAGACTCAGACGTCTGCGTGTCATCAAAAACGTACATATTGAAACCAACTGTAAAAAATATATTCATAATTTCTTTTCTCATTTTTATATAGGATATGCACGATATAAGATAATTACAATACTCTAGTTAGCAAAATTCTTATAAAACTAAAAGGTAGAAATTATTATGTCTTTATACGTATGCTGAGTTGCATGAAAGTTTTATCGGTTCATTAGCAACTAACGGTTCAATAACTTTCAGAAAATCGCTATTGATTCTGTTGCCAGAAAAACAATTCTTTAGCTGAACAGCTCTTGAAAAGCAGGATACGTCCTTGGCTCCGGAGATGCTGTACAAGAACATATCATCATAATATGTCCCATGAAATAGGGTAGCACGATCACTTGAAACATTCATTAGATTCATCCTACAATCATTCTCCAACAAACATCCCTATCATAGCCACCATTCACATTAATAATTCTTTTCACACAACCTTGTGTCCCCAAAGATTTTAAATAATAAATATGGATTGCTAATTTGCTTATAGCATGCATTGGCATCTGTAATGCAAACATGTTGACGGCGGCCATTTGCAAGGCAGGCAAAAAATACCGTTATTTTGAATGTATCAGTCTTGTTTAAAAATAATTATTTATGTATCAAGGGTCAAAACAGGCATTTCTGGTCCGCGGCATGATTATTAGCACGAGGCGCAAAGCGCCTAGGGCTACTAACATGCTCAGGGTCAGAAACGCTAATTTCACCCGTGGTATATACAATATTTTATGCACAACAAAATAACATTTAATTATATGTTCAAAAGATTAATAGTTATTTATTATACAAGTGTTTTATATACCAATAAAACACAAGTGTAATACAAAATTTTATCCACAACTCATAATTATAGGTATCGAAGAAGATTGGTCGTAACGTTTAACGTTGATTCAGTTGTATCTAGTTTTTCCTAATACGGTTAATCATGAAGTGGTTGCTAAGTAACAAGTTGTTTACAGTGTTTTATGGAATATAAAACACTAGTGTTTTATGAGCCATATAATTCAACTGAAATCAGTGTAATAATGTCTTTATTATATATGAATTGTGGATAAAATATGTAAATAGGTTATATGTCAAAATTACATTTTGCAGAATTCAGTATTCACAATAAACAAAAATTGTCATTTTATTTATGTATCCATAGGAATTATTTTTTTATGGCCCTAGGTCCAAAAAAGAAGTATTTAAGCTCGCTTTTTAGGGCTAAAACAGATTAATTTCAGCCCGATTGTGTATAAAGTGATATTATGCATATACGAAATCAGTATTTATGGGGTGGCTAGCTCAGTGGTATGAAGTCGGCATGTGGATCCTGAGAACCCTGGTTCGATTCCCACAGGCGACAAACAATTTTCATAATTTCAAAAACTATCCCTGTGGCTCCTCCACCCCTAATAACTTTGGGGGCCGTGATTTTTCGACTGGTAACCGCACTTCACGCGTAAAATATATCACTTACCGAGATCTGCTTCGGCAGAGTGCCACACCCAGTAATTGGTAGAAGACGTGATGATATATTTATTTATTTATTTACGAAATCAGTATTTACGAGGTGGCTAGCTCAGTGGTATGAAGTCGGCCTGTGGATCCTGAGAACCCTGGTTCGATTCCCACAGGCGACAAACAATTTTCATAATTTCAAAAAGCTACCCCTATAGCTCCTCCACCACTAACAACTTTGGGGGCCGTGATTTGTCGACTGGTAACCGCACTTCACGCGTAAAATATATCACTTAGCGAGATCTGCTTCGACAGAGTGCGACACCCAGTATTGGGTAGAAGGCGTGATGATATATTTATTTTTATTTTTACGAAATCAGTAGCCAACATCCCTGTATGATTTTGCGAAATGAAATTAGCAGCAGTTCAATTTTTTTCGTAGGTTGTGTCACCAGTTTCTTTTTTCGATTTTTATATTTAATAGGCCATAATTATACGTTGCAAAAAATCTTCGGTGTAGATTTCTCTAAGTTTCTCTATTTTATGTCAATATAATAATAATTTAATGATTATTAAGTCTTTCTTGTTTAGCATAATCTTATGTACGGTATTGACAAAGAGTAACACAAAGAAGGCAAGGAAATAAATAATATAATAAGCCTACGAGTTATTGAAAACCCAATAATTTTTCAGTTATTTAAATTTATTAAAATGAAGTCTATCATTGCGTGTAGTTAGCCAATAAATCGCGATTAAATAAACACAAAACGACAGCACCCGAGGCACATCTGAGCAAATAAACGCGATAATTCAAAACAATTTGAAATAAATTGCAAAAATATTCATTAAATCGAGCCGACGGGCCGTACCGGTAATATTTTACGAGGATTTTTACATGATGTGTTGCCGCCAGCTGTTTACACGAAGGCCAACGCGGTGGGATTCAAACGCGTAATCACATGTAAATTGTTGAACACGCATATGTTGTTACATCACTTTATATTTACATGATGTTGAGTTGAGTCTTAGATGTTGGCCTAATCGTATATGACTCGTAGTTCGTCCAATGAAATGAGAAACAATTCAATAGTTATTATTACCAGTATCACTAAGCCAGAAACCGAGCGGTTAAGTAGGAGTGTATCCGTGGATTCATAAAAGCTGTCAAAATTTTCAAGCGAATAAAAACAGAAAAACTGTCGAAAATGATTTTATGCACAACTGCGTCGAAAAGCATGTGTTTTAACCCTAAAAAGCGGAAGTAAACACTTCTTTATGGCCCTAGGGCCATAAACAAATAATTCCTATGGATACATAAATAAAATAACTATTTTTGTTTATTGTAAATACTTGATTTTACAAAATGTCATTTTTGTTAAAGTTTTGATTTTTTTAAAAAAGGAATCAAAAGATCCAGGGTTCTTGGATAAAGGCTTTATGAATTTAGTACAATAAAATAAATATTTATTTCAATTATAACCGACGACGTTTCGAACACTTGTTCGTCTTCATCTTCAGGTCAAAAACTTAACCACGACGTGGTTATTATCAATTTAAAATGATAATTTTTTTAAAAAATATTTTAAATAAGTTACATGGTAAAAAAAATTTAAAAATTATAATATTTTTTAGGAGCATGCAAGTTTGCACACCTCCGAGTCGGCCTGTGGATCCTGAGAACCCTGGTTCAATTCCCACAGGCCACAAACAATTTTCATAATTTCAAAAACTACCCCTGTGGCTCCTCCGCCACTAACATCTTTGAGGACCTTGATTTGACGACTGGTAACCGCACTTCACGCGCAAAATATATCACTTACCGAGATCTGCTTCGGCAGAGTGCTACACCCAGTAATGGGTAGAAGGCGTACTGATATACTCGTATTTATTTATTTATTTTCTTTTTTAACTTATACGAGAAATTTCAACAAGTAAATATAAAACTTGAAGACTACAAAATCCAACAATTTCCTTTAGCATCAACTCACATGCTTATGAAATACGACGACGTAGCCAACTATGATGCGCACCCTCCGGCTTTAAAAATTCTCAACAAGCGAATAATCCAAGATCGAAGACCGAAGGTATAGTGAAGTTCATGACACGAAATCACTGTTTACTATCAGTAAATCTATCGGTCGACTGCGTATTATATGCCTGTGTTGTGTTATGTGTTTTCCGCCCTGCGTCTATGATTATTGTAAGTTGATGTTGGTTTACCCTGTGTGATTTTGTACCACCGACACAGGGACGGCTTAGCACATTGTAATATTATTATTATTATGACTTTTCACGTAATAAATTATCGATCATATCAATAATACGATGTTTACGCAATTAAATCTACAACATCAATCTTCCACTTATATTTTTATCTTCCGCTCTTGTAAGAAATAAAATAAATAAATATATCATCACGCCTTCTACCCATTACTGGGTGTGGCACTCTGCCGAAGCAGATCTCGGTAAGTGATATATTTTGCGCGTGAAGTGCGGTTACCAGTCGTCAAATCCCGGCCCCCAAAGATGTTAGTGGTGGAGGAGCCACAGTGGTAGCTTTTGAAATTATGAAAATTGTTTGTTGCCTGTGGGAATCGAACCAGGGTTCTCAGGATCCACAGGCCGACTTCATACCACTGAGCTAGAAGTCAGTGGTATTAACAATAAAGAAAAATCGTCATTTTATTTATGTATCCAGAGGAATTATTTTATGAAATTCGGCCCGATTGGGTATAAAAGTATCTTGTTTCAAAAAGATTAGTGTTCTGGTACTAACTTCAGACCAAATTGGGCGCATGATTCACCTTAAAATGTTAAATGTTGACAAATTTCTTGAATTCTTTAAGGCTGCGTTTAAGTATAGATGGTTGCATAGTAAGAATCGTGAATTTTTGTTCAACTTGTATTCAATTACAAGAAAACATATGATTGTGAAATAAACTGTAATGAAGAGATTATTTTTTGTTACATGGCGCTTGTATGTTTGTTATTAACAAATTTTCTTAGTTAATTATATATTTTTTCTAAATTTTAAATACTATGTTAAATTACAATTATATTATACTGAGGGCATAGATACCATATTATAATACATAAATTTCATGATTTCAACAAGTATATCTCAGTATAAAGTCATAACAAATAGAACGAAATTGTATATGCTGAGTACATTTTAGGTTGCTTGATGCAATGAAAAAAGTGTACGCTATTTTTAACAGATGTCAGCACTCCCGAATTTAAAACCATGTCGATAATGCAGTTGAATGTAGATTACGGGAGTATAGAAATTTGTGAACTTACGAAGGAGTGAGCTAGCGCAAAGTATACAGTATTGCAGAATCCATTATTAGCAGTGACAGAACAATACATTTACTATCAAGATAGTAAATATATGGACAGAACCTCGAAACATTTTGTAAATTTGATTTCCATGGAGTAAATATGTGTTTTTGTGTGTTTGTAAAGTCACGGCTCCCAAAGATGTTAGTGGTGGAGGAGCCACGGGGGTAATTTTAAATTTTTATGCCAGAATCAATTTATCTGTGCAAATAAAAAAGCATAAAGACTGATAGGTAACTATGAAAAGCCAAATAAACAAAAATAAATACGCAAAAATTTTGACGTTTCAAAATGACATTTCTCTATTACTACAGTTAAATCATAAAATTGTTAACGTAATTTAATTTAATTTGGGATTCATATGAAACGAAATTATAAAAAATCTTATTTGTAATATATTAGTCGTCGATAAAGTACAGTATACAACTCGGTATTATGGCTATTATTTCGTTAATTACAACCCCCGTTCGTGTTGTAAGCTTCATCGTTGGAAATAATAGTATCCATTATAGCGTCGTTGTATAATATACTATTATATGTTACAAATAGATGCACTTAGAAGAGAATTCTGGCTACAGCAGTTAAATAAGTTAAATATGAACAAAAAATTAAACAGATATATTACTGTTTTGATCATTTTGAAACTGAATAGAAAATTTTTAAAGAAAAGATGCAGTCCCGACAACAAAAACCTTGACTAAAGCGATATATTGTATTCTATCTTCGTCATTTTCAATTATTGAATGAAAATTATTATTTCAGTCGTAAACATTGAACCTACAGATTTAGTTTGTTATTTTGCACAAATTTTACTAAAGTGGGGGAAGGAAAATGGAATTACTCGTCTATTTTAGATGGTCGAAGCATATGGGTGTATTCTGGAACTGAATGTATTTTTTAATATACCTATTAATTTTTAAATCTCCGTTTACAGAAAATACATGTCGAAGAAACTAAAACAAATTTATATCTTCAAACTGATATCAAATTAGCTGTTTATTATTTTTTAAGTTGTCGTGCATTTCTAGCAGTTATTATGTAATCAGGATCAATACACTTCAACCTTTTTAATCTGTTGCCACAAACGATTTCAGGAAGTACACAATCCATATAAAATCGGATTAGTTTAGGTAACATTACATTTTCACAAAGGTTTATGTCTCTCTCAATTTCTTCAATATACGAGTATAAAGGTGTTTCGGTGTTTGTGAAAATGAAAAAATTACATTTTTCCATCTCACATATGTTTAGTTGACCCTGAATCTGTGTAATAAAAGAAACATATGAATATATTTACTGAAGATACTACAGAGCATAGTGTCAGACAGTAGCGCACATATGATTTGATTGGGGGAGGTGTCAAAAAAATTATAGATAACCATTTTTCATATTTCGGAATGGTAAACATTAGAGAATCATATTTTATAATTCGTATTTTATTCAACATATTCTTGTTGAAATAATTTAAGTATCTAGTGACTCGATTAGAATTTAACAAAAATTTAGTTTGTTAGATAATGTTGTACTATACGGACCACCAACTTTGCCTATACTATACATAACTACCGCTACTATTCGTAACCTGCTGTTCCAAAAGATTATCCCGGCAACTGATTATATATTATTACAATTAATCTACTGTGATTTAAGTCGTTTCGATTTTCATCAAATGTTGATGAAATTTTTAAAGGGGGATGTTCGGACTCCCAGGACACCCTCCCTGTGTGCGCCACTAGTGTCAGATGTCATTGTAAAGAAAAAAATACCTGATAATAATGAACACACAGTTGCTAGCTCAGTGGTATGAAGTCGGCCTGTGGATCCTAAGGTCCCTGGTTCGATTCCCACGGGCGACAAATTTTCATAATTTGAAAAAGCTATCCCTGTGGCTCCTCCACCACTAACATGTTTGGGGGCCGTGATTTGACGACTGGTAACCGCACTTCACGCGCAAAATATATCACTTACCGAGATCTGCTGTAGCAGAGTGCCACACCCAGTAATGGGTAGAAGGCGTGATGATATATTTATTTATAATAATAATTATGATTTTTCTTTAACTGCAGAATACCATTTGAATTTGTTTCGAGGCAAGTTTTATTTTTCATTTTTAAATCATTTCATACGTCCATTCCTATTTTTGCCAAATTATATAAGCACTTTACCTCAACCAAAGCATTTGTATGAGTAAGACCTAATAAAATAAATAAATTTGTATAAGTTATATATATATATATATATATTTAATTGGTATAACTAAATACAATGCCTGGTTTATAGATTGTATAGACTAAAAATAAGAATGATTGGAACAGAAGTTTGACAAGTACATTTATAAATTGCACAGAATTGATATAGAATTACGTAAATTTTTACACTAACTCAGTTCATATCACAGTCGCGAAATAAATAAATAATTAATATTTGAATGCAGCACGTGCATCGCGCAACCTAAACACTAGCGGAAATACACGATTAGCGACGGACTAATTCGAATGGAACACAAATTAAAATTTTATAAATTCAGAATTGTATTTGTCTAAATGTGTAAATCCACCACTATTCTTATATAATAATACTGCAAAACATCCTTGCATACCTCTCACATTCCTCTTTCGAAATAAATGATATTGACTGTATCATTATTTTTACCCAAGTTTGTAGTTTCCGTCATTTCATTATTTAGGAGTGGTGATGGTGATGAACACACAGTTGCATTCAAATTCTTTTCATCGCTAACATTACAAATAATATATGAAATTATAATTACTAAAAGTTAATTATAAAAACTAGAATCTTACAAGCACACTTTAGTCATTTTTTTTGTAATTTTAAATCGTGACTGTTGGCTCATAGCCTTTTTATTTCGTTTGTGTATTTTAGTTGAACGACCTTTTTGTTTATTTCCCATGATCACAGCCTAAATATTCTTTCTTTTGATTAATGACACCACAGATACTTCGAATAACAAAAAGAATATTAAAGATGTAAAGGATCCTATATAACCTCAAAAAAAGAATATTAGGTTATTCGCTAATTATTGTGAAATTATTTTTAATTTTTATTTGTTCATCTGTAGCGAGACAAACACTAAATAGCTGCGATCCGCAATTCTGCATATATTGACGAAACTGTATTTCAAGAAACAGAATTCGTGATAATCGTTGCGCTCCAACAAAGTGTTACAAAGTAACTTTATCCAAAACACAAACCAATATTTCAAATTGGTAGCACCTCAACGACATCTATTAGATAAAAATAATTATAAGAGGTAATAGTTGAATATTCGTCCGAAGACACGCGGCGGCACTCCGATTCGAACACACCCTTAACTTGTTATGTTTGAAGTTGTACCGCTCCACGCACGCATAGCAACACTGGTACATTGGTTGCCTGGTATTATTTTTTTTCTTTTCAAATAGTTGGCCTTCAAACCATACAGTGATTTTCAAACAATGATTCCTTAGGTACCTGGTTACTTATTTAAAAATGATTTCTTATAGTTTTCAACAGAGGGCTTCTCTGAAGGTTTTCCATCAGCTCATATTTTTTTCCTAACATTTTAATTTCTTTTTTACAATACTTGTACTGAAGTTACCTATTAATGACAAAATTTAAACACAGTAAGTGGAACTTTTATTGCACAGGACTTTAATATTTACTTACTATCCACTGGGAACAGTAAGTAAATATTACATATCATGGTTCTGTTTATTTTGACAATTTGACAGCTGTTAATTTTGAAACCCGTTTTTTCTTTTCCTTCTATTTGTGCAGGTATTGTAAAAAATAACTTACTATCCTCGAACTGTAAGTAATTTTTTAGGTCGCGAATGTTTAGGAAATCTCTATCCTACGGGCCTTGATTTCCCAAACTACATTCTTGGTCTAAAAACTGTCACTTACGGTTCATGGAACGTAATATACTATTTGATTCATTTCACCATGGATAAATGTCAGATAACACTTTCTGTATCAGCATGTATAATAACTATTGTTACGTTTATTTTAATAAATATATCATAACGCCTTTTACCCATTGTTGGATGTGGCACTCTATCGCAACAGATCTCGGTAAGTTATATATTTATGCGCGTGAAGTGCGATTACCAGCCGTGAAATCACTACCCCAAAGATGTTAGAGGAGGAGAAGCCGCAGAGATCATTTTAAAGTGATTTACTTAATATATAAAAATGCTAACATATTTGTTATAAAATATAAGAAATAATAACTTTTGGCATTGAATATTTTTTGCTGTCAATTGTTTCTCAATTATTTGAAACAAAAATGTGTCTAACAAAAATATAAAAAACTAAATTGTCTACTACTTATATATGAAGTATTTCTCTTCAAAATAATTAAGAAACGATTGGCAACGAAAAATAAACGTTGTTCTGAAAATACCTCATACACATAAATAAAATACATTTTGATCAAATAGTTTATAAAATTCCTTAGCTGGTATTTCTAACAAGACATAAAAATGCCTAAAAATATGCAATGTTTCTAAATGTTCAATAAAATCGGATTATTTTAACATTCCTTCGAAGATGTACGTGAGTGAATGCCGGTTGCCGCGGTTTGTAAAATTATAATTAGAGTGAATTAGAATTCCTGTAACTTGCTGAATATATTGAAGCAAGCGTCATTAAACCATTTAATGCTAATTAATTTTACATACATTGCTATCAAACTATATTTAGAACACACCGGTACGGAGAACGGTTACTAAAAAATAATAGCACATGACGTAAGCAATATTAAATATTGTTGTTCAAGAAATTTTTAGTATTCACTGCCTTATTTTGTGCTTGATTATTATTTATGAACTTTTTTTACTTTATCTTAATTTAATGGTTTCTACTTATACGAGTATTCGAATCTGAATCATTCGGTCACAGTTGTGTCTTTGGTTATTAATTGGTTAGATAAATATAAATCAGGAAACACGCATGCTATAATCAAAAAATCATAGTCCAGACGATAAAAGCAAGGTAATATTTGCGATTTACTAATTAACAAGCAAGAGGTCGTGTGTAGATATCGCTGACTTCAATTATTTCGTATAAGAAAAATACGATTGTGCCTCAGTGGTGTGTTTACGAGGCAAGGCCCTGTGCGCAATATTTTTGGGGCCTCATTTCAAAGTGAATTTTAAATCTGAGTTGTTTTTTCGGACAGTCATATCTTATAGCAACTAAGTCACCCCTTACTTCAAGTACAAATTAAGAGAAATATAATACAATATTATACCTACACATGAAACGCATTATTTGCCACAATAATATACATTTTATATGATAAAAAAATAACAATCATAAAATAAAGTCATATTTGTATTAAAAATATGATTGCACTGTGTCGTTATTTTTTCTGAATTAGCGAAATATTTATTTAATATCTAAAGATTTTAACTCCTGATCATTTAGCCACAATTTTTCGCAATAGTTGAAGTTATAACAAAATGGACTTAGGATATCAATCATTTCGATAAATGATTACGAGCTGTCAAATCGCAGACCCAATAAATCTGATATAACAGTATATAAAAATTGGTAGACAACATACAAATATTTTTGTAATTTCAAAAGGCAAGAAGTGACTAGGGATGTTGTAATACTACTGATATGATACCGGTATCGATTCTTTCATTTCGATACCGGTTATTTTGGTATTCGATACTTTGCTTTCGATGTTTTACCCATATCAGTACTGCTTTTATTTCGATACTAAAGTATCGCAAACTATTTTTAATCTAATGTCATTTTGCAATAAATTCATGAAAAGTTCTTATTATGCTAGTATTTTTAAAAATTTTAATAAAACATGGCCATGTGTTCGACGAACGGTAGAACTAGTAGAATGAGACAGTGAGAGTTAAATAAAGATAGTAGATAAATATTATAATAAATATGAAGTATTATTTTAATATTATAGTACTGTTGAAAAAACAGATTTTTTTGTAGAATAAAAATTTATTTTGGTATTTTTTTACTTTTATCTAATATCAAACCAATAATTATTAGCCAAACTGTTGAAAGACTGGTAAAAATTATACAATTGAATAAGAAATGGAAATTTGTTACTTATATAATTTTTATAGTATAAATTCAACATTTTATATAAAAATCTAATGTATTTAGAAAATTACAAGATTTTATAAAAATAATCATTCGATACCAATACTAGTATCGATACTTTCATTTGATACCGATTCCGATACCAGTATCGATACTTTCCTTTTGAATACTCTTTCGATGCTGGTATCGATATTTTAGAGGTATCGCAACATCCCTAGAAGTGACTATGTTTGTATTATTTAAATCCGGGACAGCGCGTACGCAGTCCCGACTACCAAAAATTACGCGCCCGAGTTATTCACATTAGGAATAATCGCAGGGGTCAGCTCAGCCGAAGTGCAATGGGAGAGCCTCACCCTGGGGAAACCGCCTTGTTGATCACGGTTATCCCTACGCCAGGTAAGTATGCTTTACAGTCGCCAAAGTCTGCCTAGTCATATAGCACGCACTGGCAAAACATACGGAGAGCTAAAAGTACGAAAACAATTTTAAACATTTATGTCTAAATATTACAATAATTATAATTATACCCACATGTTATAAAATACTTGTGTTTTAATTTGGTAGATCTAAATTTGTAAAAAAATTGTCTAAAATGGGTTAAAATTAAATACTTAACGCAGTAGATACGTATTTCAATAGGAAAGATAAAATGAAACAAAATATTTGAGAACTAAATTTAAATTGTTATCAGTTTTAAAATTATTCTTTAAAGCTTGTATTACACGATCACAAAATTGTTATCAGTTTCGTTATCAAATTTAATATTAAAAAAAACTACTGCAATAAATAATACAGAAATTTCTAACAAATTTTATTTTTGATATCAAAATTGTTGACAACTAAAATACATTATTTATTAAGACGTGCTGCAAGCATATCTTCCACACCCAGAAAAGGGTAAAACTGCAATAAATATACAGAATGTCTCCTGTATTAGTACTAAATGAATATAATTGTTTTTGTTGATCAGACAAAAAATTACATTTTTTAATCATTTCGTTGCGGCTGCACAAAAGTATACTCTGTCGATTAATTTGAGAATTTTTAATAGTGCACATATGCGTGTTCCGCACGGTACAGTAATAGACAAATATTTCGTATTTTTTTAATGTTATTTTATAGTAACAAATTTAACATATTTTAATATAAAATTATGATTGTCATTCTAAAATATTAGTATATTCTTTAAAACAATGCTAAACTTAAAATTTAAAATTAAATTAAATATGTAAATTAAGTGCTCTCATTAGTAATTTTCATTTTATATGCGCCAGCAAAAACGTTCATATTTACTCAATTTTAACCTCTTTTAATAAGCCAATCGTACGCTCATATTAAAAGTACATATGCATATAACGCACAGGTGCGCTTTTCGCACATAATAAAACCACTGTTGAGCGCACGTGCGCGCTTCCCGTAAAGAAAGTGTTAATTGGAACTAAAAGTTGAAAATTGCAAATTTTAAAAGTGTATATTTATTATCAATAAATGTTTATCTCCGGCAATACGATGTGGTTAGCGTTCCGCTTATTATGTAATATACTATTTTCTGCAACCGGCAAGAAAGTGCCTACTTTCCTAACCAATTTTAATATGAAAAGTAAATTTTTACGAAAACAATCAAGTAAGTTGTTACATCTTTGAGGGCCGTAATTTGACGGTTGGTAGCCGCATTTCACGTGCATAAATATATCACTTACCGAGATCTGCTTCGGCAGAGTGCCACACCCAGTAATGGGTAAAAGGCGTGATGATATACACTGATAAAAAAAAAAACCGGTCACCTAAAGACTCCCAAAAAAACGTCACTTTTCAAACCCCTGTTAATTTGTCAGTTTTGAAACAAATTGGATGAATGAAGTCGCCCAAAATCTAGTCTTTGAAAAGCTGTGAATTGATTTTGACTAACCTCCCTTAACCTTCCCCCAGCCACCCCCAAACGAGGACCACTTTTTTTCTAAAAAAAAGGTGATTTTTCAAGCTTTCTATGGGAATCATCAGCCGTCAATTGATAAATCTGTCATCAGATAATGAAAATATGGACATTTTTGTTACTGGAACGTAAAACAGCATCAAAATCGGATGATTTTTAAAAAAGTTATGATTTTTTTTTTAAAAAGTGACATTTGCAGAGGTTGGCATTCAATTGTCCGTAGTACGTAGACACTCGAACGCATACGGACACTCAAACGCACACACACACGCACACACGCACACGCACACACATACACATAGCAGTGTATATTTATTTATATTCTTATATTACTACTGTACTTTCAAATATAACGCAGAACGTATTTTTGTTTATTCAAATATTTATTTAATATTTTCAGTAAATTTAAACATGTTTTTAAAACAATATTATGATATATTTAAACATAGCGCTATTTTTGCCTGTCCTGCAAATGGCCGCTGTCAACATGCTTGCCACACAGATGTCAATGTATGCTCCAATCAAGTGTTTATATAAACTGGATGCAAATAATTCTGAATGCGTCTCTGTTGCTTACAATATGCAACAACGCGGAAACCACCAGTGCAGTCCGTGACGCCCTCCCCACTTCATGTAGCTGCTGCCCCACACACTAAATATAGCGCTCCGTTCGATGATAGCGACAACATCATACACAACTTATACACCGTACTTCGAAAACCAACGCAGAAGACACTCGACCACGAATTCTTACGTAAAAATAAAATACACCACAATCATATATCATTGATGGATGTTTTTTTGTTATTTGCAGTTGGTAGCAGTAGTTTCCCATGAGAATAAAATCCACATGGCATATTTATGTAGTGGTACTACTGCAAACACTTGAAAAGATTTATATACTTTCGAGAGTTAAGTGTATCAAATAAAAGAAAACGTGTATTTTAATAGGTTTTAAATTTAATTTTAGATAAATTCTTTCCTGTGCTTGTTTATTTCTTTCTATATTTGACGTTTGCTTTGTTCGATTGTTATAACTTTATTTGTTTTGTAATAAAACGGATTATTTAGGTCACATACTAATACAATGTTTATTACGTCTAATAACCTAAATAGTTCTTAATCGTATTAGTATATTTTACATGATGTTTCTTAAGTGCTAACATTATGTTTCTTCATTTTTTCAATTAGCGTCGTGATTTATTGCAAATTTAAATATTTTGTAATGATTGCACATCACAGATGCAGACCACCAGCAACAGTAGCAAGTCTAATATCAAAACAATGCAAAAAATTATTAATTTTATAAACATACGGTACTTACTAACAAATTTAAACATTTCTTTTACTATTAACCTAACAACATGCCCTACTTGACTTTGTTTTGAGTTGTTAAATTCTAACGCGTCCTTAGTAAATAATGGATTATTATTGACCTATGTTAATTATGGGGTAGCTACCTCAGTGGTATCAAGTCGGCTTGTGGATCCTGAGAACTCTGGTTCGATTCCCACAGGCGACAAACAATTTTCACCATTTTAAAATTACCCCTGTGGCTTCCCCACCACCAACATCTATGGGAGCCGTGAGTTGACGGCTGGTAACCGCACTTCATGCGCAAAATATATCACTTACCGAGATCTGCTTCGGCAGAGTGCCACACCCAGTAATGGGTAGAAGGCGTGATGATATATTTATTTATTTTGTTAATTATGAGAACTGACACGTTTCAAAGAAATTCAAGCTTCTATAAATAAATAAATAACAGTATATTACATAACAAGTAAGGAAAGTGATATTTTACTTGACGAAACGGTTGCTTGAAATACGAGGCTGCAGGTCGAGTATTTTAATCCGCTGAGTCAAGTAAAAACACTTTCCTGGCGTATTATGTATACTATTTTTTCTGAAACCGTTTAATTTGATCAATATTTAATCCACAGATCATAATATACTACTATAGATAAGAAACTACCATGTTTCACACTGGGACTGAATTTTGCGCCATCTGAGTAGTGGAAGTCTAACTAAAGTCATGTATATAGGTAACTCGGTATGCGTATTTAGGCAACTTGTAATTTTTAATATTATTTTATATTTATTTAATCTAATTTTTCTTGCGATACAGGCACCGCTATAATTTTCAAGAAACTTTCTTGACTTCTTCTTCTTTCTTAGAAAACGTTGCCCGCGTGCACGGCGCATTACATAGTGAAATATGTATTTATGCATTTATTTATTGTCAAATTCTCGAAAAGGCAAATTTTTCTTATAATTGGAATAAAAAAAATTGATTAACTCGTCAAGAAAAGTGTAGTTGTAGGAAATAAAGAAGAAACAATTTTGTTATTTGGATACTATGACCTGTAATATGGAATTTAATATAAAGACGACGTTTCGAATCTAGGTGTGATTCATTATCAAGTAACATAAAAAAAATGCTTATTGTTCGTTAAATAGCAATGGTAAAATAATTTATTTGTTGCATTGTGATTAACAGAGTTATGCACGCTTCACTATTGTTACTTCCAAATACTTGGAAAAAAATCTGATGTGGTCACCACACGACTTTCTTATACATAGCACATTTAATATTTAGAATATATGAATGGTATATAATATTATTAAACATGTAATTTAGTTTTTCAGTAATTCAACATTTATCTGTTTGAAACATATAAAATATCAAATTTGTTTACGTATAATTTTTTTGTAATGTTGACTACTTTATGTCTAACTTTACTGATGAGGCATATACAGAATGTTCGTTCTTCGAGCCTAGCCCTTGGTATCTCAAGAACCGTGAGATACGAAGTCGATTAAATTGAGGCAAAGTTGCCAAATTAGTTGACCATTTTAATGATGTATTTGTTTTTCCGAAACAAGACATAGATAACTAGATAAAGCGAAAATTAAAAATTTTAGTCGATTTAAAATTACTTGCTATTTGATCAATAAAATTGATATAGCAACAAGAACGCTGATTTGAACACTTATGACTTGCTCCTTGTGTTTGACAATTATTATTTGACATACAAATGTTAAACATGTTTATGTTTTTTGTTTCAATTGCTACCATGATTATTGGAATATATTATTAAATATATAAATTAGTTTTTCTCAAAATTTGACGTATATACAGGATAATTACAAATATGTTCCAAATATTTTTGCTTAGATCTTTTATTTGAAACTTTTTTCGTAACTGATTCCATTTTTTAAATAAATGGAATTTATTGTTTTGTGTGTCCAGTAAACTTACTCTGCCGGTTTTTCAATTTCATTCAAAATCAACTCAGCTCTTCGTATTTTCATTAAAGTTATAATTACCAAATTTCGTTAACAAATCTTATCTCCTTCATGAGATATTGCACACTCGGACACACATCCATCCACACACACACAGATATCATTGAGAAAATGATCAAAACGAATTCAGTGGACCTCAAAACACGTATTTCCGCGAATATCTCGTCAACGATTTTTTTCACGATTCCAATACTTCCTTATACTGTGTATAAGAAAGTAAAAAGTAAAAACTACACTGCGGCTCGGTGATTTCGGCTATCAACACCCGCAAGGGTAGAGGGATGTAAAATAAGGCATGGGTCTCCCAGGCCTGGAGTACTGACCTATTTGTTACTCTGCATAACAGGAACTTAATCCTAATTACAGTATAGAGGACCTACAGTTTATAGTGGAATTCGAACAACTCAGACACACTCGTATTTTTTTGATATAAATTGAAGGCAGTGAGATTTGAACGCACGACCTCTTACTTGTAAATGAATAAATATAAGTTTTACTTCAATGGAGTAGATGGCTCAGTGATATTGAGTCGGCCTGTGGCACCTGAGAACCTCGGTTCGATTCCCACAATCAACAAACAATTTTCACCACATTGAAATTACCCTTGTGGCTTCCCCTCCACTAACATCTTTAGGGGCCGTGATTTGACGGCTGGTAACTGTACATCACGCGCATAAATATATCACTTACCGATATCTGCTTCGGCAGTATGCCACACCCAGTAATAGGTAAAAGGCGTGATGATATATTTATTTTATTTATTTTAAATTTCACCTCGCTTTTATCTACTGAGCTATGTATAAATAAATAAAAAAAAATATATCATCACCCCTTCTACCCATTACTGGGTGTGGCACTCTGCCGAAGCAGATCTCGGTAAGTGATATATTTTGCGCGTGAAGTGCTATTACCAGTCGTCAAATCACGGCCCCCAAAGATGTTTGTGGTGGAGGAACCACAGGGGTAGTTTTTGAAATTATGAAAATTGTTTGTCGCCTGTGGGAATCGAACCAGGGTTCTCAGGATCCACAGGCCGACTTCATACCACTGAGCTAGCCACCCCATATATTATATTATATTATATTTGTAACAAATACTTATTAGTTTAATACATACTAACATTTCTTAGATGCGTTTTTTAATTCTAATTCAACTCTTTCGCATAATTAACAACATTACTAGATGACAACGTTTTATACAACCGGGTTTATTTTTCAATATATTATTGCGTTATTCTCCACACTTGATATGACGCTGTGACCATCGTCCAGCTGTGCATCTTCTCCCAGCACCAGAGCGTCGCGTGCGCCTCGACGCCGCCTCCCATGATCCGATCAGCAGCTCAACCAACTCATCTCAACACTCCGCGGCAGTCGCGGTCGGGCCGAGCCAACGAACACATCACATCGCAGCATCCGTGGCTGGAGTTGATGCACGCGCGTGTTAGAGATAGAGTTTAGTTTGTTTCTGGCGCGAGCGCCAAAGGACAATATGATCCTGGTGTTGTGACGATTGTGTGTGCTTTTGGTTAGAGACTGTTTTACTTTTGGTAAGTATTAAAAAATGTATATGTCTTTAATAACAATTTATTTTTTGTTTAATATTTTAAATAAATTTGTAGCTTTTGAAATTTTTTAATTAGCGGAATAATACAAGACAAACATAAATTTTAAAATGGTAATTTTGAGTTCATTCTAACAGCCCAACTTTCAAAAGAGTTTTAGCCAATCCTGAATTTTGCATTAGTAAATTTTTCACAAAAATTTAAATAAACTGTATTATAATCAGAGCTGGGCAAGTACCAGGACCAAAGTATTTAAGTATAAGTACCAGGACTAACCATGGTCAGTACTTGTTTTGCAGTACTTTTTCAAGCACAGCTTGAAAATACTTAAGTAAAGCACCAGTTTTTTTAGACAAAAGTACTTAAAACATAAGTATTTTGCAAGTACCAGTATTGGGTATAATCGTATGAAATAGTTTTTCTGTTATTGTTATTTATTTTAATAATAATATATTCTAAATATACATTTTGAAAACATGATTAAAAAATTAAAAGATTTTTTAATTTAAAAATAAATAGGTACATGCAAAATTTAGTATGTACTAGGAAATTACAAAAATACATGTCTGTACTCCTCACGTTCATGTCACAGTACAGCACAATAAAAAAAACTGCATTAACCGCAAAATCAAAGTATTTCAATGTTTCGAAATATTTAAGTACTTTTCGTGACTTTAGTAATATTGACGTACTTAATTATTTGAAAAGTACTTCAATATTTTTTACATTTACTATCCAAAAATGTAAGTGAAAATGCTGAAATTTAGTACTTAAAAATTTCAAGTATTAAGTAACACAAAAATAAATGTACTTCAGTATAAGTATTAAGTACTAGAAGATACGAAAAATTGGTACTTAAGTACTTAAGTATTGCCCAGCTCTGATTATAATCTTGTTGCCTTTTGATTTTCGGAACGTAATTTTGATTAAATTTTTAAAATCGTAATAAATAAGACTATCTAATCCAAAATTCAGGATTAGCTAAAACTTTTTTGAGTACCGGGTTGTACAATTTTAAATAAATGTTCAGATAAAACTTTCATGTTAAGCAAGAGGTCGTGCGTTCAAATCTCGCTGACTTCAAATTACTGGTATATCAAAAAAATACGATCGTATCTGAGTGGTTCATATTCCACTACAACCTACTAAGGATTAATATTCAGTTGCTGTTGTGCAGAGTAACAAATTAAAAATAATAAATTATTCAATATTAAATAAGAAATTTGAGTTCGAACTGATAACTGATTTATCTTACAATAAAATTACTCCTTTGGTTCCCTCTCTACTAAAATATTTGGAGCCAGATTTGACGGCTGGTACTCGCACTTCATGCTCAAAAATATGTCATCTACTTAGATCTGCTGTAGCAGAATACCAAATCTGTTATTTGAAGGCGAACACCTTGTTTAAATTTTATCTAGAGTTCGCCAAAAGCTTAACGCGACACTACCAATATTAATATAATAAAGAAAAATAAAAAATATATCATCACGCCTTCTACACATTACTGGATGTGGCACTCTGCCGAAACAGATCTCGGTAAGTGATATATTTTGCGCGTGAAGTGCGGTTACCAGTCGTCAAAACACACGGTCCCCAAAGATGTTAGTGGTGGAGGAGAAATAGTATAATTAAGAAAATAATAGAAGCAATGCTAATAATTTAAAATGCATTTATCTCGAAACTCTTCGAGTTATGGGGTTTTGTATTAGGATTTATTGCACTTATATGGTAAACTAAAAGACGCATTTATTTAGAAGAACAACTCAGACATAATCGTATTTTTTTAATATAAATTGAAGACAGTGAGATTTGAACGCACGACCTCTTGCTTGTAAATTAATAAATACAAATTTTACTTCAATGGGATAGGTGGCTCAGTGATATTGTGTCGGCCTGTGGAACCTGAGAACCTCGGTTCGATTCCCACAATTAACAAACAATTATCACCACATTGAAATTACCCTTGTGGCTTCCCCACCACTAACATCTTTAGGGGCCGAGATTTGACGGTTGGTGACTGTACATCACGCGCGAAATAGTATAATTAAGAAAATAATAGAAGAAATGCTAATATTTTAAAATGCATTTATCTCGAAACTATTCGGGTTATCGTATTTTGTATTAGGATTTATTGCACTTATATGGTAAAGTAAAAGACGTATTTATTTAGAAGAAAAGTATAAATTTTGTATAAATTTTAATTATTAAATATTAAATATATTTTTGTTGTAATCTTGCTAAATTAATTAATTTAATCTAAACTGCTTCATATTTTACTTAGAAATGTAAAAAAAAATAAATTTTGATAATAAACTTGGGTTAATAGGTCAACATACAGGAAAAGTATTTATTGCAAAATCAACTTAGACGTAATAAATATTTTTTAAATACATTATTCATAATTACATTTTTACTAAAATCTAATTTATCTAAAATTACAATTAATTCATGAAAGTTTCAATTAAATTTTTCAATCAATAGTTCAAATATGTTCAAAACATGTTTATAGTTCTAGAAGTCTAAATTTATATCCAAATATATTTAAATTATGTCAATGTTTATAACACTGCTGTCATAAATGCATAAGGGTCAAGGATTGACTCGTGCCTCGAACAAAATAACAAAAATAGCTTTTAACATAACAAAAATATTTATATCTGCACGCGAATTTCTATGAACTATCAAATTCTGGCTAAACAAAAAAAATACCAAACTTTTTTTAAATAAATAAATAAATATATATATATTATCACGCCTTCTACCTATTACTGGGTGTGGCACTCTGCCGAAGCAGATCTCGGTAAGTGATATATTTTGCGCGTGAAGTGCGGTTACTAGTCGTCAAATCACGGCTCCCAAATATGTTAGTGGTGGAGGAGCCACTGGGGTAGTTTTTGAAATTATGAACATTGTCGCTTTTGGGAATCGAACCCGGGTTCTCAGGATCCACAGGCCGACTTCATACCACAGAGCTAGCCAGATGTTAGTGATGGGAGAGCTACAGAGATAATTTTTAATTGGTGAAAATGTTTTGTCGGCTGTGGGGATTGAACCAGGGTTTTTAGGATCCACAGGTCGACTTGATAGCACTGAGCCATAAAGACTGTATGTATAAATAAAGTCATAGTTACAGCTTAGAGCTAATAATTGCATAAATTAAGTCATAAAATAGTTACTAAGATAAATAAATAAAATAAATATATCATCACGCCTTTTTACCCATTACTGGGTGTGGCACTCTGCCGAAGCAGATCTCGGTAAGTGATATATTTATGTGCGTGAAGTGCGGTTACTAGTCGTCAAATCACGGCCCCCAAAGATATTGGGGTCTCAAACCTCTAAAATTTTTATCTTCCTAAAATGAAAAAAAAATAACTTTTGAAATTATTTTTTAGACTTTTAACAGAGTTCCTAACCTTAAAAATTATTTTTTCAAAAATCTGCCTCGACAGTCCTTTACCTAGAAGCCTGACGATTATTTAAAAGAAAAAAATAAGACGATCCGATCAGTATTAAGGTCTACACTGATTTTTTAACGGTATTTTTTTAATCCGACCCACTGTGCGGTGGTACATACAATATTTTATGCACAACAAAATAACATTTAATTATATGTATAAAAGATTAAAATATGTACATAGGTTATATGTCAAAATGACATTTTTCAGAATCCAGTATTCACAATAAACAAAAATTGTCATTTTATTTATGTATCCATAGGAATTCTTTCTTTTTGGCCTATGGGCCAAAAAGAAGTGTTTAAGCCCGCTTTTTAGGGCTAAAACACATGCTTTTCGGCCCGATTGTGCATAAAGGTCATTGTAACACTTGTTTTTCAGTATACTGTACATAAATTAAAAAGAGAGTTAAAATAAAAACAGTGCAATTGACTTAATTAAGTTTGTTAATCACTGAATCCGTCAGTGAATTAACTATTTTTGTATTAAATAAATCGGTGAGTACAGTACTGGAAAAACGTCGTAAATACACAATTCTAACATAAATTAATCAAAACATACATATTTTCATCATTCCTGTAGCTCTTTCATAAATAACAGAACCACACATCAACATCATACATCATTTTCAACTCAAGCGCAGATCATTTTTCACTTTCATCGCCGTATACAAACGTACCAACGTTACAACGTTCAATTTCCCTTTCAATACAACGGCGCCATTCTCACCACAACATTGCTAGTTATTCTGAGCGAATATAATGAATAAAACATGAAGAAATCTGTACAAGTCACCACACATGAGTATGAAGTGCACAAGCAATGACACTGTTCTGTGATAAGACGACAGCAGTTCCTGGATTATTTTGTTTAATCTCTTGGCAACAGATTACACGAAGGTCACTGGCAATTTGTTCCACACAGAAGCAGAAATAGAATGGGACTAAATCAAATCAGGATGAGGGTTCTTTTTGTTCTACTGTTGGTACTTATCAAAGTGTTTGTCACTGTATATTTGCAAGGTTCAGTTTAGATGGTGTTTTCTTATTTTTTCATTGAAAATTGGAAATTATTTTATTTGTATATTGATCTTAAAAGTCGTTTTTTCTTAAGGGAAAATCGAATAAAAAGTGACAATATTTTGAAAATAGGTTTTATTTTACTTTTGTCCCTATTTTTAGTTATTTATCTCATTTGAGAGCATTTAAAATATAACAACTTACTATCTAACATTTTATGTCTGTTAAAATAATAGTTGTTTTTTATCTTTACAAAATATGGGGTAGGTGGTTCAGTAGTATCGAGTCGGCCTGTGGATCCTGAGAGCCCTGGTTCCATTCCCACAGTCGACAAACATTGCTTCAGCAGAATGCCATGCCCAGTAATGGGTAGAAGGCGTGATGATATATTTATTTATTTTATTTATAAAAATAAATAAATAAATAAATATATCATCACGCCTTCTACCCATTACTGGGTGTGGCACTCTGCCGAAGCAGATCTCGGTAAGTGATATATTTTGCGCGTGAAGTGCGGTTACTAGTCGTCAAATCACGACCCCAAAGATGTTAGTGGTGGAGGAGCCACAGGGGTAGCTTTTGAAATTATGAAAATTGTTTGTCGCCTGTGGGAATCGAACCAGGGTTCTCTGTATCTACAGGCCGACTTCATACCACTGAGCTAGCCAAGTCATAAAAATAAAAAATAAAAATAAAATAAATATAAAAAATAAATAAATATATCATCACGGCTTCTACCCATTACTGGATGTGGCACTCTGTCGAAGCAGATCTCGGTAAGTGATATATTTTGCGCGTGAAGTGCGGTTACCAGTCGTCAAATCACGACCCCAAAGATGTTAGTGGTGGAGGAGCCACAGGGGTAGCTTTTGAAATTATGAAAATTGTTTGTCGCCTGTGGGAATTGAACTAGGGTTCTCAGGATCCACAGGCCGACTTCATACCACTGAGCTAGCCATTCCATACCTAATACCTAAATCATGTTAGTGGTGGGAGAGCCACAGGGGTAATTTTAAATTCGTGAAAATGTTTATCGGCAGTGGGGATTGAACTAGGGTTCTTAGGATCCGCAGGCCGACTCGATACCACTGAGCCATTACATCACGAATTCCACTATAAGCTACTGTAATTGGGATTAAATTCCTGTTGTGCAAAGTAACAAAATAAAGAGTCTTCTCAACTAAATATGTAGGCCTTGGGTTGTCATTTCGACATCATATGAATATAACTCCCTTTTTTTTGTTTTGTACAATTGTAATGTTTGTTTAAACATATTTATAAAGCAAAATATGAAACAACAAACAACATATTTGTAGAATTGAGTTTATTTTGATTGATTTATAACCAAAAGTGAGGTTACCTCGACTACTGGAATTCATATATGGCAATTTGATTTATTTGATGTTCGCTCAAGGAAATCTGGTTTAATTTCGAAATAATGAGCCATTAGGCTGATAAATTATGTCAAATTTAAAACTCTTTTTTTGGAAAATGTTACAAATAATTACACACCCCTTAAGGTTATTCTGTCGTGTCTCATTATTCTAATTTTAAATTAACATAATCACGTTTGAATGTTCGTAGAGACTATTTTGGTAATTTTAGTTGCACTAAAAATTGAGCACCTCTATTTGCCATGTAAACGACGATCTAGGCATTTTGAGGCCCCCATCAAGCCGAGGGCCCTGGGTTCGTACTCCATATGCTCTTATGGAAAAGACTAAGCTGGTCATAGGCAGAGCTGGGCAGTAGCTAGCTACTTTTGTAGCTTAGCTACTAGCTTAACTACATTTACCTTAGCTGTAGCTGTAGCTTAGCTAACTGTGAAAAAATATAGCTTTAGCTTGTAGCTAGCTACTTTTTTTCTATTAGCTTAATAATAACAACTGAAGCTACTTTTAAAGCTACTTTTTGTAGCTTAAAGCTACTTTTTAAGCAGAAGGTCAACAAAGTACGCATGCGTACAAGCTAAACCCACACAAAATAATTATTTGTTGTCGGTTCTAACTGGCTCTAATACGCAAAAATACATAGTAGGTGCCAGATAGTATTTACTATTTTTGATATTTATGTACATAATAGTAAATTAACAGTCATTATAACAAAAGACTGGTCATATGACAATGGCAAATTTAATTATTTCACAATAATTTAAAAAAGTAGCTTTAAAATTTAACAGCTACTTTAGCGAAAGCTTTTAGCTGTAGCTTAGCTATATTTTACAAAATATAAGCTTATAGCTGTAGCTTAGCTATTTTTTTAAAGAATAGCTGTAACTGTAGCTTTGCTACTTTTTTTAAGTAGCTTGCCCAGCTCTGGTCATAGGGGTAGTTTTAATGTGGTGAAAATTGTTTGTCGGTTGTGAGAATCATTAAAATGCCACAATACGTCAGAGAACAAATTTATTGGAACGTGACTGCTTAACTGACCAATTATTTACATTTTTCTCCGTATTTCGAACTGTAACTGTAACATATAAATACTGAAATAGCTCTAATGTCAGACTATCTAAAAAAAACACTTTCTAAGATTTTCTGTAGCAGATTACTACACTAGAAATGGTTAAATGTTAACCGACGTGGTGATATTAAAAACTATAACTCCATGAGTGAATATTACAATAATTCTGCGTAGTTCTCAATCTACCTAGTTCTATAAATAACTTTATGAATAGTACCGAGTTCAACAAACAATAGGTAGCTCATAGCAAAACAAAGAGCTGGAAAAATATACCAAGATTGAAATCTTATCAAGGGGCAAGCACAGCAAACACCTTCACCGAATCTAATTTCGATATCAGCTATCAGGCGATAAAATACACGCTACAGGCCAACCAACCAACCAACCAACCGACCGCTTCTATTCACTTCCTTATACAGCCGAGCTCTGCTAACGTAACGGTTATCCTAATATCCGATCAGTTTATTATTGAGGAGAGAACTTTGTCAAAGCAAGACTTGCACTTGGAATTCACTGTTGAACTATTGATGAAATGATCAAAGTCAAACATTATCGTATGGCTTATTGTTGAGAATATTGTCACCTTAGTTGATGAGGTGTACTTTGCTCAGTAATTTATTTATTTATTTGGTGTTCTACACTACAAGAACTTAAGGTAGTACTAGTTATAGCCAACTTCATTGAATTGCGCTACGCTTATTATGGCCGTTTCATATGTCATTAAAATTCCTAGTTTCAAATTTACAGAGCGGGTACGTCAACTAGCGCCTCTGACGAGATATGTCGTAATTAAATTTGAAAATACTGCCTCTTGCATTGATTGAAATAATCCTAAAAACAAGTCTAGTCATTGTTTTTTTGTTACTTGAACAATAATAATAATTTTATTGAAATTCGTCTGAATCGAAGAACAATGCAAATGTTTCTTATATTCGATTTAATTCTTTAATTTTATTAACTACTTCGATAAAAATTGATTTATTAAGTTGTATTTCTTTCATATCTTATTCACATTTATATTTATACATTTATTGAAGAAATGCCGTAATGTTTACAAAATAAACTAATCGGAACAATAAAATAGTTATAAAAATATTTTAAATACCTATGAAAATAGAAATGGTCTATTATTAACTCAAGATTATGAGCATGAGTATGATGGAAAAAATTGTAATTATTATTTAATTCGCTAAACTGGATGATACTTTATTTATTCTTGTCCCAGCTGCAAAATTTAATTTAATTTTTAATTTATTTCATGTGGACATTAAGAATATTGAATACAGGAAATAATATTTCTTTATAAGAAAAGAAAATAAATAAAATAACAAAAGACAGTAATTTCATAAGATATTTCAGTAAGATTACTAAAGAAAGAATAAAACAAAAAAATACTGCAGCCTGCAATATTACATTAGGCGCATTCCATTTGCCATTTGGATCAGATCTAACTTACATTTACTGAACTAGATCACTTATTTATATCGCCGGATTACTTCGCCGACTTTATTTCCAGTACTAGAATTACTGATTCTAATTTACTTAGAAGTAATTCACCCGAATAAGTGCACCAGTTTGATTAATTCAGTTCATTTAGTCATGTTGTCTAATTTATCTACACTGATTTCAGGGAACCAAATGGCAAATGGAATACAGCTATTTACGGAAGTCAAACAAAAGTGCTTCTCTGTTCAAATTTCGGCGCCATCTCTTATTAGTGAATATCACAATAACTTTTTAAATTTCATATAAAATACTAATAAAATTTCAAATTGTCAATTTTATTTTGAATATTTTTCGCGAATGTAATATATTTTTGTACAATACTTGTACTGTAAATTATCCATTAATGACAAAATTTAAACACAGTAAATACAACTATTATTGGACAGTGGTTTCCATGGTTATATCAGAACTTTAATATTTACTTACTGTCCACCAGGGCCTGGACAGCTGTATTAGTTTCCCTGTTACGCGATTTTTAATGCCATCTCTTGCTGCCCCAAATGAACTACATCAATTTAAAATTAATAACGAGAATCATAGTAGGTAATATTTAAATGGTTGACATTGTTAAACGGTGTTTTATATTTTGACAAGTAAAATTTTAAATAACTAACATATCTGTCGTTATTATTGCAATCTATATTTAATGGTGAGTAGGTATCTTTTTTAATTTTATATTTAATTTTATACTATTGTACAATTTTAGGCGTGTCTGGTATCACATTGTAATAGAAAAAAATGGTGTTTTTTTTGCGGAATAATTTATTACGAAAAACATTGCTGAAAACAATAATAATAGAAATGATTTAATTGATGTGCCTTATAGTAGTACTCTTAAGCACAATGTCGTATGTAGTCTTCATTTTCAAAATTGACAGTATCGATACACATCAACAAAAAAATTAAACATTGGGGCTGTTCCACATATTGACCAATGTAAGTAATTAATATAATATTGTGAAATTTGAAACTTTTATAATTATAAAAATTCTTTTATAGTAA
This sequence comes from Pterostichus madidus, assembly GCA_911728475.2. NCBI lineage: Eukaryota > Metazoa > Arthropoda > Insecta > Coleoptera > Carabidae > Pterostichus > Pterostichus madidus. The sequence goes on along the minus strand of OU452308.1, from coordinate 34,911,946 downwards.
ATATAAATTCATTTTCAACAATTCGGGATGAAAATATCACATCTCTATCAATAACAACAGTAACAGCAACATATAAGAATAAGGAAACTGAAGAAAGTAGCGCAATGATAAATAAGAGTGTGCATAAGAAGGTGAAAACATACATTAACCATATTTATTTGTATTGTATCTGTCTAATTAATATTTTAAATATGATTCAATAAAACTAGCTTTTTGCTAATTATTTGTTTTTGTTGTTTTGTAATATATTTGGATTTTAATAATTTTGAAATATTTGTCATTACGGTCACGAGAATGATAAATATGTATTCTATATTATCGGTATTTTTAATAATAATTACTTGGGGCAACAAGAGATGTCACCAGTAACTGCGTAACAATCTTTTGTTATAGCTGTCCCTTCTTCTATGGTTACTTGTTCGGTGCTGTCCACCATGAACAATAAGTAAATATTACATATTAAGGTCCTGTTTATTTTGACAACAATTTGACAACTGTCAATTTTGAAACCTATTTTTTATTTTCCTTCTATTTGTGCAAGTATTGTAAAAAATAGTTTACTAATCTCGAACTGTAAGTGATTTTTTTAGGTCGCGAATGTTTAGGAAATCTCGACCCTTCGGACATAGATTTCCCAAACTACATTCTTGACCTAAAAACTGTCTCTTACAGTTCGAGATTAGTAAACTATTTTTTACAATACTTGCACAAATAGAAGGAAAAGCAATATAGGTTTCAAAATTGACAGTTGTCAAATTGTTGTCAAAATAAACAGGACCTTGATATGTAATATTTACTTACTGCTCACGGTGGATAGAAAGTAAATATTAAAGTCCTGATATAGCCATGGAAACCACTGTGCAAAAAAAGTACGTAATATACTTTATCTAACAAAAAAAATGGACCTTATTAGATGTAGTAGTTTTTTGTATCTACAATTTTATCGACAGAAAATATCACCATTTAAAAAATAGTAAACAAAAAATAAAATAAATATATCATCACGCCTTCTACCCATTACAGGGTGTGGCACTCTGTCAAAGCAGATCTCGGTATGTGATATATTTTTCGCGTGAAGTGCGGTTACCAGCCATCAAATCACGGCCCCCAAAGATGTTAGTGGTGGAGGAGCCACAGGGGTAGCTTTTGAAATTATGAAAATTGTTTGTCGTCTGTGGAAATCGAATCAGGGTTCTCAGAGTCCACAGGCCGACTTCATACCACGGTGCTAGCCACCCCATAATAGTAAACAACTGGTAGAATATATAAATATGTGTGGAACAAGAATTTAGGCACCATGAATGTTTAAAGCTCTTTTCATTGGGGGTGTGTACTTCCCTCTAAATATAAAACTGAGTAAAATTCAATGAGCTTATCGTACTGTTGAGAGTCACTGATCTAAGAGGATTACAAATGCACATCGAAGCGATTGGGTGCGTATAAGGTGGAGCCCTCTAACAATGAGGCTCACCGCCGCCCGGCCGGTATATAGGTCATCACATCGGCAATCACGCATCTACTCACAGTCACATTACAATACCAAATGCGGACACGCATTTTCTCACTCACTCGCACTGTCATCCATCTCTGAATGTGACTGTGTGGTGTTGTGTGGCAATGTCGACAGAACAGAGTCGTTAATTTTGAATTTGATTTCGAGACGATTTAGTTGAGGCAATGATATTGTCTTGTCTTGAGTTTCTGACTGGCTCAGAAGAAAACTTAATTGTATTTTGATTTAATTTAAAAGAACATACATAAAATAATAGATACTCATACCCGGCGTCACATTATTGTTTATTTCATTCTTATTTGTCAAATTATTTATGATGACGTACGCTATATGGGGTAGTGGCTCAGTGGTATCGAGTCGGCCTGTGGATTCTGAGAACCCTGTTCGATTCCCACAGCCGACAAACAATTTTCGCCAAATTAAAATTACCCCTGTGGCTACCCTGTGATTTAAGTGTACCAACTGCAGAGCTACAGCTACAGCTATTCTTTAAAAAAGTAGCTAAGCTGCAACTATAAGCTATATTTTGTAAAATATAGCTAAGCTACATCTAAAAGCTTTCGTTAAAGTAGCTGTTAAATTTTAAAGCTACTTTTTTAAATTATTGTGAAATAATTAAATTTGCCATTGTCATATGATCAGTCTTTTGTTATAATGACTGTTAATTTACTATTATGTACATAAATATCAAAAATAGCAAATACCATCTGGCACCTACTGTGTATTTTTGCGTATTAGAGCCAGTTAGAACCGGCAACAAATAATTATTTTGTGTGGGTTTAGCTTGTACGCATGCGTACTTTGTTGACCTTCTGCTTAAAATGTAGCTTTAAGCTACAAAAAGTAGCTTTAAATGTAGCTTCAGTTGTTATTTTTAAGCTAATAGAAAAAAAAGTAGCTAGCTACAAGCTACAGCTATATTTTTTCACAGTTAGCTAAGCTACAGCTACAGCTAAGGTAAATGTAGCTAAGCTAGTAGCTAAGCTAGTAGCTAAGCTACAAAAGTAGCTAGCTACTGCCCAGCTCTGCAGCCGACAAACAATTTTCGCCAAATTAAAATTACCCCTGTGGCTCCCCTGTGATTTAAGTGTACCAACTGGCAAATGGAATATAATTATTATTGCTGTGGTTTCAATTTTAATTCGTACAAGAATTTGTTCGCTTGAATTCAAGAATAAAGCCATTAGTTCTTGTATTAATTGCAAATATATTTGTTCGATATTAAAGGCACATTTATTTTCTTTACTTGTAAAACATAAAACATGTGTCCCTCCTTAAAACCAATTGTCAACATCTCTACATTACATTTTCGGTTATATATATCTCACTATCTCAGTATTACCAACCATCTTTCAATATGTCATAAGTTCCTAATTTCAAATACAGATGCCATACAGATACTATTAAAATATGTATAATATGAAACATCTTACCTTTTTGTTATTTGCAGAGACTCTGAGTGATCAAGAGACAAGAAGCGAGTAAAATGGGGTGTTTTCCACCCCTTGTGTTGGTAGTTCTGTGCGCGGCGGCAACGCTGGTAGCAGCAGATCCTCCAGCCTCTCAAAGACATTACGGCGCCAGCATGGAGGCTGACAACCCCATGGTTCATTCGCAGCCAACTGGAGGGTAAGTTCTATAAGAATGAAAAATCATAATTACTAACACAATTATAAAACTTTAATTCGACTATAGTCTGTTTTTTAACCAGGAGGAGTAATTTAAATTTTAACCACTAAAACTGACGCTTCTGATTGGCTAGTGCTTCGTCCAGTTTACACTGTACATAGATTTTCATTTGATTTATTAGAGCTGTCATAAGTTTTGAGGTTATCTGTTTTCTTGTTGGTTTTTTGCATTTCTGTGACATTAACATAAATCAGTTCTTTTAAGAACTAATAATATACGGAGAAACAAATTAGAGTTTATAATGTCATTTGTATTTTAAAATAAATTCCATGAGACTTAATCAGTGCAGATGTGTAAGAAATATTTGTATTTCGCGCCAACAAAAATCTAGTAACTTTCTTTGGTAACTTTTTTTAGTGTAAATCTGACTTGTGCATTTACTCCTCCTGGTTAAAAACAGACTGTAGTTACAAATAATAATATTAAATAGATTCGATTTGGCTATGGATAAAACTTCTATTATTTTTAAGTCGATTGTGTCAAAAATTTGCGTATTTTTGGTTAGGATATTTGTAAGAAAAGTTAACCTTTTCGATTAAGTATTAATGTTTGTTGTGGTTGCTAGGTAATGGTTATATTTCCGTTCGTAAAATACTTTTCGACCTAAGACTAAAAATACTTGTCGCTCGCTAAAATAGTATTTGATTAAAAAAATCTTAAAAATTAAAATTCCTTATAATCAAATAAAAATAGTGTGTGATACGCGAATGAAATAGCTATTTGTGTATTAAGAGCGCAAAATGGTACATTATCGATTGTGAAATTGAAATCGAAATTGACAATGTATATTTGCCCTCGAAACACATATAAGATTTTTTCAACAGTCGCCACAATAAATTGAACATTTTAAGCAGTTTTCAGCGTTATAGAACGTTAAAATGAAAATGTTACCGTAACGTTCAATGACCGTTTGATTTATAAGGCGTATTCCATTTGCCATTTGGATCAGATCTAACTTACATTTACTGAACCAGATCGCTTATTTATTTAACTAGATTACTTCGCTGACTTTATTTTCAGTACTAGGATTACAGATCCTAATTTACTTTGAAGTAATTCATTCCAATAAGTACGACAGTTTGCTTAATTCAGTTCATTTAGTCATTTATCGAATTTATCTGAACTGATTTAAATGGACCAAGTGGCAAAATGGAATATAGCTATAGTAAAAAATTCAGAGCGCGAGCGTTTTTTCTGTATTGTCCATAAGCGGCAAAGTGACATTTTGCGGTTACAAATGCAAGCGTAAATGCCTACTTTGTATATTATCTTTAGGAAAAAACATTTCTGCACTTTTCGTCCTTCTATCATAAATAATTATTTTACTATCAAATCTGTATTCTTAAATTATATGTGTAATTTTATGACTCCTTATTGAGGAATTATTTTTATCATTTTTATGTTGAACTATTATTTTTGTAAACTATATAAACATCTAAGGTCTAAACTCTACGTCTGAGGAGTAATTAGAAACAAATATTGATATATTGTGTAGTCACTTGAACAATATATTGTATAATATAGTGACAGTGAATACAAGGAAGTGTATACACTCCATGGTGTAAAATTAGCAACGTCATCTTTATGCGGGTAGCAACAACAATAATAAATGATGTTTCGTACAAACTTAACAGATTTATTTCTCATGTCAAAAATTAACAAGCTAATTTGAAATAAACTATTATTTATAAATGACATGTCAGTAGCACCATCAAAATAAATTTAAAAATGTAACTAAAATTTATCTAAAACTGTCAATCTAAATATCCAAATATACCCCCTATTCAGTAACTGAATCATTATCTGTTAATAATCGATAAGTTAATGACAACTTTTATTTTGCATGATTACTGTATTGATTCTTATAATTTTGGTATTCTGTAACCAGAATAATTTATCTTGGCATTTTTATTTTATTTTCATACATTTTTCTTACTTATGTAGCTGTTATTATAAAAATGAATGCAATGACAGCTCAATGACAGTTTCGTAAAACACGTGTGGTTAAAAAATAATATTTTTTATAATGGCAGTTTCATACGAGATCAAAATTCATAAAAATAAAATAAAAAGAACAGAATAAATAATTTTAGTCACAGAAAGTCGAAGTGGTGTTAATTTATAAAAGTAATCATGAAAAATAGGAATTGTCATGAACTTATCGATCAGTAATAGATAATGATTCGGTTACAGAACGGAGGGGATAGTTATTTAAGTTATAGTTGAGAAAATACAAATTATCCGAAAGAATATTGAAATCCGGATATGATATTATAATGCAATAAATAAATTAATTATCTTGAACGGTAATCGTAGCTACTCTCACGTAATTGCCGCAAATTAACCAATCAAGATACTTCATAAAAATGGTAAATAGGTTTCCTACATTATAAAATACCACCCAAGAATTATGAGAGATAATTAAAACAACATTAAACGCATACAAATGCGTGATAAATTCCTAAGAAAATATTTAAAATCCCAAGCGATTAAAATTCAATAACTCTACAAATTCATTTATATTTCTCCGGTAAACATCCAGAAGGTGAAGAGTGTGAAGGACATCTATGTTTTCTTACTTTTATTTACATTTGAAACGCATTTATCATGATCGGCACTTGTTTCTTAGTGGTTGTGAGCTGCGCTAAACGCGAAGACTCGAAGCTGTCACATGACGGAAGAGGTGTGTTTCTCTGCTAAGCGAAACGTGCACCTATTTAAATTATATATCACGTAAAATCAATTTACACGTGGTGGAAGTAAAATTACTGATGTATTATTATAATTTGTGTGTTTGAGAACTGAGCGTCATTGACCAATATAGCCATAATTTATTTTACTCCCACTGGAGTTTTTAATTGTCGTTGGGTACAAGCTTAAGTTATTGATGAATACATTAAATATGATTTATTTTCAATTAATTTAGTAATAATATGTCTTCATTTTCATAAAGTAAGGCATACATTATACATCATTAAAAGAACATATTTTGTAGGCTTTTATAATATGTGGAAACGTAGTAACCAAGGGCAGATTCACGGGGAGAGCCATGGAGGCCATGCCCCCACCCCCCTGGGCTTTTTAATTTTTATATAGTTTTTTATAAGAGTTATGTATATTCGAGTTTGATAACCCTTATAGAAATAACATCGCTGAAAAACTTTGTAACACTCTGAAACAACTCTGAAAAGCTTTCAAAATTTTGATTAATTTTGAGGTTATGTAGGATCCATGAATAGACTAAGGGCCAAATTCACAGTCGTCACTCACACTCATCTCATTTTCACCTCACACTTAATATTGAAGTAACTAAGGCAACTAACTCAAATTGTGCAAATTTTTAAGTTAGTTGCCTTAGTTACTTCGACTTTGAGAGTGAGGATGAGATGAGAGTGAGTGACGACTGTGAATTTTACTCTAACTCTCCAGGGAAAAGTGTATTTTCTAACTTTTATTATTAGAACAAAATTTATTTTTCATATTTAATAATAAAACAATTCCAAGTGTATCATCAATTTAAAAAAGTCTGTTTTTGTTAGTAAAATAAATAAATATAAATATATCATCCCGCCTTTTACCCGTTACTGGGTGTGGCACTGTGCCAAAGCAAATCTCGGTAAGTGATATATTTTTGCGCGTGAAGTGTGGTTACCAGTCGTCAAATTATGGCCCCCGAAGATGTTAATGAGGGGGAAGCCACAGGGGTAATTTTAATGTGGTGAAAATGTTTGTCGGCTGTGGGAATCGAACCAGAATTCTCAGGATCCACAGGCCGACACGATACCACTGAGCAATCTACCTCATCTATTAGGTAATAAAATTATGGTACTTTCCTAAGAGGCATTTATATAAAAAATAAAATAAATAAAGAAGAATATGATTCTTTTAAAAGATGGTATTTTCAGCCATTGAAAATTAATTCAAGCAAATGTCTTTATTTATGATAAAATCGAAGTCTCTTTACGATTATTGAAAGCGATAAAATGTGTTTTATGGTTTAAATTTAAATATTTCCTACGTTTATTTGGAATGTCATCAATTATTAAATTCTATAGGCATAAAGATGTTACAAGTCAAGATTATAACAATCTTGTTTGAGAAGAATGACTACTAAGAGAATGTGGCAGCATGCAAATGAAAAGAAAAAAGGCGCTCGTAAATTCAAACTGACTTTACATATGATAGCAATTCATTTCATTACGGATATACGCGCTTCTTGAATAAAGATTATAAAACAATCGGTGACTAGTAAACTGTCAATATATGCACAAGAATTCTAAGTAATAATATAACAAGAGAGTAAGAATAAATTGAAAATAATTTGACAGATCTTTCGAAAACTTGTTGCCAGGCAATAGTCACGAAATCCCGTAGGGCTTGAGTGGCTATTGCCAAATGGCAACAAGTTTGAGAAAGATACTGGAGAATTAGTTTCTAATTTATCCAACTCTCGAGTTATATTTAATTAGATTATTTTTTGACTTAGCTGTTGAGGTCGATTCATCCAACTTAAAAGATTTTGAACTGAGTTCATATCGATTGATTACTTATTAATGTTTTCTTGGAAGTTGTTTCCAAAATTTATTGGTGTATTTCTGTATCTAAAATACAACTAAATCGAATTTTTTCACACATTTTACTTGACGCGTTGACAGTTTTAAATAATTATTTGACAACTACCTATCATTTGTCACAAACAAAAAAGCATCTACATAGATAATTCCCGGGAATAATCACAAGAGCTTTATTCTCAGTATAATAATGACAGGATTGGTTAAAACGCAGACACATGACTTACAATGAAGCATTTCATTGGTTTTGAGAAACGTCAAAAAATAATCGAAAGAATATAGGAGTTTAGATTAAATTTTAACGGAAAAGAAAAGGTTGACGTAGATGTACTTTATTCTGGATGAATAAAAAGGGCCTTGTTTGAACGCATACTATTTTAAAATGTATAGCAGGTAAACCGATAAGAAGAGAATTCTTGCGAGTGTTGATCGAATGATGATTGCGTTTTGTTCTTACGGTATGTGCTAAATAATAGTTATTTTCGCGCTACTTGTACTGTAACTATGTAATTCATTCATGGCTACGAGATATGTAATTGACCTATTACATTTGTTTTACAATTTTTCCTTGACGCCGAAACTTAATAATTTTATTTTTACAATACTTGTACTGTAAGTTACTTATTAATGATAAAATTTAAACACTGTAGGAACTTTTATTGCACAGTGGTTTCCATGGTTATATCAGGACTCTTATATTTACTTACTGTCCACCGTGAACAGTAAGTAAGTATTACATATCAAGGTCTCGTTAATGTAGTGTTTATAATTATGCGTATATAAAACATCCCATTCACTAAATCACGGCGGTTGCCGAGTGCGAGCGCTGAATTCTGCCTACGCACAAGGTCGCTGCGACACGCACTCACCCACGCATGATGTCTTTACCAAACACGGAGATTTGATCACTTGCCTTTTCGGAAACTGTCATTTCGGAGATCAATAAAATTAAAATATTAGACTGGGCTCCTATTTTGTAATTAGAAAGGGAGAGTGAATACATATAATATTCCCGAGCGGTAAGTGATGTTTTAAGGTTAGTCGAGGGTTTCAAAAAAACTTGAGACCTTTAAATTCACCTAACGTAACGTAAGAATTATTTTATTGACATAAAGGTCCGATTGTAGTTATTAAAAATACATTTTTATGGGGTGGCTAGCTCAGTGGTATGAAGTCGGCCTGTGGATCCTGAGAACCCTGGTTCGATTCCCACAATTTTCATAATTTCAAAAAAGATACTCCTGTGGCTCCTCCACCACTAACATCTTTGGGGGTCGTGATTTGACGACTGGTAACCGCACTTCACGCGCAAAATATATCACTTACCGAGATCTGCTTCGGCAGAGTGCCACACCCAGTAATGGGTAGAAGGCGTGATGATATATTTATTTATTTTTTTAAAATACATTTTGAAAAAATTGTGAGTGCTCGCCGGGATTTGAATCCAGAGCCTTTCATATGCTAAATGACTACTCTAATCAATTGAGCTACAAACACTCGGCGAAGTACTCATGCCTTTTCGTACACGCAATGCTTCCTAGGTTGTTGGATGTAACGAATTGACAACAACTATTTTTTATGGGGTAGCTAGCTCAGTGGTATCAAGTCGGCCTGTGGATCCTGAGAACCCTGCCCCCGGATCGCACCATATAGAATTCTATTTCGAACAATAGAATCGCTGTTATCTGTCAAGTAAAAAATATTATTTTCCCTAATGTAGCTTAAAATAATCGGTGCTTTTTATATCAGATAGTGTACAAATAATGTTAATTACAATTCTACTGCAAAATTATTTAGAATGGAATACTAATTTGACGATTTGAAAATTATCGCCCGAATTCTATTATAGAATTCTACACGGCGCGATCCCACTACTGATTCGATTTCCACAGGTGACAAAAAATTTTCACCAATTTAAAATTACCCCTGTGGCTCCCCCACCACTAACATCTATGAGGGCCGTGATTTAACGGCTGGTAATCGCACTTCAAGCGCATAAATATATCACTTACCGAGATCTGCTTCGGCAGAGTGCCACACCCAGTAATGGGTAGAAGGCGTGATGATATATATTTTTTTAATATATTTTCTTGTGGTAAATAAGCAGAGTAGAACCGTATGTAACTGTGACATCTCAGCACGGTTTTGTCAAACTGTTCGTCGTTTGCTAGTATGTACATGTTCAACATGTTGTATATTTATTACCATAATTTAATTTCGTTTTCTTGGGCTTGCTATTTTTATAAAATATTATTTTCAACATAGTAAGATTATTTTTCAAGAATTCAATCGTATATTATTTGAACTCTTTGAACGAAACAATTTAAGTACCTACCTCTGAAACGAACTTAGGACGTCACAACTCCAACAGAAAATTTCTAAAAAATCATATCTCTTGTAATATAAATAATTTTCAACCAGCGTTTTCACTAATCATCATACTTGATCATGTAGTTTCATTTAAAAAATAAATAAAAGGTAGATACAGGAGCCCATTGGTTAGAGCAGTCATCTAGCTTATGAAAGGTTCTGGGTTCGTAACCTTTTTTTTTTCTAGCAATAGCGATAACTAAATTCAAATGTCTTAGGGCCGTTTGTGCAGTGGCATACCTAGAAGTTTTGCCGCCCAGGGCGGTCTCCAATTAACCGCTCTTTCTAAATTAATCAAATAATGATTTTTATAAATTAAAAAAATAAATATATCATCACGACTTTTACCCATTACTGGGTGTGGCATTCTGCCGAAGCAGATCTCGGTAAGTGATATATTTATGTACGTGAAGTACGGTTACCAGCCGTAAAATCACGGCTCCCAAAGATGTTAGTGGAGGGGGAGCCACAGGGGTAATTATAAATTGGTGAAAATTGTTTGTCGGCCGTGGGAATCAAACCGGGATCCTCAGGATCCACAGGGAAACTCGAAACCACTGAGCCATTACCCATTAACCCATTAAATTAATAAACATAAATAAATAATTGTAATTGAGACAAACTACCATTGGATGGCATATTTAAATTAGGCAGTAATAAAGGAATTTTTCGAGATAATATTTTCAACCCTACATTGACTTGACGATGAAGAAAAATATTCGAAATCATATAGTAATTCATAATTCGTAGAAATCGAATAGTAAATTTATGAAGTGAACAAGTTGTTTTTTTACAACTAGAACTAAATAGAAAAAATAAAATAAATATATCATCACGCCTTCTACCCATTACTGGGTGTGGCACTCTGCTGAAGCAGATCTCGGTAAGTGATATATTTTGCGCGTGAAGTGCGGTTACCAGTCGTCAAATCACGGCCCCCAATCATGTTAGTGGTGGAGGAGCCACAGGGATAGCTTTTTCAAAATATGAAAATTTGTCGCCTGTGGGAATCGAACCAGGGACCTCAGGATCCACAGGCCGACTGTGCTAGCCATCCCATAAATAAAATAATATAAAAAATGCCGCCCCAAAATATGTGCCGCTCGGTGCGGGCCGCACTCACCGCCCCCCTCTAGGTACGCCACTGCCTTTGTGTATAAATATTATTTTCGTCAAAGGTATGGCTCAGCTCGTTTGAACCAATCTATGCAATTACGCTAGTTACGCAATATTGCGCGCGGGGCGTATATGGATGGGTGACCGTCCAAAGAAACTCGCGTTAAATTTGACTCTTAAGATCTAAAATATGGATCACACCATAATGGCAGTATATGACCTACAAGTTGAACCACCAGAAAAATAAAAAAAATAATAATATTGTTGCATACTTTGAGCAGGAATCAGCTACCAGCTACGTCCATCGTTGTCCACTATCGAATCGGCACATCTTGGAGTTCATCCAGTGTATTCCACACTACTACCACTTAAATATTAACGTTTCTCTTCTACATTACACATTAATACGCACAATAACGCATAATGTAAGCTAATATACGCATTGAAATATTATTAAATGTTCACCAAAGCACTCGCAAAACAGCGAAAACAGTCTGATCACAGCAATAACCCGCACTCGAATAACGAACGATGTACAACTTTATAAACTAATTGGTAGAATACGCTGAAACACGTTCAGAAACGAAAAGATATTTTTATTTACCATTAAAAGCAGTAAGCATACCTACTAAATATAATGTACGGATACTACAGCTTCGGATTATTTCGATAATAAACGAACGAACCCGATTGACGATTTAAACAACAATATACAGACTGTTCATTTTAAGTGGCGCACCGTAGCTCGTATCTCGAGAAAATATAGTCGTAGGAGCTATATGAAGTCGGTTTAAAATTTGCAAACAATGTATATTTTAGAAGACTAATTTAATGAGCGAAACAAAAACTTTTCAAGCCAGTAGTCCTGAAAATACGGAATGTAAAAAAATAAAATATATCATCGCGCCTTCTACCCATTACTGAGTGTGGCAGTCTGCCGAAGCAGATCTCGGTAAGTGATATATTTTGCGCGTGAAGTGCGGTTACCAGTCGTCAAATCACGGCCCCCAAAGATGTTAGTGGTGGAGGTGGAGGTAGTTTTTGAAATTATGAAAATTGTTTGTCGCTTGTGGGAATCGAACCAGGGTTCTCAGGATCCACAGGCCGACTTCATATCATTGAGCTAGCTATATGGAATGTAACTTTCTTATTTTAAATGGGAATCTTTTTTTATTAATTGCTTATTCGATTCAGTATATTTTTTTTCTAATTCAACGAATACAAGATTCAGTACCATCACTTTACAATTGTTTTAAAGATAAATGCGTATTAAATTGGTATTAATTTAATTTAAAACGCATAGGAATCAGCATGCTATGAAAGAAACAAATGAATATTAAAATTTATTTATTTATTTCTTCACAGAATAGACGTATTGACATTTAATAATTAATCAAACAACCAAAAATATTCTGATTTGTTTCTTTCATAGCATACTGATAAAAATGAATTTAATGACAGCTTATTGACAGTTTAGTAAAAAGTGTGGTTAAAAAATAGTTATTTATGCAATTAGTGTTAAAACCGTCACTTACAGTTTTAACTAAAAAAATAAATAAATATATCATCGCGCCTTTTACCCATTACTGGGTGTGGCACTCTGCCGAAACAGATCTCGATAAGTGATATATTTAAGCGCGTGAAGTGCGGTTACCAGCCATCAAATCACGGTCCCCAAAGATGTTAGTGGTGGGGGAGCCACAGGGGTAATTTTAAATTGGTGAAAATGTTTTGTCGGCTGTGGGGATCGAACCAGAGTTCTTTGGATCCACAGGCCGACTTGCTACCATTGTACCATTACTCCATTAGTTTTAACTAATTATGCTAATCTAATTAATAAAATTTCAAATATTTACTTTCTACATTACGCAGTTAAATTTGTTTCGTCGCAACTATTTAATTTTATTTTTTGCAAGTAACTAATGGCAACGTACAAAAAAATGTTTTTGGCACGGCATGTAAAAATAACATCCATTTAACAATTAGAAAGTATTTCAAAATGACAAGTTCTTGATATTGGCAGTAGAAAAATAATATTTTGTATAATGGCAGTTTCATAGGAGATAAATAAAATAAAAAAATAAATATATCATCACGCCTTCTACCCATTACTGGGTGTGGCACTCTGCTACAGCAGATCTCGGTAAGTGATATATTTTGCGCGTGAAGTGCGGTTACCAGTCGTCAAATCACGGCCCCCAAACATGTTAGTGGTGGAGGAGCCACAGGGATAGCTTTTTTCAAATTATGAAAATAGGAGATAAAAATTCATAAAAATAAAATAGATAAAATAAAATTAATTATTTTAGCCACAGAAAGTTGAAGTGATGTTAATCTATAAAGCAATCATGAAAAATAGGGGTTATCGTTAGTTTATCGATCAGTAACAGGTAATGATTCAGTTACAGAATATAGGAGAATATCTTGTTTCAAAAAATTTAATTGTTTATTTAATTCTGAAAGATTATATTTATGTACATACTGTTTTGCGTTACTTTTTTCTGTGGACCATCATTTTTAAATAAATATTTTTTTCGCCAATATTGTCGCTGTATTAGTTCACCCAATAACGAAACAATTGAAATAATATATATTTTTAAATCCGAAATATAAATGATTTGTTAAAATATGAAGAAGATTGTTTATAAACGAGCTACTATAGGAAATAGGAACAAATTATGTTAACTGTTGTCACGGAAGAAACGGAACTTGCCGAAATGTGAACAAGGAAGTCACTAACGGATCACGCACGACATAGACTGGACGTGCCAGAGCCCAAATATTCCGTCTGGACTGAGATTTCGCCCACGAGGTTGTCTACTAACCTCTGAATTAAGATTTAGACGATTTTAAACCTTACACAAGATGGTTCTTAAGATCAAGTTATCCGTAAACTCCACGCATCTGCGAAATGGAATTGAAGTTGATGATGGGAATTCCTAATTGGTTTATGTGTTACGTTTTTCGCATACTGCTTGGAGTTGAATATAAATGGAGATGATAATGGAAGTTTACGAACATTCAAATGTTTTTATTTCGTTGTTACAGTACCGGATTGGCAGAAAATTAACTTTTTCTACGATCATTATTGTACAATATTACAGTGACGGTTCAAACTTAAACTTACGTTTAAATTCTAAAACAAGAGTAAAATAAATAAAAAATAAATATATCATCACGCCTTCTACCCATTACTGGATGTGGCACTCTGCCATAGAAGATATCGGTAAGTGATATACATTTTGAGCGTGAAGTGCGGTTACCAGTCGTCAAATTACGGCCTCTAAAGATGTTAGTAGAGGGAGAGCCATAGGGGTAGTTTTAATGTGGTGAAAATTGTTGGTTGTGAGAATCAAACCAGGATTTTTGAATCCACAGGCCGATTTGATACCACTGAGCCACCTACCCCACCATAGTAACAATAATAATTATTTAGATGCATATTTACATAGTAATAAATTTATATATGGGATGGCTAGCTCAGTGGTTTGAAGTCGGCCTGTGGATCCTAAGGTCCCTGGTTCGATTCCCACAGGTGAAAAATTTTCATAATTTGAAAAAGCTATCCCTGTGGCTCCTCCACTACTAACATATTTGGGGGCCGTGATTTGACGCCTGGTAACCGCACTTCACGCGCAAAATATATCACTTACCGAGATCTGCTTCAGCAGAGTGCCACACCCAGTAATGGGTAGAAGGCGTGATGTTATATTTATTTATTTATTTTTATAAATTTATATATAATTTTTGCCCTAATTAATACCGAGTGAGTATAAATGATTAAAATTGTTCTTTTTAGTGACACCTACATATTTTAAGTTTTATGTTGGTATACCTGATTATAAAATTCAACTATGTCAAATAAAATATTATTGTAATTTGATTACCTTTAAACATAATTCCACCTTTATTTATAAAAATTGTTATATATAATAACACCAAATTGGAAAAACTAACTTAAAAAATAATCTATAGATGTCATATTGATAGTGACGAGGCTTGCCAACTAAATAGGGTAGCCAACTTAAAAATTTTTGTTAAACAATTATAGTCACCCGGTACATTCATATGGGGTAGGTGGGTAGCTCAGTGGTATCGAGTTGGCCAGTGGATTTGAGAACTCAGGTTCGATTCCCACAATCGACAAACAATTTTCACCACAATAAACCTTGTGGTTCTCTCTCCACTAACGTTTTTGGAGGCCGTGATTTGTCGTCTGGTAACCGCACTTCACGCACATAAATATATCACTTACCGAGATCTGCTACAGCAGAGTGCCACACCCAATAATGGATAAAGGTGTGATGATATATTTATTTTTGTTATTTGCAGCATTTAGATCTATCTATTGAAGAGCCGTTCTTTTGAAATTAGGAAAGGCAGAATTATTGCGCTAATTTAAAATAAAATGGCCATCAGAAATGAAGGCCGAAGGCATTAAACTCATGACAAAGATATCTCAAAATTGCATCGAATAGCAACGCAGGAAACTGCGATAATTAAGAAAAATAAGTCATCTTAAACGACCTAGAAAATAAATTTACAGCTCAGAAATAAAATTAAACATTAATTCATTTTCATCAGATATCTTTGATAAAAACAGGGAGAGCACTAATTTTCATCGCGAACGATTAAAACTGATCGTAAAGCTGCTATCACTTGTATGGAATTAATAGTTGCATTCCATTGCCATAAGATCTGTGTCATATCAGTTTGACCGGGTCTTAGTTTGTCATTTGATGTTTTATTTTGCAGTTAAATTATTCGTGTAGTATACAAGAGAATTAAATTAAATTTTAATAATAAATATACTAGTATATTGTTAATATACAGATAAAATTTGAAGTCAATCGATACATACATCTTGGAATGACAGCTATTGAAAGAGAAAGTAAACATTTCTGTACTAACTAAAACTAAAGATAATAATTATGATAGTTCATTTATATTAAGAATTAGTTTTTTGTGAAAAAAATTTGCTAGTAATACTGCTATACATTTTAAGCCATATTCTCAAAAAAGTTTTAGCTAATCCTGAATTGTGGATTAGCTAATCTTATGCTAGTCCGACTTAGTTAATTCAATTCACATTCCGAAAACTAAATAGTAAGAAGGTTATTTAAAATTTATTTAAAGTTTTTTAACATGGTTAAGCTTAATTTGACAAATCCAAAATTCAGGATTAGCTAGATTCTAGATTCTAACTAAAACTTTTTTGAGAATTGGTCTGTACGTGTCTAAGGTACTTATATTTAGTGTTAAATTTAATTTAAAATGTTGAAAATGAATTATAGAATTTATTAACTGTAAAAATACCTGTGTTCCTAGTATTATTTATATAATACAAAGACAAATTGTCAATGAATAAATAAAACAAAATTGTCAAATGCGAAGTCTTAATAAAATAAGAAAAAAGGATATTTAACATCTGTCAGTTCGGCTTAAAAAGTATCACAGTTCACTAGCCCCTAGTTGCTCTAGTTGGATAGTTGATCGCACCATACTTATGAGTCCCTAAAGGACAAAACGCGTCTATGGTTAAAGCTGAACTGACCAGCCTTTGATGATGACCTAATAAGTTGATTCAAATTTGCTGTATTTTTGTGGAACTTTGACAAGTGTTGGAATTTTTTTTCCTATTTTATATTATTTATATGGCTCATTAGCATCTAACGGTTCAATAAATTTCAGAAAATCGCTATTGATACTGTTGCTAGATAAACCATTCTTTAACTAAAGAGCTCTTAATTTTTTTCTTGCAACCCAGCATAAGTGGTATCGCGTCGGGCTGTGGAATTGGGAACCCGGGTTCGATTACCTAGTATCCCATGTTGAATCCCTTCCCAAGCACCACCCGGTATATGTATATATGACAGCAGAAAGGAGTATTTACTACTTATTACAATTTACAATAGTAATTATTATTTATGCAAGTTCAAAGCATGTCAAGTGTAAAGTGTTTATCATATTCCTGTAATGAATCATTAGTTATTCGCATCCTACAATAAAGTTGCAAATTGAAGCTACTACATGATGTCCTCATTAGCAACATATACATGAGAATATTACGATATTAAACGCTATTCATAGTGCAACACACTGTGGACATGTTTATGATTGTAATTAGCATAGATATTAAATAATAAATCTCTTGTGGTCACTTTTTCATTCAAGTTATCTGTAGAACTCATCACAAAAAGAAGTTGGAATTATTAGGAATTTCCTTATTATCATTATACCAATAACAACATTTTATTACACTCCAAAAAAGTAGTTATAATATTTTCAAAGTATCTTGAATTTGTGATATCGTATATTTGAATATCATGAATTGTTACCAGGTTGTTGGTCTAGTGAATTTTCAAATACCATACCACCGTGTGGTGTTGCCATTATAAATTGGGATTCTGAATTTTTCGTTAAAAAACAAGGCTTTGCATGGCTATATATCCATTACTAAACGATAAAAAACTTTCTCCTTCTGATACAATATACATGGATAGTTCTAGAACATCATACTAGTTTTTAAAATGAAACTGCAAATTTTTAGAGGTACACAAACTAAATATGTGCGATTCTGAATGTTGGTCGCCATAAGCACCGTGTATAAGAAGTCAACTTCACAAGCCGATATATTTGTTCACAGACGATGAATGTGTTTCATATTTTAACAGGATGCGTATGACTATCTAATGTTTATGTGCGCCAAGTTTCATTCAGATCTGCAAAAAATTTGTTTCACGCTAGTACTACCTTAATGGCGCCGTTTACTATTTGCATTATAATCGTTCGTGAAACACTACATCGTGATAACATTGACTACATGTTTGAAATGTTGGACAAATATTGATGCTGACTAGTAAAGTGCTAATAGCTAATACACGTGTCTAATATTTACAGCTTAATCCTCTCAAGTTAATTTTAATCAAGTGTGTGTGAGGATATTTTATCTCACTCATCTAAATTGTTGTAATCTCAGAAGTGCTGTTAAATGCATACACTGTATAATGTAAAGTAAATGAATCGTTTCATTATGCATGAGACCATGAGAAAAATACCGTCTACTCATTTTGTATGAATTAGTTGCTATTACGTTTTATTTATCTTCATAATTTCATGTACATAATATTAAAATTGTTATAATAATCCGTTTTCTAAGATGTTAATTTGATAATTGTACTATTTATAATTAAATCAAAAATTATGAAGTTTGCATTCAATTTTATTTTTTGATTGACCACGCAGGGCCAAGGATGAGGTTCAGCGAAAGGTTGTTCTTCCACCAAACCCTTACAAAGACATTTACAAACGTGACCTGGGCGGGATGCAATAGTGCAATAGTAAAACGTTAATCACTTGACTACGTATTTAAGGTTAAAACAAAAAAAGCTCAGTAAAATACAAAACAGCCAGGTAAAATCTTGACCAGATTATTTTGTACTTTACCAGACTGACATTTTTGTTGTAACCTTGGATACATTCTTTTCTTGTTTTGGTAAAATCTACTTTCCATACTAAAATTGGTTAGGAAAGTAGGCACTTTCTTGCCGTATTATGTATACTATTTTTTTTTAAACCGGAAAGAAACTGCCTACTTTTCTGTCCAATTTTAGTATGGAAAGTAGATTTTTATAAAAACAGTCAAGTAAAATACGTATCCAAGGCTACAACAAAAATAACAGTCTGGTAAAGTACAAAACAGTCTGGTAAAGATTTTACTTGATTGTTTTGTATTTTATCTGACTATTTTTTCTGTTGTAATCACAGATACATAGTCTGCTGTAAATACAATTCGTATCAAGAAATTAAAACATTTTGAGTTATTTATGATTAATTATTGATTAAATCAAACGATTTCAGAAAAAATAGTAGGTATATATAATACGGCAAAAAAGTGTTTTTACTTGACTTAAAATAATGGGGTAATGGCACAGTGGTAGCAAGTCGGCTTGACGATTCAAAGAACCCTGATTCGATCCCCATAGCCGACAAAACATTTTCACCAATTTAAAATTACCCCTGTGGCTCCTCCACCACTAATATCTTTGGGGGCTCGTATTTCAAACAAACGATTCGTCAAGTAAAATATCATATTCCTGACTTATTATGTAATATAGTGTTTTCTGAAACCGTTTCTATAATTAAATTTAAATAATTCAAAATGTTTAATTTTTTGATATGAATTGTATTGACAGCAGACCACGTATCCAAGTTTACAACAAAAAAACTGTCAGGTAAAGTCTTTATCAGATTGTTTGTAAGTTCTTTACTTGACTGTTTTGGTAAAAAGTCTATTTTCCATATTAAAACAGATCAGAAAAGTAGACACATTCTTGTTGATTTCAGGAAACAATATTTTTGTACGTAGATTAACATGTTAAATAATCAAATTTTTGTAGAATAGCTTATTGTGTCTCAGTAGTACAGATTCTGCTATAAGCTATTATAATTGAGATTAAATTCCTGTTTTGCAAAACAAATAAATAACAGTAATTGAGATTAATTCCCTGTTGTGCAGCATAATAAAAAATAAATTGTAAGCATTGCTACAGCTTTAATAAAGTTTCACTTTTCTTATAGAAAGAATACAGTATTATGACTCTTTCTAAACGATCTCATAACAATATAGAAATAAATTCATCTTGTATGGATCAGAGAGTGCGTCCACATCAAACAGACGTTGGCCGCAAGCGTCAAGGTTGGCCATGGCATGATTAAGTGTCTTCCAGTATTTCACGTCCACATACAGAGATGTTATAAGACGTATCATCTGTCCGAGTGAACGCGAACGCCTGTAGTCAGCGTCAAGCCGATACGACCGAGTATTTTTCTAGATGATTGAGTGACTGATCTGGCAGGAGAATGCATTGCGAAAACGATATTTTATACGCCCTGCCTACTTGATGTTGATACTTGAGACAAAGAAACCGTTCACGGTTCTTTCATGCATGTTGTACTTGTTTTGATAGTGCGATAGTAGCGATTGTGTGTACTTTAATATGGGTTCAGTGGTATCGATATCTGGGCTAGGAATATTATTGTAATTTTGTGGTTTTACTACTGGCAGTATGGAGGCATTCATTGATTTAATAGTTATGATTTTGGTTTTATGCTTCTGAAGATATTAAATCTAATGGTATCTGCTTGTACTTCCTTATTTACCTGACACAGTAATGGTGGACTTCTGTGAAATCTGTAAGTTTATAAGAAATAATTTTTGAAAAAGCAATGAGCGTTCGCCGGCATTTGAACTCAGAACCTTTCATTCGCATGATGACTGCTCTAACCAATTGAGCTACAAACACTCGGCGAATACTCATGCTTTTTCGTGCAATACTGTAAGTTTATAGATCTGTAAATCTGTGCATAATGAACAAAATCATTATTTATCTATAAGTAATAAATATTTCAAAACGTCATAAGTTTCGTATCGTGTTTGTTCATCATTTATAGATTTACTAAACTTATGGGGTAATGGCTCAGTGGTATCGAGTCGGCCTATGGATCCTGAGAACACTGGTTCTATCTCCACAGCCGACATTTTCTTCAAATTAAAATTACCCCTGTGGCTCAAGCCCTACGGGCTTTCGTGACTATTGCCAAATGGCAACAAGTTTGTGACAGATACTGGAGAATTATTTTCTAATTTATCCAACTCTCGAGTTATATTTAATTAGATTATTTTTTGACATAACTGTTGAGGTCGATTCATCCAACTTAAAAGATTTTGAACTAGGTCCATATCGATTGATTACTTATTAATGTATTCTTGGAAGTTGTTTCCAAAATTTGCTGGTATATTTCTGTATCTAAAATGAAACTAAATCGATTTTTTCACACATTTTACTTGACGCGTTGACAGATTTAAATAATTATTTGACAACTACCTATCATTTGTCACAAACAAATGCATCTACAGAGATTATTCCCGGGATTAATCACAAGAGGTTTATTCTCAGTATAAAAATGACAGTATTGGTTGAAACTCAGGCACGGAACATATAATGAAGCATTTCATTGGTTTTGAGAAACGTCAAAAATTAATCAACAAGAGAGTGAGAATTAATTGAAAATAATTTGACAGATCTTTCGAAAACTTGTTGCCAGACAATAGTCACGAAATCCCGTAGGGCTTGAGTGGCTATTGCCAAATGGCAACAAGTTTGAGAAAGATACTGGAGAATTATTTTCTAATTTATCCAACTCTCGAGTTATATTTAATTAGATTATTTTTTGACTTAGCTGTTGAGGTCGATTCATCCAACTTAAAAGATTTTGAAGTAGATCCATATCGATTGATTACTTATTAATGTATTCTTGGAAGTTGTTTCCAAAATTTGTTGGAGTATTTCTGTATCTAAAATACAACTAAATAGATTTTTTTCACACATTCTACTTGACGCGTTGACAGATTTAAATAATTATTTGACAACTACCTATCATTTGTCACAAATAAATGCATCTACAGAGATTATTCTCGGGAATAATCACAAGAGGTTTATTCTCAGTATAAAAATGACAGTATTGGTTGAAACTCAGGCACGGGACATACAATGAAGCATTTCATTGGTTTTGAGAAACGTCAAAAATTAATCTCTATAATTTAATTTGATACCTTATGAACGTTGTAACAGCAGGCTCTGAATTTAAACAATTTTTGAAAACAATAAAATTTGTAAACAATGAATATAAAATTTATTATTAGTATCAGCAAGGTTTAGCTTATTTGAACTGATTGTTGACAAACACTGTTGTTTTCAACAATTGTTTAATTTCAGGGCCTGCTGATATAACGTTTAATATGACTTAATTAACGTGGCCTCCATTTTATTTTTTCATAATCAAATATGGAATATTTAGCACTACTTTAAAACAAATATACTTACATTTTGAATTTGTAACAAAAAAAGAACGAAAATTTATGTTATTTTATTATAAAAATAAATAAATATATCATCACGCCCTCTGCCTATTAATGGGTGTGGCACTCTGCCGAAGCAGATCTCGGTAAGTGATATATTTTGCGCGTGAAGCGCGGTTACCAGTCGTCAAATCACCGCCCCCAAATATGTTAGTGGTGGAGGAGCCACAGGGGTAGCTTTCTTGAAATAATGAATAATAATAATGTTATTTTATTAATGCACGAATAAAGAAAATAAATTGTAGAATAAATAAAAAAAATACAAATATATCACCACGCCTTCTATCCATTATTGGGTGTGGTACTATACCATAGCAGATCTCGATAAGGGATATATTTATGCGCGTGAAGTGCGGTTACTAACCGTTAAATTATAACTCCGAAAGATGATAGTTGTGGGGGAGCCATAAGGATAATTTGTAATATGGTGAAAATTGTTTATCGGCCTTGAGAATCGATGAATCGAACCTGAGTTCTCAAATCCAGTCTCGAGCGATAAAATGTTTGAACGAAAGTTCTGAATTTTCTATCACGTTTAATAGACCACAGAAGTAAACGTCACCAGGAGGCGTGGCTTAAGCGTTTCTCTTTCTATTGTAAGGCAACGTATGGCGTAGCACACTTCTTATGAAACAAACATTTGATTTTTAGCCTCATTTTTGTTTACATGTTTTGTTTTGCGCTTTTTTGTGCAATAAATTAAAATGAGGTGGTGTTTTGCACCTGGCTCTAATCACAACGAAATATACAAGTGCAAAAAATTCAAAATTGTGAGGTTATGATTGTAGAGGTTTCATATCTTCACTACGACATACGTTTCTTTTCAAATTTAAAATTGACATAAAAAATCTATTACATGACATTTCAAAACAATAACAATTTGTATTGGTAATATTAAAACAGTAATTTGTTGCATCATTGATCGTTTCCCTTAAAAATTTCAATTTTGATACTTGTAAAATAAAAACGCGATAAGACAACTGCATATATCATTCGACTCGCATTCAAATTTACCGCCCTAATATGGACCGCCCACTTCTGTGGTCTATTGAAGTATTTTTCTAAGAACCATTTGAAAGTATAAAACACGCAGATCAAGATCTTTTGAAAATCTTGTGATTCAAAATGGACGAATCAAACCATGTACATTCCCGGGTACGATGAAGCAACGCCTGGCGCCTAAGCCGTCCAAGTACTTGAACGATGTCGCCACTTCACAAAAACCTAATTGAACTAACGACATCGCAAGCCTCAGCGTCACCACAGCTCTGAAAAAACCAGCGCCGATGACAGACGACTGTCATCGCCATAGCAGCGTGGGCGGCTGTGTGTCGGTGACATACCAATACCAACATTACAGCGAGTCAAGTCCCAGCAGTTCAGTTAATGATGGGTATTTTTGTTTTCGGTTTGTCGAGATAATTGAGATTATTTCATCTTGTAAAGGAAATTATAATGTGTCAAATCTTAAATACTGGTGCTGGGATGTTATGTGTAATTAAAATTTTGGGAATGTGCTGGACAATTGACAAAATTAATTATAAGTATGTGTCTACGACTAAAAGAACGTTTATTGCTGTGAAATTTTTGAACTGCAACTAATTAATATCAGAGCCTGTTGGAATGAAGCGACAAATAGTTTATCTGGCAAAATCGTGAAAAAATGTGACGCCGAAATCACGAGATAAATTATACAACTAGTAATGAAAGCAATACTTTTTTCATTAATATGACGTTTGATATAGCAGTGTATAAAAAAAAAATATATATATCATCACGCCTTCTACCCATTACTGGGTGTGGCACTCTGCTGAAGCAGATCTCGGTAAGTGATATATTTTGCGCGTGAAGTGCGGTTACCAGTCGTCAAATCACGGCCCCCAAACATGTTAGTGGTGGAGGAGCCACAAGGATAGCTTTTTCAAATTATGAAAATTTGTCACCTGTGGGAATCGAACCAGGGACCTCAGGATTCACAGGCCGACTTCATACCACTGAGCTAGCCATCCCATATATAGCCGTGTATCAATAGTAAAAATCTTTTCCGCACAAAAAAATAAATAAAAACAAAATAAATATATCATCACGCCTTCTACCCATTACTGGGTGTGGCACTCTGCCGAAGCAGATATCGGTAAGTGATATATTTTGCGCGTGAAGTGCGGTTACCAGCCTTATTAATATAAGAAAGTTGTGTCCCATATTTGGAGACCCACTGGTCGAAGAAAACCTTGTTAACAGTTTTGTAAGACTTGTAAAATGGTATTTCTTTGATTATTTTTTTATGTTTCTCAGAACCAATGAAATGTTTCATTTTATGTCACGTGTCTGCGTTTTATCCAATCCTGTCATTATTATACTGAGAATAAAGTTCTAGTGATTATTCCCGGGAATAATCTCTGTAGATTTGTTTTTGTTGACACATAATAGGTAGTTGTCAAATAATTATTTAAAACTGTCAACGCGTCAAGTAAAATGTGTGAAAATAATCGATTTAGTTCCATTCGAGATGCAGAAATACATCAACAAAGTTTGGAAACAACTTCCAAGAAAACATTAATAAGTAATAAATCGATATGGACCCAGTTCAAAATAATCTCTGTAGGTGCTTTTGTTTGTGACAAATGATAGGTAGTTGTCAAATAATTATTTAAAACTATCAACTCGTCAAGTAAAATGTGTGAAAGAAATCTATTTAGTTGCATTTAAGATACAGAAATACACCGACAAATTTTGGAAACAACTTCCAAGAATACATTAATAAGTAATCAATCGATATGGACCCAGTTCAAAATCTCAAGTTGGATGAATCGAGTTCAACAGCTAAGTCAAAAAATAATCTAATTAAATATAACTCGACAGTTGGATAAATTAGAAAATAATTCTCCAGTATCTTTCTCAAACTTGTTGCCATTTGATAATACCCATTCAAGTCCGACGGGCTTTCGTGACTATTGCCTGGCAACAAGTTTTCGAAAGATCTGGCAAATTATTTTCAATTTATTCTCACTCTCTTGTTATATTATTAAATAAAATAAATAAATAAATATATCATTACGCCTTCTACCCATTACTGGGTGTGGCAGTCTGCCGAAGCAGATCTCGGTAAGTGATATATTTTGCGCGTAAAGTACGGTTACCAGTCGGCAAATCACGGCCCCCAAAGATGTTAGTGGCGCAGGAGCCACAGGGGTAGTTTTTGAAATTATGAAAATTGTTTGTCGCCTGTGAGAATCGAACCAGGGTTTTCAGGATCCACAGGCCGACTTCATACCACTGATACTTATATACTAGTATCATAAAATACTATTTTAACTCACTGTTTGTAAAATGCCGCCCTTTGTAAAATTTGGGCACACCTCTAGATTCGGTCCTGCTCGTTTATTTGAAAACCAACGCAAGCTAAAACTGAGTGTTTAATTTGTCTTATTGCTTGTAACAATTTCTTTAATGTAGTTTACAAGTACTAAAGCAACAATGTGAAACAACAAACTATCAACCACTTACTAAAGTTCGATTTTAAAAGCAAAAACATGTAATACATCCTGAACACCATTTCAAAAACAATACCATTCTGTGTGCATGAATAAATCTTTAAGAAAAGCATTGAAACCTTAGCTCACACACTTCTAACAGCATCGTATTACATAAAGAAGCTATACTATTCAAAGCATATGTAAATTACATTCGAACGCCGCGGTACATAATATTTAACAGAACCGAAACGCTGTCACTACGATTTTTACATGATAATCAAGAGCTCGTGTTTAAACGCAAAACTGACAAATGTCAATCACATAAATCATATTGAATCAACTGCGTTTATCAAATATAGCCAATCAAAAGCGATGCATTCCAATGCCAATTAAATACACATTAAATTGTGACTGATCTAGTCTACATATATGTGTGAGTGTAGCAAGTTAAGAATGTTGCAATATTTGTGTAATGTTTAATTAATATTTATGCAAATAAAACATTGAAATTGTAGATACATTCTATTTTATGATGTCTGTTTTATGATGTTTTTATCTGTTTCATTTATTTATTGCTACATTTTTATTGTATTTATTCAGCGTAATGGGTTTCTATATATTTTTTTCTTTATTTTATTTTTTATAAAACTACATGATAAACTATGGCGATTAGTGAATCCGTAGGTTGATCATTACTTAGGTATATTACAAGAGATATAATTTTTTGAAGTTTTTGTATGGGGGTCGTGACTGTAGTATTCAGAAAATATTCAGGTGGTATAAACTAACATAGGGCAAAGAAATCGTAGACCTTCATTAAGCTTTTTTATAAATTTTTTTTTATTTATTTATGTTCCTTATCAAAGTTCTCTATAAGTGTCATTTCTTATTAATTCATTTATGGTGCAATTAATTTTAATATGGATCGTGTGTATTAAGATATTTCCATGAATTCATCGTTATAATTGCTAATCGTAATTACTATTTGAATAGCTACGAATGCAGCTTAGTAAATATAAAAATAAGTAATTAAAAAAATAAAAAAATAAATAAATAAATATATCATCACGCCTTCTACCCATTACTGGGTGTGGCACTCTGCTGAAGCAGATCTCGGTAAGTGATATATTTTGCGCGTGAAGTGCGGTTACCAGTCGTCAAATTACGGCCCCCAAACATGTTTGTGGTGGAGGAGCCACAGGCATAGCTTTTTTTCAAATTATGAAAATTTGTCGCCTGTGGGACTCGAACCAGGGACCTCAGGATCCACAGGCCGACTTCATACCACTGAGCTAGCCATCCCATATTAAAAAAAAATAATAATAATAACCACTAAGAAAAATAGGAAAACAAAATTTCCATCACTTGTCACAAATTCCAAAATTTTTTACAGCACGTTTGAATCAACTTATCAGGTCATCATCAAACGGCTGGTCAGTTCAGCTTTAACCATAGACGCGTTTCGTCCTTTAGGGACTCATCAGTATGGTGTGATCAACTATCCAGCTAGACCAACTAGGGACTAGTGACTTTTTGTCTTTATTTTATAATAATAACCACCTAAATTTATATTATCATAGGAACTATATAGCCCGCTTCTCAAATAAGTTTTAGTTAATCGTGATTTTAGATTAGCTAATCTGATTCTAACCTCAAATTACGTTTTGAAAATCAAGTGATAACAACTTTTAATTAGGATTTTTTTCATTTCTTTTTGGAATACGATTTAGCTTAATTTGACTAAACCAAAATACAGGCCTAGATAAATCTTTTTGTGTTTTTCTTTAACTGTCTTTGACATTTGATTTTGTTAAAAATATGAAAATAATGAGCAAAAACAGAACAGAAATACGGGACAGGAGAGTGAAATACGGCGACATTCCAATAAATACGGTGACAGTTCAGGAAATATGGGACATACAACAAACAGCAACCCTAATTATAGAAGACAAACTTCCGGCAATCTATTAAAATGGACGCTGTCCTTGACGTGCGTCGGAACACAAAAATTGGCATATTTGGATTGGACCATCAATAATAAGAGGAAGGTGCAGGGATCTTCTAGTTTTTACATATTTCAACCAATTATATTAAGGACCAATTTTTCAGTTTATTAACAAAGTTATTAATAAATTTTTAACTGACCAATAATTTTCACCATATTAAAACCAGCCCTGTGACTTCTCTCCACTAACATCTTTGGGAACCGGAACTTCACATGCAAAATATATCATTTACCGAGATCTGCTACGGCAAAATGCCACACCCAGTAATAGAAAAAAGCGTAATGATATAGGTATTTTTTTTTTTGACAGTTAATATAATTCTCATTATTAGAACTATGATTTCGATGGGATATTTTTTATTATTTAGTTTCACAGGTAAATTTATTAGAAAACTGAAATATAGGCTCCACATACATTACATAATATGTCATCATCATCACGCTTTTTACCCATTACTGGGTGTGGCACTCTACCGAAGCAGATCTCTGTAAGTGATATACTTATGCGCATGAAGTGTGGTTATCAGCCGTCAGATCAGGGCCCCCAAAGATGTTAGTGGTGGAAGAGCCACAGGGGTAATTTTAATGTGATGAAAATTGTTTGTCGGCTGTGGGAATCGAACCGGGGTTCTCAGGATCCACAGGCCGACTTGATACCACTGAGCCACTACCCCATAAATAATAAATAATTACTTTACTCGTAAACCATGAAAAGCTCCTTTTATGCTGATTTTATTTATAAGTTCTGTTAATTATTTAGTTTTTTTTTATTACCCACAATGACGATCTTAAGATTTACTTACTAATACCGCCCTTAGAGTGAAGTAATGAAACTTTACTAATGAAATAATGAAGATAAAGAACCACTGCATAATTTTAGAAAGGAGTAAATAGTTGTAGTTCAACCGGCAGTGGTGGTCAAGTACCTGAGTTACGGGAGGTCTGCAATGATTTTTCTTCCAAACAACAATGCAGACGTCAAGGTAGAAAACAATGGTTTTTGCGGAAAGATCATGAATAATCGTGACTACAGTTCTACAAGTTACAGGTCACTGTTCACCCTTCACATATTCTACACTCAAAATAAAACTAATACCGACCTGTGTGAAACAGAGGCGGACAGTTTGCATTTTAGCTAGAGGATGCCTGTAAGTTTTATAAATGCCAATAATAAATATTATTCACAGCTACATAATTAATAATTACTATTGTTTGCTTCATGTCAAATAATCCTAGCGTTGATATGAAAATTAATATATTATTTTTAAGTATTAATCGAAATAGTGTAGTGTAACAATTTCTTGATATTGGATGTCATAGGTCTCGGGTTCGAATCCCGCCAAGGGTATGGATGTTCGATTAAGGGTTAGTTGGAACAACAGCCATCGACTGATCCTCGCCCTTGAGTAAAAAAAATAAAAAATAAATATATCATCACGCCTTCTACCCATTACTGGGTGTGGCACTCTGCTGAATCAGATCTCGGTAAGTGATATATTTTGCGCGTGAAGTGCGGTTACCAGTCGTCAAATCACGGCCCCCAAACATGTTAGTGGTGGAGGAGCCACAGGGATAGCTTTTTCAAATTATGAAAATTTGTCGCCTGTGGGAATCGAACCAGGGACCTCAGGATCCACAGGCCGACTTCATACCACTGAGCTAGCCATCCCATACAATAATTTAAAATAATAGAATGCGGGCACTCACGTGACAAGGTGACGTTTTGTGACGTAAAAAACAGCTGTTTGGGCTTGCGATCACAGCGCCACCTACAAAATGAACTATTATTTTGGGACGAGATTTGAAAAGAACGGTTCTTTTCAAATCTTGTTGAACTGCGATCACTGCGCCACTTACAAAATGAACTATTTTTTTGTAACGAGTGTGATGGTGGCGCCATCGGTTGTCGAGTGGCGAAACTGACGCTCAAAAAAATATAAAAATTGAATAAAAGAAGTGTTTTATATCTATTTATGATTTGAATATCATGAATTGTTAACAGGTTGTTGGTCTAGTGAATTTTCAAATACCATACCACCGTGTGGTGTTGCCATTGTAAATTGGGATTCTTAATTTTTCGTTAAAAACAAGGCTTTGCATGACTATATATCCATTTATAAACGATAAAAAACTTTCTCCGTCTGATACAATATACATGGATAGTTCTAGAACATCATACTTGTTTTTCAAATGAAACTGCAAAATTTTAGAGGTACACAAACCAAATATGTGCGATTCTGAGTGATGATCCCCATAAGCCCCGTGTATAAGAACTCAACTTTACAAGCAAATATATTTGTTCACAGACGATGAATGTGTTTCATATTTTAACAGGATGCGTATGACTATCAAATGTTTACGTGCGCTAAATTTCATTCCGATCTGCAAAAATTTTTTTCACGCTAGTACTACCTTAAAATGAAAAATGCACATAAAATGATTTTTAAACTAAACTATTCTATAACGTTTCATTCACAGTTTTGTATTAATATAGCTCTGTGTGAATTGTTAGCAATAAGCCGTAACGCTTAATATTAATTGAATATAAAACATGGAATTTGATATGAATAAAATGTTAACTAGCTTACTAAGAAGTCTGCTATTAATGTTTCTAAGATTTGATGTTATGTTTAACATGAAATATGGTTTAATGGTATGTTGTTACATTTTAACAATAAAATATAATACTACTCTGTTAAAAACATTCGGTATGAGGCTAACTATTCTCCTAGGTACTTATAGATTTCTAAAGATGCTCTCAGCTTTGTCAGTGCGCATAGGTATAGTACAAAAAGACTTTCAGATATACATAAATTTTTTTAATATTTTTTTACATAACATAAATACAAATACACATAACAAATACTAAAAAAAGTATTTAAATTTGTCAAATAAATTACTAGTCTTTGTCGTCTGGGTTTGAATTGAAGAGGAAGGACAATTTTCTAATAACTTTTCCATAAATTCACACAATTTCTTTAATAAACTCCGATTTAGCAGTTTTACAGTTTTTATTTTCTAATATTTTGTTTTTGTGTACACTTAATAAACTTAGATTACGATAGGGAACATGTCGCTAGCTGGTAGAGCTGGACAAGCTACTTAAAAAAAGTAGCTAAGCTACAGCTACAGTATTCTTTAAAAAAGTAGCTAAGCTACAGCTATAAGCTATATTTTGTAAAATATAGCTAAGCTACAGCTAAAAGCTTTCGTTAAAGTAGCTGTTAAATTTTAAAGCTACTTTTTTAAATTATTGTGAAATAATTAAATTTGCCATTGTCATATGATCAGTCTTTTGTTATAATGACTGTTAATTTACTATTATGTACATAAATATCAAAAATAGCAAATACCATCTGGCACCTACTCTGTATTATTGCGTATTAGAGCCAGTTAGAACCGGCAACAAATAATTATTTTGTGTGGGTTTAGCTTGTAGGCATGTGTACTTTGTTGACCTTCTGCTTAAAAAGTAACTTTAAGCTACAAAACGTAGGAAAAGCTACAAAAAGTAGCTTTAAAAGTAGCTTCAGTTATTTTTAAGCTAATAGAAAAAAAAAGTAGCTAGCTACAAGCTACAGCTATATTTTTTCACTGTTACCTAAGCTACAGCTACAGTTAAGGTAAATGTAGCTAATCTAGTAGCTAAGCTACAAAAGTAGCTAGCTACTGGTCAGCTCTGCTAGCTGGCCATAAGAATACTGCTGAAAATTCAGTTTCAGCTTAAATTTATTATCTCTAAACTTATAATTTAATTTTTATTATTATATACATATACAGGATGGTGACCGCGACTCTCGAACTAAGGACTTTAACATGTAAAATTATATTGTTTTAAATTCCTGCTTCATAATTATTTAAAAGAAAAAAGCATCAAATAAAAGTGGTAGGGCATAAAATACGAAATTAATTTTGCATGCTTTGTAACGACACAAATTAGATCTAAAAAATGACTAAAATTGTTTCAAAACTATCGACAGCTATGAAATTGAAACAAAATTAAACAAATGTTTGATGTTAAATCTGTCAAAACTGTCAAAATAAATTCTTTATTTATTATTTCATTTATTTTGACAGAAAAAACGTCAAACATTTGTTTTATTTTCTTTAAATTTCAAGCCTATCGATAGTTTTGAGGCAATTTTCGTCATTTTCAAAGTTAATTTATGTCGTTATAAAGTATATAAAATTAGTTTTGTTTATTGGTTCAGATGCAGAATTTTAAGCCCTAAAACTTTTATTACAAGCTTTTTTGCTTAAAATATTTAGGGAAGCAGGAAATTACAAAATTATAATTTTACATTTTAAAGTCCTATGTTCGACAGTCTAACCACTCTAACTAATATCCAGGAGGCGCCTCTCCTTGCCCCTCCTGCGGGCGCCCGTAGTATGTATTGGCATCTGTGAGGTAAGCAAGTTGACGGCAACCATTTGCAGGGCAGGCAAAAATAGCGCTATGTTTAAATGTATCATAAGCATCTTTCTAACACAAGTAGGGTCAAAAAATGTTACTGGAGGAGTTAATCGATCTATTTTTGCCTGAAAAATATCATCCAACTATCAGCAGAACAATTAAATAAAGTTTTGTGAATTTTATACCAATTTTTTTTTCTCTACTAACTTTCATCCCTTCTATCCGCCATTTTGAATCCCCTAAAGTTGCTCTTGGCATTCGAAAATAAACATTTTGAGCCCCCACACGTTATTTTATTTCAAGAAGAAAAATTGATACCATGGGGTGATCGATTTGGCAAATAATGCCCCATATATATTTTCTTTATTGCCTTCCAAATATAGACCAATTTTCACTGTTTTACGTCATTCCCCTCACTGTTTGTTTCTGTCAACTTACAGTCCTATGTTCGAGATTCGTGGCCACCACCCTAGTTAAAACCTAGGGAGGGGCGTGCGCCCGTGCATGCCCCCCCCCCCCCTATGCGGACGCTCATACACCTACGTACCTAGTTTTCATTTAGTTATCAGTTCACAGTTAACAAACGGAATTATAATAAATTCTGTGAAAATATCTCATTTAATAAGTAATAACTGGAAATACGAGTATACTTCCTCGTGTAACTATACGGAATTACTGCAGTTAAATATAAATTTTATATTCCTAGTTTAAGCCATTTCTATTTCCCATGAAAGCAAATAAAAGCAAGAACCAACCTTACTGTTCTCACAACAATAAATCCAATTGTTGACTATCCATTGTTCCACTCTAACAAACAGTTAAATTAAAACGTAATAATAAATACGCAATCAAGCAAACGCCCTCTGGCTCGGCTTGACACAAAAACGAGCAGCGCGATTCAAACCATTATTATAGATTTATATTCCTTCGGGTGGTAGCACTGCAGCAGTAACGGCATATATTTTCTTAAATTTGATGTTAAACAATGAATGCAATTTTATTCTAGTAGGCTGTGTCCGTTATTACCATGGCCGCCTATCGAGCCAACACCATCTATCGCCTGTTACGGTAGTCACAGCGAGCGAAACTATAAATTGTTACTTTATCTTTTAATAGACAGTTAGTTGCGCATGCGCACTGTATGTTGTTATCGGCCCTTGGGCAGCGTGTATTTCACGCTGACTACAATGGTCTGTGACACTTGTTTATTGTAATCATCGGGTAGTGAGAAAATATTCATATATTATGTACTTTCCAGTTTCTATTTCGGTCAATCCCATAAC
The DNA here is from genome assembly GCA_911728475.2 of Pterostichus madidus. Classification (NCBI taxonomy): domain Eukaryota; kingdom Metazoa; phylum Arthropoda; class Insecta; order Coleoptera; family Carabidae; genus Pterostichus; species Pterostichus madidus. Next base: position 34,878,588 of record OU452308.1, on the reverse strand, counting down.
GACCATGTTTTACTTCATTAATAACCGTTTGCACTAACGTTATTTAAATTTTAACTTTGACGTAAATTGACAATATCGCATCAAATGTTTGACAGCGACGTAAATGTCATAAATAAAAATATAAATATATCATCACGCCTTTTACCTATTATTGGGTGTGACATTCTACCGAAGCAGATCCCGGTAAGTGATATATTTATGCACGTCAAGTGCGGTTACCAGCCGTAACATCACGGCCCTCAAAGATGTTAGTGATGCGGAGCCACAGGGGTAATTTTATAAATAAATATATCAACACGCCGTGTCATCGTTTTCATGGATAAATGAAAACTGTCGCCCGAATTTCCAAACAAAATTATTTTAATAGTTATTTTTATAACAAGTGCCGAAAAAGGTTTGTTACGTGAAAGTGTAGGAAATCTGCACGAGCTCGTAACCTTTTTCGGCACGTGTTATAAACAACATTTTTCCTACAACTGTGCGATTTAGTAAATCACTAAAATATTATCCAAATTTATAAAATTTTAATGATATTACATGAGAACGATGTTTTACGGCGTTGCTATGGTTTGTTTGTTGATTGCTTGCACATTGTTCTACGTTATTTAAAAATATTTCACTAATTTCAAGATAATTTCTTCAAAATCGTCTAGATTGGAATAATACAGTGAATGATTCTTCTTTATTATAAACATCTCCAAAGATAATTGAAGCCCCAGATCATGCTATGTTGGATCTATTTTCGACAATGACAATCAACCTGCTGCTGGTACTTCTAAAGCCTCCGAAATTGTTGTCAATAATATTACTGTTAATAATATCAACAGGTACGGAAGAAATCAATGTTTCTTTAGACAATACAAAAAGTTTACACTTCACGTTATGTCAATATAAGCAACTGTAACAACTGTGTTAATAATATACACAAACAAAAAATATTATGTGTTTCACTTACTTAAATCCATTTATCGATATATTTTACTTTGTTCGGTTCTTTTTATTAGTTGTGTACAGATGAGATATACTGCAATTTAAGGTTATGTTTATAAACGTCAAAATATACTACTGCATATTTACTAGCGCTGGCTTACTGCATCTTCTTCTTTCATAAGCGTCTGTGGCCAAAATATGAATTACGCGCTTGGCGCGAAATTTAAATCGCTCTCAAAAAAACTTTTTTTACAGTTGCGTAATGAAGCACTTTCCGCACTAGTGTTTCTTTGCTTTCAGAAACGCACTTGGTCTGCATTCATCTACTTTCCATACGTAACCAAGGCAATTATAGTTACGTAATAACAAAGAAATCGCACAGTTGTAGGAAAAATTATTTTTCGAGCGTTTCTATATGGGCGTAGAAAAAATATTGTGTGCACCTCGAACAGAGAGTATCCTTGCCATTCTTACATAGCTGTAGCGTTCGGCTACACTATTTCCATGCGTGAGCGGCAATAGATTACTTTCTGCTGTAGGTACATAAAGAACTATTTCGCGTGTTGTCATTGGAAACGCGCGCAAAAATAACACTTGGTATTTTTCGATTGTTCCACAGAAAACGTCAACTTTACGTTGACAAATGAGAGCGTAATTGTCAATATTTCATAGCAATCCTACAAAAAAAATTATTGCAATTATATGAAAGGATTAAAATGTAAAATACAGATTACAACAGGAAATGGTGAAATGGGAAGATGTCAGCCGTAGTTTCTCCGTTGTTCTTGTTGTGTGTTAAACATTCTTTCAGATCGTAAATTTAAAATTGTTATGAATATTTGCAGCGTGTAAAGTTTATGTGAATAGTTACTATTATGTTATGGTTTTGATTTACTGACTGTATCGTGTATCAGATATCCGCTACAACATCGATAGAGTCACTAATAATGAATATAAATAAATGATTTATTTGAATTCAACTTGTTGTGGAATATAAAATGACTTAATTAAACAGTTATCAGAAACTTGTTTTATAAGTGTGAATTAATAAACAAATCAATTTACGGGCTTATAAAAGAATAATTAGTAATATAAATAGAACTGATAGTCATATTTTAGAACAAAAATTAGATATAGGTCACTTCAAATGGCTTCACAACAAGTTGTTGTTTTCTTGAGAAATATTGAAAATCAGAATTATATGCGTATCTAACATATTCAATTATTTAACCGTCAAATTAAGTTTATATGATCTACAGCAAAGGTTTTCAAAGGGTGGGTCGCGATCCATCTGGGGGTCGCGTAGACATTGAAGGGGGGTCATCAGATGCTATTTACAAATTTTAAATTATATGTTTCCAAAGATTCATCCCGTTGCAAACTTTTATTTAAACTTTCAGGATTAATAAAATGAAAAATGTATACTATTTATTTGGATGCTTAAATGCTTATGTTTATATTCACGTTTATTTCTATTTACAATTAATTTAAAATAATATGAAACTAGATATGAAATTGGGTATTTCACCATTTAATTCCTCGTATATTTATACATAATTATGCATATTTTGATCCTTCAAATAGGTGTTTTTTAATCGCCGGAATCGTGATCGCAAAAATTGATGTTAACGAAAATGCGAATTTTTTTATTGAACCAGTTTAAAAATGGAAAAATTTGAAAATATGGTTCTATATAAATCAGACCACGAGAAATTGAATCCCGGTGAGCGCATCTTCATATCTCTTTTAGTTTTCAAGTTACAGCCTTTTTTGTCTTTTTAAAAATCTCAACTTTGAAAGCCCATATCTCTAAAACTAAAAGAGATATTGAAACGCGGTTTGAACGAGTGTATTTCTCGTGCTTCAATTAATTCATACTGATATTTTGAAAATTTTTAAAATTGTACTATTTTGTTTCAAAATTTTCTTTTGCGCATATTTCAAACAGTTGAAGAGATAATGAAAATCTGTGAAAACCAGTGAATTCCTCTCGTAAAAGTACATAGATGTGTAAAATTTCAGGCAAAAATTCGGAGAGGTAAAGTTTTTATTACAAAAAAACGAAAAATCACTGTTTTTTAATTATTTTTGAAGGGGTACCCCTTAAGAATTTTACGAATTTAGGCCATTTTTAGTTTTTTTGCTCTAAAAATTTTATGCGTGCTGTAAAAATTCTTAAATTTTACATACCTATGTACTTTAACGAGAGGAATTCACTGGTTTTCACAGATTTTCATTATCTCTTCAAGTTTTTGAAATATGGGCAAAAGAAAATTTAGAAAAAAATAGTAAAATTTTCAAAATTTTCAAAATATCAGTATAAATTAATTGGAGCACGAGAAATACACACGTTCAAACCGCGTTTCAATATCTTTTTTAGTTTTCGAGATATGAGCCTTCAAAGTTGAGATTTTTAAAAAGACAATAATTGCCGTATCTCTAAAACTAAAAAAGATATGAAGATGCGCTTAACGGCATTCGATTTCTCGTGGTCTGCTTTATATAGTAACATTTTTTAAAAAATTCTGTTTTTAATCTGGTTCAACCAAAAAAATCGCATTTTCGTTAACATAAATTTTTGCGATCACGATACCGGCAATTAAAAAATACATATTTTGATACTCAAAAATATGCATAATTATGTAGAAATATACGCGGAATTAAATGGTGAAATCCCCAATTTCGTATCGGTATTATCAAAATATTTTAAAAATATATTTCAGGATTTTGTTATTATTAAAAAAATATGAATATATATTTATGTATATAACTTGCAGTAAAGAAATAAATATAGTATAATATTTGTATGATTAATATGCTATTATAAATAGTGGAAATGATTTTATGCAATATGTATAAATATTTAGTTGGGAAAACAAATCATCTGAATAGTATGTTTTACACAGTGTTGTCGGCAAATCGATGAGTTCATCTTTGGCCGCAGTGATTCTAAAATACTTGACCTAACATAAGTTCACATGTACGTCGTAAGGTCAAAGATCTTGTCAAAATAGACGCTGATAATTGATAACAGTGACCCATAATTCTTCATTCATAAATTGTTTAATAATTTTGTTGTGCCGACACGCAACGATATTCAAATAGCGTTAGAGATTAGAAGTTGGCACACATGAGATGAACAGAGACGTATTTAGGAATTATTCACTTTCAATTTCCTGAAAGCTTTGCTATAATTTTTATTTTCTCAATATCGGGCCTCGATTTCCCAAACTACACTCTTGACCTCAAAACTGTCACTTACAGTTCATGGTACGTAATATACTATTTCATGGCTATAATATTTACTTACCATCCACCGTATGAGGTGGCTAGCTCAGTGGTATGAAGTCGGCCTGTGTATCCTGAGAACCCTGGTTCGATTCTCACAAACAAACAATTTTCATAATTTTCAATAGCTACCACTGTGGCTCCCCCACCACTAACATCTTTAGGGGCCGTGATTTGACGACTGTTAACCGCACTTCACGCGCCAAGTATATCACTTACCGAGATCTGCTTCGGCAGAGTGCCACACCCAGTAATGGGTAGAAGGTGTGATGATATATTTATTTATTTATTTAATTTAATATTTACTTACCATCTACCGTATGAGGTGGATAGCTCAGTGGTATGAAGTCGGCATGTGGAGCCTGAGAACCCTGGTTCGATTTTCATAATTTTCAAAAGCTACCCCTGTGGCTTTTTCACCACTAACATCTTTAGGGGCCGTGATTTGATGACTGTTAGCCGCACTTCACGCGCCTAATATATGACTTACCGAGATCTGCTTCGGTAGAGTGTCACACCCAGTAATGGGTAGAAGGCGTGATGATATATTTATATTTATTTATTTTTACCATCCACTGTGGACTAAGTAAATATTACAGATCAAGATCATGTTTATTTTTGCAACAATTTGACAGCTGTTAATTTTGAAACCTATTTTTCTTTTCCTTCTATTTGTACAGGTATTGTGAAAAATATCTTGCTAATCTCGAACTGAGAGTGATTTTTTTAGGTCGCATATGTTTAGGAAATCTCGATACTATGGGTCTCGATTTCCCAAACTACATTCTTGACCTAAAAACTATCACTTACAGTTCATGGTACATAATATACTATTGTACAACACGTACAAAAGGTGTGTTTTCCTTACACGGAGTGTTATTAATATTGATTACTCCTTGATTAAAAATTTCTCACCTTATAAGGAAACCTGTTACTTTTCCTATTGCACAAATTATTTATCTCTCCGATGATTATTTATTATTATTATTATTATTATTATACAGAGATCAACAGGTCCAAGGACCCAATTACAGATCGTAATTCATTTACTTACTAGAACAAAACCATAAACTAATACAATATTATATTATTAATTATATTAAGAAAGTAAACATAAAAGTAATATATTAATCCAGCAATTGTGAATTAAGCGAATCAGCTAGAAATATTAAAATCTGTCTACGAAATACATAAAAGAATCATTAAAAATATCGACAACATTGTGCAGAGAGTTAAACAGCGTGAACATAGAAAAAAGCGGAGACCTTACTAATAAATAAATAGATGATGCTTTTGGCAAGTAGAAGTATTTAGTGTGCCTGGTTCTGGTAGCTGGGAGGTGAAAGGAAAGAAGGGATAGTGATTCGGAATCGTCAATCAGATTATTGAGAACTTATCCATAGATAAAAAGATTCGTTGAAAGTTTGGATTCTCCTGGTTCTATTTTCCATGTCTCATAACTTGACAATAACATTATTGAATTTATTTCTAATACTTTCCTAATTTTCCACTATAAGTCGTAAGACCTCGTCTTATCTGTAATTGAAATGAAGTTAAACAATACATTCCTACCTATTAATAGAAGACCCAATTACAATATAATTCTCATCGGTGCAATAAACCACTCGTAGTAACAACACGCATATTCGAATTTATTGTTTCATAGGTTATTGTCCAATATACAATATACAATTCACATTCACGCGTATGGCGTACAAGCCGCCACTAGAGTGTGAGTTCTGTAACCGCGGGGTTAAATGCATCGTTGACCAGAGCACACACACAGCACACCAGAGCACTCAAGTGCAAGTGTTATTGCATTGTTTGCGATTATACGACTCGCTATTTGAGAATATAACGTGTATTAATTACATGAACATATTTCATGATCTTTATGAGTATGAGAACGAGAAGACAGAACTCTGGTGTTCTTATTAGTTCTCTGAAGACGCTATCGTAAAAATGTTCCAAGGAAGATGTGAACAAGCTGAATTTATGTCGAATACGTATTTTAAAATTTCATTTACGAGGGTTGATCGCTAAATAGTACATTGGTGACAAAAAAAACACACACTTTAAGTTAGTGAAATTTTCATAATTTGGCGAATTTTCAGCGTACCTAGGGGGGGGGGGGGGCGGTGGATGCGTTCCGCACTGATTGACTTAGAAAGGACAGCAAATTGGAGACCGCCCTGGACGGCAAAAGTTCTAGATACGCCACTGATTTTCAGTAATAATATAACAAGAAAGTGAGAAAAAAATTGAAATTAATACCTTTCGCCCCCCACCCCCCAATCCCTTCGAAGAAAACAAATGTTTTTAATGAAAAATCTCCATCTCTGACGATCTGTACGACTTTTCAACAAAATTGGACAGAAAAAAACAGTTTTTTCTCTACTCTGAGAAGCTGTACGCGAAATTATCCCCTTTTGCACCCTTCAATATTTTTAGGCCAAAAACCCTTGAATGCACAATCAACTTCAAAGACGTATGACTCTGCCCAATTGTCGTAGGAACTTCGTTCTATACATCCTATGCAGGAAATTAAATTAACTTTATTGCCCTGGTAAATTGAGTGGTGTGTCAGGATAGGAACGTTTGGTGAAGATTAATTGCGGAATGAATCTGATGATTTCAGAAAAGCGCAGGATTTTAGATTTTAGTTTAGTTGATTAGTAATTTAATTAGAGGGTTTCCCTGCAATTGTGTGAAATTCACTTTCTAAAACAAGTGTAGGGACACTCCCTTCTTTTCTTATCTTTTTTATTCGTTTTCTGATCTTACATTGAGTGTTTAACTGCAATTGTGTGGAATTCACTTTCAAAAACAAGCGTAGAGCGACACTCCCTTCCTTTCTTATTTTTTAATTCGTTTTCAGTTCTTACGTAGAGTGTTTAACTGCAATTGTGTGAAATTCACTTTCAAAAACAATCGCAGGGACGACACTTCCTTCGTTTCTTATCTTTTTTATTCGTTTTCTGATCTTACATTGAGTGTTTAACTGCAATTGTGTGGAATTCACTTTCAAAAACAAGCGTAGAGCGACACTCCCTTCCTTTCTTATCTTTTAATTCGTTTTCATTTCTTACGTAGAGTGTTTAACTGCAATTGTGTGAAATTCATTTTCAAAAACAAGCGCAGGGCGACGCTCCCTCCCTTTCTTATGGACGTTTTCTCCACTAATTTTTTTTCTAGGGGGTTAAGGGGGAGGAGCGGAAAGGAACCTGCAATAATTTTTGTCAATGAATTTTTTCGTCATGTATTCATCGTGAAAAATTAGTAAAACCAATTTCAGCCTGTAGAAAATATATTCTCTTACAATACGGAACTCAATGCACAGTAGTGATTAAACTATTTTAGTTCGGGGTTCATTTGGAGTGGAAACGAGTGAATCAGCATCATTTAACCGCGTGGTTATTTTAACCCGACGTAAGTGGGTGTTTAGGAAACGCTGTAGAACTCTAGTATTTTCATTGATGCCGAAGGTGTCTCGATTTAGCCCAGAAGCTAACGACTCTTCGCTTCGTTCTCCCGTTGAGCATTCAGCGTTCCTAACTTGTGTCGTAAAACACACTCACCACGCACGAAACCGCGGAACGAATGACAGATTTCATTGTTGACACTAAACTGAGAAATGTCCACGTTTTATTTGTTTACATTTCTTTTATAGCTTGAATTGTGTAAATTGTAAAAGTTTTCATGTGGACGTAAATCTGTTAACGTGTAACACAATTGCGGTGGTTTAAAATAGCACTAACAGTTTCGTGAATTTATTGAGCACAAGGATTTTATGTCAAATAAAATATATAGGCGTTTCTTGTTTCATTAGGTACTTTCAAGACGTAAATATAAATTTAAAACTTGTAAATTACACTGTATAGTACACCTTTTCAATAAGTATTAAATATCAGAAGAAACATAAAGTCACTAACTATACATAACCTAAATAACCTAATTTTTGTCCAAAAAGACATACCTTAAATAATAAATAGAATTATTAAGACTCACATTAAATGGCATCTGGATTCGCTGAGTCGTAACCTGCAGCTTCGTAAGTCAGTCCTGAAAAAAATGCCAGCGTAAACCTCAAGAAACTTTGAAAATATAAATATATAGAACAGTAATTACACTACAATCATGGATGACAGTATAAGACAAACATATTAACAATAATGATGAATTCCAAGTGATTCAAATAGAATTTACATAAAAATCAAGGCATTAAATAATATTGAAATGAACGGCTAACTAAAAATATAAATAAATAATTAAACAAGAACTTCAGAAAGATTTCAAACTTTCAAGTCAATATCTCTAAAAACTGTTGAGAGGAATATATATATATATATATATATATATATATATATATATATATATATATATATATATATATATATATATATATATATATATATATATATATATATATATCAACACGCCTCCTACCCATTACTGGGTGTGGCACTCTGCCGAAGCAGATCTCGGTAAGTGATATATTTTGCGCGTGAAGTGCGGTTACCAGTCGTCAAATCACGGCCCCCAAAGATGTTAGTGGTGGAGGAGCCACAGGGGTAGTTTTTTAGAAATTATAAAAATTATATATATATATATATATATATATATATAAATTTAGTAAATCTATGTATGGGACAGATAGCTCAGTAGTATCGCGTTGCACTGTGAATTTAAATATCCGGGTTCGATCCCCACAGTCGACAAATAATTTTCAAGACATTAAAATTACTCCTATGGCCGCCCTCCACTAAAATCTTTGAGAGCGGTGATTTGACGGCTGGTAACAAAAATGACAGCTGTCTCTACGGTTTTTGTTTATTTTCTCGAGAATGACTGCCGTCTATTGTTTTTGTTTATTTTATCATTAATAACTAAAATCAATTTCCGGTAAAAATCAGTAAAATTTCATCTATTCAAAACAATTTTCAGTAATAATATAACAAGAGAGTGAGAATAAATTGAAAATAATTGGACAGATCTTTTGAAAATTTGTTGCCAGGTAATAGTCACAAAAACCCGTAGGGCTTGAGTGGCTATTGCTAAATGGCAACAAGTTTGAAAAAGATACTGGAGAATTATTTTCTAATTTATCCAACTCTCGAGTTATATTTAATTAGATTATTTTTTGACTTAGCTGTTGAGGTCGATTCATCCAACTTAACTTTTGAACTGGGTCCATTTCGATTGATTACTTATTAATGTATTCTTGGAAGTTGTTTCCAAAATTTGTTGGTGTATTTCTGTATCTAAAATACAACTAAATCGATTTTTTTCACACATTTTACTTGACAAGTTGACAGTTTTAAATAATTATTTGACAAGTACCTATCATTTGTCACAAACAAAAAAGCATCTACAGAGATAATTCCCGGGAATAATCACAAGAGCTTTATTCTCAGTATAATAATGACAGTATTGGTTAAAACGCAGACACGTGACATACAATGAAGCATTTCATTGGTTTTGAGAAACGTCAAAAAATAATCAAATAAAGTATTATTTCTGATATGTTTGTATAAAGAATAAATTACTCTTTCGAATGGCATCAAAAAAATTATAGTATAATAAAAAATGCCGTCTCCTTCACTATGAAAAAATGACAATTGAATAAAAAATATCTGGTCTTGCCAAAATATCCGCAATCACAAATTCTTGAAACTTTTAAAAATTATTTAGATTAAATTTCATGAGATAGTAGCAATATTCCTTACTTATGTTCTATTCTTTAGCGTGAGTTGGATTCAAACTTGAGCCTTTTGAAGTCGAATGTTATAACAGACCACCGTACTGCCGAATAGTTTTAAAAAATGTTAAATAGCTTGACAGGTACACCAATGAATTTGTTTATGGTCACTTACATTTTCAATATATTTCATTTATTTATATGGATAATATATTACCATGTTAATGACGATATAAATGTTAAATAAATTAAAATTTTAAAAATCAAGTTTGTAAAGAAACTAAAAGTTCCTGTATTCCATATTAGTAAATGTCTACAATTTAACTATTAAACAAAATCTAATTTAATTTGCATTAATGACACCTCATCAAAAATCCTTTTTCGTTTCTCTCCAATCAATTTACATAAAATTTAGCAGAGTCTATAAAAGCCAACAACTAATCTAAATCTAATCTATCCATTTAAGAATATAAAATAACATCGCTAATTATAGTTATCAATATCACCAGGATCAAGTAACCCGAGCTTTTTAAGTCCCGTCCACACAATCCAAGATCTATGACTTCATCGGATAAAATATCAACCAATCATGTCCAAGTACGGAGGAAATACTTAGTTGTGGATAGTGCTTTATTATTATGTATCGGCTGAAGTATCTAATGATACGTTTCCGAATGTCCTTGTGGCGTATCACTTGCATTTCTCAAATTACAAGTATTTTAATTTCTTTATTAGGGCAGAGATGTGATATGATCTGATGTGAGTGATGCAGAACTTGATATGACACCCAGTTGGTGCATTTATGCACCATTCCACGCTTTGCTGATGAAATAACTAAAATGGTTTGTACTTGAACAGTTAATTAATTTATTTGTTAAATGAAGTTTTCGTAATGTCATCGTCTGGTCGAGATACCAGTCAAGGAATTGCATGACGGGACTTTGTCTTTGTGCAAGATTATTTCGTAAATGTAGAACCTTGAACAGTGCATTAAAATTATTGTTAATTTAAGGAGGATTTTAATATTTAGTGCCCATTTATCAATGCTGGCAGTTAATTGAAGGAATATCATATCACTAAATTACCGACAATAGGTAATTCATGTTTAATACAGGAAGATATGCGTTGTATTCATTTAATAATAGTTTGGCGAAGAATGAAGTTGTCGGTAAAGGCGATTTTACGGACGAGATGTACATATTTTTTTTCGTCCAACTGCGATTTCTTTGTTATTACCTAACCATTATAGCCTTGGTTACTGCTGGAAAGAAGAAATACAGAATAAGTGCTTTTCTATAAACGTAAAACACAAATGTCTTTCGTTTACGCAACTATCAAAATCAAATTTAACTGACAGCGATTTAAATTTCGCGGCATCTAACCAATTAACCTCAATTTCTGGTTCAACTGTTGCAAAGATTGAAGATAGAAAAATACGGATAAATGGTTTTATTTAAGGAGTAAGTGAAGTACATAATATTTATTGTTTCTGTATATTAATAACACAGTTGATACAGTTGCTTATATTGACATAATGTGAAGTAAAACTTTTGTATTGCCTAAAGAAACATTGATTTCTTCCGTATTCATATTATCAACATTATTTATTGACAAATTTTCGGCGATTTTAGAAGTAGCAGCAAAAGGTTGATTGTCAGTGCCAAGAATAGATCTAATGTACTTGACCTGCAGTTCCAATTATCTCTGGAAGTGTATACAATAAAATAGAATCATTTATTTAGTATTCAAATCTAGAAAATTTTGAATAAATTATCTTGAAATTAGTGAAATATTTCTAGATAACGTAGAACAATAAAGCAATTAACAAACAAACCATAGCAATTTTGTAAAACATCGTTTTCGTGTAATATCATTAAAATTTCTTGTATCTTGATAATATTTTACACGCAGATTCATAAAGCGGATTAGCGCTAACACCATTTTTTATATCGTTTTTAACTCTTTTTTCAATGTACGAAACAAGTTTATTTTAACTTGAGTTAAAAAGAGAGTTAATTAGCATCAAATTTAGTTCATTTCTTTAATCTGTTTTAATTTGAGTTATAGACAATATTAAAAACGGTGTTAGCGCTAATCCGTTTTATGAATCCGCCTATTAGTGATTTTCTAAATTATCAAATGTTGGAAAAATATTGTTTATAACACATGTTAAAAAAAGTTACGTGCAGATATCCGCCCTCGGCAAGCCTTTGCGTTAAACTCTGCACTTTTACGTAATGAGACTTTTTCGTCACTTGTAATAAAAAACAACTATTAATTACTTTTATGTTTCCGTGTCCATGCAGTATGCAAAACAAAATAGTTTAAAAGTAAATTTTAAACAACATCCTTTTTAAAGTTTCGTTTTTCTGTGCCAAAATTCTAATTTAAATATTCAAATCAGGGTTCCTTTCTAGGATTTTGTTGGTTTTGACTTAAAGTTGCACCCGCACTATGCGGATCGGATGTCGTCGGCCTTGGCTGACTTACGTGCTTGAGTCTATGCTAATTTATGAATTTGCCCTAATTTACGTAAACTTACTAGTCATGGAAATGAAGTAACCATTGGGTGTAGGTTATGTTAGGACCGAAATTTTACGGTGACATCATTTCTCTACAGCAAACATTATCAGCAACAGAAAGTAGTATTATCAAGGGAAGAAAGTGAAACATTTCTTCCCGGCGAAAGTGTCGTTTCTTTTCACGACACGAAGTAGTATAAAACACCTGAGGGATGAATGATACTTTCTTCTTCCTCTGAAGAAGAAACTATCATTACATATCGTATATTTTTTCAGTACCTATCAGAAATTTAATTTTTTTTTAAATATTGGAAATTTAGTTAAAAAATAAATAAATAAATATATCATCACGCCTTCTACCCATTACTGGGTGTGGCACTCTGCTGAAGCAGATCTCGGGAAGTGATATATTTATGCGCGTGAAGTGCGGTTACCAGTCGTCAAATCACGGCCCTCAAACATGTTAGTGGTGGAGGAGCCACAGGGATAGCTTTTTCAAATTATGAAAATTTGTCGCCTGTGGGAATCGAACCAGGGATCTCAGGACCCACAGGCCGACTTCATACCACTGAGCTCTAGCCATCCCATAAAAAATTAATTAATTTAGTTAACATTTATTATTATTTTAGTAAGTGTCACATGAACGTCACTAATATCAAATGATGCCGTTGTTTTCCAAAAATATATACAGTCAATCTCAGCATAACTTCGAAATAGACCGATTTACACGGCGAAAAAATATTATAAATAAATTTTAAAGTCTTCGAAATATCACTACAGTTACAAAATTGAGCAAAATCATGTAAACAATGAATTGACTAATAGTAGACTGATGTTGGGTTGCAAGAAAGAAATAAAGAGGTCTTTAGTTAAAGAATTGTTTATATAGCAACAGTATCAATAGCGACTTTCTGAAATTGATTGAACCGTTAGTTGCTAATGAACCGATAAAACTTTCATGCAACCCAGCATGACACTGACAGAAAATTCAAATGAATGTCAGTTATAGTAATCAGGCGATCGGTGGGTGAAGTTACGGTGAAATAAAGTATAAGAATGTTGCTATTAAACAACCATAGATAAAGGAAAAACACAGTTACTTTATTGCCTAGGGAGAAGAATAGTTACTTTCCTTCCTAGGAAGAAAATAACAAGTTTTCAACCCGCATATAAGGGAAGAAAAGCTTTCTTTCAGTTAAGGTCATAAAAAAGTGATTCCTATATTATGCACTGTTATTTCTTTTATGGGGTGGCTAGCTCAGTGGTATGAAGTCGGCCTGTGGATCCTGAGAACCCTGGTTCGATTCCCACAGGCGACAAACAATTTCCATAATTTCAAAAAACTACCCCTGTGGCTCCTCCACCACTAACATCTTTGGGGGCCGTGATTTGACGACTGGTAACGCGCAAAATATATCACTTATCGAGATATGCTTCGGCAGAGTGCCACACCCAGTAATGGGTAGAAGGCGTGATGATATATTTATTTATTTTATTTATTTCTTTTGTTTAGTAACGACTAGATTGAATACAACCCGTGCAATATTTTTTCTTGCCTAAGACGAGTAAAAAAAATGAATTTTCTGGATTGAAAATACATATAAAAAGTATGACAACCAGAAAAGAACGGTATGATTTGACATTAGTAACAACCAGATGATATCTATCAAGGTTATAACTTTTTGATGAAAATTTTACTTTGTGATAGGGTAGTGAATTATACGTATACTTCGTAAAGAAAATGTTGATCTTCTCATAAGTGCTTTATATTCTTCTCCTTCTCCGAGAAAAGAAACAGTACCTTCAGAAAGAAATATCTCACAATCTTCCGTTGATATACAAATAATTATGACACACACCACTCTAAGAAGGCGTTACCACGGAGTTATTTACCCTATATTATTAAACTGTTGATTTTCTTTGTTATAAAGTCATCTAGAACTAAATGTTTGTTTCTAATTTGTATGAATGTAGCAACATGATAACATTGTACTGCTTGGTACTGAATTAATTTTTTGTACACGACATCATTAAAACGACATAAAACTCAGTATTTTATAGACCTATTGTATAAAGTGTTAAGTTTATATTACGGTTATTCTGATATTAAAGAGAATGTTTTTAAATTTTTAGCTACGTAAATAAAATTATCAGCCATTACTTAAACCAGTTTACGTTAACCTATTGGAACTAAAAAGTTCTTTCAAAACTGCACTAAACGAAATTTTATGAGTTTAATCACCGATTTGGCTTTGTATGTTTCGTTAGAAAATAAGAATAACTTTACGATCTTTTTAAACGCTGATATTTTTGATAAAGTTTTAGTACGTAAGGCTACGTAAAAGTTGCTTGAACTCTGCAGAAATTCTACAGTTTACTTCATTTCGGAAACAGTTGCGTCAAACGATATCGTCGCAAATTGCTTCTTTTTTGTCCGCATATTTAGAGCAACACGATCAAATAATAGTAGTTTATATAACAAGGGAGTAAAGTTCGACATTATTTGTCGAGAGCGAAGATTGAATACTGAGGGCATAGCCTGAGAGATACAATAGCTTGAGGCAAATAATGACACTTTATTCACTTGTTATATACGATATTTTATATACAAACGGAAATAGTATATTACGTACCATGAACTGTAAGTGACAGTTTTTAGTTCAAGAATGTAGTTTGGGAAATCGAGGTCCGTAGGGTTGAGATTTGCGACCTAAAAAATCACTTACAGTTCGAGGTTAGTAAGCTACTGTTTACAATACCTGCGCAAATAGAAGGAAAAGAAAAATATAAATAAATATATCATCACGCCTTTTACTCATTACTGGGTGTAGCACTCTGCATAGCAGATCTCGGTAAATGATACATTTATGCACATGAAGTACGGTTACCAGCCGTCAAATCACGGTTCCCAACGATGTTAATGAAAGCCATAGGGGTAAGTTTAATGTGATGAAAATGTTTGTTGACTGTGGGAATCAAACCAGGGTTCTCAGGATCCGCAGATCGAATCAATACCACTGAACCACTACCCCATAGAAAAAAAAGAAAAATAAGTTTCAAAATTAACAACTGTCAAATTGTTGTCAAAATAAACAGGACCTTGATCTATAATATTTACTTACTGTCCATGGTGGAGGGTAAGTAAATATTATACTCCTGATGTAACCATAGAAACCAACTGTGCAATAAAAGATCCACTCACTATGTTTAAATTCTGTCATTAATGAATGTGTAACTTACTGTACAGGTATTGTAAAATAGTTATTTATGTATCAAGGGTGAAAACAGGCGTTTCTGGCACGAAGTACATACAATATTTTATGCACAACAAAATAACATTTAATTATATGTTCAAAAGATTAAAATATGTAAATAAATAAAAAGATATCATCACGCCTTCCACCCATTATTGGGTGTGGTACTCTGCCGAAGCAGATCTCGGTAAGTGATATATTTTGCGCGTGAAGTGCGGTTACCAGCAATTACGGCCTCCAAAGCTGTTAGTGGTGAGGAAGCCACAGGGGTGATTTTAAAATGGTGAAAATTGTTTCTCACCTATGGGAATCGAACCAGGGTTCTTAGGATCCACAGGCCGACTTGATACCACTGAGCTAGCTACCCCATAAAATATGTAAATAGGTTATATGTCAAAATGAGATTTTGTGAAATCAAGTATTCACAATAAACAAAAATTGTCATTTATGTATCGATAGGAATGATTTTTATGGTCCTAGGGCCAAAATGAATTGTTTAAACCCGCTTTTTAGGGCTAAAACATATGAATTTTGGCCCGGTTATGCATGAAATTCATTATTTAACAAAAGAGACTGTTAAGAACATGTAAAATTGTCAATATCGAACGAAGGCGCGAAATAATAAATACTGCAATTGTTTTAGTTTGTTATGAAATTGAATATGAAGTTCAATTGCACATATACCCTCAATTGAATCCCTTGAGATGCTCCACTGCAACAGTTAAAAACAAGCACGCAACGCAAATCTATTTACACCACATTAGTATCAGGGGAATCAAGTTACCATAGAAAACAAACAAAGCATTCAGATCACGCGGCTACGTTTCTATTCTTTCGTCTTCGTATATCGGTTCTCCGCCCACAAAATCACAATAGTTCAGTGGTAACTGGATCCTGAATGTGTCCCTAGTGCACCAAGAGCGCCGAACAGCCAGCGCCATGAACTAGAATGTGGATACGTGTTGTTCTGTCAAATAAAAGAAACTTTTGTTGCAGCTGTCAGTGAATTGTTTGGGATAATCGAGGTTTGTCTTCATATTTTGTGAGGAACTTCCGTGTGGTCTAGGTGTGCTTGGAATTTTATTATCTTTAGGGTGCTACGAGATTTTGTTCAAGATGTTTAATATAAATACAATTACTAGAGATGTATTTTTTAATAATGAAATACATATTTTCATTTTGATTCATTTCATAATTTTGAAGGTGGGAATAAATTGAAAATAATTTGATTTTCGAAAACTTGTTGCCAGGCAATAGTCATGACAGCCCATAGGGCTTGAATGGTATACATAAGGCGTATTCCATTTGCCATTTGGATCAGATCTAACTTACATTTACTGAACCAGATTACTTCTTTATATCGCTAGATTACTTCACAGACTTTATTTCCAGTACTAGAATTATAGATTCTAATTTACTTTAAAGTAATTCACCCCAGTGAGTGCATCAGTTTGCTTAATTCAGTTCATTTATTTATGTGATGAATTTATCTGAACTGATTTAAGTGAACCAAGTGGCAAATGGAATACAACTATCCAAACATACATATCTTCACGCTATATCCCATCAAATGGGGTAGCACGAACCCTAAAATCACTCATAAAACATTCACTCATAACATAATCAAATAATCAGCCCCCGTCAAACATTATCATTCAAACACACCACCCTCACTTCAACCATTTTCATAGATCCCTCCATATAAACTCATCTATTTATCACACTCGAAATCATTCCTTACATAAAAAACCCTTAATCACATCCATCCAATCACTCCTATTCACTTATCATTTATCTTCTTTCTTCGACGTACATAACACATGCATAAAACATCTCAAATTATCCACACTTACTCCTAACAACGAATCTATTAACGAATCTAACAACGAATCTACAAAGATTAGAAAAAATGAAAGTGATAGCCTGCAATTGTATATGAAAGAAAAGTCCACACAATGCAGTAACTGAAAATGAAACAAAAGATAAGATAGGAAGGGAGTGTCGCCCTGCGCTTGTTTTTGAAAGTGAATTTCACACAATTGCAGTTAAACACTCTACGTAAGAACTGAAAACGAATTAAAAGATAAGAAAGGAAGGGAGTGTCGCTCTACGCTTGTTTTTGAAAGTGAGTTTCACACAATTGCAGTTAAACACTCAATGTAAGATCAGAAAACGAATTAAAAAGATAAAAAACGAAGGGAGTGTCGTCCCTGCGCTTGTTTTTGAAAGTAAATTTCACACAATTGCAGTTAAACATTCTAATGAAATTACTAAACAACAAAACTAAAATCTAAAATCCTGCGTTTTTCTGAAATCATCAGATTCATTCCGCAATTATTCTTCGCCAAACGTTCTTATCCTGACACACCATTTTAGCTTCAGAAGAAAACCGATCTTTCTAATTCATATAAAAACTTATTTACTTAGTAACATGTACTAATAAATTAATAAATGATTTGTCTGCAACATCATACCAAACCACTTAAACCTAACTTCATCACTACCAGATGCATCTTCTCTGACTCTCGGGCCAATTTCGCGCTGATTATATTTAGCCCGCGTCAACACTTGAGTTCGGCTGCGGCTGCGACGTGATTCTATCGCGGGAGACAGAATTGAACAAACAGTTTATTGACACAGACACCGAATCACAAGTCGTAGGATCTTCTGAGTAATCATGCCGTCACGGCATCCTAGTAAGCCAAGAGTCGTCGTTACGTTGTTTCAGTTTCAGCGAGTGTTCAGTTATCGAGTTACGTGATTTGAGAAGATGTTAGCGGATCGCTGCGAAATTGTTTACACCTTAGGTGTTAAGTGGATGATGTGCAAGGTTTATGGAAAATAGGTTAACAAAAGACTGATCAACTGATCATATGACAATGGCAAATTTAATTAATTCACAATAATTGAAAAAAGTAGCTTTAAAATTTAACAGCTACTTTAACGAAAGCTTTTAGCTGTAGCTTAGCTATATTTTACAAAATGTAGCTTATAGCTGTAGCTCCGCTACTTTTTTAAAGAACAGCTGTAGCTGTAGCTTAGCTACTTTTTTTAAGTAGTTTGCCCAGCTCTACTTCTGATCAGCTTGTATAATATTTTCAATAAAGCTTGTAAAAATACGACTCACCATTACTGCTTCTAATGACAACCATACATCGGCTTTCTTCACCCATTGTATGTCTAATATGTTATTCACTAATTCACTAATCAATAATATTGTATCCTAAATCATGCCTAATGACATTCAGAATCACTAAACGCACTAAACACTACATTATACATACACAGAAACACTTCACATACGATTGAACACTTTAGTTTTACAAAACTATAAAATGGCTACGTAAATAAAACACGTAAAAACACCTACAACATGACAACTTGTTTATAACAATTGAATACGCAAGCGCAAACTTATTAAATCTTCGGCAATTAGCGAAAAGCTACGATGAGTAACGATTAGGAACAATTGAATAGCAGAAACTACAAATTATGTGTAGGCAGGGCCGGGTTTAGGTATAAACAAAATAAACAGTGGATTAGGGCCCCCACACATCGGAAGCCCCGAAAAAAATTATTTATAAATCATTTGCATCTGATTCTCATGCATAATTCCTTCACTATTAGTTAATTCCTCCTCTCGGAATTTTTAGTTCCGTTCCTTAAAGATTTGTTCCAGAAAAGCGTAATAGGTACTTAATATTTATGAAAAGTTTTGAGTAAAAATAAATGTACATTTTCTACAATATTGAACAGTAAATTGTGTGGCTTTATAAAAGGTCTTTATCTCAAATCGCTTTGCATTTATTGGTATTTTGTTTTATATACAAATATAAATAAAAGTTTATAATACGGTACGTTATCAGGTGATAAATTTTTCTATATTTATGTCGTCATGCTTTTGGTTAAAGTACTTAAATTTAATAGCAGAAAGCTAATCAGTGACCATGCATGCGATACATTTATAAATCCGTATGCATTAAATATAATTCAATTTTTAATCTTTTATCACCACACTTTTTCCGAATTAATAAATACTTACTACTTATTTGGAAAATTTATTATTGTTGGTTTGAACTTCTCTCAGGGTACCCAGCCAACGTGAGTTTTAAAATTCCCTGACTTCTCCAGGTTTTCCAGGATGGCAATTTTACTTTAATTAGTTTATCACTTAAACCAATTTTAACATTTTTGATTGAAATACTCGACGGTAATTTAGTATTTTTATGTTCGACGTACAGTATTATATTATCCCATAATTTAAGTGCAGTTTTAGCTGTCTCTGCATTTTCCACCCACCGGGTTACACAATTTTTTTTTGAAATACTTCGCATTTTGTGAGGCCTGTAAAATCATTCCGTCTTCTCGGTGAGTCTTTGAAAAGGTAATAAATACCCCTAAGAAACTCATTCACTTGCCACTTGCAAGCTTTGTGACCTGTTTGTAGTGCTCCATGGACAATATGTAGGCCGCACGATCCGATATCTTAAATTTGCTTCTCTGTTGATTGAGGCGCAGTTTTTTTTAACAATAAAGAAAATATCTGTTCGGTTTATTCCGCTTTCATCGTGTAATTCACATAATAAAAAGTTTCAACGTATTTGTATGACAAAATTAACTATATATTAGCTGCCAGATGCTATTTGCTATTTTTGATATTTATGTACATAATAGTAAATTAACAGTCATTATAACAAAAGACTGATCATATGACAATGGCAAATTTAATTATTTCACAATAATTTAAAAAGGTAGCTTTAAAATTTAACACCTACTTTAACGAAAGCTTTTAGCTGTAGTTTAGCTATATTTGACAAAATATAGCTTATAGCTGTAGCTTAGCTACTTTTTTAAAGAATAGCTGTAGCTGTAGCTGAGCTACTTTTTTAAGTAGCTTGCCCAGCTCTGCTAACTGTATAATCAAAATAGTAAATGAATTTAAGAATCTGAGTGGAACGCTAGTAAAATTCGTCGTAAACCTAGATTACTTAATTCCTCAAATAATAACCGACGCCTTTTATTCAAGAAAAGTCGAGTTTATTAGAAATTTCTCTCGACTTAGTCAACACTTCAATGAGCACGTTCCACGCAGTCTTATTATGCGTCAGCCCGGCAAGAATGCTCCACAAACAAACGCCGTAGCGTTCGCTTCAATTATTAGGTCAACCGGATCATCTTATGGACGTTTTTAATTGCTAAATTGGATAATTATCGCTGCCCTTTTCAGCACTCTGCACTCGTTAGTCGTTTGTTTAGCGGCGGAGACAATAAACGCAGCTGGGAAAACAAATGCGAAATGGTTTGCTCTTCTTCATTGCGGCTGCGGCATCTTTCAATCATTGGTGCCATGGAAATGAGCACGACATAAACTCAATGTGGAATGTTTACGTGTTGGTAAATGGTTCGCGTATTTGAACTTGTTAATAATGAATTGTTTATTTCCTTTGACGGAATTCTGCGAACGCATTTGTTTAATTTTTTCAAATTATCTGCAACATTTGATTTAACAAATCGACGAAATGAAATAATAGGATCAAGGATGCCGTTGACACATAGAGAGAAAAACTGGACTAATATCAGATTTGAAATACAATAGAACTGTAGCTCAGTTGGTTAAAAGCATTTGACCGAAGTTTAGAAGTTTCTGATTCAAATCCTGCTGATATCCCAATTTTCTTTCAATAATTCTATTTTATTTCTATTCTATATATATAAAAATTAATGTTTGTTTGTTTGTTTGTCCCGTATGCGTTCCTATACCATTCATCCGATTGCGATGAAACTTTGCTAAATTATTGTGCGCACGCCCGCGAAGGTTTATGACTTAACACAAGTCCAATCCGCCATCTTTTATCAAAATGGTCGCTAGCTATCTTGAAAAGTACTGCATTGATTCGATTCAAATTTGGTATAGGCATAGACGAGAACCAATATTAACATACAGGCATAATAAAGCTTCAGTCCGCCATCTTTAAACAAAATGGCCGCTAGCTATCCTGAAAAGTACTGGACTGATTCTAATAATTCACTTCATTTTTCTAATGTTTTAATAGTTTTTTTACAATAAATTAAAATTAAAACAAAAATAATTTTAAATTGACAGTTCTCATATTAAATTTGACATCTGAAAAATCTAAGTGCAATCATAGTAACTATAATTTTAAGTTGAAAATTATTTGACAAATGTCAAAATTTTAAAAACAGTGGAAACATCAAATGAATAATTAGATTTTTAAATACTAGGTGTGTTGAGTTTAGTAAATACATACAACATAATCACCAGGCATATAACTTTTATGTGAAAAATTTTGCTATCAGGAAACAAATGGTAGTGGAAAATTTATTTCTCATATTAATTGCTTATATCATAATTTTCGTAGGCCACCCTGTATAACTTATATAATAAAAATGAGATACTAAATTCTAAGCGAACCCTCTATTTGTGCATCTCTGATACTCTGGGATTTGATCCCTGAAGTTTATTGTACCCAAATTGATTAAGATACTATAAGATGCGTCAAGATTAAAGCAATAAGATAGCTAATAGGAATTTTTACCAGGAATCAATACAAATAACACTTGACATATCTCCTACCCAATCTTAAGAATCACCACATATACGATCCGCTATCTCCCTCTATTATTTCAACATCGTTTACGTTACATCTCTGACATTAAAAAACCTACACCCCTCGTGATTCCTTGGCCAACTATAAAAACCTCACAGATACGTCAATAACACTGCATTGATAATCACTCACAGGACAAAATAACAAAAAATAATGATTCAATTGATTTTTTTAAACGCGACATTGAAAGTCAGTGAACAAGGAGACAGATACAAGGGTACCAACAGAACGGCTGTCACCTGCACGGCAGGAAGGTATGTGAAGGGTGGCACCACTGATCGAAGGATCTGATATCGGGTTCGATTTCAAAGGACCCTCACCGACAAGGGGTTTTTAAAATGCCGATAGGTTATCGAACTTTGAAAGGTTCTAGTGTTGGAGAAAGACATTTTTATAGGATTATGATGGAAAGTATGCTATTTCAACATTCATTTGACAATGGAAAGTTATTTTTTCTCGAGTAACAAGTGTTTATTTTACTTCCTCGATTGTCTCCAATAGCAACAAACGTTGTATTTCCGTCTATTTAAAAGTGGTTTTAAGATCTTTTTTAAGCTTTTTAAATGGTCATATAAAAATATTGTGTGAACCTCGAGAAGAAATTCTTTTTTGCCACTCTTGCATGATGGTTGTTCTCAGATACGTCTCGATCAACAATCTCCATGCGTGAATAATATTACACTACTTTCTGCTCTAGGTACATAATAGTTATTTGTGTATCAAGAGCGTAAAGTGAATCTTGCTCGTGCTCGGTAATTGAAGCGGGAGAGAAGCGAGCGCTACAATAGAGCGAGAGCAATGAAGATACTTTACGCTTGAGGGACACACATAATTTTTTCTACGACTTTACTTACTAAAAATTTTTTTTAAATAATATGGTGCTAGTTCAATTCATGTTCCATCAATTTCTGTATTGTATGTAACCATGACGATATCAGTATCCAAGGAAATCATTAAAAAATTCTGTTATCACCAATCATAGTTTGTGATAAATTTTCACATATAAATAAAAAATGTGCTCAAAAATCTCAGGAAATAGTGATTGGCGTACTAACTGAAAATTCTAATTAGAATATCACAGAATCTAATTTATCCTCAAATTTATTAAATACCATTTTAAGTTCCGAAACTGTCAAAACTGCACTTTCAATTTTAACATCCGTCATCCTCATTAAGTTGGCACTGCTGCCCAGCTGCGTTCAGGTTCAACTTCAAATCATAGCGCAACAAACTATGTATAATATGTGTAAAAGTGTAAAAATGAATCTAATCTATATTTTAGATTTTGTAAGTATTATTTCAATAAATTAAGATTTCAGCAACAATTTATATATTTCTAAGTGAGTGGTAAAGTATTTTAGCGCTTATTGCTATAGGAGACGCGCGGTAAAGTATTTTATTGTTTGTTACTCAGTAACCATCAACTTTACGATGACAACTGAAAGCAAAAATATCAACTTTTCATAGCAGTCATAGAAAAAATATTTTACGCGCGTTTTCGCGGGAGACGCGTGATAAATTATTTATTTGCTTGTTCCTTAGTAACCATCAATTTTACGTTGACAACTGAAAGCATAAATGTAAACTCTTCATAGTAGTCGTAGGAAATAGTATATTAAAATACAAGTTACAGAAGGCATCCTTTTCTAGTATTCGTTCGTTCTCGATCTCGTGCTAGAATTGCCTTCCGTAACGAGTATTTTATACTATTTTATCTGTTTCGGCTTTCCTTTATATACTTTCTTTATACCATTAAGGGAATTTTTGGTAGAATGCTTAAGTTGGTGACAGTATTTTGCAATTGAGTTTGTCCGTTGTTTAGATATTTGTATAAATTGTGTTTCTTTATTTTGTCAGTTGCTTAGATATTTTGTGTATTTGATGCAGTTATACCAATCTATGATAACAATAGGTCACTAAAAGTCGTTTAAGAATGAAGCTCATTCTAGCATCAAAATGCGTACGAGAATATGTTATTCTAATGCCGAAACAGAGAAAAATTATTATTATACGAGTTTACATATGCGCTTGCACATATGAAAGTCACATCATCAATAATTCCTCGTTCCTCCTTGTACCACAACATTTTAATAAACATATAAAAGAAAGTACATTGGTTCATTTATTAAACAATTCACTTGACGTCAAGCCATACATACCATCAAACACACACATACAATTTCAATAACACAAAGGTTACCACTATGCGTTAATGTCGGTAATGCAGGTTCCTATACCCGAGTCCGTCTCTATCAGATGGGAAGATAAATCATACATCTGACTATCGCTTGGTACACTGCATGTGTGTATGTACGTATGTGATCAAGGCAGAGAGAGATATTGAGGTATTGTCTTTGTGGAAGGACCACCCATATTTGCTCCCGGTACAAATGGAATTTAATCAATGATTGTGTAATCATCTTAGTTTGATTCGGAGATATTATTTACATTATTCATTTTTTGTAGGTAGTAAGGAAATAGCGCTGCGGTTATGTAACAAACTATGGAAACGAAAATCTGAGTTCAGGATCGGTTTTAGCACATGAAGTAGTCCTTATAGGCTCCCAAATTTCAGAGGCCTAAAGTGAGATTATCGTATAATCGAATTAAATTTGTAATGGTTTTATAGTAAATACAAAATTGTTATTTACGTAACAATTTTCCAGCAAAATTTTCTCCTAAAATAGTTTTTGAACTAGAAGACACATGCACTTGGTGATTTTTACCAATATCCTCAACCCTCAGTTCGAGGCATAACTACGAAACCAATAAATAGCTATTTACATAACAAGTGCAACGCGAATGGTGCAAATAATGTCTTCGTGCACGAGTTTTGTACAATGCTTTTTGTAACAAGTGAAAAATATATGATCGTCAATGAGAAAATTTATTACATTTGAAGCGTGAATTTATATTGATAGTTAAGTAAGTATACCACGAATTGACTTTTTTTATTTGGACACAAATTGTTTATTTTTTCTTAAAGTTTATTATAAAAATGCCTGATTGATGGCGTTATAAGCTAATGTCTCTACTTCTTTATAAATAACTTAAAATATGATTATATAAGTACAATTAGGGTTTTAATAGTCAAAATTTAGAACCATAAAAATGGGTGTTTTTTCATTCACTTTGAAACACTAGTGCGCAAAATCAAACTTTCCATCGGTAAGATAATGTAAACCTTATTTTAAATGATGCGAGTGTAAAAAGTCATATTTTTATACTTCAAATGAAAATTTACAGAAACAAAATTTGTAACATTTTGCTGTTCCCTACGTTATCTAGGTTACTTATCATCATTGGTCAAATTTAATTTGTAGAAATTAGAACGAATTTACAAATTAGTTCACATATATTTTATATGGGGTGGCTAGCTCAGTGGTATGAAGTCGGCCTGTGAATCCTGAGAACCCTGGTTCGATTCCCACAGGGAACAAGCAATTTTCCTAATTTCAAAAGCTACTCCTGTGGCTCCTCCACCACTAACATCTTTGCGGGCCGTGATTTGACAGCTGGTAACCGCACTTCACGCGCAAAATATATCACGTACCGAGATCTGCTTCGGCAGAGTGCCACACCCAGTAATGGGTAGAAGGCGTGGTGATATATTTATTTATTTTTATTTATTTTTATGAGATCGTTTCGTATAAAAAACAAAAACAAAACAAACGCATTTTTAAGATGCCACTCATAACACGACTTCATCGGTATTAAAATAATTCACGGCCAACTTGATTTCCACTCAACATCACCTAACAACATTACATTTTACATATTACATGAAGCCGAAGAGTAAATATTATTTTTCACTTGAATAACTCAACGAGATAATTACCATAAATATTTGTGGCCAAGCATCTGCAGTAGCGCACTGTGTGTACATGTGTATGTATGAGTTAATTTAAACGGATTAATTAACTGTGACGGGTGCAGTCTAGCAGCATACTAGATACAGGAAGATTACTTGACGCTAGAACCATGGAATAAATACTATATAGAGAGGCGATACTCAATTACTGGAGCAATTTAAATTTATTTTTACTCAGGTAATGTTAGCCAGAAAAATGGCATCCTAACTGACAGACAGTTATAGAAGGTACAATTATTATTGAAAACAACTGCAAAGACCAAGAAAAAAGAAACAAATAAATAAATATATCATTTCGCCATTACCCTATAGCAAGTTGATGCAAACGTGCTGTAAAACCTCTGTGGAATTACGAGACAAGTGATGGAAATTTTTTTTCCTATTTTTCTTATTTATTAAGACTCAATTCCACATCGCAATAGACATTTTGTCTTTTGTTTTATTTCAATAGCTGTCAAGCAGTTTGCGATTTTGTCGGTAGATGGCACCACGAGTGGCTCCATAGCTCTCATGTCATGTTACCGTTGTAGATAGGTTAACATCAGTCAGTTCAGCTAAGTCGGTATCACAATCCACTATTTCCTAGTTGATCTAGTTGAATAAATGATCGCACCATACTGATGAGTCCGGAAGGACGAAACGTGTCTATGGTTAAAGCTGAACTGACCAGCCGTTTGTTGATGACCTGAGAAGTTGATGCAAACGTGCTGTAAAACCTCTGTGGAATTATGAGACAAGTGATGGAAATTTTTTTTTCCTATTTTTCTTATTTACTATAGCAGGTTTTCAAACTATGGGTCACGACATTTCGGGTGATGCGCAGACATTGAAGGGAAGTCCTCGCTGTTTACAAATTTTAAAATACATATTTTCAAAGGTTCATTCCGTTGCACGCTTATATTTAATTTTTTTAAATTACTTAAATGAAAAATATCAAATCGAATGTTTGAATGTAATGTTAAATAACTCATTTGATAGTTCATCTCGACAAGATCTTGTTCATTTAAGGAAACAGAACATCGTTCGAAAATCGTACTACATTTGTGTTACTTTAATCGTGAATAAATGGTTGAATTCGTTTATTTGTTAGCGAGAAAATGGTATAAATGGTATTTGCGTTTTTCAGTAGATTGAAATACTATTAATTTTATGACGAACTATTTTACATTGAAGTAAGTTGTTTTGTATGTTGACAGGTTTTACTTTTAATCTGAAGTAACTCAGGTATAAAGTGAAGTAGCACTTGAAATATCTCACTTTATGATGATGGTAAACTGTTTATCGGATATCAAAACATTTTACAGCATTAGCAAATTAGCATATGCACATACAAATTAAAACTATATATTTAATTAACATAAATATTTTTCGTTATTCTATGCATCATTAATTATTATATCATTGCAAATTAAGTATCGCAAACAATTTTCTGTCAACTGTCAAAATAAACAGATTATAAACATTTTGTTTACGTAAAGTACTGACTGCTGTTAAATTTTGTAACTAAATGGACAATTTGTCACTGTAAATTAATCTTCTAGTTACAGAAATACAGGGTGATCAAAAGGAATTGTTATAGTTGGCAATACAATTCCAGAGATCTTTTTATTCCACAGTTGGCACAACGTCAGATAAAGGCGGAAATGCTATTTGACATTTCTAATAAATACAAATAGGTTATGTCAGGAATCTGACAGCTAATAGAATTTTAACTTTTTAAGTAATAGAAATACTTTAGAAATAAATGTAATAATAAATGTATTCAAATTTAAATTTTAAATGTCACTGTCAACAACAGGAAATGAATTTATGTATCAGGTTTACCAATTTCAAGTAGTTTTTTTTGTTGCCAACTGTAACAATTCCTTTTGATCACTCTGTATAAGTAAATATGTGCTTACCAATTGATGAAATTAAATTGAATTATAAAGAGCAATCTTGGGATACCGCCAGGATTTGAACCTGGGACTAATGAACTTCGGTCATATACTTTAATCAACTAAGCTACGGTCGCCATCTAATTCAAATAAGATTTTATTGACTTGACACGAGAATTGTCTTCAGCGACATTGTTATTTAACAAGAATATGTACCAACTGAAATTTAATTAATATTTTAAGTAAATACTTAACAAATGATGAAATTAAATTGACTCATAAA
Source organism: Pterostichus madidus (assembly GCA_911728475.2). Classification (NCBI taxonomy): domain Eukaryota; kingdom Metazoa; phylum Arthropoda; class Insecta; order Coleoptera; family Carabidae; genus Pterostichus; species Pterostichus madidus. The sequence goes on along the minus strand of OU452308.1, from coordinate 34,850,236 downwards.
AGGAAAAATAAGGATACCTCCAGGATTTGCACCTGGGACTTATGAATTCCGGCTATATGCTATCTATCATAATATCTGCAAAATAGGGTAATAAAACTATAACTTAGAAATAAAATAACACTTATTCAGGCACTGCATGTGGGTTAACACAGCCCGAGAAGATAAGCAAGCATAATTCTTACGTTATGTTAGCGCTAACCACAACGCACATAATCGTAAGTTGGCGTATAAACAGTGAAAAACAAAAGTGAAATGTTCTGCTGGCGTCAAGAAGTAGCACAGCGGCGCTTAGCTGCTTACATTACGTTCTTACGTTACGGAATGCGTAGTGTTATGTTAGTGTGATAGCAATTGTGAACCGCATTTACATACGAACATTCGTTTTATCGAAGCAGTTAATATTTATTTATATATTTCGATATTATGCTAAGTATTTACTGTAACATAATAATTTATATTGTGAAAGTACTGTTTTATGATTTGATAATTTTTCATTCCTGAATGAGAGAAGATTAAATTGTCGGAATAAATTACTAGAGAATGAGCTTTTCAACAACAGAGACGTATTCAGTATGAAATTAGTTGCAAACTTTATTTAAATTTTAAGGATTAATGACATAAAAAATATTATATTTACTATTTCTTTAGATGTTTATATTCACGTTTGTTTACGGTTAATTTAAAAATATATGAAACTAGATATTAAATTTAAGATTTCACCATTTAATTCCTCATATATTTTTACATAATTATGTATATTTTGATCCTCAATATATATTTTTTTAATCGCCGGAATCGTGATCGCAAAAATATATGTTAATGATAATGCCAATTTTTAGGTTGAACCAGTTTAAAAACCAAAATATTTTAAAATATAGTTCTATCTAATTCAGCCTACGAGAAATTGAATCCCGTTGAGCGCATCTTCATATCTTTTTTAGTTTTTAAGTTACAGAGATTTTTGACTTTTTGAAAAGGTCAAATTTGAAGGCCCATATCTCGAAAACTATAACAGATATTGAAATGCGGTTTAAATGAGTGTATTTCTCGTGCTCCAATTAACTGATACCGAAATTTTGAAATTTTTGGAAATATTACAATATTTTTCAAAATTTTCATTTGTCAATATATCAAAAAAAATCAAAAGATAATGAAAATCTGTGAACATCAATGAATTCCTCTCGTAAAAGTACATAGGTATAAAAAATTTCAAGCAAAAATTCGAGCAGATAATGTTTTTATTACAGGAAAACGAAAAATCACTGTTTTTAAAGATTTTTTAAGAATTTTAAGAATTTTGGCTATTTTTATTTTTTTGCCCTAAAAATTATATCCGTGGAGCAAATTCTGAAATTTTACATACATATGTACCTTTTTATGAAGAATCCACTGGATTTTCGAAATATGGGCAAAAGAAAATTTTGGAAAAATTTGCATAATTTTCAAAATTTTTAAAATTTTAGTATTAGTTAATTAGAGCACGCGAAATACACTCGTCTAAATCGCATTTAAATATCTCTTTTAGTATTCGAGATATGGGCCTTTAAATTTAAGATTTTTCAAAAGTAAAACATCCCTGTAACTCAAAAACTAAACAAGATATGAAGATGCGCTCAACGACATTCGATTTCTAGTAGTCTGAATGATACAGAATTTTAAAATGTTTCGATTTTAAACTTCTCATTAAACGAATTTTTTGAGATCATGTCTCCGGCTATTAAAAAAAAATGTCAGAATAAAATCCAAGATGTCGGTTTCCAAGATATTAATAATAACTTCCTCATTTTAAATATGGCAAGCAATTGTCAAATGTGCAATAAACATTTGTATCTCCAATCATTCTTACTTACGCCTGTTCTAGTACTAGTATTTTGTCTACAATCCTCCATCATTTAAAACTGCTTGTAGTATCACCACCGACACATGTTTCCATCTCCATCAATGTCATTCCAACCTCACTTACATCACATAGTTACACGTCAACCACTTAAACGTACACTCCATACACATCACTGTCTATCGAAAGGAAAATTGAATTTCTCAGCAAACTCTCCTTGCTTTTGTTTCACATCGACATGAACCAATGCAATCGATACCAATGCGATGTAAATTATCCGAGTAATCCTGGTTGACCCCTGGTTAACCCGGGCGGAGACTATGACAGTGACCAGAGAGATAGTGAAGCTATGAAGTTGGCGGCAGGTTGTGGAGCACCTGTGCCAGAGGCTATGTGACCTGGCTAAGAGGCTAGAGGTTAGGTCGTTTCGTTTTGAATGTAATTTATCACTAGTTGTTGTGTGTAATGTTAGTGAAAGTTGTGGGATGGAAATAAAGGATGGTTATCATTCGAATTTGTTCTCGATTAAAGCTGCTGAAAATAGGGTTATTCAGGCATCCCTTACAGTACAACAATTCGTGACGAATGTGTTCAGTGTTGCCAGATAAAAAATGTTGATGTCCCTACAGAAAATGTAAAAAGTCCCTACGTTTCCCTACATATGTTTTTTCCTAATTTACGTTCCGTACCCGCTCGGTTGAGATGCTCGTAGCCTCAGCCAGCTCGTGCACTTTAACTCGCCGATCGTCCAATATCATACCATGTATTTTATCGACGATTTCTGGCGTTGTAACCTCAATTGGACGACCAGAACTTTCGGCGTCCTTTGTGGTCATACTACCAAAACGAAAATCAGTAAACTACTTGTAAATCGTTCCAATCGATGGTGAGGAGTCCCCATAATGTTTAACAATCGATGCTTTGGTTTGCGTAATGTTTTTTCCATGCAAGAAATAATGTTTAATCAAGACGCGAAATTCACTTTTTTCCATGTTTTCAAAAATCTTCAAGGTTGCTTGCTTTCGATGGGTGTCAAAACAGAACTGAATGACATATCAGTCTGAAAATTTTAATGCGTTCTAGTTAAAGATGGTACATAACAAATGTCACATGAGATTTGCGATTGTGGCGCCATTTTTCAGGGACTTTTCACCCTGCCCTCGTATTAGCTAATGATATTATTAATTATTATTAAATGCAAGTTTAACCTTGGTTTTATCACCTGGGCTAAGAATGCCTGTCCCAATAATGGACCTTCTAGAAGAAACATCCTATTCGTTTTTTATTTATGTTGACAATTTCTTAGAAAATTAAAATTTACTGTGACACCATATTTCTTTCAACTTACAGGTAAATAGTGACTTCACAAATTTAAATCGTCCTTTAAAAATAAACATCTTCATTCATTGATGTCATTTCCTATAAAACGACAATTTTATAATATATTTTGATAACTATAAATAATTTTAGACGTTTATAGTCGTTTTAATGCTTTTTTAAAGACTTCAATGACACTTCTGTAAATTAATGACTTTATATTTCTTTTGAAAAATATGTTTGGATAAAAGTGTCTTGTATTGGTTGACGTTTTTATTCGACTCTTTGAAGCTATTTTCCTTTTCACTGGTTTTTAATAAATTCCAATGACAGGTGAGAATATTTTATAGTTGTCAGTTCTTATTTACATTTCGTTCCTTCTTTCATTTTTTCTTCAAAGTAAGCATTGACAATTCTATGCTTAAATGAGTAAATATACATACATACATACATATCTTCACGCTATATCCCAACAAATGGGGTAGCACGAACCCTAAAATCGCTCATAAAACATTCACTCATCACACCTATCAAACAACCAGTCATCGTCAAACATTTTCATCCACACACACCACCCTCACTTCAACCACTTTCATAGATCACTCCATATAAACTCATTCATTTATACACTCGAAATTATTATCACACAACAAACCTTTAATCACATCATTCCTCTTCACTTACCATTCATTTTCTTTCTTCAACGTACATAACGTATGCATAAAAAATCTCAAATTACTCACGTTTACTCCTAACAACGAATCTAATAACGAAACTAACAACGAATCTACAAGATTAGAAAAGATGAAATCGATAAATATTTGAAGTAAGAAATATCAAAAAGTGAGAAAATAAAATCGTTAAATAGATTGAAATAGCAATTTACTTAAATGGCTTGTTGTGAACCACCCACTGCGTTTTAATTTAATTATAACTATTTTATTCTTGTTAGGTTTTACCAAATAGGGTAAAATTGCAATTATTATTATAATAATTTACCCATTTAATCTTTATTTCTTCATCACGATTTTAACATTTCAAGTTAATTAATTAGAAAATGATTGCTATATCTTTCACAGTACATTAATATTAATAACTCGCATGCCAAATTGGTACATTTGCAAACTGCAATGAGTAATTTGCATTAATTAGTTATTTTGTTGCAAATTACTTCATCACCTTGTAATTGTAAATAACAAAGGTGATTTTAGCAATATTTTATATAATAATCATTAAGGCTAAATTGAATTATTGTTTACATTAATTAATAAATATGAATATGAGTGATTGGATGGATGTGATTGAGGGTTTGTTATGTAAGAATCATCTATGAATGTGGTTGAAGTGAGAGTGGTGTGTTTGGATGGTAATGTTTGACGAGGGCTGATTGTTTGGTGAGTGTGATGAGTGAATGTTTTATGAGTGATTTTAGGGTTCGTGCTACCCCATTTGATGGGATATAGCGTGAAGATATGTATGTATGTAATAAGGTACAATAATAATAGATTCAAGAAAATAAGATAAACATATTAAATAAATATATTATCACGCCTTTTACCTACTATTGAATGTAGCAATTATTAAGTGCCAATAAAACATTTTTTTCTACGATCATGAGAAAAGTGAGTCATTATGTACTTATTTTCAAAGCCAAAAATGCTTGTTAATCGCGCAATAGTACATTTTAATATAAGTGAGTGAAATAACTCATTATACACGAATAGACTAGCTCAGTGGTATGAAGTCGGCCTGTGGATCCTGAGAACCCTGGTTCGATTCCCATAGGCGACAAAAAATTTTCATAATTTCAAAACCCACTCCTGTAGCTCCTCCACCACTAACATCTTTGGGGGCCGTGGTTTGACGACTGGTAACCGTACTTCACGCGCAAAATATATCACTTACCGAGATCTGCTTCGGCAGAGTGCCACACCCAGTAATGGGTAGAAGGCGTGATTATATATTTATTTAATTACACGAGTGTGATAATTCTCACATATCATTCACGTGTGATATATAGAGTGATCAAAAGAAATTGTTTCAGTTGGCAATAAAAAAAACTACTTGAAATTGGTGAGCCTGATACATAAATTCATTTCCTGTTGTTGACAGTGACATTTGAAAATTTAAAATTAAATTTGAGTACTACATTGAGTTCTTTTTCGTTTTTAGTTATATTTTTCTTAAATATCCATAAATAAAATTGTTGTTTCCTTCTATTACTCAAAAAGTCAAAATCCTATTGGCTGTCACACTCTTGACATAACCTATTTGTATTTATTAGACATGTCAAATAGTATTTCTGCCTTTACCTGACATTGTGCCAACTGTGGAATAAAAAGATCTCCGAAATTGTATAGCCAAATGAAACAATTCCTTTTGATCACTCTAGACAACGTTTTATCGTACAGTAACGGTTTTTCTTTTAACAACTTCGTTTATTATCCCTTAACAATTGATGAAATCAAATTGAATTATTAATGGGGTGGCTAGCTCAGTGGTATGAAGTCGGCCTGTGGATCCTGAGAACCCTGGTTCGATTCCCACAGGCGACAAACAATTTTCATAATTTCAAAAGCTACCCCTGTGATTTGACGACCGGTAACCGCACTTCACGCGCAAAATATATCACTTACCAAGATCTGCTTCAGCAGAGTGCCACACCCAGTAATGGGTAGAAGGCGTGATGATATATTTATTTATTTATTTTAATCTGAAATAATTCAAAAACTTTTGACATAACATTTCTGATTTCTAATATGTCAAGTTCTTTTGAAAATACTAGTTAATGTTAACTACTTTCAGTTACAAATTTGTCCGCAACAGAAACATTCTTCCTCTCCAAGAATTTTAGAACTAAGTAGGAATTTACTTCGAAAATTAGATACTTAGCAGCCTAAAAATATAACAAACATTCTCGTATTTCACCTTAAATCCTCACTGGAACAAAAAAGAAAAAAAAACACAATCTAAAAATAAAACAACACCAACTGTCTTTTCTCTTTCTAGAAATTTACATACAAATGACAAAAATCCCCACTTGAGTGATACTCGTCCATCGGAATAAAAATAATAAATACTTCTTTACACATCATTGTAAATTTCAGACCTCGAGATATACTTAGTGAAAAGCGGCATACCAGCTTAGTGATATAATTGTCACTTTCTTGAGGAGACATTACGGTTATATCCTGATAAAGATAATCGTCTTCGGGTCTGTATTTTATGTAGGGTCCATTAATGTTGGTATATTTTTATAGGCAAGTCGACTAATTCGTACAAATTATCTCGTTGGAAATTTATGATTATGTGTTTGTTCTATGGAAATTTTTGTATTGTGAATCAGGCTTAGAAATTTAACGCGATGTTGAAGAAAGAATAAGACGGTGAATAATTCCATAATATTTTTCATTTTGTTAATAACTTGATGGAATAAGAACTTAGCAATGAAGTTATGAAATAGTTATTTTAGTATTATGTGCGTGAAATGAGTATTTTTTGTGCTGCGCGTGAGGATGTCACTTTTAGTCGAGACCGCGAGGTTGAGACAAAAAAGCCATTCGAACGCGACAAAAAATTCGAATTTTGCATTTTTTCTACAACTGTCAAATCATTTAAAATTTAAATGGGGTAATGGTACAGTGGTATCGTGTGGATCTGTGGATCCTAAGAACCCTGGTTCGATTCCTACAGCCAAAAACATTTTCACCAATGTAAATATTACCCCTGTGGCTCCCCCACCACTAACATCTATGGGGGCCGTGATTTGACGGCTGGTAACCATACTTCACGCGCATGAATATATCACTTACCGAGATCTGCTTTGGCAGAGTGCCACACCCAGTAGTGGATAAAAGGAGTGATGATATATTTATTTTTATTTATTTGTCAAAAAATAATAATATAATATTTATTGATTTATTTAAGTAAGTTGAAGAAAATATAAATAAATATAAATCGAACTTTCGAATTTTGGAATATTCCGAATTTTTGAATTTTCGACTTTTTGAATATTCCGATAATTCAAAAATTCGAAAGAATTTTTGAATTATCGAATTGTGAATCTGGATCCTAACGTGAACACGGCATGTTGATATAAATTACTTTCAGAATAAACTTATGTACAGAGTTTTGTATGAATTCGTAAGTAATTATTATTAATTATTATTATTTGCCAAATAATTCAATTTAGACTTCAAATTGCGCTACACTGTAAAAAACGTCTTACTGAAAGTCCATAGCATTTAGATGGCCGGTAAGAGAGTAGATTGCTTAATTAAGACGCCTAACCTTGCATTGTTTTTGCAGGATACTTCGTCGAGTTAGTTATTTAATTTGTGGCCGACTTTTCGCGAATTATGCGTGAGCGTGTTTGGAAATGACAGATGGCGTTAATTCAGTGGCAAATAAATTCGAAAATTCGAAGCTTCGAAAAATTCGAAAATTCGAAGCTTCAAAAACTTCGAAAGTTTGAAGCTTCGAAGCTTCGAAGTTTATCTAACGAAGTTCGAAGCATTCGAATGTTCGAACGTTCAGAAATTCAAACTTCGGTCATTTCGACCCTATACTGGGCGTAGGACTCTGTTGTAGCAGATCTCGGTAAGTGATATTTATGAGCATGGAGTGCGATTACCAATCGTCAAGTCACGGCCCCCAAATATATTAGTGGAGGGAGAGCCTCAGGGTTAGTTTTAATATGGTGAAAATTGTTTGTCGGCTATGGGAATCAAACGTAACAGAAGGAATTACTCTTTAATATACCCACAGCTATAATTCATATTAATTAGCATTTATAATAACAATTAAATGATAAATAATATATTAATCACATTCAGATGGTAATGAAGGGAGAACAACTAATTCTATTCTTAAATAAAAGAAAACTATCGCTTTCACAGAAATTTTCGAATGACTAATTAATATAAAATCTATTATTACACCTTGAATAGGCTAATTAGTAAACAATGAGTTAAGTAGGAATTAATTTTCGCTTGGTCGATGGCACGTCATTCATACATATTTGAATAACACCTACAAGAATCTAGTGACCCGTGGCTTGAATAAAGAAATAAAACTAGCATTGAAATTATGTTCATTATGAGCAACGAAACAGCGGGGAGTAAATTTCGTCTCTAATTGATAAAACAGTGCGTTTAGCGATTATTTTCTTTCTATTATGAACTATGACTAATTTATCAATGCCATAATAACAGCTCTTTTATTTCTTCTTATCGGTTGTTTAAAAATGGACGCTAATTTAACTGTATGTATTCCTAATATGTACCATATAAAATTGTACAGCAAAACAACGATAATATGCAATAGACGTACATTTTTTATTATTTAAAACGAGATTTCTAGAACGCTTTGTGTTTTAAAAGTAGTAGAGATTAATACGAGGGCAGGGTGAAAAGTCCCTGAAAAATGAAACAAGAAATGATTTATTTGGTCAAAACATATTTTATTTCCCAACATAATCTCCTTGTAGCTCGATATACTTCGTCCAACGTTTTTCTAATTTTTCGATCCGTTCCAAATAATACGATTTTGGCAATCCTTCAAAATAGGCGTTTGTCTCAGCGATGACCTCATCGTTGGAGCCAAATCTCTTTTCGTCGAGCCATTTCTTCAAGTTTGGAAATAGATAAAAATCGCAGGGGGCCAAATCTGGAGAATATGATGGATGGCGAACCAATTCGTAGCGCAATTCATGCAATTTTGCCATTGCGACTGTGTACCTGTGCGCCGGTGCGTTGTCCACAATGCGGCACCCATCTGGCAGATAGCTTTCTCATAGCCAAAAATTTATGCAAAATGTTCCGTACCCGTTCGGTTGAGAAGCTCATAGCATCAGCAAGCTCGTGCACTTTAACTCGCCAATCATCCAATATCATACCATGGATTTTATCGACGATTTCTGGCGTTGTAACCGCAATTGGACGACCCGAACGTTCGGCGTCCTTTGTGGTCAAATACTTCTTGTAGGATAGACTATGTAAATAAATAAATATGCAAACTAATACATTCTTCTGAAACCGGCAAGAAAGTGCCTACTTTCCTAACCAATTTTTAGTATAGAAAGTAGGTTTTTACAAAAACAGTCAAGTAAAGTACGTATCCAAGGCTACAACAAAAATAACAGTCTTGTAAACTACAAAACAGTCAGGTAAATATTTGACCTGACTGTTATTTTTGTTGTAACCTTCGATACGAGGGCAGGGTAAAAAGTCCCTGAAAAATGAAACAAGAAACTAAAATTAGTAAACCACTTGTGAATCGTTCCAATCGATGGTTGGGAGTCCCCATAATGTTTGACAAGCGATGCTTTGGTTTGCGTAATGTTTTTTCCACGCAAGAAATAATGTTTAATCAAGACGCGAAATTTTTTTTCCATGTTTTTAAAAATCTTCAAGGTTGCTTGCTTTCGATGGGTGTCAAAACAGAACTGAATGACATATCAGTCTGAAAATTTTAATGGGTTCTAGTTAAAGATGGTACATCACAAATATCACATTAGATTTGCGATTGTGACACCATCTGTTTTATTTTTCAGGGACTTTTCACCCTGCCCTCGTAGCTGGGGCAGTAGGCTCAGTTCAAGATCTGTTCTGGGCTACTTAAAGTGTGCCAATTAAACAAAAGTAACCTACCGGGTTACTTTAAATATCCGAAATAAGAAGAAGCATATTTATTTACCAGTAGATTTATTTGTAATTAGCGTGAAACATCCTTGTAATACATATAATTTTTATTACAGTGTATAAGAAAACACTAAAACGAAGACGACTATAAAACTATAATACAAAACACAAAATTACAATTTAATTTATTTCATTTAAACAATCACGAAGGCTAAAATCTTCACACCAGAATTACGTCAGTCATCAACTAAAACATAAGTGAATCGTCCGAAACAATCACATTAAAGTACGCTGCGCAAACAAAACCGAAATACCAGAATTACTCAATGAAACTAGCTCACACAGAATTTTAATGCGTTTTAGTTAAAGATGGTACATCACAAATGTTACATGATATTTGCGATTGTGGCGCCACCTGTTTTATTTTTCAGAGACTTTTCATCTTGCCCTCGTATTGCAGTCAGGCCAAAAATTTGACTCTCGTTGATTCATACGAGCACATTTATAACAATTATACGACCAATAAAGAAAACAAATAAATATATTCCGGAAACCATCAATATAACAATCTACCAATCCACCTAAAAAACAAACCACTCAACTAGACCCCCATCAACCTCCTACTAAGTAAATAGTCCACCACAATCTTGATGAAATTCCTTGCAGATTTTTCCTTTCTGGTCTCCGACATCCAGCCGCCCATCTATAATCTCCTGGCGATTTATTGCCAACGTTCCTCTCTGCATGTTGCGTACTTTATCAACCACACGCTGTATACCTCTTTACCTCCTCGGTTGGTTCTGCGAGTCTCCAAGTGTGAGCTCACTTGTTCTGTTGCTTACCGAGAGATGGCAATGCACGTGTAAGTTATTACCGAGTGATCCATTTTTAATGGAAGCGTCAGGTAGCGTTTGATTTAACTGGGTTTGCACGCGATTAAACGAGGAGGTAATAAGGATAAACTGTTCTTGAAATTGGAAATAGAATATTGGAGAGCGGGTATTAATAGCACCTTATATTTTATGCTGGAATGTGGAGGAATGTTGAGGGTTAAGTTTCAGTCTAATAGGGACTTTTGACGTCATATACTGCAGACCTAAAGCAGACCCCCCAACATACAGTTTTGTGTGAAACAACAAAATTGTAGAAAGAGCGAGGTGACACCATGCCGAGTCGATTAACTGCTTTCTCATTTCAGCACTTCTCCCCGCAGAACCCCTCATTTGTTTGACGTTTAACGTTTGAATCACGTGATAAACGTCAAACTGTAAAGCTATACCATGTTCGCTACATAACAAATTATTAAATTCTACTTTAGTAACTAGATGGCAACCGAAAAATTTGAATTGTATAAGTTTCTATTATTTACTTAATAGAAAAGTTACAATACAAATAATTTGTATATTAATATTGGGTAGGTGGTTCAGTTGGTATTTAATTGGATTGTGGATTTGAGAATCCGAGTTTGATTTCCACTGTCGACAAACAATTTTCCAATATCGCGTTTTCAAACTGAATTTTGTACAACTGTTTTTGTAAAAAACATTTTTTTCCTTCTAGGATATTGAAGGAGAGCGGAAGGGGATCATCCTAATTTCGCGTACAGCCCCTTAACCCTTTCACTGCGCATTAACTTTATACAGCCCATCGCTGCGCAATTTTGTACTGTATTCCGTATATAATATATACGTCCAGAGCAGGAAAACGATAAACGTATAATATGCGTCCAGAGCAGCGATAGGGTTAAAATACAGACAGAATTGTGAATCTGGATCCTAACGTGAACACGGCATGTTGATATGAATTATTTTCAGAATAAACTCATTTGCAGAGTTTGGTATTAATTCGTAAGTTATTATTATCATTTGCCAAGTTAATTCAATTTAGACTTAAAATTTCGCTACACTGTCAAAACGTTTTGATTTAGACGTTTTTGTATCCTTTTCATTGTCATTTTAAAATCCTCGTAAAATAAAACCAATCGTTATATTTCTGTTCTTACAATTCCTTACTTGAATCGAATTTCACAATCACATCAAACAAAACTACTTAACTAACTCCTCAACCGGAACTTAGTACATTCTCCAATTAAATCACTCACTAATCAACTAAACCATCTCTTCACAAAGTAAACATTACGTTAATCAATCTTCCTCTAACATCAACAAATCTCAGAATTCTTTCCAAGTCTCCACTCTTAATGCAAATCTTGTGCAATGACCGTACAGTAGCCAGATATATACCTCTTCTTTCTAAACTAGAATACACACAAGATGCTCTCTCATAGCAACACGCTTGGCTGGTTATCAACATAGCGACAGTGCTTAGCGATTCTGCGTGTGGTCTTGATATCTGACACGAGATTGTTCTGCGATAGTGTGTTTATGTGGGTAAATATCGCGGTGTGAAATGCGTCAGTGCATGTTTACATCATGTTGGGAGAGATGCTAAACATGGGATTGTCAGCTGGGTTTGATTGATCGGTTTAATAGGTTATGAATAGGAATGAATTTGATGGGAGCTGGTAATTAGATTAGAGAATAGTAGAGTGCTTGTTTTGGATTAATTATGATGTTATGAATATGTTGTGTTTGTGATGATATGAATGATTTGAATTATAGTTGTATGAAATGAATGATGAATTATACAAATTTTTACTTGGTTATGATATATGCGATATAATTTAAAAGCAATAATTGTTTATTTTACGATCCTGTTAGAAAGTAACATTTTGTGCACTTGTGCGCAAAGTAATTGAAAAAAACACCCAGTTTATAAGATTCTAAATTTTGACTATAAAAACGCTATTTGTACTTATTTATATACACACATTTTAAGGAATTTATAAAAGAAGTAGAGACCTTAGCTTATAACGCCATCAATCAGACATATTTTAACAAACTTTACGAGAAAATATAAACAATTTGTTTTCAAATAACAAATGTGAATTCATGACATACTTAAGGAGTGAGGCCACTCTAGGCAAGGAAAAAAAGGGTCATTTTCTAGATTTTTTTTAACGAAATCTAAACGTGCTGCTTAAGAACTGTTTTTGGATCTTTATTTAGTGCTCTTTAAACTTTATTTCAAAATTTTTTTTAAAGAAAATATTCAAAATTGTCTTCAGAAATTTTAAAAAATGGCGACTCCTCTCGGCGCGTAGGGCAAATCGGGCGAAAACATTCCGGGAACAGCAATGGACATGGATTTTGAAAATTTTGATTTTTAACAAAATGGCGCACGTTTGAAAAAAAGTTCATTATTCTGGACTAAATTTCTGTATAAAAACGACAATAAAAAACGAATGAAGCACTTTTAAAAAAAAGCCCTCGTAGTTTTTGAGTATTTTATATCTACAATAAGAAATAAAAAGATTCAGCACGATCCATCAATTAGTATTTCAGATTTCTTTTCACCCGATTTTGTAAATATGATCGAGTCATATTTTTCATGAGAATATTGCCACTGGGTAATAATTCCCCCCACCGCCCCTTAAACCGCCAAAAAAATTAATTATTGTTTAATGTTAACAGATTGTAAATATCAAAATCAAATTTAAAAAATATATATATATTTTTCATAGAAATATTGCATTTACCTCTAATCTGCAATGCCTGCGCCATAAAATTGTCGCTTAGCGCGCGGCTTTTTTCCCCTCTGAAATACTTCCGCGCGGCATTTAAATTAATTGTCCCTTATTTGTACAATACTCATGCGCAAAGACGCTATTTGCACCATTCGCGCACTAGTTATGTAAATAGCTATTTTCAACTGTCACTTGAAAGCAGAAAGTTGATATTTGGGGCTCGACAAGCGATACGGTAAGAGTGCATCATCGTATCTATGGATATATGAAAACTGTCGCCTGAATTTTCAAACAGAAAAACTGTTATGCATGAAACGCATTTTTGACAAAGCCCACTTCACTCACATATGACACTATAAACCTATCAGTGCTACAGTAAAAAAACATTGATTTGAAAATAAACATTTGGTCAGTGAAAAACTAAATCTCGAATAGTATTAATATAATTTGTTGACTGGAGTAAAGTTATATGTTCAGAGTTATTCAATTATTAATTACGATTAGTAAATAGTGACAGCATATTAAAACTTGCGATACAAATTACTTATTTTTTATATTGTTTATGCTACTCTGTATGAAAAAATAATCTCAGTTACAATACAGAAAAAAATCTAATAAATCTCTCTAAAAAAAATAACTTCAAATGGTATTTAGAAAGAATATTTTTGGTAAACGTTTTTATTTAACAAATGAATTTGTTTATCATAACTATAGCAACGATGTGAAAATCTTGCTACACGCATAATTCTGCCTTAGGCGTATTCCATTTGCCATTTGGATCAGATCTAACTTATATTTACTGAATCAGATCACTTATTTACTTCGTTGGATTACTTCGTTGACGATATTTCTAATACTAGAATTACTGATTCTAATTCACTTTGAAGTAATTCATCCCAATAACTGCATCAGTTTGCTTAATTTAGTTCATTTAGTCTTGTTGTCTAATTTATCTGAACTGATTTAAGTGAACCAAGTGGCAAATGGAATATAGCTCTTATTGGTAAATTTGACAGTAATTATACAGGCTGTTAAAAAAGTTCCGGGACGGTGAAATATCTCGAGAAAAACACATCGAATCAAGAAACCAAAAAACACGTGTTTCATATTTTGCAAAAACCTATCTAAGCACACCAAACACAAACCCCAATCCCCACCCCCAGGGGGTGGGGCGGGGGGCAACGTTGAAACCTTAAATGAGAACCCCCATCTTTTATTACAGATTCGTATTTTGCTAAAAAAAATAAGTTAATTTTATCTGAAACCTTTTTTCCAATTCGGAATAGATGGCGCTCTAAACGCAAAAATAAGTTTTGACATGATTCTGAAAGAAAAGTAAAAAACGGTCTAATATCACAAGAAATAAACATTGAATCAAATAAAAAAATCAACATAATCAGAAGTTGCCACAAGCATTTTTTTGCAAAATATGAAACACGTGTTTTTTGGTTTCTTGATTCGATGTGTTTTTCTCGAGATATTTCACCGTCCCGGAACTTTTTTAACAGCCTGTATAATATGATTAGCTAATACTATATGGTAGAAAATAGTCTTTATAAAATATTTTTTGTAGAAGTCCAAATCAAAGAACGCCGAACATTCAGATAAATATTGAACCACTTTCCCTAGCCGAAAATTACGCAACATCAAATCACCACAATGAATGTCATTGACTCCAGTAGCATCATCATCAACTATCATCAACTTTACTGGAAACTGGACCAATAAAAACAAAAACTCGTATTTGGTTTCAAAGTTTCAATCGTTTCATTGAACAGTGATCCACGCAACACCTCTTCACCGTCCACATCTGGCGGTGGCGGCGGTAACTATGCATTGTTAAAGGTGCGTGTGCGAGGGCGCGTGTGCGGTCAGCCGTTGACCCCTGTGCATGCGAGCGAGCGTGCTCGCATATATACCTGTGGCGGTCCACCCGCTATCGGGACTGATCGCGATTATAAGAAGACGGTATTTTCTAGTCATGGTATAAAATTCTTTTTCGCGCTTCCATCCGCGATTGACAGTTTTACATATCTCAAAGTCGTTCGGATATCATGTGTTTACCGTAACGCGTTCGGTAAAAACTAGGGACTTTTGTAAAGTTAAAACTGACATCACTGGGTGGTACTGTCAGAGGTTAGAAATTTTTACCAATTTTAGAATTAATTTGTTCATTTCAATTTGCAGTTGATATGTACAACCAATAAAAAATATGTACACGGATAATCAAGTAGCTTTAATAAATAGTATTAATAGTGCAGTGGCGTACCTAGAACTTTTGTCGCCCAGGGCGGTCTCCAATTTGCCGCCCTGTCTAAGTCAATCAAATAGTGGTTTTTATAAATTAAAATAAATAAAATATATCATCACGCCTTCTATCCATTATTGGTTGTGGCACTCTGCCGAAGCAGATCTCGGTAAGTGATATATTTTTGCGCGTGAAATGTGGAGAAGCCACAGGGGTAGCTTTTGAAATTATGAAAATTGTTTGTCGCCTGTGGGAATCGAACCAGCGTTCTCAGGATCCACAGGCTGACTTCATACCACTGAGCTAGCCACCCCATAAAAAAAAATTAATAAAGATAAAAAAAAAAAAGTTGTAATTGAGACAAACTATAGGTGGGAAACTTTTTTACCATCGGATGCCATATTTAAATTAGGTAGTAAAAAAGGAATTTTTTGAGATAATATTTTCAACCTTATATTGACTTGACGATGAAGAAAAATATTCGAAATCATATAGTAATTCATAATTCGTAGAAATCGGATAGTAAACTTATAAAGTGAACAAGATGTTTTTTACAACTAAAACTAAATATAAAAAATGCCACTCCAAAATATGTGCCGCCCTCCCTTAGGTACGCCACTGTAATAGGGTAATAAACCACAACGCTGTTATTTAAATTTAACTTTTCTTTACAAGAACAATATCGTATCGAAATAAACTGTCAAATGAGAAACTTAATATTGCTGTCAAACATTATTCGATTTGATAGTAATGCTTAAAATTTAACAGGCAGATTCATAAAACGGATTAGCGCTAATACCGTTTTTAATATTATCTATAACTCTTTTTCAAATTAAAACAGATTAAAGAAATAAACTAAATTTGATGTTAATTAACTCTCTTTTTAACTCAAGTTAAAATAAATTTATTTCGTACATTGAAAAGAGAGTTAAAAACGAAATAAAAAATTGTGTTAGTGCTAATCTGCTTTATGAATCTGTTTGTAAATGAAAGAGGTGCTTCCAGCCATAATTGAAATCGAAGAGTTTGAATTTTACAAATATTTCATTTATCCCTTACAATTTGCCATTACTTGACGTTTTACGCTCATTCGGGTAACTATCTCCGACGTGATCTTGTTTTTCCAAAAATTTCCATATTTATAGATACCATAAATAATAGCAAAAACAGGATTTTAATACTTCTTTTTTAAGAACGATATATTTTAGCATTTTTAAATAAATTATATTAACAATCTTAAAACATTTGAAAAATAATTAAATTTTGATAAACAAAACGAAAATGGAAATACAACAAACACAAGTGGATTTATTAAGACTGATATTACAATTTTATCTGAAAACTTGTCTAGATTCTTGATTAAAATTTAATTCTCCACAGCCTACTCAAGTAGGCCCATAGTCTATGCCTATATTTTTATATTATATCACCTTGGAGAGTAATTTATTTTATCTGTAAATGAAGTGTGACATCGCAGCCCACGGCCAGAGTTTCCATAAATCAGTCAGACTGAACACCAGGTGATATTTCCGACAGGTCAGACGCGCTTCTGTTGTAATATATGGTTTAAAGTCTGTCTTGATTATAGCCAGTGTCGGATATATTTTTATTTTACTGGGATAAATTTGACTAAATTTTTTATCAAACTTTAAGATCGTTGGATATTTAAAAAGGTATTGTTTTCAAAATGACTATAAAGTTAAATGTCAAGGAAGGAATAAGTTTTAATATTTAAAAGATTGTAAGTCAAAGAGAATTAATAAGAATTTGTTGTCTTAAATTTCTCGAGATTAACTTATTCTTAGAAAGGGTGTTCATTTTAAGGGGTACACTATTGCTATCTAGAGAAGTATAGAAGGTATGAAGTCGGTTAAATTAGCAAACAATTTTTATTTTATAAGACTACTTTACAAGAATTTTTTAGATTAGTTGTTCTCGAAATACGGGGTGCAACTTTCTTATTTTAAATGGGAACCTATTTTTTATTTGCTTATTTGATTTAGATTTTTTTTCTGAATTTAAAGTATACAAAGTTCTGTACCCCGTTACATTTTTTTTGAGAAAAATATATATTAAATTGACAAACAAACAAAAGAATAAATCATAATATTTTTGTTTGTTTGATTAATTATTAACCTTTTCGCTGCTCTGGACGTATATATATATATGATTATCGTTTTATTAATGTAATTAATTTTTTTTTTGTAATAACAACTGAACATTTTAATTTTTTTTCTATGAAATTTGATGTGATTACTACGAGCCATAATATTGTACTGAAAGAATGTATATTATGGAAACAAAGATGTCTCCGATTTGACAAAGAATGTCCATCTTCATTCATAGACTCGCTGAATGACTGTTCTGAATCGCTATTTCCGAATGTATATCGCTTTTTGAAAATTGGAGCTACTTTACCTGTAACTGTAGCGAGCGTTGAGCGTTCCTTTTCAACGTTGAAGCGAGTAAAGCAGTACTTGCGCAACTCAATGGAAGAAAATCGTCTGACTGGGCTTGCGTTATTAAGTACTCATAGAGAAATAGATGTGAATGCCACAGACGTGTTGAATGTTTTCGCGCAAAAAAAAAGAAATATGTTATTATAAGATTTGTTCACTCCACGTATCGCTTTAAATAAAATACCCCTATAAAATTAAACTGAGTTTTTTAATGGAATATAATAAAATGTATGAAAAAATATTCTAAATTCGCTTAGTGCGCATATTGTGCATGTTTGACACGCTAAATATGATGAGGCTAAGACCCCCCCCCCCCCCCGAGTAAGGTCTAGTTATGCAACTGCGAGGAACCCCCTCCGAAAGTAAGGTCTAGCTACGCCACTGCAGAATATCATAAAGAATGAACCTTCCCTTTAAAAACAAAAATTCCCTTTAGCGCCAACATTGTTTCCATTCCAAAAACGCCATCTTACCTAAACTAAAATACTTTAATACGGTTTATTTTCTCACAATTTAAGCTGCGGTGTTCTCGCTCTCGTGACGCATCCTCTCTGGGTGTTACATTGGGTGTTACAATGCTAACGGATTAAACAATGCGTGTTATTATATTACAGACAATCGCGTTTGATTGTCTGGTGTTGGCTGTTGCATCAATCTTGATAACAACTGCACGGACACACGGACTCACAGGGATGTGCCGTATTGTGAATGTATTTGTGAGGTGGCCGCGGTATAATCCTATACTGTGTCGAGTGGGTGTTGTCACCTTACGGATTTACATTTCACTTTGGTCAGTGATTCTCAACAGGCTGAGAATTGGGTCAAGAGCAAGAGTTAGATTTTGAAGTTTACAGTGATATGATTGTATTGATTATTCTATAGTAAATTGTAAAAGAATAATTTAATATAGGTGTTGTCTGATGAGAAGAAAATCATCATTGAAACCTGGACAATGTAATAATAGACGAAATATAGTCTATTTGTTGAATCAAGTTATACACGGCATAAATAAAAGTAACTAAAACCGATGATGTCATATCTAACCAGTAGTTAGAGAGCTAGGGTCCAAAATGATGTCTTATTTATTCCAGTGACAGAAATAGATTTTTTAATAGATTATGTCATGATAAACATGAAAACAAGAAAATTAGATTTGGGAACGGGGTGGCAACTATAGATGGTGTCGATGTGAATGCGCCGAGTTTAAGGGTAGTTGTTGACATATTTTTTACAGGCTAATATTCAGTTTAATTGATAGACTTTGGTATAATTAAGTAATAAATATGATAGTTTTGGCCGATGAAACCGCGACAAAACCGCTCAAAGTAAGCAATTTTTATGGTGTCGTGTGACATATTACTACTTGTTCACGACGAATACATGACAAAAAAATTATTGACAGAAATTATTGCTGGTTGCTCATTGGTAACAGAAGCTCTGAAAGTGGACTGGTATAGGGATCAACAACCACCCTTAAAATCTGCGCATTCACAGCGGCGTCATCTACAGTTGCCATCCGTTCCCAAATCTAATTTTCTTTTTTTCATGTTTATCATGACATAATCTATTAAAAAAATCCATTTCTGTCACTGGAATAAATGAGACATCATTTTGCACCCTAGCTCTCTAACTATAGGTTTATATGTAGGTATCGTACTCACATTAAAAATTTCTTCACTTTTTAATGATGAATTAAATTTGCAATGCGTTCTTGGCTTTGCCGACCTAAAGTCTGCACCATTTTCAGTATTCATTCGATATTTACCACGAATTAAACTGTTAAAATACGCTGTTCAAAAATTGTGAATATACATTATTGTAGATTCACATTTCAGTGTTGACAATAGAAGTCAAATTAAAAAATGTAGATATCGGTGTTACACTTTAACAATAGTTGAAAAAATTATATATTTCCGAGCGATAGTGGGGATATTATAGTACAAGCCGTAGACAAGTCCAGTAACCACCAGGAATCCTGGAAGACACTTTTCTTACATGTAACACATGCTATTTTTTTTTTCTATCAGTTTTTATTCTATATTAGTTGTCCTATATCATTCATTCGATTGCGATGTAACTTTGGTAAGTTGTTGTGCGCAAACCGGCGAAGATTTCTGACGCAAGTTGGGTACTCGCATTAAATTGTAGACCACGCGAATGTAGTCGCTAGTTTCATTTATAAAGATCAGTCAATAAGACAA
Organism: Pterostichus madidus; assembly: GCA_911728475.2. Classification (NCBI taxonomy): domain Eukaryota; kingdom Metazoa; phylum Arthropoda; class Insecta; order Coleoptera; family Carabidae; genus Pterostichus; species Pterostichus madidus. The sequence continues at coordinate 34,829,947 of OU452308.1, read as the reverse complement.
AATTATTGCGGTGTTTTGATAAAGCGTACTGTACGGGCAAACTGACATATAACCTATTTACACATTTTAATCTTTTGAACATTTAATTAAATATTATTTTTTGTGCATAAAATATTGTATGTACCACGGCGCTTTGCGCTTCGTGCTAATAATCATGACACGGGCCAGAAACGCCTGTTTTCACCCTTGATACATAAATAAATATTTTAAGTTGCGGCTAACCAAGATACATAATAAAATATGTAAAACAGTATTGTTTGCAATCTACAGTTTCTTCCGTAAAATTAATAGGAGCACAAGAAATTGGATAAAACTAACATCAAATGTTAAATCCCTATGTTCGTCCTCACCAAGCACTACCCGGTATAGACATAGTTGCATAGTTAAGCATACTAAAGTACGTATTGGTTCCACCCCTTAATTATAGGTACAAGTAATTAAAATGTTTAGAACTGCTGAGTAGGAGGTATGCAGCTTCATAAGGATTATAGGGAGTTCACTTCTACCATCGAATATAAATTTCTAATTGAGTATTTAATAAAGAAAATATTTGTTTAATAAATACCATGTATGATTATAATATGCACACATGATTATGGTTTATTTATGAATTTATAGTTTGCATTTACTTACTTCATTTAGCGTGTTCACAGAATTTCAATTTAATCAATTAACTCGTAAATATTCTATAAATGAATTGGCTTCCAGGGGAGCAAACATTGCATCAACGATCAGCAATTAAAATCATTTTCTTATTATAATGCGGTGCAGTTGAAGTGGTTTGTGTATGAAATCAATTAATTTTAAGAGGTTCTCAATGTCACGTGACTAAGCATTATGTCATTTATAGTTTTTTTATTGCATTTTGCATCATGCTTTAAACTAACTTCAAACTTTATTTCTTTTCTTCTAAATATAGCAATTGACTAAAATTATCAAATTAAGAGTGATTTATAAATCTCGTTGCTGAGCAACCCGTGATTAACAAAATCTTGTTATAAAACAGTCATTTTACGAACTGAAAACAGCCAACTAAAGCCAATTTTACACAGGGTCCTGATAAACGACATTTTAATAACGGGAGTAGAAAAAATAAATTCTGTAACGTTCCAATAATGAATAAATATTATTTATGCCCAATCGGGCCAAAAATTATGTGTTTCAGCCCTAAAAAGCGGGCTTAAACATTTATTTTTGCCCCATGAGCCGAAAAGAAATAGTTTCTATAGATACATAAATAAAAGGACAATTTAAAAAATAAAATATATCATCACGCCTTCTACCCATTACTGGGTGTGGCACTCTGCTCGTGAACTGCGGTTACCAACTATCAAATCACGGCTCCCAAATATATTAGTGGTGAGGGAGCCACAGGGGTAGTTTTAAAATGGTAAAAATTGTTTGTCGCCTGTGGGAATCGAACCAGATGACAGTGACAGTGACAGCTGATATATCATGGTCGGTAATAGAGATTACAATGCGAAATTTAAAATGCTGACTTCTGATTGGCCAGCGGTAAGAAATGTTAGGTAAAGTAACGCTGAAAGATGAAAGTTGACCATCTCTTGCATTGCTTATTTTACATTACTGATTGCTTTACTTCAATATAAATGGTTCTACTTAAATCACAAGTTTTAACTTGTTGCCTGACCTACTACGTTTGCGTTGCTTCTTGCGTTACTTTAGTGTTATACGTAATACGTGAACCGCTCTGTCGACCAATACTAACTGTAATAGACCAGTGGAATAAATACAATTTCACAGCGCCGTAATTAAATGAATTACTCTCTCTTACCCCTTTGGCATTCTCTCTTGGCAACGACAGTAACTAATACTATCCTCTTAGTACACTCGAAAACCGACTGCATATCTTTTTCTAGTTACCAAATTATATTCTTGAACAAAGACAAACAAAATTATATGCATCCTAAACATAATTTATTCATTGAATCGGCTGCAAGAGCAAGTAAGCAAGTGACCGTCAGAGCAGATAGAAATAGAAATATTCTTCACATCACTTCGCTTCGCCCATAAATCAGTTAACTTGATTATTGTTGACAGCTTGCACAGAATAACTGAATAGGATTTAATTTTGCATTTGCGTTTTGCAACCAGTTAAAGTTAAAAGGATATGTTGGTTTCTTTCAAATTATTCATTTTTATAGTATGTATTTTTACGCATTAATCATTCTTAATTTAGAAATAAACTAATTATTTGAATGCTGATAAAACTGCTTGTTTTTTCTGCTTAATTTACTATGATATAATTATTATTTACTAAATGATTAAAAATTATGCTGAATGAAAATTAGTGCAACGTTTAAAGATCAGATATTTTTTATCAATAGCTCAGTGGTATGAAGTCGGCCTGTGGATCCTGAGGTCCCTGGTTCGATTCCCACAGGCGACAAATTTTCATAATTTGAAAAAGCTATCCCTGTGGCTCCTCCACCACTAACATGTTTGGGGGCCGTGATTTTACGACTGGTAAAATATATCACTTACCGAGATCTGCTTCAGCAGAGTGCCACACCCAGTAATGGGTAGAAGGCGTGATGATATATTTTTTTTTTATTATTATTTTTTAACAGTGAAGGAGACGGTTTTTTTAAAAAATAGCATGCTGTAATTTTCTTTCTATGCAATAATAGTAAAAAAATAATAATAATTTATTTGTAAAAAAAAGAGAAAATAAACAAAAATTATAGAGAGGGCTGTTCTTCTGAAGAAAAACAGCTGTCTTTATGTTTTTTTGTTTACTTTTTCACTTGTATGTCTATGGCCCCTAAAATCCATTTCCGATAAAAAATTGTAAAATTGTAAAATTGTATTTATTCAACAAGAATTTTCTCAATTTTTTTTCAAATAAAGTATTTTTATTTTTTATGTTCGTATAGAGACAAAATTACTCTTTCGAAAGGAATGAAAAAAAATATAGCACGCCATTTAAAAAAAAATGAAGTCCCCTCCACTGTAAAAAAATGACGATAAAAACTATCTGACCTTACTAAATTATCTGCAATCATGAACACTCGCAACATTTTTTAAAAATTATTTAGATTAAATGATTATTTCAAAAGATTATTTTTTGACGTTTCTCAAAAACAATGAAATGCTTCATTGTATGTCACGTGTCTTCGTTTTAACTAATCCTATCATTATTATACTGAGAATAAAGCTCTAGTGATATTGCCCTGAATTATCTCTGTAGGTGCTTTGTTCGTGATAATTATTTAAAACTGTTAATGCGTCAAGTAAAATGTGTGAAAAAAATCTATTTAGTTTCATTTCAGATATAGAAATACACCAACAAATTTTGGAAACTACTTCCAAGAATATATTAATAAGTAATCAAAGTTGGATGAATCGACCTCAACAGCTAAGTCAAAAAAATATTCTAATTAAATATAACTCGACAGTTCGATAAATTAGAAAATAATTCTCACTCTCTTGTTATATTATTACTGATAATATTAATATTTCTTACTTATTTTGCATCTATATAATCTTCTTGAGAGAAAAATAATCATTATCTTTTATATCTTTGCAATAATATTTTGGCCATAATGTTACATTTGCGAATTTCGGGAAAAATCAATACAACAAATAATATGTAGTTTTATTTTGAATACAACAATAACCGAAATACAAGACAATGTAAATTAAACAAAATGAGTAACAAATTAAATGACGCAATTCCCATCTAACATAACCTATATATATAGTCTATGATTCATCGTAAGTTATATGCATTTCAAACTACAAATTAATATAATTTAATGTATTTTAAATAGTAGAAATCGAAATAATGGTAAATAATTTGACCATAAACAAAATTCGAAATCTTTCGTAATCAGTTAACTAGTGGGTAATAGTTCCATTTGTAAAAGGGAATGGATACAATGGATAACTCTAATGGACACCTACAAACATCGAACAGGCTCGTATTCAGGAATTTTAAAATTAATCATAATAGACTAACTATTTTTTCTGCGTCGGTGTTTCCTTTAAAGGATAACACTTAGGATGAAGAGCTAAACCTTTTATTTTATTTTTTTCATTTCATGGAAATAAAGTAATTTCCCAAACGGGAGAAGCGGTGAAGGAATGTTATCAGATCTACTCACAAAAATCTTGTCTTATTATAATCATTTTACCTGTGTTATCGGCATTCTGATCGGATAAACTTAGGGTATTAACACCTTCGACTACACTTTTTATTATAGAGCGCTTGAGTTTATTTTACTTTTTTTTTGTAGTTTAGTTACAAGTTAAAATAACTTAATTTTTAATTTGATAGTTATAAGCTACAAGGTATATTTAGAGAATGTTAATCGAAGTTGAGATAAAGAGGCTGTTTGATAAGTGAAAAATATCATAAAGATACTGTAGCATAAATTGTAAGAATTGACGGCTGTAACAGCACTTCACGTGTATAAATATATCACTATGGGGTAGATGGCTCAATGGTATCGAGTCGGCTTGTGGATCCTGTGAACCCTGATTCGATTCCCGAAGCGGACAAACATTTTCACCACATTAAAATTACCCCTGTAGCTCCCCCACCACTAACATCTTTGGAGGTCGAGATCTGATGCCTGCTAACGCGTAAAATATATCACTTACCCAGAACTGCTTCGGTAGAGTAGCACATCCAGTTATGGGTAAAAGATGTGATGATGTATTTATTTATACGAATACAGCGCCATCTATCAAGAATATGAAAAAAATTCTCAGATTAAACCTTCATATTTTTTTATGGAGATTCCGAATCTGTAATAAAAAAATAGGGTTCCTATTTACGATATCTAAGTTTACCCCCTCTTCGACCCCCTGAGGGGTGGGGGGCAAAAAATGGTAACAAGATCGGATGGCACCCTCAATATGGTTAAACTTTTGTTCATGAAAGTTTTTTGTTAAGGGCTTAATTTGCAAGATATTTGAACAAGTCAAGTTAAATGGACCACCCTGTATATATATTTTTTAAATATATCACTTACCGAAATCTGCTACGGCAGAGTGCCACATTCTATTGGGTAAAAGATGATATATTAATTTTTTTTTGTGTCTTCTTGGCGGACCAACTACCACGGTCAGATGCCGCCATTACGCTCTGATCTGTGTTTTTAGGTTTTTTTAGTCAACAGCAACGCGAATTTCTCTGGACGGTTAGCCATTATAATACAACCAGCGTGCAACGTTGCTTAACAATTTATTTATTTATTTATAAAATTTTATTATAAATAAAATAAATAAATAAATATATCATCACGCCTTATGTCCATTACTGGGTGTAGCACTCTACTATAGCAGATCTCTGTAGATGATATATTTTAACGCGTGAAGTGCGGTTATCAACCGTTATATCACGACTCTTGTAAGTGATGGGGAAGCCCGGGGTAATTTTAATATGTAATAAAGTGTAGTATGGGGTGGCTAGCTCAGTGGTATGAAGTCGGCCTGTGGATCCTGAGAACCCTGGTTCGATTCCCACAGGTGACAAACAATTTTCATAATTTTAAAAACTACCCCTGTGGCTCCTCCACCACTAACATCTTTGGGGGCCGTGATTTGACGACTGGTAACCGCACTTCACGCGCAAAATATATCACTTACCGAGATCTGCTTCGGCAGAGTGCCACATCCAGTAATGGGTAGAAGGCGTGATGATATATTTATTTATTTTATTTATAAAGTGTAGTGTGATTCCACATAATGCATTTTTAATTTGCTAACTTTTGCTTTTCTAGCAATAGTTCTATCTATCAAACCATGACCAGTCTTTGGTGTTATACGAGATACGTCTCTGCACAATTACACGCAAAACACGTGCTTACAATTTTACACGCATTGTACGATCCAAACCTTCAATTTAGAATATTTTAAAGTCCGAAATTTGTTGTGATTATAATGTGCGTATTGCGTCTGATGCATTCCCCATAATTTGAGAGCTAAGTACGCTTTTCTTCTCGCTGTAATATTTAGCACGAGTCAAAAGATGAACCACGAAGAGAAATAAGTTTTTGTTTCTTATATACACGAGGTGTAATGTTGTCTTTGTTTAACACGAAAGGCAGATGAGGAAATTAATATCAGGATTGAATGATGATGAACGGATGCGTGATAGAGGAACAAGCGGTTGGTTTGATGTTTTCAAAACTGTTCGATATTTATTATTCATTATCAGCATAAATGAATTCATCTGTGGAATATAAATATAAATAAATAAATAAGTAAATATATCATCACGCCGTCTACCCATTACTGGGTGTGGCACTCTGCCGAATCAGATCTCGGTAAGTGATATATTTTGCGCGTGAAGTGTCAAGTCGGCCTGTGGATCCTGAAAACCCTCGTTCAATTCCCACAGGCGACAATCAATTTTCATAATTTCAAAAAACTACCCCTATGGCTCCCCCACCACTAACATCTTTGGGGGACGTGATCTGACGGCTGGTAACAGCACTGCACGCGAAAAATATATCACTTACCGAGATCTGATTCGGCAGAGTGCCATACGTAGTAATGGGTAGAAGGCGTGATGATATATTTATTTTTTGTGGTATAGCCTATTAAAGAAGACTATACCTGAATACTCTTGAGACCTACATCTCCTACCATTTAGTTTGATCATTTATTTTCTTAATTTACTCCACTATATAAACCCTAGCATAACAATAGCATTAATTTCTGATATAAGATGCTCTTCCCTAATCAGTAATCACAAATCAGCATATTTACCCTGCGTTATCTCCGTATCATCCCCTACCGTGCACATAACAAGAGCGCAACGCTATGCCACAACCCACAAAACCACGTTTCCTCGTACCACACGGAACGTGTGAAACTCTACGTTATCAGACACACAAGAGCCGAAACCACCGCACCGCCACCATGTGAGGGTGTGTGTGTGTGTGTGATGTATGTTCACACAGAATTCAAGTGTGCTGGATCGAGCAGCGAACAGAGGAGGAAGCTATAAAACACTGCGCTCGTGATAAGGTAATGGGGCTCATTTGAAGAGAGCAATCTATGTTCTCAAACTTTTTAAATTAAGAGCGGGAATGCTACTCGTACTCGTTGATCAAAATGTAACTTGGACAAATGTACATTTTTGTACAACTGTTAAAAAACACGACATTTTTACATCCCTATGGATACACGAAGCTTCTGTTTTTTCATTGATAATTCAAAATTATTCTTTTTCGATAGTTGTAGAAAAAATGTTGGTTCTATTTTGTGGGCGAATTTCTTATTTTTTGAATGACTTTTTTGTATCGACTTTTGACTAAAAATGAGATTCTAATACGTAAAAAAATCATTTCGCGTACTTATACAAACATAATTATTTTAGCAGAGCCGGATTTCCCATAAGAATGAGAAAGCTGTAGACAAAAGTGGCAAATATGTAAGCGCTTCAAATTTCTATTGCAATTTTCTTACTTATCATTTGTCATTTTAAAAGAAGCTTAAAACTAATACACTGATATTGTTTTTCAATTTATTGTTTTGTAAAATGTAGATCAGTCCAAACATATTGTGATATTATTTTATTATAGCTCTTATTATAGAATAATGGGATGGCTAGCTCAGTGGTATGAAGTCGGCCTGTGGATCCTGAGGTCCCTGGTTCGATTCCCACAGACGACAAATTTTCATAATTTGAAAAAGCTATCCCTGTGGCTCCTCCATCACTAACATGTTTGGAGGCCGTGATTTGACGACTGGTAACCGCACTTCACGCGCAAAATATATCACTTACCGAGATCTGCTGAGTGCCACACCCAGTAATGGGTAGAAGGCGTGATGATATATTTATTTATTTATTATAGAATAGTACAGTATTTCCCAAAGTGAAAAAATTAAGGGTTCCGCATGATTATTGGTATAAGATAAAGCTTACGCGATATTTATTTATGTTTTCCACTGCCCTAGCAAAAAGAAAAATTGTCTTCCCTTAACTGAAAGAAGGAAGTAATATGTTTCATCCCTAGGGACGGAAAGTAAAACTATATCCATGGAAACTGGAAAATAATAGGTACTATGATTTGACATTAGTGACGTCCAGGTGATATCTATCAAAAAAATAATAATTTTTATCTAAATTTCTAATTTATTTCTGAAATCTTCCTTTTTGATAGAATTTGTGTACTTTCTGGAAGAAATCATGCTTTTACTATACTTTGTTTGTTAAGAATTTGTTTGTATGTTTAATTTCATACTTTGATAGTTTTAATGATCATTAATATTTATTTATTTGTTTCCTACATTAAATAATTATTGGAAATAAAAAAATTGTTAAAATAACATCCATATTTTATTTTCTATTTGCAATATATTTTAAAACGAGACAAAAAATAAGATATTTGTTTAAAGCGAATAAAAATGTAAAACTGACCGTTTTCACATTACGCTGTTTGTTGGGAACTGCTGTTGTACAACATACCGAGGTGTCAGTATGTATGTATGTGTGTGTGTATTAAAGGACGGACATTGAAAACTGAATGTGTGGCTGTACATGTGTATTAAGTTGTAGGAATTTCGGTGATTCCCACGTGAAAGAAATACGATATGCGTACTCGTATGTAACGTGCTAATAGTGGTTGATATCATTATAAAGGTATAAATCATTCTGACTTACATTTCCGTTGATTCATGGACACCGCGAACCCATCCAAGAAGATATCGGAACACCTTTGTTCACTTGTCTTCAATCTGAAATAAATAGAAATATTTTTATTAGAAACACTAAATTGGACAAATTATATCTATTTACAAGTACGGATGTACAGCGATGCCATGAAATCTCATCTCGAATTTGGAGACAAAACAATCAATATATAAAATAAATATCATCGTTACGCGTTTTACTCGGCGGGGAATTCTACCGTAGTAGATCTCAGCAAGTAATATATTTTCCGCGTAACGTGCGATTACCATCTGTCAAATTACGGCTCCTAAAGATGTTAGTGGAGGGAGAGCCACAGGCCTAATTTTAATGTGAAGAAAAGTTTCGTGGCACGCGTAATATATTGTCCATATTTAATAGGGTACCATTAGGACTTCAGAAACTATAGTTTAGTGAAATGGATGTTTTTGCCATAGACTTGTTCTCGTGTTTTTTTTTTAAATTTACATAGAATACTATAATGGCAAGAAATGATCTTGTACAATTTTTTCCTTCTTAAATTATTCTAAAAAATCAAAACAAAATATTTTAAATGAGAAAATTACTAGTAGATCTTCATATCTTTTCTAGTTATCGAGAAACAGAGATTTTGGATTAATAATTTCAACTTTGAAGGCCCATATCTTGAAAACTAAAAGAGATATTGAAAATTTTACTATTTTTTTCAAAATTTTCATTTCTAAATATTTCGAAAAATTGAAAAGATAATAAAAATCTGTGAACACCAGTGAATTCCTCTCTTAAAAGTACGTAAGTATGCAAAATTTCAGGTAAAAATTCGCAAGGATAAATTTTATATTACAAAAAAACAAAAATCGCTGTTTTTTGAAGATTTTTGAAGGGGTTTACCTTAAGATTTTTACGAATTTTGGCCATTTTTAGTTTTCTTGCTCTAAAGATTTTATCCGTGGAGCAAATATTCTGAAATTTTACATACGTATGTATTTTTATGCGAGGAATTCACTGATGTTTACAGATTCTCATTAACTCTTCAAATTTTTAAAATATGGGTAAAATAAAATTTTGAAAAAAAATTGTAAAAATTTCAAAATTTTATAAATATCAGTATAAGTTAATTGGAGCACGAGAAATATACTCGTTCAAACCGCATTTCAATATCTCTTTTTGTTTTCGAGATATGGGTCTTCAAAGTTGAGATTTTAAAAAAGTAAAAAATCGCAGTATCTCGAAAACTAAAAAAGATATGGAGATGCGCTCAACGGCATTCGATTTTTCGTAGTCTGAACTATATAGAACCATATATGATTTTTTTGCGATTTTTACTAGTTCAACCAAAAAATGTGTATTTCTTTTATAAATTCCTCAAAATGTGAGTATATTAGCGTTCTAATAGTCAAAATTTGTTTTTTCAATTACTTTGCGCACTAGTGGGCAAAATCCAAATTTCCATCGGTTTCCAGGGTGAAGTAAACTTTATTTTGAATGAGTACAAAAAATAATTATTGCCGCATCCTTAAGTACCACTATTGCCTAACGCAGTAAGCTACCAATGTCTTCACAATAAAAATGTGTAAACAAATCTTCAAATTTAATTTCAGTTGAAGCAAATAATTATAATTCAAAACAAAACAATCTAAAAGATGATATCAACATCAGTTTCAACGTTAAACATTCCGCGTATAATAAGATAATTTTAATTTAGTTCAGTGCCCGGAGCTAACAATGTTTCGTACTTTTCAATTATTGGTTCGGCGCCCAAAGGCTTGCATCTCGACTTCATTATAATCAGTCTATTAGGATGTTTGAGTACCACTTAAGCACGTGTTTTGAAACACCTTGTATAAGTAATTGACAAGTTCAACGCAGTTGTGTAACATGTCAACCGAGAGTGAAATGTGAAATGGAATTATGTACTCATAGTTTTGAAACTGAGATTGAAATGTTGACGCCTTGCCGTCATACTTCCGATGCTGTTTTGTTTTTGTATTTGACGCTCCTGGCGCTTTTAATTTGGATGTGCATCGTAATGAAAATAAAAGTTAGATTGTGATGTGATAACATCGTACTGCAGGCATTTTTCATCATGGCTGAGATACATTTTAATACTTTCTAATTATTCATTTATCAATTTAAAACTTGTAAATTATGACTTTCTTTCTCAAGGTGCTGTTTTATTTCCCGAAACGATGATGAGGGATATGGGTGCCGGAAAGTTCACCGAAAACAATTCACCGAATGCAATTCACAGAATGCAATTCACAAAAAAACAAAACACCGAAGTAACAATTCACTGAACAAACAATTCACCGAAATACAATTCATCGAAAAACATATTCATCGAAATATTAATTAAACTGTAGTATTTTCAATGTTTCTTAGAACTGGTAGAAAAATGCAGACATTTAGAAAAGGATACTTACCGTAAATTTCGAATCTTTTGAATATTATCCGTTGAGTTAAAAATATCGTAAATATTGCAGGGTTAATGTAATTATTGAATCGGCTAAAATTTGTTTATGTTGGGACAGTTTCTAATAACATTACTAAACTCGCGCATGTATAGTACTTATAATAGCATCGCTGCCAATATGTTACTAGGATTTATTCAAATAGAGCAGTAGGTACGTGTGCGGCCAAAACGGCGCACCGATGCATAAAAAAGTACAGAGACTGTGCTATGAGGACAGAGCATCTAGTTCCAAATTACAACAAGAATAACATACATGAGTATTTACGAGACATAGCAAATAATTTATGTTATTAATGTAAAACATATAGTTTTATAAAAATGAAATGAGGCATGACAAAGGAATCAATTTTCTATTTTTAATACTCCTGCATTTTGCTGTCATTCATAAGTCTGGATAAAGTGTAAAGGAAAATTAATTAGCATTTTGGTGAATCATATTTGGGTGAACTGTCTTTCGGTGAATTGCTATGTCGGTGAATTGTTTTTCGGTGAATTGTATTCGGTGAATTGCATTCGATGAATTGTTTTCGGTGAACTTTCCTAGACCCGAGGGATATAAAGCATCTGAGGGAAGAATGATCCTTTTTTCACGAGTTATATTAAAATATGTTTTCATTATTTACATTTTCATTGTTTACCTATCATTTCCCGCCATAAACTTTTAATATCTCGAGCTTTCGCTGGACGATTTACTATCAACATTCTTCTTAAACCTCGTAGATCAGCACGGGAAATGGCTGAAGAACGGCCATTTTTCAAACTTTCAGATATTCCACCAATTTTTTTATATAAGTTATATAGAATAAGAAATAGATACTTTTCTTGAAGAAATACCATTTTTATGAGCATTTATTATAGACCACCGTAAATCTCTGCTCAAAACTTTACAACGAGCCATTTTATTTGAAAAAATAATAATATCGGCAAACGGCAATGATAGTTTTGTATTGATTTTATTCATTTGTGTTTTGTTTTTCCATTTGTGTTTTGTTTTAACAACTACTTAATTTAAAACACGCAAATAAATCCCTTTTAAGACATGCATTTTTTGTTGGCCGAACTTTTATGAATCTGTTGCCATAATACTTATTTTATGATAGTTTTGTAAACGTTTGTATTATTTAAAATATCTTTTCAGTAATAGACAACTAAAGATTCATATAATAACGTAGATATAGTTTTGTTGTAAGAATAAAACATTTTTTAGCATATTTTTACATTTTTTTATAGCCTAAAGTTTGAAATTTATACCGGCCGAACTATTATGGAGTTGGGCTCGTACGTTAAGATCGCGGGTGCGCCACTGAAAACAAAATGCATAAAAATATAATATAAGTAACAAAATAAACTATTTTTGTTACAGAATATCGAAATAATGTTAATCTATAAAGAAATCATGAGAAAATAAGGACGATCATTATTGTTCGAATTACAGGCTCAAGGATTTTAAAATACTACAAATATATTTAATACTTTGCCACTGCGAGCAATATTCATGAGTTCAAACATTGTTTAAGTTCCTTTTAATAACTTCTGTTTATTCAAAGTTCCAATGTTATGTATTTCCTTTGTGTATTACATATGTAAATTGGTACTACTTCATTAGGTAGTATTATAAGCATGAAGCATGCATATGACTAACCAGTTAAATCAATAAACAATCACAGAACTAGGTTTAAACATACCTACTTAATTAACATAAGCAAAATATTATTATTAGCCCAAACAAAAGAAATTTGCAAAATGTCAAATAAGTAATTAAAACTACTGCAATTATAAATGCTCATAAAAGATCATAAAACGATTCTGCAAAACACATACAAATGACAAATAAGGTTAGAGTTAGAAACAATGGGTATAATAAAATATTATTTACCTCAGTAACACGTCCTGTCACAACAATACGCGAAAATAAAATACGAACTTTCTCCTTCTCCTGTTTGCAAACACGTTCAACAAACTCATAAAACAGGGCACTGTTTTGTTATAGTGCACATTACACTCGTGTACACGACACAGAATCTCAGATAGACGTACGAGCGAATATCAATCAAAATCAGATCCATTTAATTAACCTCACTTGACATTGTTTTCAATAGCTCGTATTTGCTAATTAGATGGCCAGACGATCGGTAATGCAGGTCGCTTTGTACCGTGGAGATTTGTCCCAAATACTTGGAGTTATTCGAAAATTTAATAGGATATTAAAAAACTTGTTTTATATGGCAATCTGTTAAGGTGGTACTAGCGTGAAAAATTTTTTTGCAGATCCGAATGAAATTTGGCGCATGTAAACATTGGATAGTCATACGCATCCTGTTAAAATATGAAACACATTCATCGTCTGTGAACAAATATATTCGCTTGTAAAGTTGAGTTCTTATACACGGGGCTTATGGCGATCATCACTCAGAATCGCACATATTTGGTTTGTGTACCTCTAAAATTTTGCAGTTTCATTTGAAAAACTAGTATGATGTTCTAGAACTATCCATGTATATTGTATCAGAAGGAGAAAGTTTTTTATCGTTTAGTAATAGATATATAGCCATGCAAAGCCTTGTTTTTAACGAAAAAATAAGAATCCCAATTTATAATGGCAACACCACACGGTGGTATGGTATTTGAAAATTCACTAGACTAAGAACCTGTTAACAATTCATGATATTCAAATCATAATAGGTATAAAACACTTATTTTATTAAATTTTTATATTTTTTTGAACGGCAGTTTCGCCACTCGACAACCGCTGGCGCCACCGTCACACTAGTACTACCTTAAGGCACGAGTCCAAGTTTTACAAAGGACGAGTGCAGTAACAGACCTTATGAAACGTGTTCTTTATACTATTTTTTCTATTGAGGTCATTTTATTATACTGTTAGATTTAAAACAACTGCGACTTGTCAAAAATATAAATAGGTGTTTTGTATCAGTTGTGTTGGTAGCGCCTCTCATAACAAAAACAATAACAAAATTAAAATTTTTTAACAATTAATCTTTATTTTTCTATATTGTGAATGTTGTGAATTTTATTCTTTTAGTAAAACTTCGACACCGACAATTTACAAATTCATCTGTTAAATTTAATAGCATTCATACCACTCCTATAAAATAAAAAGCACCAAAAACAGTACGCTTATAGATCCCCTCGACAGTACAAAAGTTTCCACTTCACATTATGTCAATATAAGCAACTGTAACAACTGTGTTAATAATATACACAAACAATAAATATTATGTATTTCACTTACTCTTAAAATAAAACCATTTATATTTTACTTTGTTCGGTTCTTTTGATTAATTGTGTACGGATTAGATATACTGCAATTTAAGGTTATGTTTATAAACGTCAAAATATACTACTGCATATTTACTAGCGCTGGCTCACTACATCTTCTTCTTCCATTAGCGTCTGTGGCCAAAATATGAATTACGCGCTCAGCGCGAAATTTAAATCGCTCTCAATACAACTTTATTTACACAGTTGCGTAATGAAGCACTTTCCACACTAGTGTTTATTTGCTTACAGAAATGCACTTGATCTGCATTCATCTACTTTCCATACGTAACCAAGGCAATTATAGTTACGTAATAACAAAGAAATCGCACAGTTGTAGGAAAAATTATTTTAAATTCTTTTTCAAACTTTTTTAAATGGTCGTTGAGAAAATATTGTATGCACTTCGAGCAGAAAATGTCCTTGACACTCTTGCATGATTCTTACACGCGGTACTTTAGATGCAAAATTTTATGCCCTAAAACTTTTATGTGAAACTTCGTTGCTTAAAATAATTAGAGAAATAGGTAATTACAGAATTATGATTTATTCGAAATCTACTAAGGCAGACTGCTACACCCAGTAATGGATAAAAGGCATGATAAGATGATATGATTTATTTTACCTACTTATTTTATTTGTGCATTTTATGCTATAAATTCGATCGCAATTTAATTCGCTTATCTGCCAGATACGTTATCGCTAACTTTATCCTACCATTGCTAAATCGGTCATAAATAGAATAAATACAGAAATATGCCATATTTATCAAACATAGTGATGCACGCGAGGCGAGACGAGGCGAGAAACATAAAATATCGATCTCGTCTCGTTTACGGATCTGTAATCTCGATCTCGCTCTCGTTCTCGCATATTTTTTCGTGATTCATCTCGTTCTCGCGCGAGAGTCTCGCGAGAGTCTCGCATAAAAATATGCGCTTGCGCACTGCGTATATGCGTCACAGTAAACCTACAAGAGACAAGTTCGCACCAGTCGTCCGTGTATTATTTACAGTGTAGGTATTAAAAGTGACATTTTACTCTCAGCTATCAAATTTAACCAAAATGAAGAGATTAAAAAGTAATTATAGTGTTAAAAACATAATACAAAAACCAAAACCAACCAATGCCAGCAGTGACACATTGCTAGTTAACACGGACACAGAATCTGAACGTGAAACTAGTTTATTTTGTGTTAAGTTTTATTTTTCTATCTTTCTAGTACTTAAATGTGTTTATTCTTTATGTAATATGTATTTTTTACCAAATTATAATTTATGAAACGTAATAAAAACAATAATACAAAGTTTATGTTCCGTATATTTTATTTATTTAAACCCAAAGTTTCGACAACATACACTGCTGTCTTCTTTAGGGAAAGGCAGCATTGCATGTTGTCGAAAGGAGACGTCGGGTTTAAATGAATAAAGTTTGCAGCACATAAACTAAATGGTGAATTATTATTGTGTTGAGTTCTGAAACATTTTTTATAATCAACATACTTATATAATTTGTAAGTATTCTTAGATTTGTTTCCTTTTTTATTAAGAAGACTGATTTTTTTTTGTTATTATGTCTATGTAATGAGATCTATATGCTCATGAACCTAAGAGTAGGTGTCGGTATATTTATTTAATTTGGAATCCTTTATCATTTGTTATCTATCTATAATTCTGTATTTAATAACTAAGATTGTTTTTTTTTTCACGTTTATAGAAAGTACGTATCAATATATTCATTTTATCTGGAGTTAGCATATTATTATGTTATTTGCCTAGTCCGAAATACAAAACTTTTATTTTTTATATAATATATACCGTGTGTCCCAGAGTCTTTGTTGACATAGGAGTTTAACATGGGAAAACAGTTTTCTGTTAATAAAACAATTGTCACCATATTTATTTATTTATTTTGTTACTCTGCACAACATGAAGTAAATCCCAATTACAGTACAGGGGGCCTACAGCTTATAGTGCAATCCGAACCACGCAGATAATCGTATTTTTGGATATAAGTAGAAGTCAGTGAGATTTGAACGCACGACCTCTAGCTTGTTAATTAAGAGACGCAAGTTTTACCTCGCTTTTAGCTACGATTGCACAGGATAATACTACACCTATTCCTACATCTTATCTAATACATATTATTTCATTGTAATAGCGTAATTTGACAAAATTAGCAAAAATAATTCCAAATTTTTTGCGTGTTGCTTTTATTTCTATGGAAGTATGATGCTGAAAATATATTGCCGTGGTTTTAGTTTTGAACTGCGGAACCAAACACAGTTTGAATCTCCACTAAGCTTTTTTATTATTGTTTTCTGTTTCTTATTTAAGTTAATGTCAAATTATTATTGTTTATAAACCAGTTAATGAGCCTAATTTAAATAATACAAATTAATTACTAGTTTTCGACTATTTTAGCTAGATTTACGCTTACTTTGTTAGTAAATTTCAATTACTCTGTTGTTTGCGGGTAGACCTAAACTACTTAATTTCTAAATATGATTTTTTACTTGTTTTGATGATTTGTTTAGTTTACTCTTTCTTTTGATATTGGTTTCATTGTTAATAAATTTGATTTATTGGTTTTGTATTTATTATTAATTTATGATATTTTAATTAGTTGCTTTATTAAAAGATTTATAAACAATAATTTTGTACTAACATAAAAAACTAGCAAAATAATAAAAAGAAGTTAGAGGAGATTTGAACTATGAACCTTTGGTTCCGCAGTTCAAAGCTTAACCCCCTACACTAGTGTAATTTACTCTTGACATTTTACTTCCGTAGAAATAAAAGTAACACGCAAAAAAATTGGAAATGTTTTTATTAATTTTGTCAAATTACTCTATTACAATCAGGTAATCTGTATTAGAATAGATATAGGAATAAATATAGTATGGCTTTGTGCAATATGATGACATAATTGATAGCCGGACACTTATTATTTTCAAAAAACTGTTTTTTCATGTTAAACGCCTATGCCAACCAAGCTCTGGGACACACGGTATGAACCTATTAAAAATTATATTAGAAAAACATTTAATTTTTCGTTTTTTCTCTATTTATTGCGAGACTCTCGCGAGAATCTCGCGAGATTTCTCGCATCTCGCAGATGTTGTATCGATCTCGCCTCGAATTTTAAATCGCAATCTCGCTCTCGTTCTCGTCTCGTATAATGCAGCGAGGCGAGACGAGATGCGAGAGTACTCTCGCCTTGCCGTGCATCACTAATCAAACATGCATGTAAATACACAAAATATAAAAAATATAAACAACCAAAACATGTTCTGTTCTCACATCAAATAGCGTAAAAACTACATGAGCATAACACACCACTGATTGAATTTCTTCGCAGCTTAGTTAAGGCTAACTAAGCTCAAGCGACAGCAGCGTTATCTTCAAATCAAATCGATTATCGTTCGGTTTCAGGAGGAACTGATTCCACAGGTTTATTGTGGATTTACGATAACACTGAATAGGAACTAAGAACATTGACCCAGAGCTTAGATTCACGCTTTGATTTGTCTTATCGCTGGCAGAGTAATGAATGAGTTCATTGCGAATGGGTGTAGCAAAGCAACAAAACTGCATTTTATGGAAAATGAACGGGTTCATGACGTACAGGCGCCAGATATTATGATGATATGGTTAAGTCGGACATTATAACGTAATTTTGTGCATTATTAACACTATTGTACATGAGTTAGGCATGTAATTGGGTGATTATATATCAGGAGGTATCACTTCATTTGCAACCATTTTATGACTTTATTAGTAGGAGAAGTATGCGACAATATCATTTATGGAGATTTTGCGAATCGTGGTCGAACGTTTATACACTTTTGTCAAGCTTTATGGGTACTTGTAATAAGTAGTATTTTTATTGTTAATTTATTTTCTACGCTAAGCAACAGAAGATTAATTCCATTTACGGTACGAAAAATTGATAAAAATTTATTTAGTTGGCTAGCATATTTAGTTGGCAAGCCTCGACACTGTCAACATGACATCTTTTAATTAAATTTTTAGGATAAAGTCTTCCCAATTTGGTTTTATGTAAATAACCATTTTTAATGGTAAACAAATTACAATTATATTTTATTTGATATACCTATTTGAATTTGACAATCAGGTATACCAATATAAAACTTAAAATTAGGGTTGTTGATTTTTCTAATATTCGAGACTTCGAATGTTCGGATTTATTGAACATTCAAATTTGGATTGGAACTTTCGAATTTTTGAATATTCCGAATTTTCAAATTATTCCAATTGTGAATCTGCATCCTAACGTGAACACGGCATATTGATATGAATTGTTTTCAGAATAAACTCATTTGCAGAGTTTTGTATTAATTCATAAGTAATTATTATTACTTATTATTATTTGCCAAATTAATTCAACTTGGAGTTAAAATTTGGCTACACTGTCAAAAACGTTTTAATTAATACGTTTTTGTATCCTTTTTATTGCCATTTTAAAACGTTTTACTAAAAGCCCGTAGTATTTAGATGGGCGGTAAGAGAATAGATGTCTTAATTAAGACGCCTAAACTTGCAGAGTTTTTGCAGGATACTTTGCCGAGTTTATTATTTAATTCGTGGCCGACTTTTCGCGAATTATGTGTGAGCATGTTTGGAGATGACAGGTGGCGTTAATACAGTGGCAAAAAAATCGGTAATTCGAAGCTTCAAAAAATTCAAAAATTCGTAAATGCCAAGCTTCAAAAAATTCTAAAATTCGAGGCTTCGAAGTTTTTTTGACGAAGTTCAAAATATTCAAATGTTCGAACGTTCAGAAATTCAAACTTCGGTGGAAATCAGAGACCCTAAATACAAAGTTAGTTAAATTACCAAAATAGAGCAATTTTGAGAGAAGCATTATTGAGAATAATTCATTTATTAAATTAGGTTATTTAGGCTATTTTACAAAAAAAAAACGGAATTTAATCCCCTAAAAAACATTTATATATAATAGTATATTATGTACTAAGAGACATAAGTGCACGTTTTTTACATTTTTCTCACGTGGTGTATATACTATTTTTTCCACGATCCCAAGATATCAAGTGAATATTCTTAAAAATATTAGAAATAATTATTTAAATACGCAATATTATAGTTGCCATTGTTTTTTTGGAAATAATTGAACAGAATGCCAAGACGACAATAATCATTTTCCCTTACACAAGGACTAAAATAATAGCAACGGGACTAAAATACTTTACTCCCGTCGTTATTGACAACGATAAATAACAGCAAAGCGGGTTAAATTTAAGTATTTCTGTCATGATTTTAATGTCACATAAATCAAATTTCTTCCCTGTCATTTTATTCTAGCTATACGATTATATTTTAGCAAAGTTAACATTTCAGAACTTTTACATTAAAGAGAACAAAATAAACCATAAAATAAACATAAAAATCACAACAAA
Source organism: Pterostichus madidus (assembly GCA_911728475.2). Classification (NCBI taxonomy): domain Eukaryota; kingdom Metazoa; phylum Arthropoda; class Insecta; order Coleoptera; family Carabidae; genus Pterostichus; species Pterostichus madidus. The sequence goes on along the minus strand of OU452308.1, from coordinate 34,810,108 downwards.
AAAAAACCTCCTAAAGTGTGAGAGAAACACCAATTTCACCACATACTTTCATTCCACTCCCCAACCCAAATGAAATGATGTAACAACATTCTGACATCTGTCTCAATGGCTCCATCTACAGCCACATTTACGTACCACGATTACACATGTGTAATTACACTCTCTGGGACTAACCCTCAATTATCTCGTTACGGAAACAAACTAACTGGGGCCCTGTGGTGCCGTGAAACTGGGCTAAACATGCACGCCCCTTGCCAGCATTGCACACGGCAAACACACACCACGCATGCGCAGGACATGCGAGTTATTATTCAAATAATGTAAGAAGATGCCGGTGGGAATGAAGTGTAAACAGCGGGTGGATTGGATTGGAGTGTGTTTCATTCATTATGATGTTTGTTTTTTTATTAAGGAAGATTAATTGTATTAGGTTGCGTGTAACTTATTTATATATGGATGTTGTAATTGTTGGATTTTTTTAATAAAAAATGCTGAAGATACTCAAACTTAGGGTAGCCAACTACTGAATCTTAGAAAAAAGGGCATTAACTGAATTTAAATAAAAATAATTATGAAAAAAAAAATTAAAATCAATTTCAATAGAGGTAATTTATTTACAAGTACCTATTGGTGGAAAAAACAAACAAATGTTATTCTCCTTTCTCGTTAAGCAATAAATAAATATAAATATTTATTTGATCTGATCGCTCGTTAACAGCTATATTCCAGGCGTATTCCATTTGCCACTTGGATCAGATCTAACTCACATTTACTGAACCAAATCACTTATTTATTTCGCTGGATTAGTTCGTTGACTTAATTTCTAGTACTAGAATTACTGATTCTAATTTACTTTCAAGTAATTCATCCCAATATGAGCATCAGTTTGCTTAATTTAGTTCATTTAATCATGTTGTCTAATTTATCTGAACTGATTTAAGTGAACAAAATGGCTAATGGAATACAGCTTCCATTTGCCATTTGGTTCACTTAAATCAGTACAGATAAATTCGAGACATGACTAAATGGACTGAATTAAGCAAACTGATGCACTTATTGGGGCGAATTACATCAAAGTAAATTTGTATGAGTAATTCTAGTATTGGAAATAAAATGAGCGAAGTAATCAAGCGAAATAAATAAGTGATCTGGTTAAGGAAATGTAAGTTAGATCTGATCCAAATGGTAAATGGAATACGCCTAATATCATCTCTAGTTACCATGGAAACATTTTATATACTACTCTTATTAATAACATTGCATATGTTTTTCTTTACTGTACCATTTATACAGAGAAATCAGAAGTACGTGTTTCAATTGACAAGAAAAAATACTTGAAATTGATAAGACTGATACATAACTTTATTTCCTGTAGTTGACAGTGACATCTGGAAACATTTAAATTAGATTTGTTATTAGATTCGTTGTTAGGAGTAAGCGCGGGTAATTTGAGATGTTTTATGCATGTGTTATGTACGTTGAAGAAAGATGATGAATGATAAGTGAATATGAGTGATAGGATGGATGTGATTGAGGGTTTGTTATGTAAGAATGCTTTCGTGTGTGATAAATAAATGAGTTTGTATGCAGGGATCTATGAATGTGGTTGAAGTGAGGGTGGTGTGTTTGGATGATAATGTTTGACGGGGGCTGATTATTTGATGAGTGTTATGAGTGAATGTTTTATGAGTGATTTTAGGGTTCGTGCTACCCCATTTGATGGGATATAGCGTGAAGTTATGTATGTATGTATGTAAATTAATAAAAATCGTTGTTTTTCTTTACCACATCCTTTTATATCTTAACATTATTCACAGAGCAATAAGCCAAAGTATTTTTATCACTCAACCTATTTGTATTTATTATAAACATGACATATCAAATAGTATTTTCGCCTTTAGCTGGTGTTGTGCCAACTGTGGAATAAAAAGATTCCCTGAATTGTATTGCCAACTGAAACACTTACTTTTGATCATTCTGTAGATTATACTTTTTATTTCTTTCATTTAACTAAAGATCATATTTATAAATATATAATTAATAATGTATTATTTTGTTTCAGACCGAATGTGTGCCAAAACAAATACAGAAAATATTGCTGTCATGGGTGGACATTCAAACCCAGGACACGGCTGTGTATTATTCGTAAGTGTTTTACTTTATAAAAAAATATATTTATTACCTTTTTCTTGCAAAAATATTTAATATTAACTGTTAATTAAAAGAATCATGACCCTTATTTATAAAGGAAAATAATTTTGATTTTAGCGGTGTGCAGTAAACCATGTCCAGGACTCTGCGTGGCACCAAACACCTGCCACTGCAAGGACGACTCCGGAAGTATGGGTCAGTGCAGACAGGATCAAGGAATTCAGAATAGACGTAAGTTTGTAACTAACTCATCCTACTAAGCACTAAACGTAGAATGATCCCGTTGTTCTTAAACTCTTAAGCATTTTAAACTGATGTCACATTTGTAAGATTCTGTTCGTATTCGATCAAAGCTCATAGCATCGCACGAAAAACTGACAATGAAACAAATACATCGTAATTAAATCAGTAGGTAGCGGACGTTTTTGAATTATTTTATTTTATTAAAATAGGTGCGATTTTATTTTTTCTAAAATAATATAAAAGTGGTATAACTTGAATATTCATACAATCAGAATTGGATTTTCCACAAGGTTGAATAGCCTACAGCGTAGCGCGGCTAATTTCTATTACAATTTTTTTTATTCGTCACAGCTTAAAATGTCATTATTTAAGAATAAGTGTATTATTCTGGTAGGTATTGTTTTTCATTCCCTAGTTTAACAAAATACACTGCTCAAAAAATAAACCGGTCACTTAAAGAATCCCAAAACAACGTCACTTTTCAAACCACTGTCAATTTGTCAGTTTTGAAGCAAATTGGATGAAATTTTTTTCCGAAGTAGCCCAAAGTCTAGTCTCTGAAAAGCTGAGAATTGATTTTGACAAACCTCCCTTTCTCTTCCCCCAGCCACCCCCAAACGAGAACCACTTTTTTTCTAAATAAAGATGATTTTCTAAGCTTTCTATGGGAAAGTGTGTGTGGGTGTGTGTGTGTGTGTGTGTGTGTGTGTGCGTGCGTGCGTGTACGTGTGTGCGTGTACGTGTACGTGCGTTTGAGTGTCCGTATGAATTCAAGTGTCTACGTACTACGGACAATTGAATGCCAACCTCTGCAAATGTCTCTTTTTTTCAAAAAAATCGTAACTTTTTTTAAAATCATCCGATTTTGATTCCAGTAACAAAAATGTCCATATTTTCATTATCTGATGACAGATTTGTCAATAGACGGCTTATGAGTCCCATAGAAAGCTTGGAAAATCATCTTTTTTTTAGAAAAAAAGTGGTTCTTGTTTGGCGGTGGCTGGGGGAAGGAAAAGGGAGGTTAGTTAAAATCAATTCACAGCTTTTCAAAGACGAGACTTTGGGCTACTTCGGAAAAAAAATTCATCCAATTTACTTCAAAACTGACAAATTGACAGTGGTTTGAAAAGTGACGTTTATTTGGGATTCTTTAGGTGACCGGTTTTTTTTTTTTGAGCATCGGTTATCGCCGATGTTGAATGCTTTATTCTCTACATTAATTTTGGAACATCTATCTGCAATAAAAATACATTAAGATGTACCAAAATCTTGCTAAAATACCTTACACATAAGCCATCAAAAACAAATGCTATCTCAATCTTCATTAAATAATAATTAAAATTGCAGTTCTACCTCAAATTGAAATAATTGTTTACCAATTACCATACACAGCATTTCAATATCTCGTAATGAAACACATTTGCAACATTCGCATTTTAGCACGAGCTTTCTGCTACATTAAGCACCGTTCACAATCGCTGTCTGTAGTCGCGGCGAGAACGAATGGGCGCGCTTCTACAGCTCATTATTCATGCGTGTGGCAGTTCATTGTGATTACACCAATTATTTGCAAAGTGCAAATAAATCAGCGCAAATCATGTGAAAATGTGGAATACTTAGTGCGCAGCCCGAGGTGGAAACTCACTCAGGCGAAAAGGAAATTTAAGTGGAAAGAAAGTGGTGTTTAAAGGGTAATGGAGGGTGATTTTTATTGCTGTTAATTTGTTTAAGCATTAATATTATAGTCTGTGGAATTGTAAATAGTAATTATCTGTTTATAATAAAAAGTATAAAAAATTAATTAACTGCAGGCATTAATCTGCAAATTACCAATTATCATTTTATCATCTACTCAACCATAACTGAAAGCAAAAACTAAGTATAACACTAGAATTATTAGAAGTTTATAACTTATTTATTTTGAATCAAGTTTACATTTATATACTTTTTGATTTTATAAAATGTTTAAAATTATGAAGTTTCAAATAAAATAAGTTTCGTGACTGAATAACAGTTATTTTTATAACAAGTGCCGAAAAACGGCTTGTTACGTGGAAGGGCAGAATTTAACGCATGAGGCTTGCCGAGTGCGGAAATCTGCACCTTTTTCGGCACGTGCTATAGACAACATTTTTTCTACAACTGTGCGATTTAATAAATCACTAAAATATCAAAATTAATAAAATTTTAATGATATTACACAAGAACGATGTTTTACGGCGATGCTATGGTTTGTTGATTGCTTGCACATTGTTCTACGTTATTTAAAAATATTTCACTAACTTCAAGATAATTTCTTCAAAATCGTCTAAATTGGAATACTACACTGAGTGATTCTTCTTTATCATAAACACCTCCAAAGATAATTGAAGCCCCTATGTTGCATCTTCTTCTTCCATAAGCGTCTGTGGCCAAAATATGAATTCCGCGCTCGGCGCGAAATTTAAATCGCTCCCAATACAACTTTTTTACAGTTACGTAATGAATTATTTTCCGTACTAGTGTTTTTTGCTTACAGAAACGCACTTGGTCTGCATTTGTATTGATTATATATAAAAAGATACTAATGAGTGTTATTTGAATTAATTTTGGAGGAAAAGGGTACGAAAAATAAATGTGCTTAGGGGCCTCGCAATGTACGAAACTCGTGTTTATCCAAGTAAATTAATTATATATTTATTTATTTTTAATTCATCTTAATCATCATTCATTATACGCCGTCTTATTATTTCATAAATTCAAATTAGCGACCTCCGAAGACACTCCTTTCAGGGTTGCAAATTGCTTTGTCCAACTCTAGTAATTGTCAAACAACGAGAACCAAAGATGGTAGGTAAGTAACAGGACAAATTCACACTGAAATTATGTTTCAACATAACGGCAATTTTATATTAAACCCAGAAACTTCACGGCTATAAACTAAGCTTTAATACACTCGATTATATAATTCCTAACCTATGAGGTTAATTAACTTCAATATTATGACGAATAAACACTAACGATACTATATTCCGAAATAGGTAGAGATGTAGAGAAAAGAAAAAATGAAATAGTCATAAGTTTAAGTTACTACATATTTCTCATAAATTACGGCAGAGTGACACACCCAGTAATGGGTAAAAGGCGTGATGATATATTTATTTATTTATTTATTTTATGAGTAGGTACTCAACATTTTCCTAATTTCAATGAGCAACTTTCAAATCTACTACATCATTCCGACACCTTTACCAGTCAACCAAAAACAATTATAATTTCCTATCGATGGAATGATCAACAGCTTCCTCATCTAATTCCAGCACGAGACATCTCTATCATCCTCTTTACAATCTGACCTACAACCAGGCTTACCAACTAACCACGGATCACACTAACACTCACACGGAGCTTGGTTGCTGCATACATTTCATATTGTGTCTTTCTTATACAGGGTCTAGGAGGAAAATAGTTACTGTTATCAAACTGATGCACTTATTGGGGCGAATTACATCAAAGTAAATTAGGATTAGTAATTCTAGTATTGGAAATAAAATGAACGAAGTAAGCGAAATAAATAAGTGATCTGGTTAAGGAAATGAACGTAAAATAGAAACAAAATAAGAAAGAAAATTTAAAAAAAGAGCAAAGATTGCATTAAAAACTTTGTGTTATTGTATTTCTTTTTATCTGATTCGTTCAGATTTAATAAAATATTTTTTATGGATTCAGTTTTAATCAAAAGCATGTTTTCTATAAATTCAGTCTGTGCTAATAATGTTGATAATAATATTTAGAAACTGAAACACGTATTTAATGAAACACCCCGTATGTATGTGAGTGGTCAAGCATTCTTTCTCTTGCGCAGCATGAGGTCTTGTCGGGTATTCACAAGTCAGCGGGCCGCTTGTTTAACAATTTAAATTTCGGAATTTACTGATTCGGATCCTGAGAGCCGTTGTACTTTGTAACACGAAACTCGAAACCAAATTAAAAATATTATAATGTGAGGAAGGAAGGCGATGAAAAGATGAATTATATTTGACCAGTAACACTGTTTAGAGACCCTAATATGACCGGTTGTTAGTTTTTCAGAATGGTTATAGATTAGCTATCATTTTTCAATTTCTGAAAATTTTCACAAGATCTTTTTCAATAATTTCTGACATTTAATATTTTTGGAAAATTGAACTTTTCCGGGCGGTGTATTTTAAAAACTAAACAAGTTATGAAAATGCACTCAACGGCATTGAATTTCTCGTGTCCGAATTGAGATAAGCAAATTTTTAGCGACTTCTATTTTTGAAAATTTGGATTTTTTTCGATTTTAGACTATTTTGAGATATTTGCTTTTTCAATTTAATTCAAATAAAACCCGATAGATGGCGCTCAAAAAACTGCTGTTTAACCCTCCATTGTAATTAATATAGCAAATCAATCAATATCATCTGAATCTGGATGATGCGGCTCTGTTATTGCAGATCTAGTAGGTAGCAAATGAAAAGAGAATAGAAAAATGTTCTATCATCACTTTAAACTCATTCAAAAATTAGTATCTGTTCAAATTAAGTTATACGAATCAGTATCTAACCCCAAAAGAACAAATTGATGAAAATTAAAACGTCTAGCTTTAAATCTTCACTTTAATCTATAATCGACACAATACAACTTAATTTCAACCCAAAAAAATCTCTTCTCAGGTAGATCCAACGCGTTGAAAAATCGTTCTAATTACTCTCACACGTTCTGATTAATTCGAGCTTCAAGTTTCGTCCTTTCGTGTTCACGGATTTAGCTCCTGCTCCGGTAGTCATTTGTCAGCTCTCGGATACTTTGTACAATGCCGATAATGATATTGACTCTGTTTAATCAATGACAGTTGTTTTCATTTGTTTCACATTACGTTTTTGTTACTTTTATTATTCGAAATACTTAATCGAGATTGTTTATTGACCAGTTGAACTATAAAATCCAATTTTTTTTTAAATGAAATTAAATTAAAATATATTATCACATTTTTTACCAATCACTGGGTCAACCACAGGGTTGTTAATATTTTACCCACCCAAAAAAACCCACCTGGGTTTTTAAAATTAAACCCACCTAAAAAAACCATTAAAAACACATTTGATTGAATGGTTGAAAATTCACCCAGGTGTGAATTTTAAGAAAGAGTCAAATCTCGGAACATAAATATCTTTGATTTATTTTACAATGTAATAATACGTAATCTCTGTACAAAACGTTTAACTTTAATTATCATTTATTACAGGACATCGTAGTATCACATTGCATTACTTTGACAAATGTCAATATCAACCTAGTTTAAGACCAAATATTATAAGATTACCAATCTTTTTGCCGGCAAATTTGAAATATAGTTTTAAATTAAATAAGTATGACAATAACATAACACAGCGTATTATGTTTTTAATTCACAATAAAATAAATATATTTTTTTGCAATTATTACTTAATAGTACATAAATTTTGTTTTATTGTTTAGTAGTATACAATATACATTTTAAACATTATATACAAAATTAATCTAAAATTAATTAACTTGAATTAAAAAGTGTATTTGTCAATATTACAAAAAACCCAATAATGCCCAAATATACCCAATAAAACCCAAAAAAACCCAGTGGGTCAAGTTTTAAAAAAAAAACCGGCTTATTTTCAACCCTGGTCAACCACTTTGTCGTAACAAATGTTGAGCCGTCAGATTACGGATTTTTTTATAGGAGAGGGCGAAATACTGGTATTGAGTTGGTCAGTGTATTTGAGAACCCAGGTGCAAGTCCCACAGCCGACAAACAATTATCATCACATTAAAACTATCACTGTGGCTCCCCCTCAACTCTCATCTTTAGATGCCATAATTTGGCGGCTGGTAACCGCGCTAAATATATCACTTACCAAGATTTGCTACGGCAGAACGCCACACCCAGTAATGGGTACAAGGCGTGATGATATATTTATATTTATATAAAAATATGATTGAAAACTTGGAAAGCGTCTCTAAAGCAATTATTTTGTCTAGGTGTAAAAATTATAAGATGCTTACGCTTAACATTATTATTATTATTATTATCGTAATTTATAAACAATCTGTTAAAGAGTTTGTAGGTGAAGATCGTGGCAGCTAAGGGGTTAGAAAATTGCTAAACCTGACCTTTGAGCATACTTTGTACACTTTTAATGGCATCTTACTGAAGAAGGAAACATGTTTATTAATTTTAAATATTAATGGACACTTTCACAGACCATTAATTTCATTTACTTAAATGAATAATTGGTTATATGTACTTATTTGTAATATAGTAGGTGCGATCGGTAGATAATATATTTTTGATCATGAAAGATGCGTACATACACATATTGGAAAGGATTCTCTCATATCATTATACTAGAATCTGGTACAGAAAACTAACAAGCCATCACTTATATTACTATAACTCAATTTAATTAATCACACTTCACACGCAAAATATATCACTTACCGAGATCTGCTTCGACAGAGTGCCACATCCAGTAATGGGTAGAAGGCGTGATGATATATTTATTTATTTTATTTTAATTTTATTTCTAAAGCTTAGGTGGTGATAATTCGGATATTCGTTAGTTTCTATATTCGTATCTGAATAGTTCGGTTATTCGTTAGTTTCCATAGTCGTTATTCGGATATTCAAAAATTATTTGGATATTCGAATAATTTGGGTAATTAATTGTAAATCACATTTATTAAATATTTAATAATAAAATTAGAACAGTACGTAATTCAACACAGCACTGATATTAATGTCTATAATTATTTGATTTGTCGAATTGTTTGCATTTACCTGAAATTCGAGTATGTTAATTTAACAATATAAAATACGCATTATTTTAATATTTAACGTGATTACTGTTTAGATTTTTTTATTAGAATGTGCTATCATTTCGCAGTTAAACTAAATATACAAATTATTTTATGCACAACTTGGCCCTAAAAAGCGGGCGTAAATGCTTCTTTTCGGCCCTAGGGCCATAAAATACTTTTTTTGACACTAGGGCCATAAATTCTTTTTCAAAATGCCATTTTAACATAAATGTGTACCTATATGAATCTTTTGAACACAAAGTTAGATTGTTGTAGCTTCCTTGTACTGATCAGCGTGCATCAACCATTTTCTTTTAAGTGATTTTCTATTTTATTTATTTTTTTTACATATATACCAAGATGTTACTTTTTATCATTAGACATGTTATAATTTTTAATTTCTGATATCACCTCCTGATAATGACCCATATGGGATTCGAAACTAAATTTTACAACTATATATTGACTGAATTCCAGTAATGTATTCTTCCAGATATTATCAATATTCCTTACTTATATTACACTTTGCATAAATATTTCATTTAGTTAAGTATTTAATTCTACTCCAGAAGTAGGTAGATAATCTCTTATTAAAATCAATCCAATTGTAATCACTCCAATCCGAAGCTCCCAATCGCATAAAGATGTCACCATTCATAAAAACTAAACCTGCATCTATAATCCACCAATCACTTCTATCTTCTCCCTTCTCCTCTTCAGACCCAACTTCATTCTACTCTACTCAACTCTGCAGGGGTACCATCACCACCATTTCCACCCCACTACTCCTATCACCCTCACACACACACACTCACACTCACACATCGTTGGCATATCGCGTGATCCTGATCATGATTAATTGAAAGACGAGGTGTGAGATCGGCCGACTGGACCGATCGGCAACTCGCTGCGGTGCGACTCGCAGGCTACTTGGATCAAGGATCACGGGATCCGGGGATACAGAGAGATAGTGTTACCTGTTGCAGTGGTACAGTGTTACCAGGTTACTTGATTGTTTAATTGATTCTATGGTGGTTTTGTTTTTCATTTTTGAGGCTTGTGGTAATTAGGATTGTTATCTGAGACGTGAGGTGAGGTTTGATGAAGGCAGTGGCGTACCAAGGGGGTGGGGTGCGGTCCGCAACGGGCGGCACATATTTTGGAGCGGAATTTTTTATATTTAGTTTTAGTTGTAAAAAAACAACTTGTTCACTTCATAAGTTTAATATTCGATTTCTACGAATTATGAATTACTTTTTTTAATATGGATAAATCAGACTACAAGAAATCGAATGCCGTTGTGCGCATCTTCATATATTTTTTAGTTTTCGAGTTACGGCGATTTTTGACTTTTAAAAAATCTCAACTTTAAATGCCCATATCTTGAAAACTAAAAGAGATATTGACATGCGGTTTGAACGACTGTATTTCTCGTGCCCTAATTAACTTATATCGAAATTATAAAAATTTTGAAAATTTTACAATTTTTATCAAAATTTTCGTTTCTCAATATTTTAAAAAATTTAAAACAAAATTAAAATCTATGAACACCAATGAATTCCGCTAATAAAAGTACATAAGTATGTAAAATTTCAGGCAAAACATCGCACAGATAAAGTTTTTATTGCAAAAAACGAAAAATCACTGTTTTTTAATTATTTTTTAAGGAGTACCCCTTAAGATTTTTACGAATTTAGGCCATTTTTAATTTTTTTGCTCTAAAAATTGTATTAGTGGAGCAAAAGTTCTGAAATTTTACATACTTATGTACTTTCACGAGACGAATTCACTGGTTTTTACAGATTTTTATTATCTCTTAAACTTTTTGAAATATGGACAAAAGAAAATTTTGAAAAAATTAGTAAAATTTTAAAAATTTCAGTATAAGTTAATTAGAGTACGAGAAATACACTCGTTCAAACCGCGTTTCAATATCTCTTTTAGTTTATGAGATATGGTCCTTCAAAGTTGAGCTTTAAAAAAGTCATAAATCGCTGTAACTCGAGAACTAAAAAAACGGCATTCAATTTCTCATAGTTTGGTTTATATAGAACTAAATTATAAAAAATCTAATTTTTTAACTGATTCAATAAAAAAATTCGCATTTTCATTAACAGATATTTTTGCGATTATGATTCAGGCGATTAAAAAAATATATTTTGAGAATCAAAATATGCGTAATTATGTATAAATATATGAGGAATTACATGGTGAAATCCGCAATTTCATATCTAGTATTATATTATTTTAAATTAATCCTAAGGTGGTACAACAGATTTTAATGAAATTTAAATATGTTATTTTTCTTGAGTTTCTACATTAGTATTTGTTGTTTTATTTACCATCCATATAATGAAATACTTGTTTTTATAACCTTTTTCAGTTACCTATACTGTTATGAGACTTACAGTAAATGGGAGCTATAACGTGTAATGAAATTCCAAATCTTTTGAACGCAGTTAAATTTTTCGTTAAGGTTTTATATTACGAGGGCTTGTTTCATTAAGCTACAACAATTCGTATACTTTATAACAAAATAATAAAAGTTTCTGACCTTAATTCCATCTTCCAATAATGCTGAGCTCTATAGATAGATCCATAATAGAAAATCTGAAACAAATAAAAATATATTAGTATTTATTTAATCATTACATATAAGTTATTAATTAAATCAAATTTATTTCATAAAGAGTACTATCACTGTAATTTTAAGCAAGTATCATTCTAAATAAGTATTCAATATAGATATTTATTTTAATAGATTCTGTTTCATTCATAACTCATATATTTTAATGTACTTTCTAAATATAGCATGGTTCAGTTATCCTATATTCTGTAAGTAATTTATTATCCTGTTTAACAGGATAGTAAATTAAATTGGCAACCTGACAATATCTATTTTCTAAACTGATTCACCAAACTGTCACAACAAACAAATCTGCTTATCATTAATCTAATTCTAGTTCTACAAGTTTTCAACACGACTACTACACATCATTGAATAACATCTGGTCGTTAAGAAATGCAATTTAAATAAATCTTTAAGCCTTACCTAATAATAAACATAATAAATAATTTATTTATATTTATAAAATATACAGCCACCAAAGGAGATATCTACCGACAAAAAGATGAACTAACTTGACATTTCATGTAAAATTTAAAATCCTATTTTATTTCGAAGCAAAGTAAATAATTTATTACTGAATTGCTTTTCATATTTCTTCACACCTAATATTTTTGTACGGTTTTAAAAAGGTTACCGATATGGTTTCCAAGGTAGTAAGTTATGTTTAGAAATAATTACTGATCGTTGATGCCCGTTAGCATCAATGAAACTTACATTTTATGGACCAGTATTATCAACCACATTAATTTCTTAAATTTACTTTTTTTTAAAAAAAAACAACAGCGAATCGCTTTGGGAAATTTACATTACTGTCAAAATTTAAACTGTAGTTAACGATAAATGCGTATTTGAAAGTTTGATCATGCCGGCCTTAAGTTTGACAAACTGACAATATCGCATCAAATGTTCGACTTTTGTAGCTTAGCTACGTTAACCTTAGCTGTAGCTGTAGCTTAGCTAAATGTGAAAAAATATAGCTGTAGCTTGTAGCGAACTACTTTTTTTTCTATTAGCTTAAAAATATTATTAAAAACAACTGACGTTACTTTTAAAGCTACTTTTGGTAATTTAAAGTTTTTTGTAGCTTAAAGCTACCACTGTTCATTAAGAAATACCTATTTATTTTTGTTTTGTATTTTAATTGTACCTTCTTTATTGTTTTCTATAATTGTAGGATAACAAGTTATTATATAGTTTCAAATCTATTAACATATTTAATTTTTCACTTGCTCTTAACCTATCCTACTTTTGTATTAAATATTAGATGAACTAAATATTGATTGTTAAGGAGTCTTCTGTTAATATGATCATTAATTTATTCCGAAATAAATAAAAATTATAGCTTAAAAAATTAACAGTACATCTGTCCATTTGCGATTTTTGATATTTATGTACATAATAGTAAATTAACAGTCCTTATAACAAAAGACTGATCATATGACAATGACAAATTTAATTAATTAAAAAATAATTGAAAAAAGTAGCCTTCAAATTTAACAGCTACTTTAACGGAAGCTTTTAGCTGTAGCTTAACTATATTTTGCAAAATGTAGCTTATAGCTGTAGCTTAGCTACTTTTTTAATGAATAGCTGTAGTAGTTTAGCTACTTTTTTTAAGTAGCTTGCCCAGCTCTGGTAATTAGAACAATATCGACATTATCTATCATAATTCTACCGATTCTGACCTACTTTCAAAACTGTCAAAATTGAACCGAATGAACTGAAGATATAAACAATACAATAACATGAAGTTGGCATTACATATACAATATAATTTTAACTATGAAACCTAGAATGTTGCTTGTGTTATGTTATGTTATGGATATGTTATGTTATGTAAACTCTGAATCCGGCTTTAAACTGACAGTTGGAAAAGTTTATTTTCTGCTGGGTCGTAGAACAAAATATCTAACATGTTATCAAATTATAGCACTCAAAAAGGATAACTGAACAGGAGTGACAAATATGATAAGTTCTTGGAACTATTATTTATATTAAAAATAAAGGTTGTCTGATGTTTTTTACCACTCCGATAATCGCATCTCCAGTTTATTTAATTAAGATAGCAATACTACGAATCTAAAAGACAAATATTTTTTCCTTTAATAAACTTCCAGGTTTATTTATAATACCATGTAATTCAATCCAGCAATCATGACTTTATCCGCTTATTTATCACACCCAAGACTGACAACAACATCAGAACATCGAAACCGGTTGCTAGGAAACACACATCACACAACACGCACTCGTAAACATTCATGCGCCATGCAGTAAACAGGCGTAATTTTTAATTACATACAAATTACCCACTGCATAAGCGATCATTTGGCGCTATTTACCAGCGTCTAGGTGGCTTGGACGCCGTGTTTTGTTTTCTTTTCATCGCTTTGTGGAGTTGAAATATGACGAGTCGTTCGTTTAGCAACGGGAGTAGAGATGAGGCTTCGTGGATCTTGCTTTGTGTTGGCAACAATGTATTTGGTATGATTAATGCTTTGAAGTAGGCTGGGATTTGAATAGTAGCTGAGGAAAATTACTCTATTATTATTAGACGCGGAGTATTAATGTATGTACAGCGCGCTTGATATTCTACGAGTTGTTTCAACTTAAAAATTTGTTTTCAATTTGGATTTTTGTACTGGGGATAATTTGTTATAAATGTTGAAAGGGATATTTATGTTTATAATAAGATTTATATACATACTTATTTGACTTTCCTTTCATGAGTTCATATTTGAGTAATATGAAATATTCTCTAATTATTACTTTAGTGCAAACATAAATATTTTCAATACACACCCCAAAGAAGGCGGTAATAGAAAGTAAAGCGATATTTTTACAACCCGATTTCGAAGTTTGACTCACGAACATAGCGAGTGAGGTATTCGAATAAGAGGGAAAAATAAGCTTAGCTCTCCTGTTAGTAGGCTCGTTAATTTCCACCGAAGTTTGAATTTCTGAATGTTCGAACCAGGCAGCGAAAAGTTATATAGGTAACCATGGGACTGTGTTTATAGTTAGACTTCCACCTAAGGAATGGCGCTGATAGTCTTGATGTGAAGACATCCATTTTAGATAACTATAATATCGGCAATCATTGGTTACTAGATTGTTCCTGTAGTTGTCATTTGTATATATTTCAAATTTTTTAATCTGTCAAATATCCAATTAATCTTTATTTGTGAAATAATTTCATATAATTAATGTCATCAACTAATATCAATTGTTGTGTAAAAACCTGCACTGCTACTGGCAAGTAAGTGATCATATAATAAATAATATTTAGATGAGGAAGTCATAATATATTTTCAAGTTCACAAGAGTTGGATAAAACTGCGATTGAAACAGTTCAAATTATAAATAAATTGTATACATTTGAATATTTTAATAAATATTTATATTGTAATAATGAATTTTTATTTTATGTGGTATAAAGAAATATAAAATAATAAGAAAAATTACAAGCTGTCTAAATATGCATATCGGGTTGCCTATATACATGACTTTAGTTAGACTTCCACTACCCAGATGGCGCAAAATACAGTCCCAGTGCGTAACATGGCAGTTTCTTATCTATAGTAGTATATTATGATCTGTGGTTCGAACATTCGAATGTTTTGAACTTCGTCAAAAAAACTTCGAAGCTTCGAATTTTAGAATTTTTTGAAACTTCGAATTTACGAATTTTCAAATATTCGAATTTTTTGAAGCTTCGAATTTACGAATTTTCAATTTTTCGAAGCTTCGAATTCTCGAATTTTTTGTCTCTGAATTAACGCCATCTGTCATCTCCAAACACGCTCACGCATAATTCGCGAAAAGTCGGCCACAAATTAAATAATAAACTCGGCGAAATATGCCGCAAAAACTCTGCAAGTTTAGGTGTCTTAATTAAGACATCTATTCTCTTACCGCCCATCTAAATGCTACGGACTTTCAGTAAAACGTTTTAAAATGACAATTAAAAGGATACAAAAACGTCTTAATTAAAACATTTTTGACAGTGTAGCGAAATTTTAACTTTAAGTTGAATTAATATGGCAAATAATAAGTAATAATAATTACTTATGAATTAATACAAAACTCTGCAAATGAGTTTATTCTGAAAATAATTCATATCAACATGCCGTGTTCATGTTATGCCTATGGCACACTGGTCGAGGAGCATGAATGAGCGTCGAGGAGCTCATCGATGAAACAACAGAACGCACCCGTCATCGATGAAAAATAGAGGCTCCTCTATTTCCATCGAGGAGTTCCTCGATGAAACGATTGTGTCTCATTTCACACGTATTATTGTGTCTCATTTCATGTTAGCGTGGGCTGTCATTTTGGTTTTGCTTTGTGCTAATCTTTCGTGTTTGTATTTTTATCAGTCAGGGTGCGTTCTGTTGTTTCATCGATGAGTTCCTCGACGCTCATTCATGCTCGTGCCATAGGCATTAGGATCCAGATTAAAAAATTCGAAAATTCGGAATATTCGAAAATTCGAAGGTTCAATGAAAAAAATGGCAATTTTTGTTATAGAGTAGGCAATAGTCATAACTCTTGTTTAAAATAATATTTGATACATTTATCACAAACTTATTGCTAATTGTGTAGCTATGAACGGTCCATAAGTCTTAATTTTTATACCGCATTGTATTTCACCATTAATTGATATCAACATAAAAAATAAAATACAGGACTCAACAGAAAATTTGATTAAAGTATTTATATTTGTTTACAGAAGGTGACCGAAGTTGCAGAGCAATGTGCATGTACGGGGGAACCTGTGTCGACGGCCGGTGCGTTTGTGCGCCAGGCTACACCGGTGAATTTTGCACGGAACGTAAGTACAAAAATAATAATAAATTCTCTCTAGGTACAATGATAAATTGAATGAGATCACTTGATATGAAAATTATTTTTGGTGAATAATGTGATATGATGTTTTTATTTTTGTTGGTGCTTGACTTTAGCCATTTGTACGAAGCCATGTTTAAATGGAGGAAGATGTCACAGCCCTGACAGATGCTCTTGTGTTTGGGGATTCACGGGAAACAACTGCGAGATTGGTGAGTCATTTGTTTTGTTGTCACTGGTTTGTTTCGTAGATACACAGGACCGTATTTAGAATTTGGCGTAAAGTTTTTTATTTTATTTTTTATAATTTTTACTTTCTCAATGATGTCTGTGTGTGTGTGTGTGTGTGTGTGTGTGTGTGTGTGTGGATGGATGGATGTGTGTCCGGTCGTGCAATATCTCATGAACGAGATAAGATTTGTTAACGAAACTTGGTAATTATAAGTTTCATGAAAATACGAAGAGCTGAGTTGATTTTGAATGAAATTGAGAAACCGGAAGAGGAAGTTTACTAGACACACAAAACAATAAATTCCATTTATTTCAAAAATGGAATCAGTTACGAAAAAAAGTTTCAAATAAAAGATGTTTGGAACATAAAATGTTATTTGCAATTTTCCTGTATATGCGTTTAATTTTGAGAAAAACTAATTTATAAATTTAATAATATATTTCAATAATCATAGTAGCAATAGAAACAAAAAACAAAAACAGGGAGGTTAGTCAAAATCAATTCACAGCTTTTCAAAGACTAGACTTTGGACTACTTCGGAAAAAACATTTCATCATATCATTTCAAAACTGACAAATTGACAGTGGTTTGAAAAGTGACTTTTTTTGGGATTCTTTAGGTGACCGGTTTTTTTTTTTTTTGAGCAGTGTATGTCAAATAAAATTATTATCATTTATTTTTAAAATGAACATATATTAAAGTTTAGGTACGCCACTGGATTATTTCTGTCTTTATTTTACAGTAACCAGTTTTGTTTTTTCATTGCAAACTCGACAAATACATTTAGCACATTTCCCTAATCAAACAACTTTGCTTATCAAATTAATGGACTTGATCAATAATAATTTAAACAAATATATTTAAACCTCTATATAAAATTATCTTTCAATCTATCTAGAATACCTGGCTGCTATGCAACTTGATCAATAAAATTTAAACTAGTTTTTCAAAATTATAAAACAATTCTACGGTGCCTGTATGTTAGGTTGTACCGCAATAAGGATTTGTACTACTGGCTGCCAAATCAAAAATTTAGAAAGAAACTTTTTTCTTTATTCTATACACCTCTTAAAAAGCTTCTTTATTAGTTTAGACTCTAGTAAGAAAAATATACCGAGTGACTATAAATTATTGACATTGTCTTTTTTTTAGTGATACCTATATATTTAAAGTTTAATGTTGGTATACCTGATTGTCAAATTTAAATATGTTAAATACAATTTATTTTATCTTTATTTATGTCAAATCCAAATATATAAAATATCAAAGGACCTTTACTAACAAAATATATATATATATATATATCATCACGCCTTCTACCCATTACTGGGTGTGGCACTCTGCCAAAGCAGATCTTGGTAAGTGATATATTTTGCGCGTGAAGTGCGGTTACCAGTCGTCAAATCACGGCCCCCAAAGATGTTAGTGGTTACTAAAAAAACAATATAAACAATATAACAATATAAATTTATTGTGTTATCTGACATTTATTTGTAAATCACAATTTTAATTTGTTTGAATAGCTGTTGCTTGGCAACTTTATACACCGTAGGGCTATAAAAAGGCGTATTCCATTTGCCATTTGGATCAGATCTAACTTATATTTACTGAATCAGATTACTTATTTATTTCGCTGAATTACTTCGCAGACTTTATTTCCAGTAGTACAATTATAGATTCTAATTTACTTTAAAATAATTCACCCCAATGAGTGCATCAGTTTGCTTAATTCAGTTCATTTATTCATGTGTCGAATTTATCTGAACTGATTTAAGTGAACCAAATGGCAAATGGAATACAGCTAAAGTCAAATTACGCCCACTTTTAAGGGCTAATAAACAATTTTATGTCAAAATAAAATTTTGATACCTAAGAAATTCGTACATAATTATTGAATTATAATATGACCATATATAAAATATTATTTATTGTAATATATATTTACTAATAAATGTCTGTATCTTTCAATTTTCAGATCATCGTACTGGCCCGTGTTACACCGGCATCAAGGGTGCGCTGTGCACCAATCAACTATACGGAGTGGTGTGCACCAAGAACTTGTGTTGCGCGTCAGTGGGTAAAGCGTGGGGCCACCCCTGCGAGCACTGCCCCACACATATGGACTGTGAACATGGATATCTCAAGAACATTCGTTCGTCTGAATGTGTAGGTGTGTTAAACAAGCTATCTTAGTTTTGTCTTTTCCGAAGTTTTCTTTCGAATTTTTTATTTTATCTCAAAAATAGTTGGTGATATTGAGTTGATTTTGGTTTTAATCGATTTCTTGAATCAAATTACATTGCCCCAAAGTACTTATATGCTTTTACCAAGTGACTACAATTGATTGACAAAAATTTTTGAGTTAGCTACGCCGGTTACTTGGCAAACCTCGTTACTGTCAACATGACATCGCTTGATAAATTTTTTGGGTTAAAGTTTTGCCAAAAATGACGTGCCAATTTAATCCAAAAACATATTAGAATACCAATTTCATCAAAATCATTATGTCTAGTTCATAAAAAAACACTGTTGTGAAAACCTGTTTTGAAAAAGTTTTTTGACAAATAGACACCGCTATTTTTGGACAGATATGTTGTGAAAAGTTAACTGATTTCATAAAATTAATAAATATATCCCCACGCTTTTACTAGATACACTACTAGAGCATATTTCGGTGGTGATACATTTTACGCATGAAATTCTGTTACCAGCCATCAAATCACAACCTCTAAAGAAATTCATAAACGGAGAAAGTCATTTAATATCAATGCAAAATAAAATTATTTGAGAAAAATATCTAGTACTTCTTCTTCTTCAAGAAAATTTCCACACTTTCCTCGTGAAAACTAGACATTAAAATATTGATTTAATTAGAAAAAGCTATTTGCTATTTTGATTGATTTATGTAGTTCTAAATTTAATTTAACATGTTTTGCTAATCTTGCTCTAACTCAGTATTATAAAATAATTTAAATCATATTCTCGTAATATGGGGTGGCTAGCTCAGTGGTATGAAGTCGGCCTGTGGATCCTGAGAATCCTGGTTCGATCCCCACAGGCGACAAACAATTTTCATAATTTCAAAAACTACCCCTGTGGCTCCACCACTAACATCTTTGGGGGGCGTGATTTGACGATTGGTAACCGCAGTTCACGCGCAAAATATATCACTTACCGAGATCTGCTTCGGCTGAGTGCCACACCCAGTAATGGGTAGAAGGCGAGATGATATATTTATATTTATTTATTTTATATTCTCGTAACAATGGAATTTGTTTAAATGTTTTAGCTGTTTAGTAAACTATAACTCTTTTTTAATAATTGGATCATAAAAAATTTAGGAATGTTTCAAATTACTCATATTTATTTTCTTTCTCAAGATATTGACGAATGCGAGGCAATTCCTGGTCTGTGTGAGGGAGGCAAATGCGTAAACACCCAAGGCTCTTTCATCTGTGAGTGTCCTGAAGGAAAAGCAAGAAATCCAGACACAAATCGTTGCGAGGACCGGGACGAATGCCAGGACGAAGGAATCTGCAGGGATGGACGATGCGTCAATACGGATCCTGGCTACTATTGTGTTTGTCATCCAGGATTCATACAAAGCCAGGATCGGACGTTTTGCATTGGTACATTCAATTGAATTTTTATCATTTTATAGTGCCTCATTAGATTATTGAATGTATACCTATGTGTCCGCTATCATTGTTAATTGCTTTGTTAATAAGTGAAGTCATTGATGAGGATTTGCATATCTGTAAATAATAGACAAAATCACATCAATATTTGTTGATAAGTAGAAAATATTGAATAAAGTTTGGTTGCGATTTTGTTCATCATTTACAGATTTATGGATCTACAAAACTTGTGGATTTCTCAGAATTCCACCATTAATTTGAATGTTGCGTTTGTAGATCCGAAATTATGTAATAAGGAGTGAAAAGCAGACAATTTGAATTGGTGAAAATGAAGATTAATTTTTTTTCAAATTTTTATTGAGACGTTTCGACCAATTAAGGATGTGGTCATCCTCAGGCTTCAAATTATCCTTATGTAATAAAAAATTAGTCAATAATAATAACAATAATAATAATAATAATAATAATAATATACATGTCAACGGCCATGGCTGCGCTCGTTGGTACTGATCTAAGCGATAACGCGAGTTAAGTAACGTTGCGCGCGGGTAGTACTTGGATGGGTGAGCGTCCACAGAAAACCCGCGTTGCTGTTGACCATAATACCTAAAACGCAGATCAGGGCGGAATGGCGGCATATGACCTAAGTAGTTGGTCCGCCAAAGAAGCCACAAAAAAAAATAACAATAATGATAATAATAAAATACATGCATTCTTTTTCAAGAATGTAAGGCATATGAATGACTTTGAAGTGTGATAAATTTAAAGTTTATGACAGAAAGGTGAAGGTCGTCGGTTCGAGTCCAGGCGTCTCCCGAATTTTTCTGTGATAAACTTTAAATTTATCAAACTTCAAAGTCATTCACATGACTTAAATTCTTGAAATTTAATTCGTGGTATGATTTCCTTAAAATCAGACTGTGTCGCTACAGACGAAACCCGTTGTCAATTCCTATGAGTCATAGGAGTCTTGGGATCGATGCTGTGTTAGACACTATGACAGATCGTTCAGGGGAGCCGTGGCTTAGTGGTTAAAGCATCTGCCCGGCAAGCTGAAGGTCCTCGGTTCGAGTCCGGGCGTCTTCCGAATTTTTCTGTGATAAACTTTAAATTTAATATACATACATATTACATAAGGATAATTTTAAGGCTGAGGATGACCACATTCTTAGTTGGTCAAAAAGTCCCAACAAAAATGTGAAAAAAAATAATTATTTTTGTATGAATTGCGCGAAATGAGTGTTTTTATTGTTGCGTGTGTCACTTTTGGTCGAGACGCCAAAAAACACGAATTTCGCCCACGAAATACAAACAACATTATTTCTACAACTGTCAAAAAAAAAAATACAATAATTATTGATTTATTTAAGTAAATTGAAAAGAAAGAATAAAAAATAATATAAAATTGATGAGTTGTAACCAAGGAAACGTGAAAATGTTTGACAAATATTTTTTTTAAAGTGTCGAAGATTATAAAATTTTACATTTCCATGAAAAAAAGTCATTTTTTCGCGTGTGAAAAACATAGTTATTTATTATACAAGTGTTTTATTAGGTACATAAAACACGTTTAAGTTTAAACCCGAGACCGAAGGTCTAGTGTTTAATAATCTTAAGTGTTTTACATACCAATAAAACACAAGTGTAATACAAAATTTTATCCACAACTCATAATTATAGGTATCGAAGAAGATTGGTCGTAACGTTTAACGTTGATTCAGTTGTATATAGTTTCTCAAAATAGTGGTTGCTAAGTAACAAGATGTTTACAGTGTTTTAAGCTACATTCACAAATCGAAATTAGTTTTTGTTTTATGCTTTATGTTTTAGTGTGTTTTTAGGTGCCATTCACAAATAGTTTTGTTTTTGTCGATTTTAGTTAGTAGTGGCATCTATTATAAATTTCAGAAAATTTATAATACAGTAAATGCAACTGTCAGATGTGCTAAGTTACATATGCTGTCATATGTTGTTTGTTTACTTTCGGATTTTTTGGAAGAGCAAGATAAATATTATCATAATAAGAAAGTAGGTATTAAAATCTTGTTTTTATTTTCATTCATTTGACACAAGAATAAAAACAAACTTAGGTTATCGTCAATGCGAAGGATGATAGAAAGAGACAAGTATATATCACTACATCATTCTACTCTTCGTCCTATTGGTCTATTCCTAAGTATAAAACGTAAAACTAAAACATAAGTTTGGAGTTTGCAAACTTTTGTGTTAAAATCAAAACTAAATACTGATTTGTGAATGGCTGCATAAGATAACATGTCGACAAAGTTATTAAAACAAAAATGAAAAACATAAAACAAAAACTAATTTCGATTTGTGAATGTAGCTTTATAGAATATAAAACACTAGTGTTTTATGACCCATATAATTCAATTGAAATCAGTGTAATAATGTCTTTATTATATATGAGTCGTGGATAAAATTATTTTTTCCATGTGAAAAAAATACAAATTTCGTGTATCCAAAGCGATGTAAAATATCATGTTTTTTGACAGTTTTAGAAGAAATATATTTTCACCGATCCAGATTGCCTGCGTTTTCCACCCTATTAATTTAAATATAATTAATGCAAATCAATTAGAAACTAAGTAAATCATTGCAATGAATTGAAAGACACAAAGTATTTCAGATGGTCGGCAAGGACTATGCTTCACCACCAGAACACGAAGTGGTTACTGTCGAAACCCATTACAAAAACGTCTTTCGAAAAAGGATTGTTGTTGCGGGGTGAACATGGGTCAAGGATGGGGAGACGACTGCATGAGATGTCCAATCCATGGAGAAGGTATCCACAAAACCAGGGATTTCATATTCATCATCTTATCACCATTAATTTCTTTCAGATGAACATAGATTTTTATGCTACGGTGGCAAAGGAACAATTTCAGTTGAAACCCACACAATAACAAAAGACGGGGACAAAACACCAAGTTCAATTATTAGAATAAATGAATGTGCTCTTCGACCGGACATCTGTGGACCTGGAGAATGTATCGACACTCTGGAAGGATATGAATGTCGATGTAAACCTGGATACCGACTGAAAGATTCTCGAGTATGCGAAGGCTAGTACGCATTAATTATAACTATTAAAGCCTCATTTACAGGTCTTAACATAGTCACTGTTTTTGTGTTTGTCTTTGTCAAGTGGATTGGACCATGTCCATTTGTTGACACAAACAATATTGTCAATTTTATGCCAAAAAATTGCAATTCTACAATTTTAAACTGATTTGAACTAAATGTAGTTCAGTGGTTTTCAAACTGTGGGTCGTGATCTCTCGGAGGGTCGCGAAGACATTGTATTTTACTAGACATACTTTACTTGACTGTTTTGGTAAAAATTAAAGTTGGTCAGGAAAGTATGCACTTTCTTACCGGACTTTAACTGACTGTTTTGTATTTTACATGACTGTTTTCTATTGTAACCGTGGACGTAGTCTACTGTCAGTACAATTCATATTAAAAATTTAAACATAATGAATTATTAATGATTAATTATTGATTGAATTAAACGGTTTCAGAAAAAATAGCATACATAATACGTCAGGAAAGTGTTTTTACTTTCCTGATTTATTATTTAATATGCTAATATTGTGTAAAATGTGAAATGCTTAAAATTAGGAAAATCTACTTTTCTAGAGGTTATATCTCAAAAACTAAGCATGATATGAAGATGCGCTCAACTGCATTGGATTTCTCGTGTCCGAATTGACATGTACACATATTTTCAGCAATTTTTAATTTTTTGATATTTTGACCAAAATTTTCGATATACGCAAATTTCTAAGACCAATATCTTCAAAACTAAAAGAGATACGAACTCAGATATTTCACCATTGGATTCTGCGCGTCGAAATACGTATGTATGTAAATTTTTAGTACAATATTCGGACGAGGAAGATTTTTAGAGCAATAAGTCTGAAAATGGCTTAAAATCTAAAAATTCTAAAGGGGTACCCCTTAAGAAATTTTCAAAAAATCTAAATCGCTGAAAATATATTTATAAGTCAATTCAAACACGAGAAATTCAATGCCGTTGAGCGCATCTTCATATCTTGTTTAGTTTTCGAGATATAGCCTTCGAAAAAGTAAAATTTTGCATAAATTTCATGTCGTTTTGATTCGTTTCCGCTAACTCTCCAATATGTCAAAAACTAGCCTAGATACGGGCCTGGAAAATACACCATTGTATTCCTCATAATTTTCTGCATAAATATATATATATATATTTTTATTGATATAAATTGACGGACAATTTTTTTATTGCAATATAAAACATGCTCAAATTTACAAATTTATGATTTGTCAAATAATTGCATAAAAATACACTAGCTGTGCTACTGCATCATTCCAGCCTCTCAAGACACTCTATAGATTCAACGTATGTACAAAATTAAATATAAGTGAATTACAAAAATTGACACTCGAAAGGGTAAAAAAATGTATATGAGGAAGAACAATTACAGAAAAAAAAATTTGGGATACCATCTTAACTTTGGATACATAGTCCCCTGTCAATACAATTCATATCTAAAAATTTAAACATTTTTAATTATTTATGTTTAATTGTTAATTCAATTAACCGATTTCAGAAAAAATTGTATACATTATACGCCAGGAAAGTGTTTTTACTTGACTCAGCAAATTAAAATATTCGGTCTGCGGCCTCGTATTTCAAACTACCGTTTCGTCAAGTAAAACATCACTTTCCTGATTTATTAAAGAATATATTATTATTTAAATATAGAATGTTAAAAACCGGTAATAGATGATATGTGCAGTTTGCTAAAAAATCATTTATAATTTAAGAAATAAAACCAAAATAAACTATTTAGCTTCAAACAAAAACATAAGTTTGAAGTTTACAACCTTTTATGTTTGTGTTTACACTTAAGAGTTACGACAAACAACAAAAACAGTGACTATGTTAAGATTTGTGAATGAGGCTTAACCTACTCTCAACTAATGATGAACAAATCAATGAACTGTCCCTCTTCTTATAGATATCGATGAATGTAGAGAAGGAAAATGCCAAGGAGGACACTGTACAAATTCTCCTGGAAGCTTTACTTGTGTATGTCCTCCAGGATTTGATGTTTCTCCAGACGGTTCCAGGTGTACTGATCATGATGAATGCGCGGAGATAGGAATGTGTACTAATGGAATTTGTATTAATATGGATGGAAGTTTTAAGTGTCAGTGTAAACCTGGATTTAAGTTGTCGCCTACTGGACATGCCTGTGTTGGTAAGAAATATTTTTGTTTCATGGAAAGGGTGCTTGTTTTATTATTTCTTTTCTATTTTACGTTCATAAGGAAATCGAAAGAGTGTTTATTATGATACGCAAACATTTTGTTTTAGACTGTTGGTAGTACTGGATTTCAATATAATCTGAAAATCCGTTTTTCACAATAATTTATTTTTTCCTCCATTTGAATATGACAATATTATTTCAACTTTATCAATACTAAAGCTACATTCACAAATCGAAATTAGTTTTTGTTTTATGTTTTATGTTTTAGTGTGTTTTTAGGTGACATTCACAAATAGTTTTGCTTTTGTCGGTTTTAGTTAGTAGTGATATCTATCATAAATTTTAAAAAATCGATTATACTCAGAAGATCGGTAATACAGTAAATGCAACTGTCAGTTATGCTAAGTTACACGTGCTGTCATAAGTTTGTTTATTTTCGTATTTTTTGGAAGAGCAAGGTAAATATTATTGTAATAAGAAGGTAGGTATTAATTTGTTGTTAAACTATTTTACATGATTTGATTAGCAAAACTACACTTAAAATCTTTTTATTTTCATTCATTTTGACACTTGAATAAAAACAAATTTATGTTATTGTCAATGTGAAGGTTGATAGAAAGAGACAAGTATATATCACTACATCATTCTACGCTTCGTCCTATTGGTCTATTCTTAAGTATAAAACGTAAAACTAAAACATAAGTTTGGAGTTTGCAAACTTTTGTGTTAAAACCAAAACTAAATACTGATTTGTGAATGGCTGCATAAGGTAACATGACTACAAGGTTATTAAAACATAAATGGAAAACATAAAACAAAAACTAATTTCGATTTGTGAATGTAGCTTAATAGAACTCTATTTTAGAAATGTTTATGTTACCATGAAAATGTCATTTTTTTGTCCTAGGATAAAAATAACATTTTTACTACATTTGCCATAGTGATAAAAATAATTTTATTAATTATTTTAATTTGAATAAATGTGTCAAATTTTCTAAATACCTGGATAAAAAAAAATAATATGTTTCAACCAACATTTCATATATAAATTTCCCTAAATTGAGAAGATTTCATACATCTCCATTTTTTTTTAAACATTAATTTATAAAAGACGCAAAATAGAAAAAATAGTATAAATACCTCATTTTATAAGATTTTTACCTTATAAAACTCGTTCTTTAATATATTATTGTATTTTTTTCAGATATTGATGAATGTTATGAAAATCCAAGAATATGCATCAATGGACAATGTGACAACATTCCTGGGTCCTATACTTGTATTTGTCAACCTGGTTTTACTATTTCTAATGATCGTACTTTTTGTATCGATTTAGACGAATGCGCTAATACTGGTAATTTATTACCTTTCAAAATATCTTCACACTTTCTTATATGTTGCTCTATCAAACGTTTGTAAATTACCTAATTTACAGAAAAATATTTCCAATGAATAATTTTTGTTAAAATAAAAATAAGTAAATATATTATCACTCCTTTTATTCATTACTGGGTGTGGTACTCTGCTGAAGCAGATCTCGTTAAGTGATATATTTATGCGCAAAAGAGGCGTTTATCAGTCGACAAATTACAGTCCTTAAAAATGTTAGGGTGAGCCACGAGGACAATTTTAAAATGGTGAAAATTGTTTGTCGACTGTGAAAATCGAATCCAGGTTCTTAAATCCACAGTCTGACTCGATATCACTGACCCATTTACCCTAAAAATATATCATTAGGCCTTTGGTCCATTACTTACAGATGCCGGTAAATGATATATTTTGCGCATAAAGTGCGTTTATTAGTCGTCAAATCACGACCCTGAAAAAGTTAATTATAAGGCAGTTTGTTGACTGTGGGAGTCGAACTCGGTTTCTCAAATCCACAGTTCACCGCGTTTAATTGTTAATTATTTAGGAACTTTACAAACGAGAAAGATACAGAAACAGTTTTAAGTGTCAAGATATTTTTTTTTTTTACGCAGCACAAATTGTAATATTTATTTATTATTTTTGAAGGTATGTGTGCAAATGGAAAATGTGTAAACATCGAAGGGTCATTCCGTTGTGTTTGCGATTCTGGATATCGTCTAGGATCTGATGGAAAACATTGTATTGATATTGATGAATGTGTCAGTAATCCTTGTCAACATGGAAAGTGTTTGAATTCACCAGGAAGTTTCCGGTGCGAGTGTCTTCCAGGATTTAATCTTGGTCCAGACGGCAGATCATGTTTAGGTAATATAATTATCAGTAAAATAATAATACTAACATGAAACATCAAGATTTAACAAAATTACCCAATTATCTTTCGTCGATAAAGATAATTAACAATCATTTTTGTCCCCTCCGATTAAAAAAACTTGCTGATTTTTGCAGTAATGTTGCGGAAATTTTCAGAAACAAATGTACAAGTAAACGTGAAAATAATTTTTCAAACAAAACAAAAAAACATCCATCGTAGCACACTGATAATATATAAGAGATTTAATAAATAAATCATCACGCCTTATACCCATTACTGGGTGTGGCACTCTGCCATAGCAGATCTCGGTAAGTGATATATTAATGCGCCTGAAGTGCGATTATCAGCCGTCATATTACGGCCCCCAAAGATGAAGCCACAAGGATAATTTTAATGTGATGAAAATTGTTTATCGGCTGTTGAAATCGAACCAAGGGTCTCAAATCCACAGGCCAACGAGATTCAGAACCTTTATACACCAAAAAGTAGCATTTATATTTATACACAAATTTGTAATTTAAACTATAGGTTTAAAATTAATATTAAAGGAATTAGCAATTTCTCCCATTTTGTATGTACTTTCCATGCGATATTTTTTACTTATTTAAATACAAGACTTAAACTTGCAGAACTTATGTTTGTTAAAATCGATTCACTAATCTTTGCAAAATTTTAGTAAAATTCCAATCAGGACAAACTTTTGTGTAATATACAAATATTTATTTTTATTTTTTAGACACAAGAAGAGATCTTTGCTACTCCCAATACAGGGATGGCCAATGTTTCAACCCAACCAATATGGCCGTCACAAAATCAAGTTGTTGTTGTTGTACCATCATCTTCGGCCAACCAATGGGCTGGGGCACCAACTGTCAAGCATGTCCAATGCCAGGGACTTCAGAATTTGATCTTTTGTGTCCTCATGGTGTAGGCATGACTTACAACGGGGACGATATTAACGAATGTTCCCAAACACCGAATATTTGCCAAAATGGCGCATGTGAAAATATGATTGGCACGCATAGGTGTATTTGTAATCCTGGGTATGAAGTGGACGAGACGGGAAAGATTTGTACTGATATTAATGAGTGCGAGTTAGAAGAACTGGTAAGTTATATTGTTGATGGGTTTTGATAATTAAGCAGTCAGTTGAGCTCGGTTATGACAGACTCGGGTATTGTTTAAACTGGAGTATAGTGAGTATTGATGATCAAACTTTAAAGTTATATATTACAGGTGGCTATATTTCACTGACAACATTTTTTAAGTGGGCTATCCTGTTTAGTTGCCAAGCCTCATCGCTGTCAACAAGATATCTCTTGATTATTATTATTATTTTTTTATTTTTCCAATTTGGTCTTATTATAAATAACCATTTTTATAAATAAAGGTGAAATAAAGTTTGAAAATGACAGATAATCTAATTAAAATTATATTTTATTTGACTTATTTCAATTTGACAATCAATACCAATATAAAACTGAAATGGTATCAATAAAAAATCAATGTCAATTATTTAAAGTCATCCGGTACTTTAGATTAATGATCTATGAGTAATGTTAAGGTGGTTCTATCATGACAGTCTCATACAAAAGTATACGTGACCTAAAAAGTTTACAAAAATAATTATTACATTTTTGTATGGTATAGGTTATTAACAGAATTAATATTTCGCTGCAAATATCGTATAATTACTAATAACATTGAATATATTAAATAAAACTATTTAACTAGTTTATGAAATTCAGTAACATACCAAAATTTTTGCAAGTGAATGTTTCATGCCAACCAATAGCAGTGTAAGATTTTACACAGCAGAAGCTATGACAACAAGGTTAGAGCCACAAGCGGCCAGTCGGTACGAAACGTAACTGTATTATCGATACATCCTGTTGACAGTTCATAAGAAAAATGAGAAAAATGCACCAAAGCAATTATTATCAACTGTAACAACAAATAAATAAATATAAAATGTTGTAATATTTTTTTTTGTATTAAAATTATTATATTTTACTGATCGAAATAATAACATTCATAGTTCTTGCTTTGTTATTCGTGCGGCCATCTCTGTCTAGTGTCTACCTGTGCTGTGTAACGTTGCCAAGCATTTCTGACAGTTCTATTGATTAGCATAGAATATCCAACTTTCATCGCCAATTTCTTTGAAACTAATCCGGTAAGGCATGGATTTTTAAATTCTCATACCTTTATCTTTACATGATGTACTGTGTGTTAGTTTTTTGTTAAAAAATATGTACAATATATGAATTTATTACGCAGTAAGCTGCCTCGCGACATACAGTTCCTATAACGC